>OU015744.1:62121260-62127234 GCA_907169655.1 Acomys percivali
ACTGATCTCACACAAGAAAGTTCTTGATTTAAAAAAAAAAGTTCTATATTTTATCAAACTTTTTTTGGTACTTGGATGATTTCTCTTCACAAACATTTAAAAAAAATTTATAACCCTGTAAGCTAAAATGAAATTCTGTGTATACACTTGTTCCAAAGGAAAACACATACTAGATGGCTTTGTCATTAAAAAGACATAAAGCTTGGAGATTCTTCTTTGTAAGATGGCATCTGAAAGGTTTTTTTCATGAAAATAAGACACCAATATATTGGTTATATTCTGCATTCTAATCAGATATTAAGGAAAGTAGGTAATGGGAGCTTGGCATCCTGTCTTTCAACTCATACCTCCTGAACAAAAAGAAATGGAGTGGGAAGATCCGATGAAGCCTGGAGGGGTAAGAGTGAGTAATGGCTGGGCAACCTGTCCATGAACATCCTGGCTGGGCATTGTCTGGATGCCGTTAAACATGGATAGATTACAGTGTGGGATTTTTTTTCTCAGAGCAGATCCAAATGGAAGAGTTTGCCTATAAATTAAGGATTCAATTAAAACAAACACAAGTGAATGTACCCCCTCCAATTAAAATGCTTAATAAATTTGTTTGCAAGTATGAAATAACACATTATAACTGAAGGCAGTTTTAGCCTTTACCCAACCTCTCGATCCCATTTAGTACGGTAGCCTTCCCAACCCACCTTTTCTCCATATGGAGCGTTCTTTATTACATATGTATTAATAGCGTCATCTGTGTCACACACCACACAACAAGTGAGCAAAGCCTCAATCACAGACACCAACTTTCTAACCACACTAAGAGGTACAATTCATGGTCAGCCTCATGGAAGAATGGCAGATATCTTAGATGAGAGTAGAAAGAAAGGATGAATGTCAGTGCAGATGAGCAGAAAAATGGTTTTATCAGTCTGAACACCACTACAAATAAAATGATGGAAGAAAGGGGAAAGCAAACTTTACATATAACTGGGAGAAAGTTTAATTCTCAGAAGAAATTAAACTTCTCTGCAAGAAAGAGGAAAAGCTATCACAAATGCTTGTGATAATAATTACAGTCTAGGGACTGGGGAGATAACCCAGATGAATAGGGCTCACCACGCAAGCATGAGGATGTGACTTTAACCCCTGATGCCCATGCAGAGGTCTCGATAAGAGGCTCTCTGGAGCTTGCTGCTTAGGCACTCTAGCTAAATCAATGATGACTCTAGGCTCAAGGGGAGACTCTGACTGAAAAATCAAAGGAGAAAGTGATTGAGTGATTGAAGAAGATGCCCAGTGTCAAGACCTGACTTTCTCATGAGTGAATACACACACACACACACACACACACACACACACACACACACGGGGAGAGAGAGAGAGAGAGAGAGAGAGAGAGAGAGAGAGAGAGAGAGAGAGAAAGAGAGAGAGAGAGAGAGGGAGGTTTGTTTTAAATTACAACTTATAAGCAATGAAGAAAACTAATAATCCAAAGAACTCATTGAAAATGGCTGGCTAACAAGCACAGTAAAAGAAAAGATAGGTGCTAAAGATGGAAGTTTCCTCTCTAATTCTCAAGTATGACAAACATAAATACTCCATCATGAGTTGAGCCTACCTGAAGCCACCTCTTGGGCATTCCTGATGTACCGCTTTGTTTATTGTCTTTAGCATCCACTACCATTCTATACAGGCCAAAGGAGAACCAGGAAACTAATTTTAAACTAATTGTGAGTACTTCCTCTCTCCTTTTCTCCATCTTCCTTTCCTTTCTACCTCCCTCATCTCTCTCTCTCTCTCTCTCTCTCTCTCTCTCTCTCTCTCTCTCTCTTTCTCTCTCTCTCTCTCCCCCTCACTCCCTCCTTCCCTCCCTTTCTTCCACTGTCCTCAACTGTATATTCACGTTATTCACAAATCTGTGCTATAAAATAATTAGAGTCTGTTGCCTGCTGTGCTACATAACAGTGGCAGAGTAGAATGTATAAAATGAGTTGTCATTTTGGTAGATACACAATACTTTATGGATGTGGGAAACACTCACTACGTACAAGTCGCTGATTCTACATTATACCAATAAGTACCCTTCACTGTTCTTTGTTCTATCAACTGAACTCAAGATAACTAAGGTGTGTGCTGAAAAACCAAATTTACAGAACATACATAATTTGGGTGGTAAATTGACATTATAGGGTATTTATACATGACTTACAAAGACTAACATCTGTAATAGAATGTATAACCTGAACTGAGGGAAAGGCTCGGCAGAAGACAAATATAGTCCGAAGCCAAATGAAGGAAAAGTTTAAAAAGTTTAAGTCAGCACAAAATATATGCATGTGTTCACAAGCAATAGCCACAAGTTAGGTTTGGAAATTCCTACGGCTCAGTAGAAACTATCCACTGTCACAATAGGTGACATGCTCATGCCATGTGAGTAATCCTGGACCTTATTTACAGAGGAATATACAAAATGCTATTTCATTTACACTGGGCTATAATTATCATTTTCAGCTCTGTACTGAAGAATTAAGCAGATTAGCCCCAGTACAAGAAGGAAACCTAAACACTTATTGTGTGAAGCAGTGAGGGTGTGTTCTAGGTCAAAATGCTCCCAACAGCAAACTGCAAAGCCCTTGATGTTCTGTAGCCGACTTAACTGTTGGGCATCTCCCTGAAGTTCTTCGATGGCTGCCTGTGTGTGACCTAAGTAACACATCATTTTCCCACCGAGACTGTTGCTTTATCAGTTTATGATGGGTGAATATTGGGAGCTTATATTGTACAATGAGCCTAGAGTCATACCATTGGTATTCAGTACCAAGCAGATGCTAAAATTTCCCCATTTTGTTATTCTAAATGTAATGTTTAATGCACTTGGCTATGTTTTATGATGTCTAGTTAGCCAATTCTCATTCTTCTGTGGTTTTAATTAGCGTTAATAATTACATATAATAATGGGTTTGTTTTGACATTTCATGCATGTATACAGTGTATTGGGACAATATCGCTCCCATCACCACTCTCGTAGTCCTTCCATTTCTCCTGATTCTTTCCTCTTTCTAACTCACCTTTCTCTACTTTAGTTTTTTTTTTAAGTTACCTAATGAATATAATTAGAGTAACTTATAAGAAAAGACTTACCAGTGCTGCCACTAAGGAAAATTCTCTCCAGCTCCTGGTAGCCATGAGCCTGCTAGAGACCCTCAGAGAGGGCTGGGGCATCATAAGCCTCTCCTCCTCCATGACCAAGCACTGAAGGAGCCACCCTACCAAGGTTTGGTGCATACAGTCCCAGTTGTTGTACCCAGGCCTAGAAAGTGGAATTTTACATCACTCCATCCCTTCCCCCAGCTCCTCTGTTCCTCCACTCTGGCTTCTGACTTGTTCCCTGAGACTTGGGAGGGGTGGCATAAAAGCCCCATTTAAAGTTAAGCATTTAACTGTCACTGATTTACAGATCTAAGGAAAGACATGAGATAATGAAGTCTCTCTCTCTCTCTCTCTCTCTCTCTCTCTCTCTCTCTCTCTGTGTGTGTGTGTGTGTGTGTGTGTGTGTGTGTGTGTGTGTGTGTGTGTGTGAGTGTGTATCTCCTGGAGTAGTGAGTTTATAATGTCTGTCACATAAGACAGCATGAAGAGGAAGAAGCAGTCCAGGGGAATTGAGAAACATTTTTAGCCATTGAACAATACCTTGCTTCTGATTGTTTGTCAAATCATGAAACAGAGAAATGAGGGAGTGTGTAAGCGAGGAGGTCAGGGAGCAGTCTGATTGTGATTAAGTATAATTGTATAATACATATGTGAGTCTTTGGCAGTAATTTCATTTTGGCATTTTAAATCAAACTGCCCATTAAAAGACTATTTTAGCTTCTGAATTTATTAAGTTATTTGAGACAACTCATAGAAGGAGAAAGGCACATTTTTAAGAAGTCAGTTCCATGTCTGAAAAGAGTACTTCATTTTAACAAGGCATTCAGAAGTCCACTGCTGAATTCTAGAACAATTCTACTGTGTTGTATTCACACAACTGTCTGTAAATGGACCAATTTAGTTCTGACACACCAAGCATAAACCCAAGTCTGAAAGTCTTGCTTGGCTGAGTTTTACAGGTGTCCGTATTATTCTGACTATGATAAAAGGTGGCTTCCATCCCACTGTGGGCATTCTTAAGCTGCGCCTTGGAAGTGTTCAAGATCTTCTTTTGTTCTAAGTCAATTTTTGTATGTAAATTATCTTTCTAATCTTTCTTTTACATTACCTATGTCATTATAGTCTGCACATATTGTTGATCATGAATGGGGTATTTCCTGTGTATGTTTTACACAAGAGCTGTGCATCTTACACATAGAGCATGGCACTAGATTTGGTGCCTAAGTGACACTCGGGAGCTAGAGAGGCTGGAAATAAACCCAAAGAAGGGATCTCAGGAGCATTCATGTCACCAACTGCATCAGACATCTATCCTCTGAGATCACAGGCCCGGAAAGGACACATTGGAAGAGCTCTAAAGGAAACAATGTCCTAGCCAGCTGGTTCACCCAACAGGCCCTAGTGATTCCTGACATGACAGATCATGAGCAAGTTGAGCTTATGGCTGTTTCAGTTATGTCAATGTTTCTGGGCTGTCCATTGGCTTGAGATAGCCTAATAGTGAGTGTATGAAAAGACCAGCATGAGATGGCCAGATTCCTGGGCATGTGTCCTCGCAGGACAGTGACACCCTGGCCGTTTCTCTCTTTCACTTTTTCTCCTTGATGTTGCTTTGTCACATGCTCTTGTCTGTGACATGCTGCCCTGGGCTTAAAAGACAAACATCCATGCACTGATTCCTCTGAAACTGTGATGCCCCAAAGGAGTAATCTTAAGTGTTTGCTTACTACAATCATGTTAGTTCTGGAAATCTGGTTAATGAGAGACATGAGGTTAATCTTTACTAACAAGGGATGTGCAGAGTAACCTTCATTGCCAATCTGATGGGCTTGGAATCCGGCTAGAGACACACTTCTGGGCATATGTAAGAGAGATTTAACTGAGGAAAGAAGACACACTGGATGTGGATGGCACCATCCCATGGCCTGAGGTTCCAGAATGAATTAAAAGGGGCAAATAGGGACTATTAACAGAGTTCACTGGGAAGCCAGGAGCAGAGACACACGCCTGTAATCCCAGCACTCTGGGATGCAGTGGTAAGCAGATCTCTGAGTTCAAAGCCAGCCTGGTCTACAAAAAAAAAAGGCTCACTGGGTAAGGTCACTTGTCTCCAAGCTGACAGTTCTGTCCCTGGAGCCCATACTGTATAGAAAGAGAACTGACTCCCAAAAGTTAGCCCCAGATCTCCACAGATGTTCCATGTCACAGTTACAGCTCTGCACTGCATGTGTGCATACACACACACACACACACACACACACACACACACACACACACACACGCACGAGCTAGCCCAAGAAGCCAATCTAAACATAATGCCCCTCTTTCTGAGCTGTTGGAGAAGATAGTTTTTACATCCTTTGTCCTCTGTCACCTCTGTATGTATTCCCTATCTTAGGGTCACTACTGATATGATAAATCAACCATGACCAAGAACAATGGGCCTATCTGGCTTCTGTTTTCATATCAATCATTCATCCCTGGAGGACACCTAGGCAGGAACCCAAACAGAACAGGAATCTGGGTACAGGATCTGATAGAAAGACCATGGAGGATTGCTACTTATTGGCTTATTGGCTCTTCATGTCTTGATCAGCCTACTTTCTTATAGAAACCAGAACTAAGTCAGGTGATGGTGGCGGTGGTACACACACTTTTACTTCCAGCACTTGGGAGGCAGAGGCAGGGAGAATCTCTGAATTTGAGGCCAGCCTAGTGTGTTTCAGGACAGCCATAGATACACAGAGAAACCCTGTCTCTAAAAACAAAAGACCAAGAAGAAAGAAAGAAAGAAAGAAAGAAAGAAAGAAAGAAAGAAAGAAAGAAA
>OU015744.1:62127604-62151388 GCA_907169655.1 Acomys percivali
ACACACACACACACACACACACACACACACACACACACACACACACATTCATACCTTTAAGGCCAGACCCACAGACCCATGGCTGCTACACAGCTGCCCCTGGGCTGACCTGCGCAGAAATTCTGAAGCAAAGTATATCCTTTCTATCTTCAATCACTGTCCCTGTCACCCTAGGTGCTAGTGAACTGAGTCCTGTTGGAGAGAGAACAAGGCTGTGTTATATTAACAGCTTGACTTCCTAAGACAGACACATATGATTAGAACTCAGAAGAAATTATCCAAATAGTGTGTGTCCTCTTCTTTCACCTGGATAATACAATATTCTCTCAAAATTACCGACAAGGCCTCTGTCTGAGTTGCTTATTAACAGTTTTGTGCTATATAACAAATGCTTTTCTGTGTGTGCTCATCAGCTGCTCCTTTCTCTGGCCTGGGACTGACACAAAGAGCCTCTCCAGGGAGGTTTTATGTCACAGTAACACAAGCACAAACAGCCAAAGCTAACAGCAGATGTCTGCATCGAAGGTCCTTCAGGAACACAGCATGTTTCCTGCCGTCACTTCTCCAGGCTTTCTCTGTTCCCTCCATTGCCAAGGCTCTGCTCATTTTGGGTAGGAAGCAATTGTTCTCTCTCTCTCCTTATTTTGCTTCCTTTTTACCTAATGTTCCAGATGATAAAACATCCCCTTCCACCAAAGAAATTTATGGAGTTATTTTCATGTATGAGGGTCCTGGGTCAGTGAGATGGCTCAGTGGGTAAGGGTGCTTGGTGCCAAGCCTGGTGACCCAAGTTGGATCACTGGGACACGGAGGTGGAAGGAGACAGAGGATCCTTGCAAAATGTTCTCTGACTTCCACATGCACATTGTGGCATGCTTGCGCATGCACACACACTACATAAGTGTAATGTTTTGAAGTTTAGAAAGGAATGATGTAATATTTGCAAATTCCTAAGAAAAATGAATTTCATTCTCACAGTGGAAGGGACAAAGGGAATAAATGAGAGGAGGAAAGAAAGGGGCTAAGAGGAAAGGTGCACAGATGTCATTCAAGAGTGTTGTATGTAACAACAATTAATGAAAAAAGAAGCCAGATATTTGAAGAAGAGTAAATAAGGGCATATTGGAGAATTCAGGGGAAAGAAAGAAAGATAAAATGATGTAATTGCATTATAACCTCAAAAATAAAGTTTAAATGAACTATATTAATAAACATGTTTTCCAAAAGATTATTAGCTAATATCTTACCAAAGCAAAACTCCCTGGAGTAGATCTGCGCTCTCTCTCTCTCTCTCTCTCTCTCTCTCTCTCTCTCTCTCTCTCTCTTTCTCTGTCTCTCTCTCCTATTCTAATAATACATAATCAACATGAAATAAAGAACATAGATTTAAATATATTTGGATGTACAATTGAATGGCTTGGCATCCATGAAACCATTATCACATTGAGCATCGTTCATCCTCTTTATAACCCTGAATGTTCCTCCTCTTTCCTGGTTCCCCAAGTAATGGCACAGCTATTTTCTGTATTTCATATGCTTTCAGGGAAATGTAATCATACAACATTTACCTAATTTTTACTAGTTTTTGCAGACAAATAGTTTTACCTCTGTCGTATTTTAGTACATGCTATTAATCCAATCCAACTTCCTGTAGAAAGTCCACTGTACAGGCTTCGCAAATTGTAACATGTAGCATCTGCTCATGAGTGTCTGGGTTGCTTCACCTGTTATGAAAAAGACTACTAGGCAGATCATGAGAAATTTTTGAAACGGTTTATTCTCTTAAGTAAATTCACAAAAGTGGACTCTCTTGATCATGCATTAGCTCTATACTTGACTTTTTAAAACATCACCAAATTATGTTCTGTACTTATTTTCTCTTTGACATCACCAGCAGTGTTGCATAAGCATTTTAGATTCTCAATACCTCTTTCTTGCCTAAGGATAGTTAGCCCTTGTGTACATCCTCCTGGTAGAGAAGGAAAAGACTGAAGCCTGGTGCCAGTTGGAAGAGGAACTTGTCTGCCAGGAAGTGATCTCACACAGTTTTGACTACTTACCAGACCACCACATGGGAGGGACTGGAGCTACGATACTGATGATGTGCCTGGCCACAGTTTGACCAAGACTGCTTATTAATTATATGTCCTGTGTTTGGACCTGAACCATCGGTAGTAGACAAACTTGGATGGTCGCTGAACATCTTTGTTCATCTTCCCAATATAGCCATCTTGAGTAAATCTCTGTGTTATCCCTTTAATTGTTGCTTGTTTGTTTGACTGAGCTGTTGAGGGCAGGAGGAAGCAGAGCTTGGCTTCTTAGGCTGTGAGAGCTTAGGCTTTGACTTCAGCAACTCTTGTAACAATTTCTGTCAGAAGGTGGGCTCCCACTTCTGGTCTCATGGAATGAGTTGGGGAGTCCAGGCTTCACTTAAGAAGAAACGATACGCGTACAAAGCGGGGGAGGGAGAAGGGATGGAGATGTTATGAAATAAACTCAACTGTCTGTATTTAAAACCAGGTATTTTGTTTCCTGAGTCTCTTTTCTCTATTTCTTATGTGATACTTGATCCATAACAGTGACTATTCTTGGGTACCACATCTTGAAAAGAGGCTGACACTCATCTCCCTCCTGGATCTCTGAGAAGACCACACTCCAGCATTATCCACTCACAGAATGCCAAGACTTTTTTTTAAACACTGAGACTTCATATCTTTTAGTTAAGTTAATCTGTACTTAACTTTTAATAGCATAGTCAAAGATTACTTTAAAATACCCTGAAATGTTTCCTCCACCATCAGCCTCTAGAAAAACATGTTGTTTTGTCATAAATTAAACTGAAGAAAACCAGAATATAACTTTACCCCTACCCTTACCAGGAAGGACTCCCCTTCCCAACCTAGACTCGAGGGCAGGAACAAGGACTGTAGACTCATCTCTTGCTAGCAGCAGTAGCATAAGCACAGAAATCTCTGAGAACAAGGAAACCTTTTGGGAGCAGGTGTTTCAGAACTACCCATGCAAGTGGTGAAAGAAACGGGTTTATGACCAAAGTCTGGATCTGAAAATCCTGAAAACATAGTGAGTGGTTGAACAACTATACACAAAAGTTACCCTTCCCTCCTGTTTACATGTGAATTTAGTTTAAGGAATACAATTTGTATGATACGCCACTTGCATTTTGTACTGGATGATAAAAAAGAAACAAAAAAACAAAAAACAAAGATTGGCCTGACATAAAAAAACAAAATAAAACAAAGAAAAAAAAAAACAAAGGCCCTTATTCAGGGTCTCCAAAGTAGCACACACACCCTGAAAAGACCTTTAAACCCAACTCCAGATTGCAGAGTTTTGAATCAGAGTGAGGCCAAGTAAGGGATGCTTGAGTTATCCTTATCTACAACATGATGGATCTTGATGGATAATGAGTTCCAAAGAAGTTTAATGTAGTGACTGATAAATGGGATAGGGCATATAAGTTTTGGGTAAATTCTGAAGCAGTAGAGTAAATAGTTATTTAGACAACTCAAACAACCAAACCAAAATAAAACTACCCAAAATTCATTTTTAAATTGCCAAGGTAGTATACATAAATGATTCTTACCATACGTGGACAAATCATAGACAAACCAAAGAGAGTAGTGAATGTACAATTGATATACAGCACCCCTACAATTAGCATCTCTAATCATCAGAAAAATTCAAGTTAAAACATGAGTGATCACCTTATACCTGTTACCATGGCTCTCACCAAACAAAGAAGAGACAGCCCGTGTTGGTGAGGGTGAAAATTGATGGCACTTTCTTAAAAGACAGTATTACCTTACCTTAGACTTACCTGAAACCATTTTCCCCCATTTTGTTGTTTGGTTTGGTGTTTTTTGAGGTGGAATTTCATATGTAGCGCAGGATGGCCCTGAACCCAAGATCTTTCTGCCTCAGCTTCTCTAGTGCTAGGACTACACACACACACATACACACACAACAACAGCAGTGTCTGCCCTAACCAACACCAGTTTCAAACAGCACAACAGGAAGGATTAGCTAGCTTTCTCTTAATGGCAACTAGATATCAGAGACCGTCAAAAGGAACTTAGAAAGTATAGAATTGACCTGATGAGCTGTGGGGTTCTCATTTTTAAAATACAAACAAAATACTCTGAAAGCATAATTTCTTCAACCAACGCCAAACTAAGAATTCTCAAAAGAGCTTGAACAACAGCTGGGCCAGTCTGTAGACTGGAATCGGCTCCCCGAGGCCTCCAATCTTAGTTCACGCTTTTCCCCTTTCACTCATGTTAGTCTAGTGATAAATGATTTAGAATTTCTCAGAGAGAGAGAAAATTATGCCCAATATAAAAAGTGGTTGAAAAAGCTGATTGCAGAGTCATTAGCCCCTGTGGGCTCATCTTACTGCTATAAAGTCCTCATTCAAGTAGACATATATTTAGCCTCTGTGGCTTTCTTTTATAGTAAGCAAAGTAACCTCAGACCAGAAAAAAATTGGGGGGAGCCAGAGTTCAAACTTCTCATTTTTAGTGATGTGACAGACAATTTACTAAATTATCAAGCAGAGAACCATCATCAGCTTGTATGTATGTACTGTGTGCTGGGCACATGTCTCGGGACAGGACTAATCCTGGCTCACACTGTCCATGAGAGACACTGAAGATCCAAAGAAAGTACCAGTGAGGAACTTACACACATGACGTGCCATAAACAGGTAAAGGGGCAGGGTGTAGAACAGAAGCCAGTGTGAAATAAAGTCTTCTTAAATTCAAATTCAGGGCTGGTTGGGGAGAACAGGTTTCTTCTCTAGGTAATTCAAATAGTCCATGGAAAAATACCTTTTACTTTAATATGAAACCTATATACATTCATTCTGTAACGATTGGGCAATTAAGATTTGTCTGTTTTCTAATGGTTCTGCAAGTTTGGGAGGGCTGCGTACAAGTGCTGAAATGTTTAGATCAGTAGTTCCTGATCACTGGTGGGTTTGAAATCATACACTCATGACATCTGTCATGGGGGCTGACACAGGAGACAGCCATCCTCCACCAAGTCCCACATTCAGGAGACAGTTGTCAAGTCAGTGTCAACTGAGGCCTGACACTGAGACCAGGGTCTCTCTGGCAGCATTTGAACTGAGTAGACTCACCCTACCTACTTTGTTTCAATCTTTTGTCTTTCAGATAAACAAATGTTTTTTTAAGAATCCCATTTTTAATTTTTTTATTTATACAGGAAAAAATAAATTTTCTTATGCTATTTTATACACTTAGATTGCTGTAACTTGGTGATATTGTGACTCCACTATTTCCATATACATATATATATATAGATAGATGAAGATATGTATATATAGATATGTATATAAATATATCACATATGAGAGTGTATCTGTTAGTACATTTAAACTTAAATTCTGCATATAACAGAAAACATACGATATTTTCATTCTGAATCTGGATTGTTTCACTTAACAAAATGTTTACTAGTTCCTCCACATAACTGCAAATGGCTTAATTTCATTTTCTTTGTGGTTGAATGTAACACTATATATTGACCATGTTTTAACTCATTTGCCAATGGGCATCTGGGGTTAGCTCCATCCACCTTAGCTGTTGTGAAGAGAGTTAGAAGGACTTAGAAAGTTCTCTGTGGTAACTGAGATTCCTTGGGACGTATACTGTAAAGTGCTGTGCCTAGACCAAGTGATATCTTTATTTTCAGTTATTCTGAGGGAGCTCCATCCTGATTCCCATGCTGTGTACAATTGTCCCGCACTGCCCCTCCCATACTCACTGCCATCTGTTTCCTTGATAATAGCCATTCAGACATGGGTGAGATGGGATTATGCGGTTTTAGCTTTCATATCCTTGGTAGATAAGTATGTTGGATATTTATTCTTCTAATATGTATCTGAGAGAGAGAGGGGGGAGGGGGAGAGGGGAGAGAGTACAGTGACATGTACCTGCAGAAGCCAGAGGGATCACATTGCCCTGGAGTGGCAAGCAGGTATGACCCAGCCAACTGGAGTCCTGAGGACCGTGCCTAGGCCCTTTGAAAGACCAGCAAGAGCTCTTACTTACCCACTCAGCCACCTCTCCATCCTTGCCTTTCTTCTTTTGAGAACTCCATTTAACTCACTGGTACATTTGTTGAGGCATGATTTCGGTCTTTGGTGTTTAATTTTTGTAGTCCTTTATAGCTTCTAAGTATCAGTCCCCACGCAGAGAGACAGCGGGCAAGGTTTTTCTCTCACTCTGTAGGCTCTCTCTTCACTCTGCAGACTGATTTTTGATTGTGCAAAAGCGTTTGATGCCATGCAATCTTGTCTGTCAGTTCTTAGGAGTCTTTCTTCTGTTAGAATAATTCTCCTCAGAAAGCCCGCCCACAGAGATAGCCTAGTCTGTATCCTGTTTTCCTCTAGGAGTTTCAGAGTTCCAATTTTAACAGTGGGTGTTTGGTGCAATTGTTGTTAAATTTAGTACAGGATAAGAGATAATGTCACAGTTTCGTAGTGTGCAAGTACGTAACCAGTTTTTCCCAGTACCCTTTCTTAAAGTCTGTCTTTTCTCCAGTAACACTTTTTGGTGCCTTTGCCAGAGAGTGAGTGGTTTGTTCTCAGATCCTGCTACACAAGCTACATTTCTGATTTTGTTCTAACATGTTGCTGATTTTGCCACTATAGTTCTGTAGTATAATTTGAGGTCCTAACCTATGACAGCTTTAGCATTGTTCTTTCTGCTGAGAGTATTTATTTAGGGTCCTTTGTGCTTCTATATAAATTTCAAGCTATTTTTCCAGTTTTCTAGTTCTGTGAGGAAATGTCACTGAATTTTTTAAAAAAAGAGATTGCAGCCATTTTCACAAGATTATTTCTACTAATCCATGAGAGCATGGCAGAAGCTGTCTTTTCATCTTTTAGTACCTGAAAGACACTCTTTACCATGTATCTGTCAGTGAAAAGGTCAGAGCATGGAGCTGGTTTGGAGTTGGGCTGTCTGTCCCACCTCACCCCTGTGGTCATATTTAGTGCATAAACTTCCTTGTTACCCCTGGTACATAAGCTGTAGACCTATGGAAGGCAAACAGACTCACGGCACTCCCCGAGACCCTCTCCTTGACCCTGAGACTTTAACCTCGTCCTATTTCAGCCCTTCATGCACTTCTCATCCCCAGGAATAATGTTCTTTTCTATATGTTTAGAACTGGTGCCTTAATCCAGGTTCAGCTGGTGCTGTCTGCAGGTGGGAGGGGTGCTTTCCTAGAGAGCCTCTGCCCCTCAGCTGCCCCTCACCTGAGCTGGGAGGCGTCTTCCTGGAACTAGTCCCTTCTGCGAGCTTCTTCCCAGCTCAAGATGAGATTGAAACTATGGAGGCTTCTCAGGTCAACTTACTACGGTAGAGAAATCATCATCATTTTACATATCCAGCAATCATTAGTAAGGTAGAATTCATTCAGTATGATCTCTAAATAATGTGTGTTTTTCTTCTTGGGAAAAACTTCTAGATGAGAGAAGCATGGGAGAATGGCAAAGTTGAAGGATTCAGAGGATCCGAGAAACCTACAAGAAGAAAATTGTGATAGGCAGATTTGGGCCCAGGGGTCCTGCTCAAACTATGGCACCAGCCGAGGACAATACAGGCGGTAAACTTCAAACCCCTACCCAGATCTAGCCAATGGGCAGGACATTCTCCACAGTTGAGTGGAGAGTGGGGTCTGACTTTCACACATACTCTGGTGCCTCACATTTGACCATGTCCCCTGGAGGGGGAGACCTGGTGGCTCTCAGAGGAAGGATAGCAGGTTACCAAGAAGAGACTTGATACCCTATAAGCATTTACAGGGGGAGGAAGTCCCCCTCAGTCACAGTCACAGAGGAGGGGAATAAGGGGAAAATGGGAGGGAGGGAGGAATGGGAGGATACAAGGGAGGGGATAACCATTGAGATGTAATATGAATAAATTAATAAAATAAAATTTAAAAAAAAGAAAAACATACTGTTGGTTGTTAAAATTCATGTTAAAGTTTAACCTGGTAGTGATAATTATAGCCATTGGACAAACTGGTATGCTTTTTTTCAGAATAGAAGCTAAATTTGGGTCAAGGGGTCCCGCTCAAACTAAGGCACTAGCCAAGGACAATACAGGCGGTAAAATTTAAACCCCTACCCTGATCTAGCCCATGGACAGGACAGTCTCCACATTTGAGTGGAGAGAGGGATTTGACTTTCTCATGTACTCTGGTGCCTCACATTTGACTATGTCCCCTGGTGGGGGAGACCTAGTGGCACTCAGAGGAAGGACAGCAGGTCACCGAGAAGAGACTTGATAACCTATGAGCATATACAGAGGGAGGTAATCCCTCTGAGGAACAGTCATAGGGGAGGGGAATAAGAGGAAAATGGGAGGGAGGGGAGAATGGGAAGATACAAGAGATGGGATAACCATAGAGATGTAACAAGAATAAATTAATAAAAAAATTAAAATTAAAATTAAAAAGAAGCTAAATCAAGAAGGCTGCTTGTTGGGACCTTTGATAGCCTCATCTCCTGACCCCGGCCTGTGTCTTTGAGGCTTTGATCTCAGGAAGGCACTGCTAGGAGGCAGTGGGAATCTTAGCACATGAGCCTCCTGGGTGTTAAGTCACTAGGCAAGTCTACAAAGATTGTCAGGTCTCTTCTGAAGTGACCAGTCGTCCTCCCTCAGGCATGTATGTTACCTCTGCCCGCTGATGGAGACAGATACAGAGGCCCACAACCAATCGTGAGGCTGATCTCAGGGCACACCGCTGAGAGAGAAAGAAAGGATCATAGGAGCCAGAGGTGGACGCAGCCCACAGAGTCAACTAAACAGGACTCATAGGGGCTCACAGAGACTTAAATGCCAACCACAGAACCTGCATATGTCTGCACCAGGCCTTCTGCATATAGCCTGTGTTCTTTAGCTTCGGATTTTTGCTGAACATCTAACAACGGGAGTGAGGTTGTCTCTGACTCTTTTGAGTGCTCTTTTCTGCCTATTGGGTTTCCCCATTCATCCTTGATAGGAAGGTATTTGCCTAGTCTTATTGCATCGTGTTATGACAAGTTTGTTTCATATCACTGGGAGGCTTGTTGTTTTCTGAAGCAGGTCGGAGGAACACTGGATCTGGGTGGGGAATGAGGGTTGAGAGGTGCGAGATACTGAGAGATGGGGAGAAATTGGAGGCTATAGTCAAAATGTGTTGCATAAGAGAAGAATAAATACATCAATTTTTAAAAGAATAAGATAAATGAATTATTAAACATAACAAATATCAAGGAAAAAATAATACTAAACATAATACTAAAAAAATATTTATGGAGGGGTCCTTTTGGTGCCACATGGCCTGAGCAGATGGAAGACACTCAGAGGCTCAGTTCCTTCTGCCACTAAGGGCTATGTCTGGGGCTGTGGCCATGCAGTGGCAGGGGTCTGTGTTGATGTCTATGGCCCATACAGACAGTCCCTGGTCTAGGCTGCTGCCTGGGACCATGTTGACATCCAAGAGCTGTGCACAGCTGCCCTGCCCCTCACTGGCTTTGGCACTTGGGAGAGCAAGCCCCACTCCTGGCCTGGGCAGCGGGGTAGAGCTGGCTCTGGTAGTGGAGGGACTTGTGATCCAGCCCCAAAGGTGTGAGAGGAAGAGGTGGCCCCACCCTGCACACACCGAGAGGAGGAGGTGTGATGTGATGTGTGCTTTCTCTCGTTGCTGCTTGCCACCTGCAACATGCCAGTGAGCCTGCCCTCAGATCATGAGAGTGGGAGAGATGGCCCTGCCCTCTGCTGGCTGCGGCATTGGGTGATCCAGCCAAGATAGTGCTGGGGAGCTGACCCTGGTGGTGTGGGTGCAGGACAGCTGGCGGGCTGACCAACTCAGCTTCCATCCAGGCCCAGATCCAGGACTTCGGGTTGTTCCACCCTAACATGTGCCCTATCTATGAACTGATGGAGCATGTGAAGGATTCGGTCCTGCCCATCCAAAGCTGTAGGATCTCCATGACACAAGGCAACCACAGGATATCTGAGAGGAGAGGAGCCCTGGGGTGGATCCAGTATTGATAGTGTAGCAGGAACCAGATACCTCAGACCAGACCAATGAGTCACAGCAATGAATATTTGCAAGTAAAGATGCTTGGGCAAAGGAGTGTACTGTGTGACACACTGTGACACACTGCAGCTTCCACAGTGAGATGTTAGTTGTTTTTGTTGTTGTTGTTTCATTTTGTTTGAGGGGGGAGGTTGCAAGGGCAGATGGCAGATACAAAGACAGGGGGAAATGAATGGGATTGGAGTGCGTGATGTAAAGTTCACAAAAAATTAATAAAAAGTTTTGGTAAGCTAATTCTGCCGTACGTGCTTACCTTGCTACAAAGCAACCGAGCTAGTCCACCACAGATAGAAGCCCCTGACCTTGTAAACCTTTGTAATTTTATTATTCCGGGTCATAGAGGTGGAAAGCTAGCTAACACCAGAATCTATTCCAGTCAGCAGCAAGAGCTCAGAATAAACTCATCTACACAGTTTTTAAAGTCGTGTATGTTCCTATACAGTTTTTTTTTTTTGAGGTTTAAATAAAAATATGTTGCTTGAGCATATTTTCTTTTTTATGACTTTATTTTTTCTGGAATATACATTTATATTATTACACATAAATAAACAGTTGACTCTAGTTAAATAAATTAAACTTTAAAAGCAACTCTAAAAAAACAAGATGTTGAAAAAGAAGTGAAATAGTTTCAATAAAAATAGCAGTTATTTTCACAGTTCACACCATTCTAGTAGCTCAGTTGTGTAACATGCACTGACACGTATCAACACAGGAAGAGGCATTCCGTCTCATGTTTACATACAGCACCCACAACTCCAAGAGAATTCCCCATATAAAGATAATAATTAACATTTTGCTATATCCTGTGAATTCACTATACATATTTGCTTTCCAGAAAACCATATACTTCTTATAGATGAACACTAATGTCTTTGTCTTCTACGTTCTCCTCAGCTTTTAGAGACTTGAGGAATTATGTCCCCAGTTCCTGGAGATAAATATTTAATTAGAAAAAAATCATTATACCTGACATCTATTTCTACTTTGTGAGAGGTGAATTTGTTGTAACTGTTGCTAAGGATGCATGGGTAATCGCAAACACAACAGAAGATCGTCTGGACAGCTGTTTTAAATTCTGGAATTTAAAACAGGCAAAAAGCCTCTGGGGTATGTGTGTGCAATTCCACAACTGTCCACTAGAGGAAGCTAGAGAGGTGCCTGAGCAGAGCTGTGCCTACTTCTCATTTGTCACTGTGTCATCTCTTCTTGGCGCCCAGTGTATGAGGAACCCTACCTGCATTTAACAGAAGGGTGAAGATACTGTGCCACTAATATATCTAAGAAGACAAATGTTTGTCATCTGTACAACTCTTGGTGGTCATTTGAAAAATGTCAAAACCAGTGAAAAATCAGGAACACTCTTTCCCTCTGTCTGTTTTTGAAAACAGCACATCTTGCCCATCTTCCTTTGCTCTAATTCTATAGTAAGAAAGGCACCATGTAGACTTTGGGCAGCGTGACAGATACTTTCTTGAGTCAGACGGACTGGGACATGGTGCCCAAGTATGTGTTAAGCTGCTATCTGCCTGTGTCTGAGAGCGACTATGGGCGTGGTTTACATTCGCATCAATGGACCCTGAGTCACGCCTCCCACATCGCGGGTGGGAATCATTTAATCAGTTGAAAGCCTAGATGGAGGATTTATTCATAACAAGAGGGAACTCTGCAGCAGCTGACCCCAGACTAGAGGGTAGGGGATGGGGTGGTTCTCAGCCAGCCAGCTCACTTCAAAGAGAGTGAGCATGCCAACTGCCACAATCACATGAGCCAACAATTTAACATAAATCTCTCAATAGGGGCTAGATTTGTACATGATACATGACAGAGCAGATAGCAAACGATAGACAGATAACCAGATAGATGATAGATTAAATATAGATATTTAGACAGAGAAATTGTGTATGTTTAATCGCACATCCTATTGGAACAATTTCTCCAGAGAACGCCAAACAACACTGACACTAAACGTCCTTGTTGGGCATGGTGACACACACTTATAATCCCAGAAGTAGAATATCAAGAGTTCAAAGTCATTCTCAACTGTATACAGGCTTTAAGGCCAGCCTAGATTACATAAGACTCTGCACACCATACACACACACACACACACACACACACACACACACACACACACACACACTTTTTGCCTGCCCCTAGCTCCCTCAAAGCCTAAAAGACTCCCAAACAGACTGAATGAGGGGGCAACCGGAAGAACCAACAAAGAGTGTCTATTTTGTATTAGCTAAATTTTCACTTCATCCATTTACTGGAACATGGAGTCTATTGTACTGAACACATGAAAGCATGAGAAATAATAGACAGAAAGAGAAGGAAGCTCAGCTAAGAGTGTCTCAAAAACAAAAATGGGGACCTTGGAGCTCTTAACACCTAATAATTTAGAAATACATACACTGACTGGGTTTGTGGCTCAGTGGCGGGGACCTTTTCTAGCACCCCGGAAGCCCTTGGGTCCTAGAATATAGAAATAAACAAACCAAAAAGGGCCTAACTGTAAGCTGCTGCTAGCACACATGAGGGCATGGTAACCAGGGTATCTAGTCAGGAGCCCAGAGCCTTGCACTACATACCTTAATTCCAATGGCACTGCTCACTTTAAGCATTCTGCCTGACAGCTGTTCTTGCCTGTTTTCTGTCCCTCAACATCAAGAGCTAGGAGCAAGGCATTTGTTCATGCTTACAGGATTTAAATGCAGTCTGCTTTTTGTTTTGTTTTGTGCTGTTTTGGCTTAGTGACCTGAGAGTCATTTTTTCTCAGTGGAAAATATTTATTAACTACAAAAAATTATACCATAGAGCGCAGGTTTCAAATGCTAACACTCAGGGCAGTCTGGATAAAAGGGTTACCTTTACCAAACGGAAGCATCCCTGCCGCATTTTTTTTCCTGATAGATCCTGGAATGGTTGTCAGTAAGCCTGTTTCATTTCCTCACTGTTTTAAAAACCATGAAATCCTTAGCCTTCCTACTGCTCGACTTTGAATTCATTTGTAGTTCAATGCATCTCTGAAGAGAGCCCACTGAGAACTCCGATTTATACTTCCAAGCAGCCTTAAAACACATCCTAATATGTCTCCCTTCCTTCTCCCTCTGTTTTTTCAGTTTGTCTTCCAAACAGTGATAAGCCCAAGGTTACATATTATCTACACTTTTCAAATCAATATTACCTTCTATCGCCACTGCGTAGCAGTTTAGGGCTTTGTGGCTAGCTACCATGACAATAGATGCACAGCCTGGAACCAGTTTTAGTTAATTAGAGTCAATCAATCCAAACTTTGCTAACTTACTCATGTGAAACAATAGTATAATGAACCAAAGTTGGCTAGATGATTGGGAAATACAAATTATTGCACCCTGATAAATTAAATGTGACTACTACAAAGCGTTCTCTCTAAATGAATACTCAGGGAGGGAATATATGGGTATTTAATATAATTAAGAATACAGGGAAAATAAACTTGAAGGGGCTATTATTACAAGGTCTTTTTTTTTTAACAGAGGAAAATCACTCAGAGCTCAGAAGCTATGTGATGGGATGATCTGGTAGCATCTTTATTAGTATTCATTTGGAAGAAACATCTTCAGTCCAATGTTGTATGGTCCTTGGTAGAAAAGACAGAAAGTGGATGTGCACAGGACCTAGAACCACCATAGGATGAACTTGACAGGTCAGGCAAATGGGGAAAGAGATAAGGAGACGGGCCTGGGCTTCTGGCCCTGTGTGTCCCAACAGTCTACAGCCTGGGCTTAAGTGAGTAAGAGAGCAAAGGTTCTGACAATGTACCAAATGGAGTGAAAGCATTTCCTCGGAACTCTTCCAAGTCTGATGTGCTGCAGCATCGGGATTTGTGTCACGCCTGCTCAAGGCCCACTACAGACTAAATAAAACAAGCGACCTCCGATGCATGTCCAACCCTGAGATTCACCCTCCTGGTAACTAAACTTTGCTGTTGTTTTATCAATGCCCAAGGTGACCTGCGAATTCATCAGAACTATTGCCTTCTGTTACACAGTTAAGTGTGAGGTAGCACAGTTTCTGCAACCAAAAATTACCATAGAAATTTAAATAAGAAAATTATAAAAACCAAACCTACATTTACTGCTTCTAATTATCTTGATGAGTATGTAAACTGCCAGTCTAGGCAAAAGATGCTCCATACTGGCCTGTCCTTGCAAACATTCAGATCACATTTGCACATAGGGAAGAAAGTGACATCTAGAAAGCAGAAATATGGAGAAGTGGCTCTTCCAGAGTAGGGTATTTGCCTTATTTGAATCTGGTTGCCTGCAATTGCTATGATCATGCGAGACTTCTCTTATTATAAGAATAGGTTATGGCCTGGTTTTACATCAAATTAGAGTATTATTGATTCAATGTCCTAGATAAGATAGGAGAAATGGGAAGGAAAGTGGCACTTGACATAGCATGGAAAAAAAAAACATGATGCTGAAGAGACTACAGAAGGTTCCCCAACTAGATGCTCCCCCAATTCAATCTAAGATGTGCCTTATTAGTGGTAGGTACTGGCAGTGAAACATCTCACTTAAAGAGGCTTTGGGAGAGGTTGGGTTGACAGAGCTCTGGCCTAGAGTTAAACTAGTGGTTCCTGTCCTAGCTGGTCCAGCAACCTCCTTGGCCAGCTTCCTAAATGAGAAAATGTAGTACTAAAAAAGATGGAACTCAGCCCCCTGGGAAATTACAATACTAGTTTTTTAATAACTTACAGTGATGACATATATTAACTCCTAACTGGCCTAGTTACTTCAGTCACATGATCAGGCCGACCAAAGCAAGCAGAGATGCTTGACTGTACAGAGCACAGTGATGCCATATGCTAGACTGCATTGCTTCATGCTGAGCACCACCTGTTCTCTCATAAGTTCTATCACAGCTGACATCAAAGCATCTCACCTTAAGCTCATGGCTGTTAGTCAGACATTCTGTCATTGTGAAAGTATGTGGAATAGCTTAAAAGAGGTAGGGTTTGTATTGGCTCACCGTTTCAGAGACTTGAGTCCATGGTCCTTTGCCTTTGTGGCTTCTTATGGCACAGTGATGTCAGAGCAGGAATAGATAGAGGAAAGCACTTTGCTCAACTCTGCAGAAAGAAGGAGTTGGGGCTGGGTTGTAGCAAGCTCTATCTCCAAGAGCATGCCCACCATGATCTATTTTCCCCAAGGAGGTGTTACCTCTTCAAATTTTTAATACCTCCCAAAAGAGTTCCACCAGCTAAAAGCCAAGTCTAACCCATGAGCCAGTAGACAACACTTCAGCACTTTAGAGTCAACAGAGAACATGTTTCATTGACCTTGGGCATAGCCAGGACTTTGTCCTAAAGAAAATCTAAGGCTTAGCCATGGTATAGTTTGATGCTTCATCTTTGCAGATTGGAAGAGAAATGGCATTGGTTAATCTTTGTTTTGAAAAACACTACAAAGTTGAGGTAGCTCATTTGTCTTCACAGTATAAATGAGAGGTCCAAAAATGGAAGCTTCTAGAAAACATGGAGTAAGAATTGTGTTCCTTTGAGTTTTCTACATTGTCAAACACATAGGACCTGTTACAGAAGTCACGAATTAGTAACTGTTAGATGACTAGTGGTTGCAGAGCTTCGTGGGTAGATTACAGATGTGTAGGGTGATAAATAAGTAAATGGAAGGTTAGCTTAAAAATGCACAGCATAAAGTTTCTTTGCATTTGGAAAAAATGTCTTAATGCTTGAGGGTTTTGGAGTTATTTTGAAACATGGTAATATTGTATGTCCAAGAACTATATCAATTTGAAAATAGCATACTCCTCCTCCCTTTGTGGTACTGAGGAATTGAATCTATGACCTTGTACATGCTAACCAAATGTTTATCCCTAAACTACATCCTCAGACGGTTTTGTTGTGCTTTTCATTTTTCAATAGGTTCTTGGCAAATTTCCCTAAATACCCTTGAATTAATTCTTAGGCCAGGGAGGCCTTGAACTTGTGATCCTCCTGCTGCACCTTCTAGAGCAGTTGGGACTACAGGCAACACCACCAGGCCCAACTGAAATAGATTAACTCTTCAGATTCAGCTACCTAACATAATTATATCCACTTAACTGCTACCAAAAAGTAACTAAAAGATAACACTACTGTCACTTTAAGTTTTCAACAACATGTCCTAAAGAAACTCGGTCTTCCACACCTCCTGTTTCGAATCAACCAGAAACAATAAAATACACCCTACTCAATGGTTCCCTTTCCAGGTAAAGTTTCTAATATTTATAACTTGAGCCTCACAACACCAGTAGCTGCTCCTCAAATCACATACAAATCACAAAAGTATTTCACCGGCCATGACACTAACAATTGGTGATGAGAAATCAGCTTGTGCGTTTGACATTTCTGTGTAAAATACCAGCTGCTTCACTCACTAAGAAGCTGCCTTTTCCCCCTACTGGGAATTCTTATCCCCAGTGGAGGTGGGTGGGCATTCCTCTGGCAATGTTGAATACAGACAGTGATGCTTAGATACCCCACAGCTGACAGTTAAAATGAACTCATTCTGTGGAGAATATGTTTTCTAGGAGAAGACAGCCAGACAGACCTGCTTTCCCTCAGGGAATAAATGATGGGGGGCGGGGATACCATGGTCATATTCCCATCCTTGTGAATCTAACACCTACAATCACATAGAGCCAGCCTTGTCCATGGAAAAAACCAAAGTGTAATCCTGTACATGCATCCTAACTGCCAGAAGGAAGACGCTAAGTAGAAGTGAACTGACGGTGTCAGACAGGATATATTGTGTGCATGTGTGGCCTTCTGTAGTCATCATTATCAACGTTACCACTACAATCCCTTACCCAGCCCTACTTTATCTATTTTATAATTTGATTTAAAAAACTTAAAGACATTGGTTTCTTTGTTCTCTGCTCCTGCTTCCAATTTCTCTATACACCTTAAGCAATATGTCAAGGAGCTTACTTGTGATGGTCAATGTTGATTTTCAATTTGACAGCATCTAGAATCATATAAGAGACAAGTCTCTGGGGAATACCTGTGACAAACTACGGTACATTCTGAGCTTGTCTTCAAGAGATTTTTCTTGATTGGGTTAGAGTGGAAAAGCCCAAGTCAATTGTGAACATCTCCTTTCCATAGGCTTCAGTCCTGGGTGGAATGCAAAGGAGACACAGAGCTGAGCAGCAGCCTCCATTTCCCTGACTGTGGCTGTGATGTGTCCTCTCGTTCCCACCACCATGACTCCCCCACTGCAATTGACTATGTACCCTGGAACTGTGAGCCACAATGAGCCCCTTTGTCTTTAAGCTTCATCGGAGTTTGTATCACATGACAAAAAAGAAGTGGACACACTGTACATCCATCATTTTCTTACATTTCAGCCCAGAGAGGTTTCATTTATGCATGTGGCTTCAGAAACTGGGGCCCTTATGAGTTACCATTGCATAGTAATTGTGGTTGGATCAAGTCAATGACTGTAGTTTCCCCACCACCAAAATGGCATTCTCCTCCTTATCTATTCTATGGCTGTGCACAGAATTTCAGTACTAGGTGACTCTCTCTACTAATATGATCTCAAATGTTCGTAAAGCATGAGACTCAGGCAGGAGCTAGAAGACTTCACTTCATCCACTGACGTATAGATCTGTGTTCTATAGCTGTATCTTCTGGGTTTTAACTTTCCCTCCTGAGTGTAGAGAGAGATTCACAAGACTCAGGAGGCATCTGTAAACTAAAAGACCCCTGTGGCTCCCTCACTCAAGTTATAACTAAGCAGTAGAAACGTGAAAACCGCTGAGGAAGAATAGACTGTTCAGCGGAACTGGCTGCAAGTTGAACTCCAATGACGTCACTTCCATGAGTCCTCACTCATACTTGGGTGAGCTTTTTGGTATGATCCAATGGACCAAGTGTCCTATAATCTCCTGAGTCAACAGCTCATCTATGACCTTGTAAGTAATGTTAGTAAACTCACTGGTTTACCAAAGCTGGGTGGAATCATTTCTTTGCCCTGTTGTTACTGCCATATTTGCAATGAATATGTATTTGTTCAGGTCTCCTCAGGAAAAGATCCTCTTAGAGACATATTAAAAATGAAGGGTTGTGGTGTGATGCAGAAGGACTTAAGGGTCACTGAGCAAAATGCATCATGAGCCTGAAGAGTTCCACTGTGCTCTCAACCACTTGGCAACTATGTGACCTCATTTAATATCCCTGATTATCAGCATCTACAAAGTAACTTATAATATGTACAAGTGTGTACACACATGCATCTTTATGCAAGTGTAGGCAAATGCCTCAGAAAGGATGGATAGTTTGGAATGTAATGGATGTTCTTGTCATGAAAGCACATGAAATGTTCTCGTTACAGCAAAAGGATCTACTCTCCAGTGTAATGCCATGCATTTTAGACTGAAGGGAAAAATATTGTGGTTTTATAGTTTTCCTTCTCTCCAGAAGTCAGGAATCTTCCCACTCTTCTTATGTGTTCAGCAGTCCAGATTTACTGACTTGGGAATATCACTGTTCAAAAGTTCCCCTGGAAACTTTATTTTACATTAATTCTCTTGCAATTCTTCATTTACTGAACATTTGGTAGAAACCTACTCTGAGGCAGGTCCTCAGCTATACGCTGCAAATGGGAATCGACTGTGGACCTATTCATCTGGAGGATAAACTAAGCAAACACATTTATAGGCATACTTACAGGGCAGTGGAGAGATGTGGGGAAATTATGTGCACAGATTTGCAAGAACATAAAAGTGGATTAATTCATTTTGCCAACGAGACTGAAGAGACTAGAAAAAGGGATGCTCTTGAGGCTGCTCTTGTGGAGAGGAAGGTTTCCAAGCAGGCTATGACTTTCTTCCCTCACCCAGGGCACCCAAGGTAAAAGGACTGCTCTTCCACTGAATGGCAGTCTTGGGTGAGGCAGACACTTGGTGTTCATACCCACTTCGTCTAAGAAACACCTATGCATAGCTCAGGAAAGGAAGCCTATCCTCAGATAAGACCTGACTTTCCTTAAATCAAACCATTTGACCTGAAGGGAATTAGGACTAAAAACAGATCTTGGCTTTTTTCTGGACAGCTACCAAAATGTGCTACTTGCAAGCAATGAAGAAATATGGGCATCTTCCTTCTATAGAGGCTTGCTTTAATGATTCATCTGTGACTGTGCTATAACTCATTCATAAAATACCAAAACATTCAAGGCTTCATCATCATTATTGCCAGATGTCTTACAGGTGCCTTAGTCAACACTTCAAAATTACTCCAAGTTTGCAAGACCAAGGACATCCAGCAATATACTTACTGTATGGAGTCAGTTTGTTGAAAGCTAGTGAATCAAACTCAAAAGCCCTTTCACAATGAAACTGTGTTTCTAGTCCTGCCACTTCCATCCTGGAGATTTTGTAAACAATTCAAATGTACTTACTATTAAAGGGGTAGGATTAATACATGTCTTCCAAAGAATACAGCACTTGTAAGAATATAAAATTTCCCCCTCTTCACATTATATAGATGATAATAAATACATATCATAGATCAATAAATAGATTAGCACAGACAAATAATAAGTAGATAAAATAATGGTTAGAGAAACAAGTAAAAGAGATTCTAGAGATGGATGGATGGATGGATGGATGGATGGATGGATGGATGGATGCAAAAGGGTAGATTGATGATTAGAGACAGATAGGTAGCTAGATAGATAGGTAAATATATAGATCATACATACATACGTACATATGTATGTACATATGTACATACGTATGTACATACATACATAGATGATAGATAATGATGATGATGGTAGATAGATAGATAGATAGATAGATAGATAGATAGATAGATAGATAGATAGGCAGATGATAGAGATGATAGATACATAGAAACATAGATAGATGCATAGATTGATAGATAATGGATATACAGACATATAGGAAGTGGATGAAAAGATAAAAATGAATGATTGATAGATAATGAAGATAGATATAATATTATTATTAATGTATCAAAAAGAGGAAAAAAGAAATTTATCCTTCAGAAAAATTGGTCTTGGTTTATTTCTATCACTGAATAAAAGGCAGAGAAAATTTATTTGTCAATGGAAAAATGAAATAGACTTAATTTTATGAAATTAAAGTGCCATAAAGGGGCTGGACTGAGTCTATGAATTCTTTGAGAGCATGAAGCAAATGATGTTCAGAAGGATTGCTTATGCTCATCCACTGGTCATAGAATGCCATTTGGAGAACAAGCTGCCATGAGTCTCAGCTACCCAGAAATCCTGTCTGACCCCTGCCATTGACTTATTAATGGAAGTTGCTCCAAATGCCCCTGAATAACGGTATTATATTTTAAATCATATAAACTCTACACTTAAGACTGCTACAAATAGTTTTGCAAAAAAAAAAAAAAAAAATTACAGCAGCTGAGAAACAGGGGCTGGAGCAGGGAAACAAACTCCTCTGACTGTAAGTTCCTCATGACCAGAGCTGCTAACACATGCTCAATACTGCCTATGGCCCAGAGTGCCCTGGCTCAGTGTCCTGAATGCACCTTAGGCCAATGATGCAACCAGATAAATAGTTGCAAACACAGATGCTTTCCTTTCTCACGCCACCTCCCAGTGCCATGTCTTCGATTGGTGTGTTATACCTTCAAAGCACTGGATTCATACACAGTTTATTTTTTCGTCAGCTGTAATCAGTTTTTGAGTTCTGTTGTGTTTTTTTTTTTTTTTACCCAAGTATGGTTCTCATGGTGTAGTAAATGACATTAGGCTTTTGTAAATTCTTGCAGAATATAACAGATCATTGGTTTTATAACACAGTCGCTGCTTTTGCATTCTGATGAGATTATTAGTAGCCTAGAATACAACATCCTTGCATACTGTTAGTTAAAAAAAATAAAAGTTTACTAAATGGTCTCTTGTCAACTGTATCTGAAAATCATTATAGTTTCTCTCTTTCGTCGACATGAGGGGCTTTTCAGCAAGCTGGTGGGTTATGTCAACATGAGGTTACAAAATTATTATCCTGGCTCTGCTTGTTTCACTGGGGCTTATGCTAGGCATTGATGGCCCTGTTGTAAAGCTCAGAGATTACACGCTTGTACATCAGGTATAGAACAACTGAGCATTCACTCAGAAGATGCTCAGCCCTGGTGCTGAACCTCAGAAGATGCTCAGGACTAGTGGTACCTTCCCATGGGAATAAACTCAGAGTGGGGAGCATGCCCCTGGGCTTTCCTGATGTGTACTCTCTCAAAAACACAGATTAGCCTCTTTGGGGGCATTTTGACAGCCTCCCGAAGAGATTTAAATCCACTCTATTAATAAGATTAAGTGATTTTTTTCCCTCTTGGGTCCACATTCTGTAGTGTAACTTAGCCTCCTGTGATATTTAAGGGGCAAATGGTCCTCCATGCACTTCAGCACCATGAGGTGCCTGGGCATGGAGTGGAGGTGCCTTGCACGGAACAGGAAGTAGAACCTGCCCTCTTCTGAGCTTCAAAGATGACATTTGAAAGTCGCCTACTGCATGTGCATCTTCCTTTATTCTTTTCCATGCTAATCTCCCATGCATACCTTTTATCCACATTAAGATCATGACATTCTAAGCTCCAAATTGATACAATGCCAAATAAAAAGCTATCCAGTGAGCCATAATGGGCTTCCAGAAGTCACGGCATTCAACAGAGTCAATAATATAAGCTTTTAAATGCGTAAATGCATATGAAAATGAGAGATCTGATCTGCTTCGACAGTTCTGGCCTATCTCACACATAAAATGGTGTTTTTTAAACCTGCTTGTATCTCGTTTGCATTTTACCTGGAAACAGGAGTGATAGGAACAACAGAGTCTGTAAAACCCTCAATGTCCTCCTTAGACAATTTCCTTTAGTGACAATTTGGAGAACAAATCCAGCTCTCTCTCTTACTTTGCTTTTTTTCTTTACACTTTTTAATTAAAACATAGTTACATAATGCCTCCCCCTTTTGTCCCTCCAATCCATCCCATATGCACTCACTTTGATCTTTCTGGAAATTGTAACACCTTTTTCTTTAATTGTTATTGTTAGGCACACGCATCTAACTATATAAATGCAGTCTCTGTTTATTTAGTATTAATTGTATGTATATGATTTCAGGGCTCACCACTTAGTATTGGGTAACCAATTAGGGTGCTCATCCCTGGGGAGACTTCTTTCTCCCAATCTTAACATTCCTCAGTTGCCTCTAACTCTTTGTCTATAAGTGAGGTTCTATGAGATTTCCCCCTTCCATGTCAGATTTCATTTTATTTTTTTCTTCTTCTTTTTTTCTCATTATCCATTCTTTAAATGTTCAGTTTGTTCACTTTACATTCCAATTGTAGCCCCCTCTATCTCCTCCAAGTCCCACCTCCCTCCCTCATCCTCCTCCTCCTTTTCCTAGCTCTCAGAAAGGGTGAGCCCTCCTCCCCTATCATCTGACTCCAGCCTATCAAGTCTCATCTGGACTGCCTACATCTTCTTCCTCTGTGTCCTGGCAAGACAGCCCCACCAAGGGGAAGTGATCAACTGGTGGTCACCACAGTCCATGTCAGAGGTAGACCCTATTCTCCATATTATGGGATGCACAAGGAGACTGTGCTGCCTATCTACTACATCTGAGTAGAGGGTCTAAGTCCTCACCATGCATGGTCCTTGGTTGGTGCATCAGTCTCTGAATCAAACCTCCCCCTCCCCCACCCCAGCCCAGATTTCTTGGTTCCATTGGTCTCCTTGTGGAGCTCTTGTGCCCTCAAGGTTCTTCTATCCCCCCAATTCTTCCATAAGACTCCCCGAGCTCCACCCTAAAGTCTGGCTATGAGGCTTAGCATCTGTTTTGATCCCCCGCTGGGTAGAGTCTTTCAGAGGACCTCTATGGGAGGCTCCCAGTCATTTCTGGAGATGGTTCCATAAGGTGCTGAGAAGAAGGGATTTTTTTTTTTTTTTTTTTTTTTTTTGGTGTTTGGGTGAAGTTTTCCGTAGATATCTTTTAGGTCCACTTGATTCATGACATCTATTAGTTTCATTATTTCTCCATTTAGTTTCTGTCTCAGTGATCTGTCTACTGGTGAGAGTGGGGTCTTGAAGTCTTCTACTATTAATGTATAGGGTTCAATGTGTGATTTAAGCTTTAGTAATGTTTCTTTTATGAATGTGGGTGCTTCTGAGTTTGGGGCATAGATGTTCAGTATCGAGACATCATTTTGTTGTACTTTTCCTTTGTTAAGTATGAAGTGTTCCTCCCCATCTCTTTTGGTTGAAAGTCTATTTTCTTTGTTACTAGAATGGCTACTCTGGCTTGCTTCTTAGGTCCTTTTGCTTGGAATACCTTTTCCAGCCTTTTACTCTGAGGTAATGTTTATCTTTATTGCCAAGGTATGCTTCTCATATAGAGAAGAATGATGGGTCCTGTTTTCAAATCCATTCTGTCATCCAGCGTCTTTTTATTGGGGAGTTGAGGCCATTGGTGTTGACAGATACTAATGACCAATGATTGTTAGTTCCTGTTTTTGTTTTTGTTTGTTTTTTAATGGTGGTGGTGGAAGAGTGTGTGTGTGTGTGTGTGTGTGTGTGTGTGTGTGTGTGTGTGTGTG
>OU015744.1:62160356-62179512 GCA_907169655.1 Acomys percivali
GTGTTTTGTACATGTTTATGTGTTCCTGTGTATGTTATATGTATGCATGTATATTTTGCTCTGTGTGTGTTTGTGATATGTATGCACATGGGTTCCTCTTTGTGTGTTTGTGTGTTTAATGTCATGTGTCTTTCTCTGTTGCTTTCTGTCTTATTTTTTGAGACAGAGCCTCTCACTGGAATTCAGTGGTTTGGCTAAACTGATTGACCGATGAGCTTTGGGGAATCCCCCGTCCCTGTATCTCCAGTGCTGGAGTGACAAGCATCTGCTGTGCACTCAGGTTTTACACTGGTGCTGGAATGCTGAGCTCAGGTGCTCACACTTGTCCATCAGCCCTTTACCTACTGAACTTTCTCCTCCGCACCATGTTGTAACCTTTAATTGATGATTTGGTTTACAGTGAAAAAAAAACAGCTATGTGTGTCCCCAGACAACTTTTCCTTGTCCAGTGTGGGCCAGAAAAGCCACAGAAGGTTAAACACATCTGCAACAAACAGGTTGAATCAGTGAAAGAGACCTGAACGAAGAATGCAATTCAGAGTCCCAGAGACCTCTAAAAATGGGCTCTCTGGCCACTGGGCCCCGTGTTCTACCCCTCAGGGCTTGTGTTTTCTCCTGAGCTCTCATCACTTCTGTCATTGTTCTGAAGGAAAGGTTCAAGATTGATTTAGCCCACAGCTGGTTAAAAAACAAACGAACCCAAAGCACAAATACAGACACCTGGGAAATTGTATCACAGTGATCAATCTACCTCTTCTTAAATACATTTTGTTTGTTTGCCTATCTGAGTGTAAGCCCCAAGGCAAGAGCTGTGTCTTTTTAATGTCTTCCACAGCATCAAGCATATTGTAAAAGCTGAGGCGGTTATAAACAATAATAATAATGCCATTCAAAGGGAATGCAGACTAGAATAGCATGTCTTTAACCCTGATGGTTTACACACTTGCAGTGGAGAAGGACAGGCCATTAGAACACATTTACACGGGCTAACTCTGCTTCCAAAATCTGAACCCTTCTCTTCTCTTTTGTGCTAAATATTTTAAAGCCACGGTGATAAGGGGTATTTGAAACAAATAAAAAAGAAACAAACAAAGCCCCTCACAATATAACCAAAGAAAAATACATTTACCGAATATTTGTTAAACACCAACAATACCTACTAAAGAAATGAAAAGTAGCAAATCATATTTTCTACCTTTTGGCTAGGAAAGCGTTAAGAGGTAACCAAGAATTTTTCTTTTTCTTTTTCTTTTTTTTTAATTTATTTGTAAAAACGTTTGCCTTGTAGATCAAAATGAAATGTACTCGTTTGAAATGGATGGTCTGCTCTGAAGAATGCAACCTCAAGACTTAGATCTGTGGGGGGCCGAGGGGGGAATGCGAGGTTGACTATCTACACTTGAGGAACATAGACTAGCTAGGTCTCTGAGTGCCTTACTGACCCACCTGCCACAGGTACTCTAGGGATGTTCCTGCCACCTCCCAGATTCTCAAAGCGACCACCAATCAAGCAAAGAGACCTCCAGTTTCTAGAAGCCACTCCTCTGATGCATATTCTGAGGGGCCTCTTGCCTAAACCACTTACCTCCCTGTCAATCTGAATTGCTTATTACACTGCACACTAGAAAGTTTCCCAAATCGGGAGTTAGGAATATGTGGGGAAATTTTAGCCTCAGTGTGTGGCATATCTGGGAGGAAGATACTAAAAACCAAGGATGTGCTTCGATGGGATTTCAAATGAGGTGGAACAGTGATTCCCAACCTTCCTAATGCTGCGACCCTTCAATGCAGTTCCTCGTGGTGTGGTGACTCCCAACCATAAAATTATTTTCATTGCTAATACTTCATAACTTTAATTTTGCTACTGTCACAAATCATAATGTAAATATCTGTGTTTTCCAGTGGTCTCAAGGACCCCTGGGAAAGAGTTATCCAACCCTTGGTGAGGGGTCGCGACCCACAGGTTGAGAACCACTAGCGTGGAGGGCCCATTTGCCTCTCTCTTTGTGTGGGTGATTCAGTTCATAATTTGCAACAACGTGGCCTTGCGGACATTTCAGTGCACATCAGTCATCCTTCTGAAAGTACAGTCATCTGAGCTTTCTATGGTGGATTTTAGTCTGACTCTTCAAATTAACTTCTTGACAACTTAGGCCTCTGCTAATTTTTTTGTGCCTCAGAATATTTTTTTTTAATTTAACTAGATTCTTAGGAAACCAAAAAGTAGTGTGTGTCATAGAAACATTCTCCCAGTCTCTGCTTTATAGACTGAATTAGCCACTCCATCCTTAGGTTGAGGTTATAACCCTCCATGTGATGTTATCTAAAAGTGTCGGAATAAAATGGCATTATTTAAGCTATGCAAACTGTTGTTATGGCAACCCCAGACAACTGGTGCACTGCATTTCAGTGATGACCAAGTAGGAAAATTGCTCTCTTCAGAGGAAACAGCATAAAGATGACCCTGGAGGAGGCGGAGCAGGTCCCGAGAGCGCTGGCCTGCGTCATAAACGGTGGTTTTTCACCACAATGAAGGCAGGATGGACAGGCAGGAGTGGACTGTACGATCATCAGAAATAATTGAGACAGTTCTAGAATATTGTAATACATGAGAACGCTCTCTCCCTTAGCCTGTGCTAATCACTTTTTTTTTAAATCACTGAGGCTTAATACCTGGTGTGGATCAAGATGTGAGCTCTTAGCTTTTCTTTCAATACACCATCATACCATAGACTCTAATCCTCTGAAACTGTAATGCAAATTAAATGCTTTCTTTTGTAAACTGCTTTGTGGTTTATCATAGCAATAAAAAAGTAACTAAGATATCATAAATAAACAAAAATGAGTCTCTTCAGTGTTCACACAATCTATAATACCAAAAAAATAAAGAGCTGTCAAAAGGAGGAGCTGTCCTACATAACAGACAAAAGTTAATGTCTTACCTATTTCTAATATATATTTTATTAATTTATTCATATTACATCTCAATTGTTATCCCATCCCTTGTATCTTTCCATTCCTCCCTCCCTCCCATTTTCTCCTTACTCCCCTCCCCTATGACTGTGACTGAGGGAGACCTCCTCCCCCTGTATATGCTCATGGGGTATCAAGTATCTTCCTAGGGAGATAAGAATACAGACCATAGCTGATCCACACATAAACTAAAGCCTCAACCTACTATTTTCTTATTTGATCAGGACCCTCATTTCTGTTCCTTTGGCAGAAACCACAGGAGCTCACATGTGTCTCTTTTCTTCTCTAGTTCCTAGCCATCCAACCAACATGCAATGTTCATGTCTGTTCCATATAGGTATGGTCATATGACTAAGAGTTTGCCAAAAGGCTATGAATATACGCGTCATGAGCTAATGTCCACACGAGAAGTTAATTTATTTTCCTTGTCCACTAACTGCAGTCAGAAAGTTCAAGGACCTGACCGGTGGTTGATCTCATGGGGAAATCCTCAGCCCTTGGCTTGCTGCATAGAAAACCAGCCTAGCAACTCTCCAGACAGACTGGAATGTTGGGAGGAAGAAATAATGTTACATTTGTCAAGACAAATATGCTCTGGAGTTAATTTTTAAAACAGTAAAAACCACTCTAATGATACTTAAACTAGAGACAGTATAATTCTGATCTTGTCAATAAATGTCAAACAGCTTTATCTAGTGGGATAATTTGAGATAAATATTTCACTTTCTTCTTGATCTTTCAGAAGCTGAGTCAATGCCCAGACAAGGCTAAAAGATAACTAAGGTTGATGATGGGCTGCAATACAGGGTTGGAGATCTTTCACAGTTGAGTGATGTCTTTCTCCAAAGACATGTATATCTTGGATATAGTCCATAAAAGTCACTCTCTCCTTGATGGACCTTACCAGAGAGAACCTTTGGATAAATCCACTGTCTTTGTAATGAAAAATTTGGTGAATTTGCAGAAAGAACTTAGTAGATATTTCTTGCTAATGATACAATCATACATGTTTAAGTCTGGTAGGTCTACGAATGGCAGAAATAAAACATACACATACCCTACACGAGGCAACAGAGTCACAGCAAATGCCAAGCATGCCGATGACTTTCTCAAGGACAGTATGACAAACAATGTGTTTGATCCATGTCTTAATCAAAACCTCCTGCTTCACACCCTATGAGAAGTGTGGGAGGGATCACTGAGCATTTCCTATCCAAGTAGGTTATAGTTCACCATGTGTGGGAGCTTTTTTCGATTAAACTTTATCACCAAAGAGAGAAGCCAGTGTAGGCCAAACTTTTCTCAGCATGAGAATGGAAGGTGAGTTTAGAGTGTCTATAAAATCAAGAACATGATACGTTTCTAGTGATGAAACAAAGGAGGTGTTCCCATCATGTTCATCGTTTCCCAAGCCCCCTCGCGTTTCTAACACACTCCCTTCTTGAAAGATGTCATCATGGTCACTTCACTGATGATTAGCCCCAAAGGCTGTGACATTGTGAGGGTTGCACAGATATTTATTGAACTGATGCAAGAATAAATAATGAGCCAGTGAAAATAGAGGAACATAACAAGTCCATAGGCCATCAGAAACATCTCTACCACCTAAGCTGTTTAGATGTTGGAACCGTACTTTTCTTAAATATGAGATAGGTGAATACTAGCAAAACCCACATAGGATACAGGGCATTTCTCCAACTGACTCCCAACTCTTGGTGTTTTGTAGCTGATACACCGCCATGGTTAACTCTGTCAACTTGACACAACCTATAATCAACTGGAAAGAAAAGCTCAATGAGGGATGAACTACATTGGTTGGTGGGAAACTGATCCATTGAGATAAAAAGACCCAGTGCAATGTCAGGGGCGCATTTCCTAGACAGAGTCTCCTGAGCTACATAAGAGTAGAGGAGTGGGTCTAAGCAAGCATGTGCACATTCCTTTCTCTCTGCACTTGACTCTGGATGTCATATGACTAGTGTTTGATGTTCCTGCTTTCACTTCACAATGATAATGGGCCTAGAAGTGATATAAATTATTTTCTCCCCATTGTTTTTTTTCTGGGCATTGTATCACAGTAATAGAAAATGACTAGAACACATACTTTCTTCCTATCATAGTCAATGCTGTTTCATCCTTGGGCTTACCTTGTTATCTCACAAATCTCTCCAAGCTATTTACTCCTCCCTGCCATAGTGTGGCTTCCAGAACTTTCCATCTCTCTTATCCCATTAATGATGATGACTACCCTTTTCTATTTTCTGTTGATGTTTCCTGGCTTATCCGCCTCTGAGGGCCTCTACTTCTCCAAAGAAAACATCTTGTGTGAAGTTTTAGTTCAGCCCTTGTAGATAAACAACTCCTTCCTCTTCTGTGCTCCCAAAGTGACTTACACATATCATATAGTAATCTAACCTGAGTGACATTATACTGTAATTACCAGCTCTTATTATAGTTTCCAATAACTCATATGTGATCAAAAACCTGCCAAAAACTAAGCTATAATAAGCTCACCTTTTTGGATAAAGAACCATCCATCAACAATTTAATATAACTATAAATATAAAGCCACACATTAAAAAATGCTGTCAAGCCTCGTTGGGGCATTCTCAAACTCTCACCTCATTCTAACTAATAAACTCACCCCTCGTCTCATTCTGACCTCATTTTATAAGTGCACACATTTTTTTTAAGCTGTGAAACAACAACAAAGCAAACAGACTCCTCAGTCTAACATGAAATATGCAAAGCTCTGTGTTCCTGTTTAAAGGATTGCATTGATGGCCCTTAATCCAGTTTACAAATTGCAGGAATTTAGGATGTTCATTGACATTTGTGTTTGATTAAGACATGACTATATTTAAGAGCTGGCGAGATTATTGAGCCAGGCTGTGATTGCTTCAGTAATTATGCATTTTAACACATATTAGTGTAAAGGGCTGTAGAAAATCCGTGTCAGTGTTATAAACCCAACTGATATGGTTGGGGACATTTTGTTGAGAAGGACTTGGAAGAATGAATTGCCCTGCATAAAGATGTAACCTAAGCATAAGTTTAAAGAAATTGTCTTTTCAGATGCTACAAAGAAAGGAGATGCAGTAAGCGGGAGACTCGAGGGCCAGAGCCCACCTTTACATTCCATGCCAACAATGACGATGGTAAGTACCTTGGTAGATGAAGGCTCAGTGTCACTCACAAGGATGAGAATGCAGCATCAGAAAGTAATTGTTGCAGTTGTTCACGCACCGACTAATCCCATCATCCTTTTTAGAACTTGTAAATACAGAGTGAACAGCACCCCAAGTAAGGTAAAAATGTAAACTCAGAAAATAGAAACCTTAATTTCTTTTTTTTAATTAATTAATTTATTTATTTATTCCCTTTACATCATGAGTGCAGACCCCCCCTTCTTCCTCTCCTCCCAGTCTCACCCTCCATACCTCTTCCCCCATCCCCTTCTCTATCCCTCAGGAAAGGGGAGCACCCCCTACCCACCCACCCCAGTTCATCAAATCGTGCATTTATCTCTGCCTGGCTTGCTAGAGGAGATATTTTCTCCTTCTGGACATCACTTTCTCCTTTATGGAAGGGGCACAATACCTCCTTCACAGATACTGTGTTGAGAATGAAGTTCTATACGTATACAATTTTGTAGGAAGAATTGTATTACACTCATATCTTACATGCACAGTGACCAAAACTGCACTGTGGTATCCTAGCTGCTATGAGCATCATGATCAGGAGATATTAATATAACTATCAAAAAATTCAATCCTGGGCCCTCCGCATCGCCTTGCCTGGGGAAGCATGCCAGCAGTTCGCTAGCGCACTTGCAGTTCTTGTTACTAGGGTCAGATGTATCATCTCTACCATGGCCAGCACGGGTCTCCAGACAGTGGAACACTCTGTGCAAGTCTCCATTGTCACTGGTGAGCTAGAGACAGAGTCAGGGTAACCCTCACTATCTGATGACCCAGCAGTATGTTGTGTGCTAGTTCTGATCTTAAATAAGAGCCCCTGAAACTCACAAAGAGTGAAAAACAATAACAAAAACACTGTTCACAGGAGCAACTGTTGACTTCATCTGCAAACCCCAGCTATACTACTGCACTTTGTTAAATTGCTGACTGGTGGAAGCCTGCATTCCAGAAACAGTGCTCCCTTGGTCTTATGCAATGCATTCCACCTTAATACTAGTACATTATTAAATAATTAAAGCAGTGGTCTGCTTTTCTCTGAAGTAGTTAAACAGGTTTCTATTAGTAAATCCCATAGAAATCTTGTCACTACAAGTAAAGAACCTCTACAGAACAGGCACCAATTTTAGCTTTATATGTCAGCGCTCTTATCAAACACATACTAGGGACCAAAAATTAAGACTCGGCTCAGAGGCATACAGTCCCAGGAAGGCTTTTAAGGACCAGGCACTAACCACATGCAAGTTTTCCATGAGCCTCAAGTATGCATTCAAGTAGCTTCTCAGCATCTCCAAGCCTTTTAGAACTGTGGACTCTGGACTGAGGGGGTAGATGACTGGGTAAAGGACTTGCTGAGCTCAAATTCCCAGCTAACTTTTGCTCAAATTTTGCTCCATAGACAGTGAGACTTCTATTAGTCACTCTCTTTGCAGTAGAACACCTAAGAAAACAACTTAAAGCAAGGCTTTGTTTCGGCTCCCTGATTCAGTTCATGATGGCCAGGTCAGAGCATCATGATGTGGTAGGCATAGTGGAGCAAAGCAGAAGAGGACAGGGAGGATGGGTCTGGGAACATGATCTCCACTGCCCTACATCCTCCAGGCAGGCCCACGCCCAAGAGTCATTTAACTATGAACACATCCATGTGTTAATCCTTCGATGGGGTGGGTACAGCCCTCGCGATCTAATCATTTCTCAGAAACATGTAAGAATGAGTCTTCATTGAGTGCCACCAGGGCTCCCCACCAAGGTGAAGTCATCAAGTATGGAACAACAGAGTTCATGTCAGAGTTAGTCCCTTCTCTCCACATAACTGTGGAGAATGTCCTGACTTGACAGCCTGTGGCCATAAAGTGGGGGAGGAGATCTCCCTAGATCATGGACCTAGGGGAGGGGAATAGGGTGGGGGTGGGAGGGAGGGAGGAACAGGAGGATCCAAGTGATGGGAGAACAACTGAGTTGTAATCTGAATAAACTAATTAATAAAAGAAAAAAGAATGAGTCTTCAGGGAACATGGTTTGGATGCAAAATTATAAGTAGATCTCTGCAAGCCCTCTTCTCCAGGCACGTGGAATTCCATCTCAGTGTTCAGATGGCTCCACTTTCATCAGGCTTCTCTGGTATTTGTATTCTACCTTTTCATATCTCTACATGCAAGCCTTTCAGAATACACAATAACTTAGCCATCTTCTCTTGTGGTTTTGAAGAGGAGGAAGAGGCCAAGAAAAACATTGGAAAGGTCCTGGCAGCCACTACTCTGTTCCCATTGTTGTGTTGCTACCTGGGGCCAAAAGAGACTTCTGAAAGAGGCTGTTCTTGAGTCAGTATCACATCTGCATTTTTGCAGGGGTCACAATACAGCAAGGGAAAGTTTCTCCTTAGGGCTACATCTGAGTGCTCTTCATAGGACAAGTGAATTTTTGGAAACTAGTTAGTCTTCCCAAAAGAAAAGTATCTCTCTAGACTGCATCTTATTGGCCAAGCCTTTTGATTAATAGCTTTCTAAATTATTGTTTAAAGCTCTGGTATTCAATACATAGAAAAGCAACTAGTAGTTTAGCAGAATCTCCAAGCCTCTTGGAACTGCAGAATCTGGATTGGGGAAGATGGATCACTGGGCAAAGTGCTTATTGTGCAAGCCCAAAGACGTGAGTTCAAATCTCCAGTACCCCAGTTAAATTTGGGCATAGCAGTATACACTTGTAATACCAATGTTGGAAAGCAGAGAAAGGAGCTCCCAGGGGCTCGCTGAGCTTCCAGAACGGGTGATTAATGTGTTCCGAGTTCAGTGAAAGGCTCTGCCTCAATATTTACTGGAGATCAATTCATTTATCCACCTTAGGCTTCTACATGTGCATAAATGGGTGTGTCTCCCTGCACATATAACATACACATACATGTCTGCACACCATAATACAGAACCTCAGTCCCAACAAGAAGACATTCTTTCGCAGGTTAGTCAGGCACAACGGAATGAAGAAAGTTCTACCAGTTAAGGACAGATTGCTGCCAAGCTGAGGCCTTAATCTCACTTCCAAAAAGCTTATCTATAGGTCAAGACCATTGTCTTTACAAGAATCTTCTAGAGACTTTCTTGAAACTCAAGGCCAACAATTTGCATTCTAAAAATGTGTAATCAGTCACGTCTTGTACTCCATTGAGTGGCCACCTCTGGGAGCAGGGATGACACTGAGGGGAAGGACAGAAATTCAGAAGAACTGTGGGGCAAAGTAAGACAATGATTTCTTCTATTGCTCAACCCCAAATTAATGGAATAATGCCTTTCATGTGCACACACACTGGCCAGAGTTCTGCTTCCACCACAGCACAGACCAAAGTGCTCTTCCTGGTGGGCACAGTGCTTGCTGCGTGCCGTCCATGCCAGCACTCATGAGGCAGAGGCAGGCAGAGTACCAGCTCGAGACCAGCCTGAGACCCAAAGTGAGACGCTGTCCTACAAAATAACAGCAACAAATCAGAGTCATATATTTTATAGTGACACATTTTTTCCCTGCACATTTTTCTCCTCTCTCTTTACCTTTCCCGTATGTGTCATTTATATTATTTAAGATCTGAACTATATTCCACTTAGAACACCATCCATAAAAAATGTGTTGGTCCTCCCAAAAGAATGAGAGAGAGCACAGGATTCTGCATAATCCCCACGAGCCAGTCTCTACTTCTGTCCTTAACAAGGTTTTGAGGTGGGATTTAGGGGAGTTTGTATAACAACAAGAAAACTTTTTTAATACATGGGAAAAAGGGAACAAAGACATGCTATGATAACTGTATTTTATGGAAAAGGACCAAGCACATGTGTTTTATAAGAGCAATCCACTTCTCCCTATAGCATGACACTATAATGGACTATTCTCTGGATATTTAAAAAACAGAGAGAGCCCAGCATGCCTCTAGGAACGTACTCATTTCTGACACCTTGAAAAGTCTCTGAAAAAAAGTTAACTGTGATAATAACTATCTTGTTTATTTTTTAGACAAAAATACTATGTGTTTAGTTTTTTATAGTGCCTATTTGGCATAAGATTTGAGGCACCAAATATGGCTTACACTGCCTGCATCCCTCTGAAAAAGCCAAGGGCATTTCTAAATGAGAAAGCTAAATGGCAGACCTCTGCTATGTGTCCTTGAGATAAAGCAAACATCTAGCCTACCAGGATTATTTACTTTTATTTTTCCCCTCAAAAGTCCCAGTTAGGACAATAAATTATATACTCGCCCTTGCCAAAACCAATTACAGCCCCTCACCAAGGTTTGCCTCTCCTAAAATGGTGCAAATTATTGACAGTCAAGCTGCCCCAGTCACCAAGGCACCTATCCTTCCCTGCAGTGAACCTCTGCCGTGGAACAACCTGCACTGCTATACAAATGTCTGTGACTGACCCAGTAAACCCCTCACTGTTTCCTGGCTTTTACGGAGTCAGAAACCTTTCTTTGAAACAACCACTTTGCCTTTCAGTTAGGAGCAAAAGAAGGCATATTTCCTGGTAAAGGCGTCTTCCATTTAGGAAAGCAACTGAGAAATTGCCCCTGTGTTGCCCTCCCCCACCTAATTTTTGCACCCTTGCAGCATTTAGAAAACTCTGTCCAAGAATATTACTCTATGAAGAAAAAAAACATCATCTCAAAATTATTAAAATCTCTGTGGGAATTCATGATTAATTTTAAGGCCTGGCAGATTAAAATACATTATTATGTACACTCTGGTGCACCCTTTCAGATATTCTCAGAATCTGATTTTGCTCTCTTGATACACACCAATGACTCTACATGTATCTAGTAGATTGCAAGGAATAGATTAGCATTAAAGAGGCAGTATTGTGTTGTTAGGTTGTTATATGTAACTTGTGCTCATACATTAAGAAAAATGTACCTGGCATTCCCTGGGACATGACCAGGCCTCTTTAAAAAAAAAAAAAGTGAATGAGGGAGATGATCATTAATAACACGATGACAATACAGTATGGCAGTTATTCTGAAATTCTGACCTTTGCAGGTTTCACTTGCATTTTTATTCAGTTCAAAGACAGAAGACAGACTGCAACCACCTGCTGGGAACACAGCACAGGTTTCAGAAGTTATCAAATCCCCTACTTCCCAGTCATAATGCAAGTGTCCTTTTGGCTTCTCCTGGGGAGGTCACCACAACAGCTGGAAGGAGGAAGGAAAACTGCATCTCCCATCTCTCTCTCTCCGTAAAAATCAGACAGACAGAATGCCCCCACAGAACTGCTCACGGCTCCCTCTGAGGTCATTCACACATTCTGACAGGGAAATTAACTGCCCTCTCCCGTTCTCTTTAATGTTCTTCCTCCTTGCACAACCTCAAAATATAGCATGATTTTTGATGCCTAGAAGCAGGTATGGGTTGCCCAAGTGGGAAGCTGGGTCTCCTCACAAAGCATTCTAAGGTGGACTTCACTGGTGGCAAATAGCACTTGTGGAAGCAGAAATACAAAGTTTGGGTTCAGAAACTTCATCAAGCTTTGGGATGTAAATAAAACAAATATGAATACCATAAACATTAGGAAGTTACAGCTTACATTTTCCTTATTAAACAGAATGGTGTGGCCAAATAAGCAAGGCAGCCAGGAGCCTTGCCTTGAAAGCTGTGCAAGGCAGGTGGCCTCAAGGTTCGCTTCTGCCTATGCCATGCTCAGCACCAAAACTATCGTTGCTTTCCTTCTCCACTTCTGTAAAATACTCAAGAATACCTCATGTGTACGTTTACTCCTGACATTCTGTTACTAAACACTATTCACTGCTTTGATATAGCTGCCCTTCCTGCCATCGGCTTTGTCTTACCTCTGGAGCCCAGACTATAGTTTACCCTCCTTCACCAACTCCATCTCTGTTTGCATACATTCAATTACAGTCTTGCTCAAATTTTGTCATTCATCTCTGTGTGTCTCTGTCTGTCTCTATCTCTCTGTCTGTCTCCTTCTGCCTCTCCCCCTCCTCCTCTCCCCTCTCCCTTCTCTCTCCTTCTCCCCCTCCTCCCTCCCCCCTCTCCCTAGCTGGTTAAAGAAAACCACAAAAGAATATTTGTTTGTTTTGATTGGTTGGTTGATTTTTTATTTTTTTGAATTTTTGAGGCAGGGTTTCTTTGTACAGTCCCAGCTGTCCTGAACTCTTTTTGTAGACTAGGCTGGCCTCGAACTCACAGAGATCTGTCTCCACCAGACTCACGCCCGCCAAAAGGAATAGTCTTCCCAGAAGGAAGGCCTCTGTGTTTGCTGTATCTACTACTGACTGCATCAGGGCACCTCTATCACTAGCATTCCAATCTTAAAAGCTTTGGAAAAATGCCCGTGTGGCTATAGAGTTGCTGTACCATTCAGGACTTTTGCGGCCAGCTGTGGCCATTGTGCTTCTGAAATATTCATTTGAAATGCACATGCACACTTGCCACTCACACAAACATCTTTGCTTACTATTTTAAGGTGCATTCTAGCATTTTGGAAGGCATATTGTTTGGTAGCAGTGATGCCTGATTTATCATCTGTGTTCGAGCATCAGGCTGTTACCTCCTACAGGCAGGCTTCTAGGTCACCATTTGGTCTTAACAGATCTAAACCATTCCCTGGATTTTTACCTTTCTGATATCTCTCATTCAGGTGCAATTTTTCTAAATGGTAATTTAATATAAATTCTGGGTAAATATTAATACATAGTGTTTCAAGGCTAGGAAGAGAATTCATGCTATAAAGTTTATGCTACAAAGCATGAAGAACTAAGTTTTGTCCAAACCTTTTACTTTAGTAAGTTGGCTGTGGTGGCACATCTTTAGAGTCTTGATGCTTAAGAGATTAAAGACAGACAGATCTCCAAGGCTTACTGGCTGGCCAGCCTGGCCTGCTTAGTTAGGTCCAGGTAAATGAGGCCCTTTCTGAAAAACCAAGATGAACAGCTCTGCCCTCTATAGGCACACTCGGGCACTCGCACACAATAAGCACCTACACATACACAAATGCACCATCAAGCCATCGACCCACCAATCACTAATGGTTATGCTATATTTATAAGAAATGACATCACCTAAGTTGTCAAAGATGGGAAAGTGTCCTAGAGAACAGAGAATCATGGCAGCATTGAATAGAGAGTTCCTTGGATAGGTACATGGGTCCTTGAGTCTTTCCAGACAGTGAGAAAATTGCCAGCAATAACAATCAAAGAGGGAGTTTATATGCATCACTTCAGCTCTGCCCTTGAGGTCAAGTGAGATGGAGGCCTCCTCTGACCTCTAAAGCAGGACTTTAGCAAGAAGCTCCTCTAGAGGCAACAACACATCCAAACCACTAGCCCTGCTGAAGGCTGATCACTCATCCTAGGCAAGGAGATCCCAAGATCCTGTCACAACACCAAAGGTAAAGAGGAATGTTTTATCAATTTCTAGTAAGTAAATTCCTAGTAAAATTTAGATTGTATCTATTAAATATGAATATATGTATATACACAGGATAGAATTCTATATGCATATATGTATATAGATAGGAAAGAATTGTACATGTGTGTGATGTGGGTGAGAAAGAGATTAAAGGAGAAGGGCCAATGAATGGTAGAGAATTCTCGACACATAATAGTAATAGTATCTTTTACTCATTTCCATCCCATTCATGATCTTCACTTCCAGAAAGAGGATATGTAGAGTATGTAAATAAAAAAATAAAATCAGTACCAAATACCTCAGGTTTTCTCTCATCTGTGATCCCTAGCTCCTAATCCCCGAGTGTGAATATATGACATAGAGCAACCACAGAGGCCAGGAAAGTATGAAGCAGCTATAGGTCTCAAGAGTGCTAGGGAGGGGATGAGTAGGATGCAGATGTATAAACCCAAAAATGAAATAGTGAGAAGGGACTTCAAGGAGGGAAAAGGAAGGGAAGTCAGTACAGAAGGAAAGGGAGGAACAAAAACATCAAGGTTGTTCAAAAAGCCCCAATGAATCACCTTTCTTTATATTTACTTAAATTATACAAAATACAAACAAGTGTACACACATACACACACACACACACTATATCTTAAAGGAAGTTAAACCATGTGGGCTAACAATGCTTCCCACAAGAACCATATGTGGGGCACTGCTGAAGAGGTGGAAGTCTGGTGCTTCCAGATAGCCTCTGAGCTTGGTATACAGCAGCAGCACTCCCTTTCTTAGCGGTGTCCCCTTTCTGAGCCCTAGAAATTCTGAGGAACATTGCATAGCCATCAAGGAAGATTGCAGGCCTGACCCTGACCTGATAGAACCTGTTCATCAAGCACCCAGGGATTGCTGCAAATACCTCATCCTATGCTAAGGAGACCCTAGCCTTCAGCAAATGACCTTTAATCATACCTAGAAGTTCTTCCCCCACCCATAGGATAATTAAGTACTGTGTTATCCTCCTTGTGATAGGACCCTGTGCTACTGCATGTAAATGAAGTACCATGCCACTGCACGTAAATTAAGTATCCTGGCACCCCTAGCCCTGTTGAATCAAACACATTCACCCTTAAACCCCTCCTCTCTGCCCAAGGTTTATAAACTCCTGATTCACAAAAATAAAGGTTGGCTTGCTCACTTACTCCATGCCTCCGCCATGATCACCTGAGCCTCATCATTTATTCCGGGGAAGAACTGCCACTGGACACTTGGGGCTTGAAGGCAGTCAAGGCAGTGATGACAGAGCTGCTTTGGCAGCCACTGAAGCCTACTCCATTGTTAGTAGGTCGGCACTGACCATCAGTGAAGCGCCAACCCAGCATGCATCTCACTGGACCTGCCTGCCTGCATTTTCTAGCTTCTGCCCACATCCTCTGCCATGTTTAGTACAGCAGCTTAACCAAGGAGCTGTAACACTTTTGGTATCATCACAGACTTGTAGAATTCCACAGTATCCACTGCCACCTGATATCATCAATCTCATTCTAAAAAAGCAAACTTTAACACTCGGTGGAAAACTCTTTCCACACCTTGGCCTAGGCCAAGGCACTCACCCTAAAGTGCTCTAACCATTCTTGAAAGGAATGAAACCTTTAATCTTGAGGTCTGTCTGCTCTTGTCTGGAAGCAAACAGCACCTGGACCAACCTGCCAGACAAGCAACCCAGGCCACCCACTGGACACTGAACACCAAATGACAATAATAGGCAAACAAAACCCCCAATAGCAGATAAGAGAAGCCTCCTTTCAAAGAGTCAGTCAAGGTAATCCACATGACACCCACAATAGTATAGAATATCACTGTATCCCTTGGTTGCACCTCAGCTTCAGGGTGAGCCCTTATTACTGAAGAAATTACACATTAAGGACACATGACTCAGGTGACTTGAGCTGGATCCGACCTGAATGACTCTTTCCTGTGGTCTAGCCTTCATAGTCCAGAAAGTACTATGAAAGTTGAGAAAGAACAGAAGCAATTAAGTAGCCCAGCCAGATGGAACACATAGGAACCATGACAATTACTAACATGGCAAAATATACATAAAGGTTAAAAAAAATGGCACTTGCATGTAGTTGGCAGCCAACGGCTATCTAGTTGGACTTAACGCACACTCAGCAGGAGAGAACTCATACTTGGTACTAGAAACAGAGTCTGTCTCCTGGGACTAGTGAAATTGTGCATCTTAGAAGTTAATCTACTACCACCAATGTACTAGATCAGCATAATTCCTTACACTCTAAATTGTATCTGCATATGCACAGGTAAGTGTAGCTCTCATTCCTCCTCAAAGATGCTTCTCTTTACGGCAAATGGAGACCATAATAGGAAAGCATAACTGGACACAGTGCAGAGATCAGCAAATCATGGTGGGTCCAGCCCTAAGGAAAATATATACAACACAACTCCTTCATCTATGGCTCATGGAACATCACAGAAGCTGGGGTGGAAAGACGCTGGAATACCTGGAAGTGTGCTATGAAACAGTCTTTCCCAGAAGTGACTGCTTGAACAAGTGTTGAAAAATGGCAGTATCAATGGACATCTTAACATGGAAGAGGGATATTTTTCTGAGGTCTCACCCCTAAACAAACAGCTATAGGCAACTATTGACTGCTGGGAGAAAGATAATTAGGCCCCATTATTGGTTGCCCAATACAGACTGGTCAGTCCTGAAACCATATACACACAGACAACAAAATTTAACTCAGAGATGTGTGTGTGTGTGTGTGTGTGTGTGTGTGTGTGTGTGTGTGTGTGCAACAATATAATCAAAGTAAAAGAGGCTAACAACTTGAGAGTAAAGGGCCATGGGAGAGGCTAGAAGGACAAGAGGGAAGCTAGATGGGATATAATTCTATTTCAACTAAAAACATTTAAAAATAACATAAAATACTTTTAAATTAAGTAGTCTATAAATTTAAATTTTTACAATTGAACTTAATATTACTTTTAGGGAAGAAATAAACAACATAATACAATAGAAAAACATTACAGTTTTTGAAACTTGAACTCTAAAAGTTTTGCTTCAATTCCAGAAATTGCCCCCTTTTCCTTGATAAGCCATTCAGCCTTTCTCACATCACTCCAAGAAGAAATTATGAAAGCAGTGTGTCTGCACAACTACCCCGAAGCTCAAGCATGCACACAGTACTGAGGCACCATGTTGACCTATCTTGAGAGCTTGAATTTTCCTTCTGCATTGACACCATAAAGCAAGAAGAGGATTATTTGATGTCACATGTAGAGAAATAATAAAAGACAAGATTCCAACTGAAGAGCCAGAGAGCTGGTCCTGGTGTTTGTAGACAAGGAGACATAACTAGGAAATGAACTCTGTAAAAGCCAAGAAGTTAGCCTGACCTAATTGCACAGACCTTTTACTCTAGTTAGTGGAGTGGCTAAGGAGGGAAGATTGAGAGATCAGAACCTGTCCGTGCTACATAGTGACCAGTAAATTTAAAGTGCCTGCCTTGAAATAAAAGGTTTAGACTAGAGAGATAGCTCAGTAGGCAAAATGCTTGCTTTGCACGCATGAAGACATGGGTGTGATGGCCAGAACTCATGCTAAATGCCAGGCCCGGTGACACATACTTGTAATCCCAGCTCTAGGGAGATAGAGCCATGTAGACAGCTGAAACACATTATTCAGTCAACATAGCCATTGAGAGACCCTGTAGAGCTTTAAAGTTGTGTCCCAGATGATAGGGGCAGAAGCCACTCAGCAGTTTTGGTGCTATGAATGTATATTGGTCATATGACCTGAAAATACTATGGGAATGTAAAGTGGCAGCAGCTGTGGGCCTATTGGAGAGAAGTTGCCTTTTGGTTTTTTCCTGATTAAGTTACTCTTTTCCTCAGTAGATGGGAGACAGAAGTGAGTATCAAGAACTGGTCTACTTTACACAGAGAGAAGGAACATGAGCCTGGGTGTGTGGACCCTGCAGGCATCATGGAAAACAGGGAAATGAATCTTGAAGAGGTGAGAATAAAACTCAGTTAAGACTGACTTAATCAGACTGTAAGAATCTTTGAGAGTCTGATGCTAGGCAGTTTATTGCCGGTATATTTAAGCACAGTACAGTTTTAGATCTGGAGTGGTCTTGGTAACACAGATAGCATAGAGGTCATTTTGGCAATTAGCCACCACTATTCATAGTTGTGGGAGCTTGGAGGAGCCCCTGGCTGTCCGGGTAATGTAAGGGTCATTTAGATTACTAGCCACCTCCTGTCCTGGTTGTGAGAGTTTGGTATGGGCTGTCCCTTCAGGTAACACAAATCACCAGGTTGGTTTTTTTTTTAATTTTTTTTAAATTGTATTAATTTGTTTAGACTACAACTCAATTGTTATCCCATCACTTGTATCCTCCCATTCCTCCCTCCCTCCCACTTTCACCCTATTCCCCTCCCCTAGGTCTATGACTGAGGGGGACCTCCTCCTCCACTATATGGTCATAGGCTATCAAGTCTCATCTTGGTAGCCTGCTTATTCTTTCTCTAAGTCAGTCAGTCCCTGCTCTACACATAACAGGTTGTTAATCACCTCCAATTCCTAGCCTTGTAAATGAAAGAACAGGTTTTCTGTAATTTCCTTTAAGAGGACAACTCTGCATGCTTAGTAATCCTGATTTCCCTTCATGCTTCCAACACACAAAAAGGTGAATAAACTATTCTTGGAAATTTGGGAAAGAACCATTATGGTGGTACACTATACAGCTTGGGCCTTTGTGAGGAAATTGTACTGTGTATCTGTTCAGTGAGATGCCCCTGGGCATCTATAAGATAATGTTCATGACTATGACCAGCTCCTACATGTTTACTACACACACTATTGTTTGCTCTTAAATATATTTATCATCACTATATGCCAAGGAAGGTCTCCCTGGTCTTTATTTTAGAAACAAAGAGATGGGAGAATAAAGAGATAAAGTCATTTGTCCAAAATCACCTTTTCAGTAATTCCTGACTCTGCTGTTTGTTGATTTCTGATGAGACAGTATGTGAGGAAGAAAGAATGAATCCCACATTATTCTAAGCAGGGAATTGCAGTAACATCAGCACAGCCTCTGCATTTCACTTATAAACTGCTAGACCCTAGTGTGGAATGCCACTTCTGTCCCTCACTCCGTCTTCTCAGTAACCTACACAGAAGCCTCCATGACTGTGCACTTATTCTCAGCAAAGAGACAGACTGAGCATGAAAGATTGAATGACTTGTCCAATGTCACCTCTAAATTCTTATCTATGGTCTTGAGTTGTTTCCTCACTTGGCTAGAGATTGATCATACATTGGTGGCAGATACATTATCTTAGAAGTCCAGAAAAGGCTGGTAAGACTGAGAGGAGATGAAAATTCACTGGAAACACCGGTGTTTAGTGGGATTTTCCTTCTGGTAGTAGGGTCAATTGTCAGAAGCCTCTCAAATCATAAAGTGATTGTAATATACCACAAAGGACTGTACCCCCAATCTACCTTAGTAGCATCCCTGGATGTGCATGCTCACACACACACACACACACACACACACACACACACACACACAC
>OU015744.1:62190640-62225140 GCA_907169655.1 Acomys percivali
GTGTGTGTGTGTGTGTGTGTGTGTGTGTGTGTGTGTGTGTGTGTGTGATCACATGATTCTATGTACATAGCCACACATCCATCTACAAAGCACGCCTGAGTTCACCCTCTCTTCTGCAGAATAAAAATAAGCATCCTTTTCCAACCTCCTAGGCTGCTAATGTCCACCTTGTAAGAAGGATGAAGCCTGCATAGCTGCCTGTCCCAAGAGCACCCACCTGAAATGACTTCCCCAGAATCCTAGGGTGGAGGGAGGAAGCATTTTCTCCTCAATCTTAAAACAAAGCTGACAGAAACAACCATCCACCTGCTCTTAAAAAAAGAAATACTTTCTTCCCATTTTCGCACTGCCCCAGGTTTCAGGGGGTTCCCCAGCAGTCACAAGTGGATGGTTTGAGGTGTCTATACATCAGGATCTCGTTATAAGTTTTAAAATAGAAATATTTTTAAATCAAAGGGGTATTTCAGGACTAGCATCCCGCTCCCTAATAGAAAATATGAGCAGAACTGTGCTGTAATATCACCCTTCACATTTGTGAAGGAAAGGACTTGACAAGCTGCCACATCCCGGAGGTAGGCTAGCAGGATTTGGTTTCAAGAACGCCTTAGCTTCAATGCAGAAGAGACTGACTGGCTGTCCTGCAGCTTGTTAATAAGCACGGGAGTCATGCCCACTTGCGAAATTGTGTAGATTCAGCTGCATCCAAGGGACAAGAACAGAAACTGGAAAAAACGTTAAACAGAAAACAATGGTCCTTGCACGCTAGTACCTAGAATCTTGGTGCTCTAAAGCGTGAGGCGGGTGGGTTTGTTGATGGTTCAAGGCCAGCTATGGCTACCTGGAGAGAACCTATCTTAATACAAACAAAAAGTCCCCCTCAGTCACAGTCGTAGGAGAGGGGAGTAAGGGGAAAATGGGAGGGAGGGAGGAATGGGAGGATACAAGGGATGGGATAACCATTGAGATGTAATAAGAATAAATTAATAAAATAAAATTTTATAAAATGATTACACCTCCAGGTCATTAAAGAACTAGTCCAAAAGAACCATTAAGGCCCAAACCCTCTCTGCTTTATTCTCTTGAGGCAAGGTCTCGCCCGGGACCTGGAGCAACACTGACAGCCAGCAGGCTTCCACAGTCCACCTCTTTCTGATCTCTCTGGCTCTGGGGTACAAGCATATTTGATCTCTCCTGAATTTTTACATGGCTGCCGGGATTGGAACTCACATCTTCCCAAGCACTCATCCACCTGGCCATATGCCTTGCCTTTTACATTTATTAGAGATGCATCCAGAAGTGATTTTTTCCATGGTCAAGCTCTTCACTGCTGGTTTGAGAGCAGAACCCTGGGTTAAAAATTATGTTTCTGAATGCTGGAGAGGTGGCCCTGCGTTTCAGAATGCCCATTACTCTCCCAAAGGAACCAAGGTTTGTTCCAAGCACCCCCATCATGTGGCTCACACCCACCTGGAACCAAGCACCAGAAGACCCAACACCTTCTTTTATAAATAAGAAGGCTAGAACACAAAGAAATAGAGCAATTCCCAAGACAGCATGGTTAAGCAAAGGACCTGTGTTTGAGCACTGGCCCACAGAACCTAACTCACAAGCTCTCCAAGCCTTTCTAAGCTTCCTCCTGAGGCATCTCCACTATAAATGCTCAACTATTAGCATAAGATGGGCCGTTGATCTGGTGCAATTCCAACCAGAAGAAAAACACACAGTACAGAAAAAATTTTTACCCAACTCCTAGGAATTTACTGACTCAAAGCTGAAAGTTTTCATTCTCTTTGCCTTAGGACACAGTAAGTGTCTGGATTTTTTTTTTCCTTTTTTTTTTTCTAGACTGTCCTATAACTTACTTTGTTGACCAGGCTGGCCTCAGACTCACAGCGTTCTACCTGCCTCTGCATCACGAGTGCTGGGATTAAAAGTGTGCACCACCAACACTGAAAAACTATAAATAGATATAGAGAGACAGTTATGTATATACATATATATGTATGATCAATTTAATATTTGTACATTGGGGCTAGAGAGATGGCTCAAAGGTTAAGAGCACTGGCTGCTCTTCCAAAGGTCCTGAGTTCAATTCCCTGCAACTACATGGTGGCTCACAACCATCTTTAATGAAATCTGGTGCCCCCTTCTGGCATCCAGGCATACATGTAGGCAAAACACTGTATACATAATAAAGAAATCTTTTGAAATATTTGTATGTTGTCCATGAAATATATCAATATATCTGCCAAAAATCTATGAAGCCATCATGATATATGCCTTGGTAGAAAGAAGCTGTTCCAAAGATTTTAACCAAGGCAAAAAAAAGATTAAATAGTAAATGGTTATTAACGGGTCATTTTAAAGGATAAAGGCTGGTGCCATAGATTGAGCAGGACCCCTGGGCCCAGATCCGCACATCATAATGTTCTTCTTGTAGGTTTCTAGGACCCTCTGGATCCTTCTATTTCCCCATTCTTTCATGCTTCACTCTCCTAAAGTCCCAATAAGATGTCCTCTCCTCTGTCCCACTTTCCTGATAAGTGAAGACTTTCATGGGACATGCCCCTTGGGCTAGTGTCCAGATATAAGTGAGTATATACCATTTGACTCTTTCTGCTTCTGGGTTAACTCACTCATTAAGATCATTTTTAGTTCAATCCATTTGTCCACAAATTTCAAACCCCGACCTAGATCTAGACAATGGACAGGACATTCTTCACAGTTGAGTGGAGAGTGGGGTCTGACTTTCACACATACTCTGGTGCCCCATATTTGACCACATCCCCTTGAGGGAGGGCCTGGTGGCATTCATAGGAAGGATAGCAGGCTACCAAGAAGAGACTTGATACCCTATGAGCGTATACAGGGGGAGGAGGTCTCCCTCAGTCACAGTCCTAGGGAAGGGGAGTTGGGGGAAAGCAAGAGGGAGGAAGGAATGGGAGGATACAAGGGATGAGATAACTATTGAGATATAAAATGAATGAATTAATAAAAAGAGTGTTAAAAAAAAGGATAAAAGCAAGGGCTGCACTCTGCGCAGTGTTCTGGTGCAGATCGTAAACTACAAAAGAAAAATTGGTTTTTATACCATTTACATAATGGTTACTCTTGGGAAGGTGCCAAATCTGAAATGAAATATCTTAGTTTATAATATATTCTTCAAAAATCAGAAATCTGGTGTTAATGAAGAAATAGATTAATCACATGTCAATTTTTACTTTTAACTGAAGCCACTCACAGTAGATTTTTTTTGTTTTGTTTGTTTGTTTCTGTTTTTGTTTCTCGAGACAAGGTTTCTCTTGGTAGCCCTGGCTGTCCTAGACTCACTTTGTAGACCAGGCTGGTCTTGAACTCACAGCGATACACCTGCCTCTGCCTCCCCAGTGCTGGGATTAAAGGCGTGCGCTACCACACCTGGCCCATAGTAGCTTTTATGAGAGCTTCATACAGTATTCTGTATTCTTCTCTCTAGTTTGTTCATAAATAACCTGCCGAAAGCATTTTTTCTTTGAAAAACAAACAATTGAATATACCCAAGAATAACTAAGTGGTCACTTTGCTGTTAGATCTCATTGGCAGATTTCACATGTTGTAAACTATTTCTAAATATTTAAAATATTTATATGTACATATAATATATGTAGGCTACAAAACTCACCTATATATGTTACTAAGTATGTATACTATTTAACAACAAATATACATAATTATTATTACATATCTAAAAGAATATGTAAGTAAATATACATAGAGATATTTATATATCTAATCAAGCATCATAGTATAAAGATTTATAAACCATAAATCTATATAGAGACAAGTCACCTAAAAGTAAAGTCCATATGTCTATATGGACACTAAAAGTCACTACCTTATGTTACCAGTAATGGGCTCCTACAGGTTAAGAAGAACAGAAACTGAAAATAAAAGACATACTGAAGAAGCCAATACAGCTTTGGCTTTCTGTTTAAAACAGTTAGCGCCAGTGTCCTGTGCCCTCATTTTTCTGTAGTGGACTTCAACCACAGCAGAGACTGGACTTGGAAAGTATGAAATCAATCCGACATTTTAGGATTAAATCCTAACTCTGTCACGTACTGCTTGTGTTCCCTCTCGCAAGATATTTAATCCTGAGTGCCTCACTGTTTTGTTTTGTTTTTTGTTTTGTATTTTTTTTTTATGAAATCGCGGAAATGGCAGCAGTCTCCCAGACTGACGAGAAGATTGTGTGGCATAATTATGTAAGTCGCAGAGCCTGTGCCTGAACTAGAGTAAAGCAATGCCAGCCGAAATGTGTCCCACCCCCCAGTCGGCTGAGTTTCCATGTGCGTTCTTATCTTCCAAAGCTGATTTCAAGTGCAGTGTATGAATAAGGACTTACAAATGTTTGCTGGGTGTCTGCATAGGCTACTCCATTTGAGAATCTTAACTAACAATATACTGAATCTTGGTCTGTGTAGCAGTAATTAATTGGGGTTAATTTTTTTTCACCAAATAGCTTGGATATAAGTGATATGTCTTCTTCAATGTTATTTACCTTTTAACAGAGGAAGCAGCTATAAATATTTGAAGAGACTTCTTTTTGTAGCCAAACTGATTTGTCAATCAATCAAACACAGTTTCCTCACTTGATTGCACTTAGATCCTCTGTTGTCCCTATAATCCAAGCATTCTGAATTAAGGATCATTCACCTTGCTTTAATTTTTTTTTTAATTCAGAACTCTTAAGAATCACTAGGCAGGAGGCTAGAGAGATGGCTCAGCAGTTTAAAGCACTGACTACCCTCCAGAGGTCCTGAGTTCAATTCCCAGCAACCACATGGTGCCTCACAGCCATGTATAATGAGATCTTATGTGTACTATATACATAATAAATAAATAAATCTTTTTTAAAAATCACTAGGCAAACAAAACTGTGGGTCGGAAAGTTGATCAGGAGGCACTTACATACACTGCCATGTTGCTGTGTCAAGCAGCTACGTAGCCAGTGGGTAATCGATCTATATGAGGAACAGCCGGATTAATCTGGGTTTGGTGTTTGGATTTTTGTTGTTGTTTGTTTTTCTGGTTCCTGGGATTTGTTTTCCTTTTAATAAATCCTCCTTTTGGAACATGAAGAATGACTATAGGCTCAAATACAGTCACTATCTCTTACATAATTCTCCACTTAGGAACTCAAGTAGTTTTGATTGACGCCTTTGATTGACGTTTTTTAGAAGAACAGCACACTAAACTAGTTCAAATTTATTGCCACTGATGCTATGTCATGTCTGGAACTACTAAATTTACAGAGTTTTGTCCCTTTATTTTGTTCTGTTTGGTTTTCTTTTGTGTCCTGCTTCCTACATCATACAAAGAATAGATTGAAAACTTCAAAAGACCTACATTATTGTGGTCCTGTGCTTCACACGGGTCTTTTGTTTCTGATTCTGCACCCCCACCCCCAGCCTGTATTCTCCATGTACCAGGTAAAAGGAACGACCAATTTATTGTGGTATTGTTCCCTTACTACATTTCTACATTGCTTTGCAGATTAAAAAGTGTGTGTGCGTGTTCAGATGCATTTCCAAATGTACATGTATGCAAGTGTGTGTAAGGATCAAAGGTCATCACTGGTGCATTTCTCAATTGCTTCTCTACTTTTTTCCTTCTGTTTTGTTGTTTTGTTTTGTTTTGTTTTTTGTGACAAGGCTTCTCTGTGTAGCTCTGGCTGTCCTGGACCTCATTCTATAGACCAGGCTGACCTCAAATTCACAGAGATCTGCCCACCTCTGCCTCTCAAGTGCTGGGATTAAAGGTGTGTGCCACCACTGCATGGCCTCCACTTTTCTCTTTTAATATATGTTTCTTGCTGAATCTAGAGGTCACCAATTTGGCTACCAACAAGCCCCAGAGTTGTTCTTGCTTCTGCCTTCCCAGTACTGAGCCCATGGGCCCACTTTGCTGTGTTTGAATTTAGTACAGGCACCAGAGTCCCAACACAAATCCTCCTGCATAAGGAGCAAACCTTTCACTACCAGAATCACTTCCAACCTCCAAATCAATATTTTCTGTAGGAGCTTTGAAAAGAGTATATATGTCTTTATGTTTACTTTATCCAAAACTATATTGATATGGTGATAATATTTAGTAAATGACTTTTAATTGAAACATAGAGGAACCTTGCCCTACCATTCTCCATTTCTCGTTAGGAGAAATCATTTTTTCTTTTTTTTTTTTTAGTGTGTCTCTTGGTATTTACCTCTACATAATAAATAAGTTGCTCAGACCATTATGCTCTTATCCATTCATCTTAACTTTCTGATACCTCCTTCTCATTTTTATATACTTAAAACAAGGGTTAGTCAAGTAAAAAAAAAATCAGTGTTTGTATTATTATTTACTTAAGTAACAGATAATCACTAAGGTCACATTTCCTGTCCTGCACATTAACCCCCTTCTGGAATTTTGCTTTTGCTTACTCATTTTACCTGAGCAGCTGGTTGTTGTTGTTGTTGTTGTTGTTGTTGTTGTTTAGAACCAGAAAATCATGACATTTTCTAAGGATCTTTGGGGCCACCATACATTTAAACATTTCTCATTTCTAAATGAGTTCAGGCATAACTAATATTTGTAGCAATTCTCTCCCTCCATACCCAACAATTTTTTTCTGAGCTCTTTTGGCTTATGTCTCTCAAGGTTGTCTTCTTATTCTAAGACTAGCCTCTCCTGAAGCCTACTGTGTAGACAGTATTCAGGAATTCTTCTCCATACACATGTGAAATGTATGCTTTTTGCCTTTGCTTTATGCTTCCTTTGAACTCCTTTTAATCCTTTATTCGGTTAAAGTATATATATATATACTTTATATGCACTTTATATATGTGTGTGTATATATAATATAGATATACCATATATATATACTTTATAACATATATGTGTGTTAAATATATGTGTGTATGTGTATGTTACATGTTTGCTAACAAACAAACATGGAAATCCAGCTAGAAATGGTTTTATTCCATATTCAAGCTCTTCACTGATGGCTTGAACAAAGCATTCTAAATTAAAAGGTATATTTATACAAAAAATTTGAAAGCTTTCTGTCCCTAAAACTCTGTCCTTCCCAAGACTATCAGAGGCATTCATTTTGTTTGCACCCACTGTGCTGAGCATCTGGAACCTACAATCTCATGTTCTTCACAGTGGAGAAATATGTGACTTACAGTTCTCTGTTTGACTTTCTTCAAACCTCTTATTTCTGATGGAAGGATTTTGAGCTTTTTGATTGATTCTATACATCTATTCATGTATTTTTCTTAATTCCTCATTCTTGTTATTTTAACATTCTTTTCAAAATTGTGTGTGTGTGTGTGTGTGTGTGTGTGTGTGTGTGTGTGTGTGATTTTATCTTTAACTTTTTCTTGTTTGACCTATAGCTACTGCATGGTCTTCTTTCTATGTCTAAGAGAGTTGTTTGCTTATTAGTTGAGTTTTGTCTTGCATTTGTTCATTTTGTTTTTTAAATAGAGGTGATAGTATGGCCATTTAGATAATTGGTTGGTTAATCCATTGACCAGTTGGTTGGTTGGTTGGTTGGTTGATTGGCTGGCTGGTTGGGTTTTAAATATAGTCTGCTCTTCCCAGCATTAACCTTGTTTGTTTGTTTGTTTGTTTGTTTGTTTGTTTGTTTTAATTTCTCCATCATTATATCATCATCAAGTTGTTTTTTTATGTTGATATCTGTAGTAATATAAATATTCTTAATAATCAAATAGCAAAACGTTATTAGATGGCACAATTGATTAGCAAGCACTATCTTTAATTGAATGGTGAAGTCTGTTCTTCCAATTTGATTTTATATTTATCTAGCTAGCTAGCTAGATGATAGATAGATAGATAGATAGATAGATAGATAGATAGATAGATGATAGATAGATAGATATAGATAATATATATACCATATATTAGTATATGTGAAAGTCAAAGGACAACATACAGGAGCCAGTTCTCTCTTTCTACCATGTGGGTCGTAGGAATTGAACTTGGGTTACTCATCTTGGTGGCAAGAGCCTTTAGCTGCTGAGGTTTCTCATAGCCCCATGTCTTTACAGATTATTCAAAGAAAACGTTACAGTCTTCTACTTGAAGTAGCCGAAGAAGCTGCCTTTAATGAGTAAGGAGAATTTTTAGTACTATAGTGCTATCCTGTCCCAAACTCTCCTGATAATGCCAGGTCCTGAGCTTATTAAAAATTCTGTGGTAAAAACCAACCCACTCAGCTACTATTTAGCATTATGAGACCTTTAGATTTTAATGTTCCCAAGGCTCATGAGCTCAAATGCCTTTTTCAAAATATTTTTAAAAATCTCTCATCTGCATCTGTCCCTTTTTTCCTGTCTTTGGCCAGATATGGATGGTGGGGGCAGGGAGAAATAATATGTGTATACAACCTCTCACTTGTATCCATAATTTTGATGTTTTAATTTCTAAAATTATTTCTACTGACTTCCTCATTGACAAATAACAAATCTGAGAATATGTCATTTTGATTTGGTTTCCAATGAAATAATACCTGATGGGGCAGTTACCCATAAACATTGTTTGCTGGCAGTGAACATAATAAAAATAGCATGCAATTATTTGATGATGGTAGTATAGTTATTGATTGGTCAGTTAATGAATAGAGCTAAAGCCCAGCATTAGGGAAATGCTTTACTTCATCTGTAAGAAGCCTCCTGCTCATTTTGTAGAGCAATCAATGTTTGTTTGTTTTTTCTATTGGAGAGGCCTGTCAATCAGGGGGGTTATTTATTTATTTTTATGAGTATGGGTGTTTTGCCTGCCTGTGTGTTAGTGAACCACCTGCAAACATTGCCCACAGAGGCCAGAAGAGAGCATTGGGTCCCCTGGAACTGGAGTACAGATGGCTGTTAACAGCCATGTGGATGCTAGGAACCAAAGCTAAGTCTTCCAAAAGGGCAGCAAATTCTCATAACCACTAAACCATCTCTCTATCCCTCCACTCAGTTTTGAAACTTCCTAAAAATCAACTACATTACTCATAAAAGCCATGTTAAAATTATTGAAATAACCACCATGATAGAATCTGTCATCTCTGAGTTTTACTGGCATTCAATAACTACACTAATACTGAGTTTTGTTATGGTGTATTTGTACATAAACATAATGTATTTTAATTATATTTATCCCCTATTGTCCTGTTCATCTCTTTTCTCTTCCCAGCTATCCTCTTTATTATTTTCACCTTTTTTCTGTTGGCTCATCGTGTTTCACAAGAGTTTCTGACAGGATCGTGGATGAGGGATTGATGACTTGCAAGATCCTTTGCCAGTGATCACACTTCCCCCAGTGATATTAGCTGTTTATAGATACTCAGAACAAGGTTGAGTGTCAAAGGCCCTCACACCAGCCACCGTTATTCTTAGGTGAATATGCCTATATACCTCTGCCTATACATCCCTAGGGCTTCAGGGATCCTTCTCCCAGCCTGCTGTTGGCAGGCCCAATTTAGTGGAGGTCTTATTGAGTGTTGAGAGATCAGGAAAGCAATGCTAGTATACACCAAAAACAGCCTTCCATTTCACTCCACTCCATCTTCTCTCTCTTTGGTTCTTTCTGCCCTCTAAATCCATGATGTGCCCTGAGCCTTGGAGGGGTGGATATAGATGTCCCATTTATGGCTAAGAGTTCAAGGAGTTTCTCGTCCCCAGCTCACTGATGAGTTAGGAGTCTGCAGTTACCACTGCCTACTGTGAAAAAGAAGTTTCTCTAACCAAAACTTATATATGGGCACAAGAGGTTCTTTAGAATATGATCCCATGAGTACAACATATCCATTTAACACAAACAACAGTAGTAGCTTCATTACCAGGGCCTATGACTTCCGCCTCAAATCCAATTAGAAAGCAGTTAGTTATCTCTACTACAGACTTGCCACTATTGCATCAGTAAGAGCATCTTGACTTCCTAGTCAGTACTGTAGTACACTGAGTCGACAGCTGAGAAATACTGTTGATGGCAGTTCCCCCTAGCAGTGTGTCTCCACCATTATAGCCGATAACCAGAAGGGGAAACTTCCATCTCAGTCCAGCTTGGTTTCTCTGTGCTTTGTGACCAAAGCATGTGTTGTCTTCAGCACTAGGAAGACACCTAATTTTGACAAGCAACTGTTATGGCAACTGTCCTTATTGTTGAGGGAGGGGTGCTCATAGTCTCCCTGAACAACAGCTTATAGAGAAGTAGGCTACTGCCAGCACTGGGCTTTTCATTTAGTGACCCATGGCTTCCAGGAGTACACATTACCACATGCATGCTCATAAATTACATTTCTGTTTTGAGTTTTCTTCCTGGAAATTCCTTTCATACTAGGCACCATCATATTGCACAGTACTAATAGCAGGGGCCCTGGGCCTGCATCTTGGCCAGCAAAGCCCATCTACACTCAAATTCAAGGTCTGAAGTACCATATAAAGATCTTACCACCAAAAAAAGATGTTTCCTTCTCACTGACCACAGACTGAAATTGTGTTCTTGCTTTTCTTTTTTTTTTTTTTTCAATTCTATTTTTTTCCTGGCAAACTGTAAGTGTCCTTTGATGTGTGATTAAGCAGAATAAGTCATAACACTGACAAGTTTCTGTGATAAATTTCAGAAGCGAAGCCACACTGTTGGCCCCTGGGAATGAATTCACTAGAGGAAATTACACTCCTATTGAAAAGTCACTGGAGATTTCTGAAGTGCTCCATACGCTGAAGAAAACTACTGAAAAAACAAGACAGACGAACAGAGGCAAACACTTCTAGAATTCTGTTTGTATCACAAAAGACTTACTAAGAAGTAATTCACATGGAACAAAGCTCAATTAAGGAGTATAATTTGTGGCTTTCAAAAGTAAAGTACAAATGCTACAAAAATTACTCCTTTACTTTTGGGACATCAAAAGAAAATGCCACACCCATTAACACTAGTTTTCCTTCTTTCTTCACCTCAGCCCTTAAAACACCTGTTTTTTTTTTCATTCATCCATTCATTTACTTTACATCCTGATCATGGCTCCCCCCTTATCTCCTCCCAGCCACACCCTCCCTCCCTCTTCCTCCCTTCTCACTCCCTTATTCCTCAGAAAAGAGGAGCACTCACTACAAACTCAGACCAGCTCATCAAGTTGCATCAGGACTAAGCACTTCCTCTTCCCCTGCAACATGGTGAGGCAGCCTTGTCAGAGGGTGGTGATCAAAGACACTGTTGAAGAAAGCCCCCCTTTCCACTTACTAGGGGACCCTTGGGAAGGCTGAGCTGCCTATCTGCTATATCTATGTAGGGGGCCTAGGTCCAGTCCATTCATGGTCCTTGGTTGGTGCTCTTGGTCTTCTTGTGGAGCTCCCGTCACCTCCAGGTCCTTCTATCCATTCCCTCACTTTCCCATAAGACTCCCTATGCTCTGCCCAATCTCAGCATCTGTTTAAATTCATTGTTGGGTGGAGCCTCTCAGAGGACAACTACACTAGGCTAGGAACATGTCAGAATGCCATTAATAGTGTCAGAGGCTGGCTCTCTCCCATGGAGTGGATCTCAGCACTGGGCAAGGCATTGGTTGGATATTCTCTCAATCTATGCTCTGTCTTTATCCCTGAGCATCTTGTAGGCAGTGTAAATTTTGGGTCGAAGTTTTTGTGAGTGGATTACTGTTCCCCTCCCTCTACTACGAGTCCTGTCTGGTCAGAGGGTGTCCTCTCCAATCTCTATGACTCCTGCTACTAGGAATCAACCCCATATCCTCACAGAAGCTGACCCTGTCTTAGGTCTTCGGGTTGACAGAGATGGTTCCCATGGCTTCTCTTCTCTCTTCAAGCCCTCTGTCCTCACCCATTCTCACTCTCCCCAGGTCTGGTCTCCACACTCTCTCGGTGCACTCAGTCTCCTACCTTGCTCCTTCTCTTCAATCACTTTTGCTGTCTATTCTGTTTCCCCTTCTGCGTGGATTTAATCATCTTCCCTTAGGTCCTCTTTCTAACTTACCTTCTTTGGGTCTGTGAATAGTAATATGTTTGTCCTTCACAATATGGTTAAAATCCACTTATAAGTGAGTACATACCATGTGTGTCTTTCTGCGTCTAGGTTACATCACTCAGGATGATAGCTTCTAGTTCCATCCATTTGCCTGCAAATTTCATGATTTGTTTTTATATCTGAGTAGTATTTCATTATGTAAATGTACCACAGTTTGTTAATCCATTCTTTGGTTCGGGGACATCTAGATTTTTTCCTAGATTCTGGCTATTAGAAATAAAGCTGCAATAAACATAGTTGAGCAAGTGTCCTTTTTGTATGGTAAAGCATCTTTCGGGTATATACCCAAGAGTGGTATAGCTGGATCTTGAGGTAAAGCTATTCCCAATTTTCTGACAAAGCAACAGATGGATTTCCAAAGTGGTTGTAGGAGTTTGCATTCCCACCAGCAATGGAAGAGTATTCCCCTTTCTCCACATCCTCACCAGCATGTGCTGTCACTTGAGGTTTTTATCTTAGCCATTCTGACAGGTGTAAGATGAAATCTCAGAATGATTTGTTTGTTTGTTTATTGTTGTTTGTTGTTGTTTGGTTTTTTGAGACAGGGTTTCTTTGTGTAGCCTTGGCTGTCCTGGACTCATTTTATAGATCAAAATGGCATTGGACTCATAGAGAACTGCCTAAGTCTGCCCCATGAGTCTGCCCTTCTGAGATTACAGAAGTGCACCTGGCTGTTTTAATTTGCATTTCCTGATGACTAACAACATTGAGCATTTCTTTAAGTGTTTCTCAGCCATGAGAGAGTCATCTATTCAGAATTATCTGTTTAGGTTTGTACCCCATTTCTTAATTGGATTATCTTGTTTGTTAGTGTTTAAGTTCTTTATACATTTTGGATATTAGCCCTTTGTGGGATTGTAGGGTTAGTGAAAATCTTTTCCTAATCTATAGCCTGCCATTTCATTCTATTGATGGTATCCTTTGCCTTACAGAAGCTTTTCAGTTTCATGAGGTCCCATTTATTAACTGTTGATCCTGAGCTGTTGGTGTTCTGTTCAGGAAATTGTGTCCTGTGCCAGTGAGTTCAAGGCTCTTCCTCACTTTCTTTTCTAATAGATTTACTGTATCTGATTTTATGTTGAAGTCTTTGATCCTCTTGGATTTGAGTTTTGTGAACAGTGATAAATATGGATCTATTTAAATTTTTCAACATATAGACATCCAGTTATACCAGCACCATTTGTTGAAGATTCTTTCTGTTTTCATTGTATGATTTTGGCTCATTTGTCAAACATCAAGTATCTGTAGGTTTGTGAGTTTCTTTCTGGGTCTTCAATTCGACCCCATTGATCAACCAGTCTATTTTTATAACATTGCTATGCAGTTTTTATTACTATTGCTCTGAAGTATAGCTTGAAGCCAGGGATGGAGATACCTCCAGAAGTTATTTTATTGTATAGGATCATTCTGGTTTCTTTATTTTTCCATATGAAGTTTAGAATTATTCTTTCAAGGTTTGTAAAGAGTTACATAGGTATTTTGATGGGAATTGCATTGAATCTGTGGATTGTTTTTGGTAAGATGGCCACTCTTACTATGTTAATCCTACAGTTCAATGAGTGTGAGAGATCTTTCCATCTTCTGATATCTTCTTCAATTTCTTTCTTCAGAGACTTGAAGTTCTTATCATACAGGTCTTTGACTTGCTTGGTTAGAGTTACATCAAGATATTTTATATTATTTGTGGCTATTGTGAAGGGTGTAGTTTCCCTAATTTCTTTCTCAGCCTGTTTGTCCTTTGTATACATAAAGGCTACAGATTTTTTAAAATTAATCTTATATCCAGGCACTTTGCTAAAGGTGTTTATCAGCTGTAGAATTTCTCTGGTGAAATATTTGGGGTCAATTATATATATACTATCATATCATCTGTAACTAGCCATATTTTGACTTCTTCCTTTCCAATATATATCCCCTTGATCTTATTGCTCTGGCTAGGTCTTCAAGTACTATATTGAAGAGATATGATGAGAGTGGGCAGCCTTGTCTTGTCCCTCATTTCAGTGGGATTGCTGTAAGAGTCTCTGCATTTAATTTAATGTTGGCTATATGCTTGCTGTATATTGCTTTACTGTATTTAAGTTTGTGCCTTGTATCCCTGATATCTCCAAGACTTTTATAAAGGGGTATTGGATCTTTTTGGATGCTTTTTTTTTTTTTTTTTTGCATCTAAAGAGAAGATCAGGTGAATTTTTCTTTCAGTTTATATGGTGTATTACGTTGATGGATTTTCACGTGTTGAACCATCCCTACTTCTCTGCATCCCTTCCCCAATCAACTTAATTTTTAAAAGAAGTGTTCCTAGGGCTTCTTTCTCAGTCTGCTCTTAAATTGCTTTAAAATGTGTACATCAATTTCCAGAAGCCTTGACACACTAATGATATTAAATATTTCAATTCATAAATATGAGCTATATTTCTATGTAAGCTCTTCCTCCATTTCCTCAACAGCATTTCCTAGACATCTTTTGACAGACTGGAGGGGTCCACTTCTTTTGGTAGTTTAGCGTTTGTCAAAAAGGGGTATTGGATTTTGTGGAAGTTTTCTTTTGTATCTAAGATAATTGATCATGTGCTTTTTGCTCTCTGTTTTCTATGAATATGATGCACTATACAAATTGACTTCCAGATGCTACCTCAACTTGGCATACCTGGGACCAATCCCTCTTAATCACACTATATAATCCTTTTCCTATGTTTCTACCAGTTTGACTTTAGTTGTGACCAAATATCCTGGAATGTGGGGACTTGATGACTTGATGTGAACAGCGTGATAGCAGTAATAATGTGTGCCTGTGTGCATAATTTTGTTTGGGGTTTGTTATTATTTTATTTTATTTGTTTTACAAATGACCTGAGTTTCACAGAGTTGAAGCCCTGTTCTGGAAATGCCATGCAACGTGTCCAAGCTTGTAAGCTGCTAAACAGAAGTGTTGATGTTGTGAGGGAGGCAGCCCAACCCATGGCTTGATTATCTTACATAGTCGGTTCTGCCAATTCCTGTTGCCTCACTGGTCCTCTTCAGCCCAAAACTGCATCTTCTCTTCCTACGTTGACTCTCCACCTGTGTATAGAACCTGCTTTTTTGACCACTGATGATGACTATAGTAGTTTTTTGGGCAGAGGTGGAAGTTGTTCAATTTAGATTCAGGCTGACACTTGGATGCCATGATCCATAAAACTGGCTACAAGTAGGATGACTGAAAAGCAGGTCAGCAATTCAAATGGGATTTAAGGAGAAAAATGTACAAATCCCTTCAGTACAGAATTATGAACTCACTCCCTCTAACAGTTGTATAATTCCTGGTTCCAGATGTTTGGGAAGACTCCTTTGACCACCTGTCTCCCCTGGTATAGCCACCTAAGTAATGGCTGCATCAAAAAGGAAAGAGAGTTTACAAAGGAACAGGGTCTTAAAGAGGCTACCAATAAATGAGATTAACAGTATTGCATATTATTTCATAATTCAAGAAAGAAACAATATTAAGTATGTGGATAAGTAAAGGAGGAAGAAATGTTAGCTATATCATTTAGAAACCCATTTTGGAGGAAAACAGCCATCAAAATGACAACTTCAGAATCTGATATGTGAGGGTTTTTTTTCCTAGTTTGTTTGTTTGTTTGTTTGTTTCTATTTTGTAGCAGCTATTTTTCAGGGTCAATAAAATTTCTCATGTTTCATAATTCTAATTTCTTCAGATAAAAGTATTAATAAATCTCAACAGATAAGAAAGACAGCTTTGAAATACAGGAGGAGGACAGGGAAACCTATGTTCTACCAAAAAAAAATGCTATTCTAATTAAATATGTGTTAAGATAAATTAAACCACTCAATTGTTTCTAATAAATACTTTGGTTCTTACCAATCAGTCACTAGAAGGTATTTTGTGAATATTTAGGCATTCAAAATGCACCACAGCAAAGCTCAGAGATCCAAAATCTGAAAACTAGTGACTAATTTTTCATGAATCAGGCCACCAGTTCTACACATATGTATAGAATTTCAGCAGAAAGCTTCATCAGTGAGAAAAGTTGGAAGAAAGGAGCCTGGTTCAGTTCTCCTTGCCCTATATTTCCTGTGCCTCCTGCTCTGCTTTGTCACCAGGTGAGCCTGTGACAAGCAGCCGCCCCACACTTCTCCCCCACTGCCCGTCTGCAGCACTGCCTGGCTGTGCATTGCTTAAGGATAAACAGGCTGTCACTGCATATGGTTTACATTCCTTGTTTGAGCTGGTGCAGGAAGAGGTTGCTGAGCATCTGCAGGTCTCACATGGTGTCACGGGCAGTAAAGGAATGACTAGAGTCGTTGCAGACAGCATGGAGCCTACATTCCTCTCTTTGCCTAAGAAATCATGGATAATTAAATTAACGTGGATTGAACGCAAAGCTTAAGAACAGAGGCATCGGCACAGAAACCTCCATCTCCACGTGGGATCACCATATTTACCTGTATTGCACGAAGCAATAAAAACCAGAGGAGAAAGGGTAATAAAAAGAAAACAGTAATAAAAACTTATATTTGCATAATTTCTTCCTGCCCCAGGATTTCAAAGCATTTATTTAAAATCATATAGGAAAGTCTGTTATGGAACATGTGACATATAACTAGTGGCGTTCGTTGACATGACAGAGTGCCCAAAGGAGCAAAAGACACTTGGGCAAGCTGGGATTCAAAAAACCAGGAAGTCCTTTTAGGATGGCAGGCACACTCTGCTACTCTGAGAACGATAAATCAGAATGATCAATTTCAAATCTACTCCCACTATCATTTGAGAGTGGTGAGACACATTAAATGGGCATTGATTGGCCACATTGCATTAATCTGAAAGGATGAAATACATGCTGACTTGGGAAACTGCCAAATAAACACTAGATCCCCCTTTGGTCCCTCTCCTTGTCAGTTTCCAAGCAGAGATGAAGGACAAGCCCTTTGTCTTATGGGCCCAACATCATTTGGTTTCCCAGGCAACTGTCCGATACCCAGGCTGAAGTTCGTACTATGGGTGTGAAATAAAGCTACCTTTTATTATTACTTTGGAAGATGAGTAAGGCACAGATGTTAGCTCCAGCTGTTTTTTTCAATGATCCTCAGGGTAAGGTGGTGCCAAGTAGGCTACACTCTTACTCAAAGACATTTGAGTGTGTTCTGCTACCAGTTACACCAGAGGAAACTCAAAGGATAAATTTTGCTTGAAGCAAACAAGATTTGTAAAGATTAGACAAAGAATGGCTATCTTAACAAAACACATCTGTTCCATAACCATTTCCCTTCAACTCAACAAAATCTTGTGTATGCTTAAGGCAGGTGGTTGCTGTTATAGAAAGGGCATAGCTTCAACAGTCCTCACTTATCTGTAGAGAATATGTTACAAGACCTTCAGAGAAAGCCAGAAACTGCAGATAGTCCCTAATCCTATATGCAGTACAGTTTCCTAACAATACATGCTCATGACCAAGTTTCATCCTTTCACTGAAATGAAGGGCTCTGAGGAGTCCCTTTGCCCTGTACAGTTCACCAGTGTCCCTAGTCCTCAAGGGAGGGCCCTCTATAGAATAAAACATAGCCCCTCAAACTTAAAACAGGACTATCTTGTGATGGTCATTCACTTCGATAGCCAATGACTACTGTGAACAACAGGTAGATAGGCTATACAGTGTGGGTATCCTGGATACAGGGACAGCTCATGTTCCCCTTGAGACATAGTTTGATGGTATGATATTTGATGCCTCTACTGAGAAAGACATTCATCTCAGAACATGTGTTATCTTTGGAACTTTCCATTTAATGTTTCCTCACTACTTTTGACTATAGTTACTTTGAAATTACAAAAAAAAAAAATGAAACTAGTGTTAGAGGTAGACTAATCTACTGATAATTATCTTAATAAATGAACACACCAAGTGTCTTCTAGAATGCTTTTACGCGTATTACCAGACTTAACTCTGAGCAACTTAATGGGCAGGTCCTTCTTTCATTCGCCCATTCATTTACAAGTAGCAAAATCAAATTTTGGTTTGGTCATTGATTAATGACATGATCACTAACAAAGTGAAAGTGGTTCTGAAGTGAGTCACAATGGAACTACCCTTTAGCTATTCTTTCTCTAGAGACATACCTCCAGCTAGAAAGTCTCAGAGCTGAGAGGGGGGGAGGGGTAGCTTACAACTCTTAGTTCCACTGAAGAAGACAGAATATCCTGGAAGTAGAAAAGAGAATGCACAAAATCAGCCCCACTCCAAAGAGACCATTGTCACTATTTGTATCATGTTTTTAACAGTAAGTATACTATTTCTTATTAGTGGAGGTCACGGCTTAACTCTCTTAACACCTGGCTGGTTTTGTCCTATTTATTATTACTTCCTGATATGTGCTATAATAAATGCTGCTATCTACATGTGGACTGCAATCCTTTTGTTCACTCTGCCCACCCTCAGCCTCAGTTCCTGCTCTAGCATCCTCTCCTTTTCAAATTAAATGATTCTGCAATTCTCAAGTCAGTGGTTTGTGAAAGCACACTGCTCTTCTGTGCTCCAGAATGCAAGGCACTACATTGGCAGAGGTCCCTGAAACAGCTGTACATGGTTTGATTCCATGATTCTAACCTGCCTTCTGATTGCTGGCTTTGTGGTCCTAAATGTGCCCCCTCTGATCTTCTTTGAGTTCTAATTTCTTCATCTGTAAACTGAAAATTCTAATCATGAACTAAAGTCATAGTAAAATAAAATGAAATGCCGTATAACAAAGCACGTACAAATGTGCTTGACACACACTACAGATCCAGCTGTCACTTGCCATGGTTAGCGGTTAGTAGTGTTTTTCTCTGTCATCTTCTTCCAATTGATGTAGAATGGCATGTTCATCCTAGTCCATTAACATTTTTAAAAGTCCAAGATGATACAAAAGTTACATCATGTGAAGAGCCATCTGCCACCATCTTGGGCTTGAAAGCCATCTTATAGTAAAGACAAGCTAGGTTCTTTCCTGTTTATGATTAAACCCCTGTTTCTCAAGGATTGGGCTATGCCCTCCCAAAAGTTGTTTATTACCCTCTTGAAACCCTACTTTTGTTTCATAAGGACATATTCTCTCCTCTGACCACTTGTTATGAGGGCTTGTTGTGATCACCACGTTTCTGACCACCTGTTAGGTTCTGCTCCTATAACCCAGCCTATTTCCCTCATTTGGAAACCCCCTACATACCCCTGAGTTATAAAAGCCTGGTTCCCTCCAAAAAGGTTGCTTTGATTCATTTCTTACTTTAATTTGGCATGATGATTTGGATCAGTGGTCTTTCTCCTCCCATCTTTGGGATTAACACATAGACCCAACTGTAACATCAGACCTACCTTTAAATATGAGCAAATTATACTATTTAATTTATTTAATACTTTATGTACTTATAACTATGCCCATCATTATTAACATTAGAGATTAATCTATAAATATCTTGATATTCATATACCATTTTTTCTTTTAATGAATATCAGTTAAAACAAAATACCTACCACATCTCAAGAATGGAAGTCTTGAATCATGACCAGTAATTGGTTTTTTCTGTTAAAGGGAGACAGTTGCATCATTCTCTGCCTGTGAATAACAATGGCTTCCTCCTCTTAAGAAGGCCAAACCTACTCCATTTTGAATCATGCCACCCTGTTGATCCTTAGCTTTTGGTTTCCAAGAGAGGATCATTAGACTTGTTGAAAAAGCCAAGGGAAGAGGGAAACCAATCAGTAACTGCCCCGACATCTGGTCTAAAGCTAAACTAGATACAAGGTGAGAGTTCCTTCCTCCAGGTCAGAACCAATCAGGAACATACAAGTAACCCTTACCATGAACCCAACCAATTCTAACAAAGGTTGGATGGCCACGCCTGGAAATCCCTTAACTGGCTTTAAAGGGATCCTGCAAGCTCCTCTTGAGGTCGCCTTTTTGTATGAGTGGTCAACCCCAGCATGCTGGCTGTTTCTGCAGAGTAAATACTTTACTTTTGCATGCTACTTGAGTTCGGTGTCTCCCTTCAGTAGTTCTCAGACTCTTACACTCTCCTGCAAGATGATACTTTTAGAAGTATGAGCAAACTGAATTTAGATGGATTTTAACAGGATCTGGATCATAGGGATGACCCTGGAAGGACCGCATTCATGTGTGGAGCCAGAGGAGGGCGAGCAGGTGGGTAGCTGAATCTGGCAGAGCTTTCAGCAAGCACCTGTGTCTATGGAGCCATCTTGATAACTCGCAGACTAATTGTAGAGGAAGAACATACATTTCAACACAGAGTGAGCAAATTACATAAATAAAATAACAATAAAACACACACATACACATAAAGATAGACCAGACAGTGTGTTAAGTTCAGTTTTCTCTGTTACTTAAATAAATTCTGATTCAACCAATGAATTTTTAATCTCCAATTGTAGAAGTAGTAATTATGCTGGATGAAACTTTAGGAAAATATGTCTGCCTGATGCATCTTGACATTCTGTACAAGTAGATCCTCTGCCCAGTAGACCCTCTTCTCCAATTTTCTTCTGAGGAGGCGGTTGGAGATTCACCAAAGTCTATGTACCACTCTTCTTTATTGTATGTTTGGTTGAAGTAGACCAAGACAGGAACATAACCTCAAGCTAAATGATAGAGATCCTGATCAATAAAGTACATACACATACACACACATACACACACACACACTCACACTATGAAGTCATTGCAAGTTGTGTCAAAAATAATATCTAGAAAAATAGAAACATACTTTTTCATGTCCCAAGAAATTCCTTCTTAGACAAAAGCCAGTATTCCCTCAGGGACTCCTCAGCCATACCTTGGAGTGGCCATGTCTTCACTTTATAGATCTGGTGGGGAAACTGTTAGCATTCTGCTCCAGTCTGCCTACCTGTGACATTATTACCTACCTCGGCTATATAAAGGGACAGTCCTACCTCATCCTTCTCTCTTACTCTTCCCCTCTCTATCTCTGTCTGTGTCTCTGTCTCTATTTACCCCCTTCCTCTTCTTCTCTCTCTTCCTCTGCCTCTTTGCCCCCCCCCCCCGTGTGTGTGTGGGGAAGGCAACTCCTCCCCTTTCCTTCTCTCCTCATGCTCATTTAATAAACCTCGTATTCTAACATCTGTTGCCTTATCATCTTATTTTCTTATTATTACATATAAAAGGAACCCCCACTATATACAGCATTCACCTTAAATTGTAAGCAAAAGTCACAAAACAAAGTGCAATTCATTATTGCTATATTTGTAAATGAGGACATGCCTGGAAATAAACTGTGTGCCACACAATGCCCGTGGTCCTTTCTAGTTAAAAGCATTATTTATTTTTCTCCTCGCCTCTTATCTAATTGTATAAATCATTTATGATAGGCACCAATAACTATCATAAAAGATTATTATTTTAAATAGTCAAGCAAGTGGTAAGTAGTTAGGTAATCAACTACCTAGGTAGGTGAATTTTTATTTTGATGCAATACAAGAAAGTTGTCTGGAGGAAAGTGGAATGGGTGTGTTCCGAGGTTTCCACCCCTAACCTGAGAAGAAGAGAAACAGTTATAAAAGAAAAAAAGAAAAAAAAACATGTGTAGAGGAATATAAACAGAAACTTGAAACTGATGACAGGGGGAAAAAACCAACAACAGACGATTCTGTTGAGAATCTGGCAGAAGGAGAACTGAGAAGAAACAAGTAATTACAAATAAGTGTCCCATCATACACTGTAATCGTTTTTATTTAGTGTAAATGTGGTGATGGCCAAACTGCTCTAAAACACAGCCAGTGGGGCTCCGGGATCAGTTAACTGATCCTCAGCATGCCTGGGATTTTCAGCCTGGTGTTAAGTTTAACAGTCTTGAAAGGTGTTGTGGAGTTCAAATGCAAAATAAGTCCCTCCCTTGGAGGGAATTCTGTGAATTAGTTGAAGACTCAGGCATTTACAGCTCACAGGTTCCCTCATTTGCTAGAGGGTATCGTTATCTTTATAGTTCTATATAGAAAATAGGCAAGTGTCCCAGGTCATGCCTCCTCCCTTGAAAACTTGGTCATGAGCTGTGTAGGGGGGATGAAAAGAGACCCAAAAACCTCTGTAAATGGATGGAAATACCAAACCCATAAGGAAAACAACCAACCGCAGATGAGTTTTAGAGGTCAGATTTCCTAGTCCCAACCACAGAGCAGTTCTCTTAGAGGGTGGTGAGTATTCCTGAAGGCTACTCATGGAATCTCTTAGGATTTCTCTATGCTCCGAAAGAACTACTCCAGAGACACTTCCACCAGGCTGGCACGCCTGTGTGCCAGCTCACAGATCTACAGAATGTTACAGAGGCAAGCTTCATACGAAACAGGATGCTCTGTGGTTCATGAAAGTAACTTATCATGAGCACATTTCCTTGCGAGCAAAAGTGAGGTAGCAACACCTAATGAAAATCTGTTGAGTGAGAAGTCAATAGTACAAATAAAATGACTGGTTTATAATAAATAATAGCTACCAGAAAGACAGAACTATTTTTTTTTCTTTTCTAAGGCAACGTTAGAGAAGGCTTATCATGATGGTAACATTTCAGTTGACAACATATTATCTGAAATGTCAAAAAAATTCAGAAGCAAACGTTAAGTGCTTATCTTTGCAACTGTGTTTGAAATTGATTCCAAATCTTTATTTTCATCAATTGCTTTGACTTTTTAGACTGCAAATTATAAGTACATTTGTATCATTTTAGACCAATTACTTACGATGTTCGAAAGCATGTTTGTATGAATGTCAAAAGACTTGTGAGACTATTTCCCTGCAAACAATGATTTAAAAGATTTGTAGATCGAGGCTCTAAACCAGTAAAGGATAAAATGGTGACACCATGAAGCTGTCTCATTTAAAGGATTTCTCCCCACTACTGCCCCCACGGCCCTCCCTCGAGAGTAGGCTTGCTTGCTTTATGAGATAACTACAAGGCAAACTTCCTTCGGCACTAATTGTCTAAGGAAATGGATATATATGTGCATGTTTACTTTTGCCTTGTCCCTCTCAAAACTTCTAAGCTAATGACTGCATGGTACAACCAGTGCCGTGCCATGCCGCAGAAAAAATAACAATGGCGTGTTCAGATAATCTGCGGTAGATTAATTTTAGTCCAACAAAAGTTCCATTAAACCTCTTACAGCTTAAATGCAGGGGCAGAAAAGCTAAGGCGTTGTCTTGACTGGTAAATCCCGGCCACACAAGCATGAGGAATTTTCAGATCCTCAGGCACCCAAATCAAAGCTACTAATAGCTACAGAGCTGTGGAACCCCTGGATGAGGTGTGGAGACAGGCACATCCCTGCATCTCATTGGCCAGAGAGTCTACTAGCTAGTACTACATGCTCACCAAGGAGAGACTGTGTCTCAAGAGGTGAGATGGAGAATAGTGAGAAAAGACACCTGTTGTTGACCTCTGGCCTCCACACATGTGGGAATACAAACCTGGGTGCAATCGTGCGTACGTACACACACACACACACAAAGAAAAATTTAAAAACATAAAGAAAATACAGACTTCATCCTGTCTTTTCAGAAAGAGTGTATTCTTTAGCTGATGATTCAGTCTGTTCAGGTCAGAAAATGCATCGAAGCACCAAGCCACCAACTTCAGTACTCTACTTTTCATTTTGTTTGGTTTTGGTTTGGTTTGGTTTGGTTTGGTTTGGTTTGGTTTGATTTGGTTTGGTTTTTTGAGACAGGGTTTCTTTAAGTTATCTTGGCTGTCCTAGGCTCACTTTGTAGACCAGGTTGGCCTCGAACTTACAACAATCTGCCTGCCTCTGCCTCCCAAGGGTTGAGATTAAGACACTTATGAATAAGATTGTTCTTGTGATTCCAAAAGCTGGGGGTAGAGGGGAGATGTTGAGTGAGGTGGTAAAAGTTTCAAATTCAAATCCTATTCTCACCCCTCAGCCTGAACTTCCCCACCCATTAAGTGAGGATAACACCTCTCTCATAGGCCTGTTAGAAGGATAAATTAAAAGAAATTGCAATAGTAAAGTCAATTTGTGAGCTGAAAAGGTGCAAGGAAATGGACCTGCCTTTGCTTACAGAATCCTTACCTCCTATCGCCAATGAGTTGGCTTTCTGGCTTTCTCAACCATGGCTCTCAGACTTAAGATACCAAGGATGTTTAACTAGAGGAATTTTCTGCTATGCAGTAAGAAAATATAAGTAATTATCTCAAGCAAGGCTATCTAATTATATCAGGGGCCTCTGATAACAGCATAAACCACGAATGTGGAACCTAAGTGCTTTATTATCAGAATCATAAAACACAAATATAGTCTGTTATCACATTATTGCAAATTCTTTGTCTTATAATGCAAAATTGGGTGTGCTTTTTGAATTGTCATTTTATACTCAATATAGTACTGATAATTTCTCATATTGATATTAAAATTATTTCATATTATCATGCTATTTCACTCTTGGCCTTTTTTCAAGCATATACTGTCGCTTACACATACAAAAACATATTAGCATTAAAGTTTTTGCCACTATCATTAATTTTCCATGTTATGTAGTAATTAGGCATGTAACATATCTGTAAATTACAAACAGAACCATGTGAACATAATTCATACTGTACCTAGTGTGTACCTTACAGACAGCCTCCTTGCTGTTGAAGCACACATATTTAACTTTGAAACACACTGCCAGAAGAATGTCTTCCAAAAAAAACCCCACTGCAGACACAGTCCCATCAATTGCTGATTTTTTCTACTGTATACTTTATGAATTGCCTCATCACAATTAACTCCAGCCACTGGAATTAATTACTCTGGATGATTTGGAAGCCACTCTTCTCCATCCCCTGAAATTCTCTAAGATCATCTCACCAAGCAGGAGATGGGATATGGACAAAATTGTATTTTTGAAAAATGGAGCATCTTTTAGCATTTGGTTTTATTTTGATGGCTCTTTTGAGGGGATGGAAAACACAGGGGTTTTAATCTAGGAAGATTTTGTTCATATTGTAGTTTCAAAAAATGACTTATGTTGCAGTATGCCTTGTCACATACCTAACATGTGTGTAGTATGACTAGGGTCTCACATGGAGTGATGGCTGAGCCACAGGGAAAAGTCAAAGTCTCTGTTCCACAGAATAATACTCTTCATACGTCAGTGTCATGGGCTCAGGATCTCAAACACAAGCAAACATTCTGTTCCACAGAAAAGTCGGAAAGAGAAATGAGTCTTGGGAGATTTTTGTAGGGAGCTGGGGAGATGCTATACTCAATAAAGTGCTTGCTATGCAAGCCTGGGGACTTGAGTTTGGATCCCCAGTGCACACGTAAAGAAGGTAGGCCCGGCAGCATGTGCCTGTGACCCTAGCACTGAGAGGCTGAGACAGAAAAACCTCTGGTTTGCTGGTCAATCTAGTTGAGTTGATGAGCTTTAAAAAAGTTAATGTGGAGAGCAACGGAGAACAATGCCCAGTGTTTACCTCTGTCCTACACATATACCACACATTAAAAAAATCATTTTTTGATAAAGGTTTCTGGTACAGAAACCACTGAGGACCCTAAGGACTGTTAATCAGTGAACATGGGTCTCCAGACCTCAGTGCTCTGTTTGCTTAGGATGAATCTACCCCAACTTTGTCCCAACTGTCTACACCATAAGCCTTCCTTTCCTCCTTAAATCTGTACAGTTAGAGAACAAATGCTTGTATTCAGTGGAAACCCATTCTGCACCAGAAAGCTACAGCAAAACATGGAGATAAATTCCAATTTATTTATTTATTTATTTATTTATTTATTTATTTACTTTTTCCAGCAGAAGAAAACCCTCTCTTTAAATGATGATAAAAGTAAGCTTGGTATCTTCCCATCTTCTCTGGGGAGCAAGGTATCTCAACCTAGCAAGGCAAACTTAATAACATCTACTAGCTGAGTCCTCCTGGATGCAGATGCCAAGCCAGACTAGGAAGGAAAAGATGAAACTTAGGAAAAATCACTACAGAATGTTGTGATCCTATAGAAATGGAGTGAGAACAGTCATGGAAAGCCTTCATCCATGATATACCATGGAATCCAGGAGGTTGTTAGAGGTGGAAGGAGAACTGGGAGGGAAAGCGACAAAAGTGATGCAGCTTTGAGAAAGACTTGGCCAACACAGGCAGGAGCTACATACAAATAAGACACACTGTCCAGAGCGCCAGAGGCATTGTTTTGCTTAACCACAGCATAAGAGCTGCATTGTAAGTGTTGACATCTGCTCCCAAGCTCAAAAAGATTCTGAAATCACCAAAATCAGAATCTGTTGTCCCCTATTGTGGTCCCCACACATCAGAGAGGGGTCACTGACTATGGTGTAACCTTTGCCACCACTTCGCAGGCATCAATTCCTGTTTTAGTTAGGCTTTCTATTTCTGTGATAAATCACCATGACCAAATAAGAAGAAAGAGTTTACCTTGATTCCACTTCCACACCACAGTCCATCACTGAAGGAAGTCAGGGGAAGAACTCAAGGCAGGAACCTGGAGGCAGGAACTGATGAGGAGGCCATGGAGGAGTGCTGCTTACTGGCTTACTGCCTTGTTCCCCGTGGCTTGCTCAGCTTACTTTCATAAATACCCAGGTCAGTGTCAGTACCAACTGCCCAGGAGTAACACAAGTCATGGTGGGCATGGCCCTCTTACATCAATCATTAATCAACAAAATGCCTCCACAGACATGACAACAAGCCAATCTGAGGGAGGCACTTCATCAGTTGAAATTCCCTCTTCCAATGTAGCCATATGGAACCAAGCAGACATTCTTACCCACAATGCTGGAAATGGATCAGGTTCAGCTCTCTCTCCCATCAAAGTAGTAACCAGGCCTGACTCTGCTTAGCTTCTGATACGAGGTGGGTGCATACATGGTGGTGTACCTGTGGACCAGGGTAAAGTTTTTTTCAAATGACTTACTCAATTGTTTTCATAAAGGCATTCCTTTGTGGCACATTTCCACATCTTACCAAGTCAAAACAAACAAACAAAACACAACCCTACTGTAAGAACTTTGAAGGTCATCTCAAGTCAAGAACCAGTAGGAATCAAAAGTGCTGTGTGGCCCCCAAAGCATTTTTTAAAAACAAAAGGAAAGTGACTGCTTTAGAAAATGACTAAATCTAAAAAAAAAAAAAAAAAAAAGCCCCCTTCTTATTCAAGAAAATGAATTCTCTCCCCTGAGTATCCATAGGACGTTTACTCAACGTTGGCTCTCCTCATTGATTTTGTCTCCCCACAGAAAAGCAACTTCACTCTTGTCCTGCTGATTTGTTTTAATCAAATTGCTCAGTGATACAAAACGCAAAATAAAGGAAGATGAGTTTTGCTTTGTTCATTCTGGGTGTGCTCTGGAGTCTTGATTTCTATTATCCTCTTCCAGGACCTGGATCATTGTATGTCCCATTCATGGTTGCTCTCTCAGCCCCCAGTGGACAGCCATACACCAACCAGTTCATGGAGCAGACCCAGTGTTGAAAACCCTGCCTCCTCAGCCTTGCAGGGTACTACCTCAGAACAAAACCTTTCCATTCTTTTTTTTTTCTTTTTTTCTTTTTGTATTTATTTATCTCATGTGTGCCACAGGACATGTATGGAGGTCAGAGGACAACTTGCAGAAGTCAATTCTTTCTTTCTGCCATGTATAACCCAGATCCTGAACTCAGGTCCTTGGGTTTGGCGGCAATCCACCTTTATCTTCTTAGCCATCTCACCAACCCCAAATGGTTTTCTTTTGATAAAATTAAAATCTATATTATTTTACACAATTTTGACTTACACATGCAATGATTGTATTGAACAATAGAGTAATATTCTCCTTAATTTAGTCTTAAACCCTAGCACACTCCCTAAGTTATAAAATCATGCATTCAACTATCTGTGCTTCACTTGCATTTGAATGGTGAGTAGGAAGAGCAAATATCTTGAACTTAATATGTTCAAGTCGTCCTCCTCTCCCAAGTATGACCATCCTTCAGCCCTTGATAACTCTCCTTCATTGCTCTGGCCAAAGGCCTTTGGATGCAATCCTGGTTCTTCTACTTACCTTTATATACAGTCCATTCCTGCATCATTTCATCTCTTCCTATAGCATCTGTAGACATCTTCACCATCAAAGCCCTAGTCCAGACCATGTCTTCTCCCTCCTGGATTGGAACTTTCCAACTAGTTCCTCCATCACTGTTTTCATTTCTTCAGTATGTTTACCTGGGAATGGTTACCAAGTGCCCCCCCCCTAAAAGTATAAGACCAATCACAAAATTCTCCCTCATGATTAGGTTTGAAGTCCTTGACCTGGACTAGGCTTTCACTATTTTTTCTGCCTAGGAAGCCATCACTCAGGAACAGAGTACCAAGAACACAAATGAGAGTCAGAAACCAAGAGAGCACAAAGCCAGGGGAAGATGTGCAATTCGAAGACAATGTGGACAGTGAATTTGGGGCTTGACTATGCTTCTTCTAAGTCTCAAAGCACCTCACAGACAACTCCAGCAGGTAGTCAGACTACTCGAACGTATGATGGACAAATCCCCCACTATCTGCACCATCTAGAAAACATTCACTGGTGAAGATCATAGGCGATCAGAGGCCTCCTCTATGCTACTTGCTTGATGCCCAAAACAATATAAAGAATAGGTGAGTATCATCACATGCATACAAATACAGAATTTTTGACCACGCCTAGAAAATAGAGACTAGATAGGATCCTCCTCACTGTCATGGTCCCCTTGGGCTTTTCTTGGTGTGCTGCAAAGGATCCTAATGAAATAAAATATATTGTCAACAGACACTAGAGAATTTTCTAGTCTCTAAACAATCCTGCAGTGCCCTACCTCCCTGTTCACTACTTCATCCATATTTCCAGTTCTTTTTAAATTCTGACTTACGCCTGCAAAATTAGCTCCAAGGATGATGTAGCTTTCTTCTACCTGGTCTTCTCCCTATCTCAGCTAAGAACCAGAGACACTCTCCTCCAAGCCTTGTGCTTTGTGCTTATATTCTGGGATTCCCCTGCCTTTCCTTGAGGTAGCTGTACACATGTCTCACCCCACCCAATCAACTCTAGGCTCCTTGAGACCAAAATCATATTTTTGTCCCGTTTATAATTCCTCAGCACATATAACAATGCCATATTGAGTAGTTATTCAATAATATTGTTATAATAGGAAGAGCATGAATGGAAATAATTCTACAGAATCCTAGTTCACTCATTCAGCAGCAGCTTTTTGACCACTTTCTAGGTACCAATGCTGCTAATTCTTTCCAAGATGTACCTCTGTTTTATCTTCAAAGGAGGTCTTGGTCTGAGTAGTGTAAAGTGGCAACAGAGAGCTTAGTTAACTTTACAGGTGGCCCAAAAGCTGGGAAATGGTGGAGGAAAGGTTTAGACCTGGGTCATCTTCATTGAGAGCCATGACAGAAGTACAGCACTATTCAGCAGTGCATTGAGGGCCCTGATAATATTCTCAAGGAAGCCTCTTTTATTCTTATCCCTCACGTGGATGATGTGCATCATGGTATACAGTCTGCGTGCTGTGGGGCCAGGTAAACACCAGAAATATTGATTTGCTGGAGTGTAGGAAGTGCTTTGATGTGCCCTATTAGCAACATGCCCCATTCAAAGCAAGTTCCAACTTTTTGAAACCGCTTTTCCAAGTCTTCACAGTGACACCATGAAGTCAGTGTCAACTGGGAGTCAACCTAGGCAGACTGCCTCCATCCTGAAAACATATTTCTTTTAAGAGGTTTGGGGACATAGGTCAGTTAATGTTGGCCATGATCCTGACTTTGACCTGCAGTTATCAACACTATTGACAAATATGATTGATGCAGCTGTTAAACCTGTCATCGGACCTACAGGCCCAACACACTGGCCATTCTGCCATTGGGTCGTCTACTGATGGTAAACCTCAAAGACAACACAGTGGCACCTCAGAACAGGTTCTTACACTCCCCAAATCACAGGGAACATTAAATAATAAAAAGGCCCTCTAAGATCATTGCTAAAACACTTACTGCTTTGAGAGCAACATCTACATTTAAATCTAGCTTTCCTTAAACATTTAGACACCTGTTTTTTTCTGTGTCTCAAAAGGAGAAGCTTTGCCTCAAATAATGAGAATTAAATTTCAAAACCAAAGGGGACAGGAGTAAGGGGAAAATGGGAGAGAGAGAGGAATGGGAGGATACAAGGGATGGGATAAGAAGTGAGATGTAATATGAATAAATTAATAAAATATATTTAAAAATAAATTTCAAAAACAAGAGCTGAATAACTGCTCATCCTGCAAATAAAAATTGTTATTGTTGCTGCTGCTGCTGCTACTGCTGCTGCTGTTGTTGTTGTTGTTGTTGTTGTTGTTGTGTTTCAGGTCTACAAACTGGATCTCAGTATTGATTCTAGAACATTTTGTTCAATTCCTAAGAACCATCATCATTGGGAACGGAGGTAGCACATCTCAGATTCCAGCTGACAATGCTGACATTTGTCGCTAGCAGAGGAATTAAAGTGCGGGTCCCCACTAAAAGGAGCAAGGTTTATAAGGAGAAGCACAGACATGTGCCCACGTAATGGAGCAAATAGGAGGGGGCAAGCCCACGATTTGTGTGTCATCTGAGAAGAAGCAAAAGGGGAGGATTGCTGTTGTTTAATTTGAGTCAAGTATCAGAAACTCTGAATTTCAGCGCAGCTCATTTGCTTTTATTACCGAGTACACTAGGAAATCACGAGAACGGTCGCGTTTGCCCGGGCCTGCTGTTGCCCTGCTTTTCGTCATTCGATTATTTGATGTGACACGCGCCACACAGAAAGGTTGTTTCCTTCTGTTCCCGTCTCAGAGCTGGTAGAAGAAACACAGGAAGAAAGACTGCACAGCTGGTAGCACAGTGAACCCAAAAATACACAGAACCGTACCAGAGGGAATAGTCATCAACACAAAGCGAACAAGCACCCAGGCTCTCGATTACATGCGCTCACAGAGCACCAAGTGCTCCTGCCAACTCCTCTCTACCCGTGCACTGAGCTGCAGACAGCATGTTGTAGTTTGCATCATCGGTTTTGATGAATAACGCACTGATAAGCACTGCAGCCAGTATTCCAGGGGAGCGGGGAAGCCAGATGTCATCTGGACCTCCGATAGTTTGAACCCTGGGTCTCTGACAGAGAACCGCTTGAGCAGTGCTGAGTGGGCAAGGCCACTGGGAGACTCTGCGGTACCGGATGGCACTCTGGAAGATGAATGGGGCTCAGCTTTGTTCCCAGCAGGAGTGAGAAGGCTAGACCTAAATTGGATTGATCACTAATTCACTCAGTGGTAATGCCATTGAGGTGAACTTTAAACTGGGGTTAGTAGGAGAAGCGTACACAAATACACACAGAGAAAAAGCTTTTGAGGGGGAACAGTTTTTTACAGAGCTCGCATCCACATGGCTCCAAATGGCGGTGGTGATGGACAGATGGAATGGGCTCCCTCTTCAACCCAAGTCAGGGGTGGTTATGACAGATTTGAATGCCGTTTTAGTGAGAGCACGCGAAAGATCCATCTCTACCCCTCAGCACACACAAGCCACCCTCTGCATCACATGCTTCAAGCATTTCAGCAGGAGGGCCGCACTGATCATGTTTAATTCCATCATTACAGGTAAATGTTCAAAAGGATCAATTAGACATGAGCTTTTCTCCACTCACTAACTACAGACCTACCCCACGTTGTTTTATGAGTGAAACCTGGAGTTGGAGCAACAATTGTCTTTGCTCTATTTAATTCTTCATCTAGACAACAGATTTTTCTGACCCTAAATTCAACAATGGTCTCTGGCTCCATCTCAGTTTGCTCCCCCTCTGCTGCTCCCCTCCCCAGCAGCCTGGTTCTCCTCTGTCATCCTAGTTTTTTCCCCACTGCTGGGTCTCCCCTTAACCTGCTGTCACAGGGTTCATCTATGCTCTCTCTCAGCCTCTTATACCCAAGCTGTCAAGTCTCCAACAGACTCTGACAAACCAGAAAGTCAAGCCACAAACAAACATGGCCGAGCTCAAGCCGCTACTCCAAAGCTGTCTCACATGGGAGAAGATGAATCATGATTCGAACGACATGTTCTTTTCATGCATTCTAAAACCCACTGTATTGGAATGGATTGTTTGAGTACGTTGGGGACCAGAAGGAATTCTGTAGTGCCATCTCTGGAGGTATAGAGGCCAAAGGAAGTACTCTGGCTCTGAGTAGCATTAACGGTTGGCTTTCTTAAAACGGTCTCTTTGTGAGCGGGGGACAAATAGCCTTTATTCGGTGAGTAAAGTGCTTCTTGCCCAGGAAAGGGCATCTGGGTCTAATTCCCAGAACCTGGGTAGACCCGAGGCCTGGTGGCACATGCTTGCATCGCCTTCGCAGTGGACACAGCAAAAAAAGAGTATCCAGAGCTGACTGGCCAGCCCACCTGACCTACAGCGAGCCCCAGCCATTCATCACACACCCTGCCTAGCAAAATAAGGCAGGAGACTATGGAGGGAAGGCACTGAGACTGACATCTGGCCTCCACATTCACATACACATGTATGCATTCACAGCCCCTACATGCATGGTAATGCGCACACCCAGAAGCCCAAGCTGTCACTTGGGTCTCAGCACCAAGAGCAACACAACGGGCAAAAGTGAGATGATGTCAAAACAGTTTCAGAGTCCTCCTAAGGAGCTTGTGAAGTAAAAAAATTAAGAGAATCTGTACTCAAGCAGATGAGAGACAGTCAGTGAGTGAACACACACACACACACACACACACACACACACACACACACAAAAAGAACTCCACTTTACAAAGGCTTTCCTTTGAGCAAGATGGGGTGCCCATGTTCTTCTCCCCTCCCCATTGGTGTGGCATCTGAGTGCAAGCAGGCTCTTCTTCACTCTTGCTCTTTCATTTCCCTTTACAAAATCACAAACACAGAAGATTAGAAAAGAGTGCAGTGAACATTCGTGTAATCCTTACTAAATTTTGACGAGTGTCAATTTGGCATATTCGATTCACTTGGTAGCATGATTTGTAAGATAAATTACCCAATATTGTATTTTATCCTCCGAATGTTAAGTTCCTCTTCCTAAGAGAGCTTTTTTTGTTATAGGTCTATCATTGTCACAATTAGCAGAAATGTGTGTGTGTGTGTGTGTGTGTGTGTGTAAATATGTACAATATGTGTGTGCTTTTATTATGTCCATGTGCATGTATGATGCATATGTGAATGTATGTGTGTATATGATCTGTGTGCATATACGTGTTCACTTGTGTGAATGGAGGCACACACATGCCATGTATGTGGTAGTCAGAGGACAACCTGCCCCACTGCTTAAAGCAAGGTGTATTGTTTGGCACTGCGCATGTCAGCCTACTTGGCCTTTGAACTTTCATGGATTCTGCTCTCTCTTCCTCCATCTCACTATATCCCTTGGGCAACAGATAGACCTTATCATGCATGCCTTTGTGTGGATTCAGGGAATGCAAATTCAACTCCTTGTGCCTGTGTGGCAAGTGCTTATCCCCTGATCCATCTCTGTGGCCCCCTGGCAGGATTCTTAAGCTTTTAATATCACCTATAGCCCATATACATATAACTCTCCTTTTCCCATGGAATTCTACACTATCCTTTATAGCTGGCTAGTTCTAATCTGAATACAGTCAAGTAACATGCCACGTGTGTCATTCTCCCAGTACCATATACACTTGCTGTTTGTTACTGCCTTACTTTTTACAGCATGGAGAAAACAAAAGGCAGGCCCAAGCATGGGACAACACTTCCAGCCAGCCAGAACTCAGGGATATTTGAATGGCAGCTGCTTCTTTATGTAAATGATTCAAGTCGGCTCTCCCTGGATAATATTAATTGATAGACCCAATTATTATGTTACTCCTGCTCTCCAACAATATCAGTCTAGAATGAACCTCACTTCCTCAGATCCTTCTCTGAGTCATCCAACCAGAGCCCATATGAATTCTAGCCTACACTTACTGAGGTGCCTGTAGTTTCCAGTGCTGCACACTCTCCTGGTACCAGAGAGTATCCAGCTCAGATCTTAGTGAGAGATGGAAACGCATAATGTAGAAGCTTGTATTCATGCCTAAGGCAGAGTCTTTATTTGTGAGGGAAGGGAGCTGCAGCTGTAGATCATGCCTTGCATGCATGGAGCCATGGGTGCCAACCCCTAGCAACACATAACCTGAGCATGAAGATGCACTTGGGAGGTGGAGACAAGAGATGGGGAGTTCAAGGTCATCCTAGGCTACATAGTGAATCGGAGGCAATCCTGGAATTCATGCAATGTGTCTCAAAAAGAAGAAGAAGAAGAAGAAGAAGAAGAAGAAGAAGAAGAAGAAGAAGAAGAAGAAGAAGAAGAAGAAGAAGAAGAAGAAGAAGAAG
>OU015744.1:62225150-62243838 GCA_907169655.1 Acomys percivali
AGAAGAAGAAGAAGAAGAAGAAGAAGAAGAAGAAGAAGAAGAAGAAGGGGGAAACAAGAAAATAATAACTTATGAGCAGGGGTTAACTACTGAGGAAAGCATCACTATGGATTGCCCAAAGAGGCATATGCTTTTACTGCAGAGAAACTGCACTGGAAACCAAATTATAAGAAGACCAGGAAAGCATCCACATAGGAGGGTTAATATTGCTTAGATGGTTAGTAGTGATAATGGAGACAGGCATCCATAAAGAAATAACCACTTTCTATGTCTTATGGAGAGGCCTCAGTACCCTCCAGAAAATTCCCCCTCCAGCTACCCTTTCTCCATGCTTCAATTAATGCAAAATCATTTTTTCCTCTTTGTTATTCCTTCATACAATAAGAAAAATTTGAAGCAAGCAAGTAACCAAAGAATTTGAAGATATGTTTGCTCTACACTACTCTGTTAGCCTCCTCAAACCATCAGGCTAAACTACAAACCTCCACATCAAAATTAGACTCCTGTCTGTCTGAGAATATGTGCCTGGGTGATGCTGGATAGGAGCACATGCTGCTTCTCCTGCCTTTCCTTATTAAACAGTCCTTTCCAGAAATTCCGATCTCTAGAAGCAACTTCAAAATATCAAAAGCCACCACTGGAAAGTAAGAGGAAGCACATGTGTAAACATTTTAATGCAACTAAGTGAAGACTAAACACGGCTTAACTCAAGTTAAAAATAGGAAAGTGTTATTTCTGGTAAAGTGTATACCTCATATATAACATAAAAATGTTATCTCAGAAAAATATATAACTGAATGTGCTCATTATGTGGACAAATGAAGTATGTTCTTCCATGTAAGGTATAATTGGAGAAAAGTACCTTTCTTGAACACATATTTTATTCTGAAATCAGTAATAAGTATTTTAAAGGGATCCAAACATTTGTTAGTAAGACTAAAAATTATTAGTGCTATGAATGCAAGTGACATTTTCTTTATACCTCTGGGAATCAAATTCAGGACCCCGGTCACTGTAGGCCGCTATAGGGTTCTACTGCTATGATGTCTGATGTCTCATGCTTTCTATTATCAGCCTCCTTTATTCATCGGTAGGAACTACCATTCTAGAAGCTTCTTCATGGTAGTTCACAGATGGGTTCATATGCTTCTTTTTGCTCTGAGAGAATGCTCCAGAAAACATTCTCAGCTTGTGGCACCTCTCACAGTAACTATAGGACATGCCCATATAACCTACCCTGAAACCAAATTCTCTGAGATGCCTTCTAACTTCTCTGAGACTATGGAGTGGGCTTCAGCAGCTGCCAAGGCAATTATGCCATCACTGCCTTGACTGCCTTGACCAGCAGTAAAGCCCCAAGCATCCAGCACAGATTCTTCCCCAGAATAATGGAGTCTCAGACATCATGGAGGAATGGCACAGGATCGAGAGAGTAAGCCAGGCAACCTTTATCAATCTCTGAACTCTTTAGAGACACAGGACTTCGGATCCACTTATCAATTCTTCTCCTGTTTGATACCCATTCTTTTATACTCAAACCTAAGCAAGATCTCATTGCATTGATAATGTGCTGTATGTAAATGCTGCTTTTTAAAGAAGTGTATCTTAGCGTGCTCATGGTCCTGAGTTCAAGAGGCAGCATCACAATTAATTAATTGAAATCATCAGTCATTAGTCATTCGTTCCACTGTCTTCTGAGGGATAACCAAGATAACAATGACATAATGGTAATTAATATATAATAAAACCCATGCAGAAAGATAAGAGACACATCCAGAGCTCAGACGAATTTGTGTCCCAAGAAGTTCCATCCTATGCCAAGTCTCAGGGACCTCCTAGGGACCTCCTAGGCTTCATTTCCTGTCCAGGGATGCTGCAACATGATGCTCCTAGAGCAGTGGGTTTCTTAGTCTCCAAGTTCTTCGATGCCTTTCAGTCTTCTTCCTCATACTCAGAATGTCAAGACCACATGATTAAGTAGTACCTCTTTGCAGCACGATAACAGAGGACTTATAATGAGGCAATTGTAATGATCAAATAGAGAATTTATAAAACTCTTCTGTGCCCAGTTCTCATTGTCTTCCCCTTGCTCTTTCTCTGCCCTGTTCCCACAGCACGCACAATTATGTCTGCAGTGCAGAGTGGGGACCCTATTTCATCCTCAGGGACAGTCCTTCACTGCCACAGGTACCGGCACAGCAATAACTCCAGCAGGACTTGTTTAAAACAACAGTATGTCATAGCAAGACAGGAGTCCCTCAGAGGGCTCTTTAAGGGTACAAAAGATTCCTCCCAGGTCTGTCTCTCCATTTTTGTAATAAGATTTTGTGGTAGAGTGTCTCAAAATGGTCTAGAAGTGCATTCTAGAAGTAGAATTTAATAGTAAGAAATTTTTAATTAGCAAAACAATTTTTCAAGTTAAGTACAATTCCATTGGTAGCTAAAAGCCAAGCTTAAGAACACTAACTGTTGTTGGCTGAATGTTTAGGAAAATACAAAGAATCTGGGTCTAACATAAAAATTGTGAGGGCCCTGCTGATTTAAAAGTAAAGGAGTCTCTTAAATAATAAGGTCACTTGCTGACTCTGAAACATGAGGTGACCATCATCCAAACAGCCTATGTATATAAGAAGGGTGTCGCACACAGTGTACAACACAAATATTTAAGTTTGTGCCCATCTGTGACAAATGAGGCATGAGAAGACTCACCATTTTCCCGTACTTGGGCAGGATATGTAAGGTCAGAAATTGGGGAGACCAGAAAAATGCTCGCTCAGTTAAGTGCTTGTTTCTAAAGCACAAAAACATGATTCAACCTCCAGAACCAATGCTTTTAAAAAAAAATCCCTGAGTCCCGATGATAATCCTAATGTTGGTGGAACCCTAAAGCTCACTGACTAGCCGACCTAGCAAAATGAAACAAACTAGTTGTGTTCTCTTGGCTTCCTAAGTCTTGGCAATTTCTCTTGGTGGTCTCCCTCCTGCTTATGTGCTTTTAAAAGTGTGTCCACTAACACACTTCCACAGTGTGTCCTTCAGCATATTGCAAGTGGCCTAGCTTGGTGTCTAGTGAGCAGATCCAGGTGCTGCTTGCTTCCGGAGGAGAACAGCTGGACCGTGAGGTCAAAGGTCCGGTTCCCCTCTCAGGAATGGCTAAAGGGCTTCAGGGTGATGCCTGTGTGCTAGGCCAGAGTGTGGAACGAGTACCCCTCCTTGTGGAGTTTTACAGGTTAGCTCTTTTAGAATGAAATTGCTGGTATGAGATGGCAGTAGAGACTCCAGAGCTCCACAGTCTTATGATGATGCTTAAAGTGTTGCTGTTCTTCATTTAGCTGTGGTGCTAAGCATGGCAGAGGATGCAGGAAGACACCAGAAACTGGCCAGAAGGTAGGCCAGGCCCGTACTTCACTGGTGATCAGTACTGAACTAGCTGAGACTATGGAGTGGGCTTCAGCAGCTGCCAACGCAGTTATGCCATCGCTGCCTTGACTGCCTTGACCAGCAGTAAAGCCCCAGGCATCCAGCAGGGATTCTTACCCGAAGAAATGGAGTCTCAGACATCATGGAGGAAAGGCACAAGATCGAGAGAGTAAGCCAGCCAACCTTTATTTATAAACCTTGGGCAGTGGGGAGGGGTTTGTGGGTGAATGTCTGATTCAATGGGGCTAGAGTACCAGAATACTTAATATATATACAGTGGTACAGTACCTCATTTACATGCAGTAGCATGGGGTCCTATCACAAGAAGGAAAACACAGTACTTAATTATCCTATGTGTGGGGGAAGAACTTCTAGGTACAATTAAAGGTCATTTGCTAAAGGCTAAGTTCTCCTTAGCATAGGGTAGGTAATCCCCAGGTGCTTGCGAAACAGGTTCTATTAGGAAAAGGTCTGGCTTGTAATCTTCCCTGAGGGTTACAGTGATGCTCCTTACAAATTCTGGGGTTACCAGATCAGGGAAAGAGATAACCCCACTGAAAAGGGGAGTCTGCTAGATGAGAGAAGCATGGGAGAATAGCAAAGTAGAAGGATCCAGAGGATCCTAGAAACCTACAAGTAGAACATTATGATACGAAGATTTGGGTCCAGGGGTCCTGCTCAAACTAAGGCACCAGCCAAGGACAATACAGGCAGTAAACTTTAAACCCCTACCCAGATCTAGCCACTGGACAGAACATTCTCCACAATTGAGTGGAGAGTGGGATATGACTTTCACACGAACTCTGGTGCCTCATATTTGACCATGTCCCCTGGAGGGGAAGACCTGGTGGCACTCAGAGGAAGGATAGCAGGTTACCAAGAAGAGACTTGATACCCTATGAGTATATACAGGGGGAGGAAATGCCCCTCAGGAACAGTCATAGGGGAGAGGAATAAGGGGAAAATGGGAGGGAGGGAAGAATGGGAGGATACAAGGGATGGGATAACCATTGAGATGTAACAAGAATAAATTAATAAAAATTTTTTAAAAAGGGAGTCTGTCATGATAAACCTAGTTAGGTTGGCTATGCAGATATGCCAGACTTCGATCTCTCCAGCAGAGCCCCACAATAATGCAAAGTTCTAATGATGTCATGCTCTGAGGTAAATGATTTACTCTTATTCCCAGGGGTCAATCAGAATTTGGTGGTTTACTCTCATCCAGTATTGATGGAGATGAGGTGAAGCTGATTTTTTTATTTCTAAGATAATCAACTTATTCACCTCTCCTGGTAAAAGATAAACTCGAGGGTCTCAGTTGGACATCTGGTATAATTCCCATGTGAGCCCTGGATTTTAACTTCTTTTCAGGCAACACTGCTTAAAGTTTCCTCAGATCCCCACATTGTTGACTGACAGCATCATTTTGATTTTTCAACGTGGTAGTGGATGCTCACAAATTAGCAAATTGTCATTTCTCTTTGAGACTTTTCTTGTGTCTTCAAATTATAGCTTTCATCATAGCTCTAAACTCCAAACTTAATATCCCCAGTATTGTAATATTACCCCAATCCTCTGCTCAGCATATCAGCACTCAAACTTCTCTCATGCATGAATCCGCCCAAGGAACTGCAGTAAAGAAATCTAGGACAAAAGATTAGCATAATCCCAGTGCGCTTGCATTTCCCTGAATTTGTAACATGTCAAATCCAGAGAGCCTCGGTACCTAGCCCTAACCCTAACCTTCCAACTAGAGGATTAATGTGCCCTATTAAAGAGTTTTTTAAATCTTCCAAGCTTTTATAAGTATGCCTGGAAGAAGAGCTCTTGTTATAGAAGGCAACTTTTCTCACAACCTGAAACAGAAACAGTAGCCACACACCCCTAGAGCCACTTTTCCTGAACATTCTACATTCTAATCATAGAGCCAAAATCGAAGGGGAAATAGAAAAGGTTTGTTTTCTTTTTTTTTTTTTTTTTGCATTGCAGAATACTCACAAATGGTTTAATGTGGTGGGGGGAAGTTTCCAAAAAGAGTCCCCTAAAAGAAAGCAAGAGAAATCAGTTTGTGTGTCCCAGCTGTTCTTTCACTTGCAGGTTCCCTTCATAGAGGACTGAAAAGATGGCATGGCACCTCTTGTTTTACAGCATTGCTGCTGAGGGTGGACGCAGGTGATGCTGGGTCAGTCTTCCTTAGGCCTTGTGGAAGAGATGCATAGGGCTGGAAGCTGCACAGAGCTTGCACTGTGCGGGAGCGGGACTAATACACAATGATATTTGCAACAAGCTAAGTTTCATGATCCCACATTTGCATCTTCATCCCGCTTTTCCACACGTCACCTCTGCTCTGAACATTCCTTCTCTATCATGACTTCTTTTCCCAGTTGCACTGAGGCCAGATTCAGTTCAAATATAAAATCTGGTTCTTCTGGTCCCTCCAAACACCCAGTTCCTGTTCCCTGAGCAATCTTTATGGTGCTTAAAACATCTGTCGAAGAATGATGGTGAATTTCTTCCATTCAGAATTAAAATCCAATGGCAGCTGACTGAAATGATTTATTCTTATTTACTGGTTAAGTCTTTGTGTTCTAAATAGTTGCTGACAGAATAATTGTCTTGGAGACCCAGGCTGGCCTATAATTCTCTAAATAGCAAAAGATAACTCTTAACTCAAGATCCTCCTGCCTGAACCTCCAGTTGGGCTTACCAGTTTATACTGGATAATCTGGTTTCTTATGATGCTGGGGATTGAAACCACAGCTTTAGGGATGCCAGGCAAGCACTCTGAGCTACACCAACTGAGCTACACCAACTGAGCTACACCCCCTTCCTCCAAAACAATTATGTTAAAAACTAAACTGTAATTTACATAGTTACATAGCATTTTGTATAAATCAAAAGCACAAGAATAATTCTCCCAATTTATGGTTGTGGACAGTTTAATATCCGAAAATAGAAAAGATACATGATAAAAATAGAAGCAAAGCATGATCACATCACAATAGGTTGCTCTGTGTGTGTGTTTGGGTGTTTGTGTGTGTGTGTGTGTGTGTGTGTGTGTGTGTGTGTGTGTGTGTGTGTGTGTGTGTGTGTGTGTAAAATAAACATTATCCTTGCCAGCTAATGATGGAGAGCCAATTATTGATGATTAATCCCAAAAAATTAATGATTCATTTGCAATTAGCTGTGTCTATTTGCACAAAAGTAACTCAAGTAAAATCCACAAACACTGTGTTCTTCCAGCCTAAGCCACTGTAATCTACGCTCTGAAAATCATATAGCATGATACGGCAGCCCTTCCCACAGGAGCAGGAAGTCTAAGGCATTAAGATAGGAACCCATTGATAAAGGCAAAAGTAAAAACCAAGATTAAAGGGAAATCAACAAATAACACAAAATTAATCTCATGACAATTTGTAGAGGCAACCATTCATTGTTTGAGGAATTTGGTGTGTGGTGAGCACATTGTTAGGAAACAACGAGACACATGGGGAAGAACACTTAGTACCACAGGAAAAGTCCTGTGGGAGCCAAGACAACATCAGCTCCACTCAGCTCCACTGATGGAGGCCTCTGTCCACAAAGGGAGAAAGTTTTTTCACCATTAACATAAATGCATCACACACGCCCAAACTCTCAGATTAATAGAAATTTACACATTTAGAGGTTTAACAAAATCTTGGTAAATGACTGCAATTTTCAGTATTTTATGGGTGAAATGTATCAAAGCTATCAGAGGGCCATTCATGTGGGAAAGTAAAGTGTTCAGAGGGTATTTTGAGATAACAACACATGGGGAAGACATTGTATATGTGAAGGCATGAAAAAATATTGAAGTCCAGCTTAAAAGTCTAGACTTATATGCTTTACATACTTAAAGCCAATGCTTGCCTTTAGGCAGGTTACAGGTGATCAATGTTTTAGGAACATTTGTCCATTGCAATTCAGTAACCAAAATGGAGAAGTGAAAGGGTCTGTTCAGAGCATCTCACTGAGGTGCCACTGTAATAGTCGAGGCATGATGTATAAAGAGTCCGGTCTAGGGCAGCAAAAACTGGATAAGAAAGAAAAATGCAAGAAAGGAATACAAAATAATTAGAAGGCTAAGACAAAAACAGGAAAGTCTGCCGCAAGGAAGTTTTCAACAACTTTTCATTTTCCTCTGTGTGTGTGTGTGTGTGTGTGTGTGTGTGTGTGTGTGTGTAATATATGTTTTGTGTGTACACATGTATAGAGCACGAATATATAGGTTAACATGCACATAGGTGAGAGGATCTATGAAGACCCAAGGTTAATGTTTGGGATTATCTTCAATCACTCTTCTACCTTGTGCAATGATGCAAGGTCTCTCAGTCAAACCCAGAGCTCACTGATTCGGGTCATCTCAGGAGGCAGCTTGCTCTGGGATCCCTTGTCTGCCCTTCCCTGGTTCTGGGGTTATGGTATACTCTGTGCTGCCTGGCTTCTCACATGGGGTCTGAGGATCTGAATTTCAGTCCTCACACTTGTGAGATAAACTCTTTAACTACTGAGCACTTTGCCTGGCCCCACAGTAAAGACATTTTAGCATCCTGAAGCAATGGTTCTTCCTTACGCAAGTCATTTAACATTCCCTTTCTATACTGAACTAACTTCTTCGGCTTCTTTTTCCTTAATAGAATGCTATTTGAAGGTAAAGGGCTGAGGTTTCACAGTATTATGTTATGGTTTCAATCACAACATCTGCAACCAGAGTTTTTAGCTTAGCATCTCAGTCTACCACTTACTAGTTACATGACCTTGGCCTTGGATAAGGTACCTAGCTTCCTGTACTAGACTCCATGATCTATAAGAAAAAAGAAACCTTGATCTTTTAATTAAGTTATCACAAGGAGTGAGTCAGACATGAGCACATGGCTGAAGTTTCTCTGTAGTCTCACAATTGATCTCAGAAAATGCCAGTAACGCACTCAATACACTGACTCTTTTCCCCATGTTTTTTTTTCTCTTTTTCTTTTTTTTTTTATTAATTAATTCTTGTTACATCTCTATGGTTATCCCATCCCTTGTATCCTCCCATTCTCCCTTCCCTCCCATTTTCTCCTTATTCCCCTCCCCTATGACTGTTCCTGAGAGGGATTACCTCCCCCTGTATATGCTCATAGGGTATCAAGTCCCCCACATGTTTTTTCCAAATTATTCTGGAAGTTATAACCAGGTCTCACTGAGTCACCAAGACATCCAACCATCTCACCCCATCAGTGGCTTTCAAAGGGAGGGCTCCCACGGGTCTGACCCTTACACATCTGAAACTCTGCTGTCACTACCACTGATACATAACAATATGCTCAGGTCTAACACTGAGGCCTCTGAAAAGATACCATTGACACCAGCCACTGTTAGCGGCCACCACTGCTTACTCCACTTAGAATGTTGTCTCTAACACTGTAGCCAACACGTCACCAACATAGCCACTAATGTCAATGATGCTTCCACCTTGTGGTCATGTTACTTTTATGTGGTCTTTCCTTTGTGTCTCCATCCTAAGGATTCAGGTTTAAGCATCAGTAAGCATCCTACAGACTGCTTGATAGGACAAGTTCTATGCCACACTCATAACCACTCCTCCATTGAAATCCACCTTTGATGTTTGGACAACATTAGGAAGAACTATTTCAGATCTTGCTTTATCATAGAGGGCATAGCCTAGATTCTGGCAACTATATTTCCAGAAGCATATGGGATGTTCATTGCAATATGAGCTCAAGTTGGAATTCTTTGTCCACGTAGTTAGGGACAGAGATGGGACAGAGAAAAAAACCAAATGTTAACCTCAATACTTGGGAAGCCAAAACAAGAAGATCATGAGGTTAAGGGTAGCCTGGGCTACACAGTAAAATTATGCCTATTTCCAAACTAAAGGAACACATATAAGCAAATATTAATGCGAGGGTGTATATTTGCTAGGACAAAAAAGCTAAGTGGTAAGCAGGAAGATAGAGGGGTTGGGTGGAGGTATTAGGTAAACAAACAAAGTCAATGTGGTGCAGTTTCAATCCTCAGAGTGTGAGTGATAGATCACAGGACCAATTGGAATCAGACGGATGGCTGTTTCCAAGTACCTTTCAAAAGCATTTCCTCACACAGCTTGTGGAACCCTCAACAAGTCCAGAGGCTATTCTGGGCTTGGGCCAAGGAAATGAAAGTAGGTAAAATGAGTATTGTAGCATGGAAGTTAATAAACCCCTAGGGGAAAGTTATAACATCACAGATTGGAACACACTTCTGAGAATATTTGTGAATGGTAATAGAAGTATAAAAATATTGGAAATGTGGAATGAGGTTGTTTTTAAGTTGATTGAAATAAACTGTAATGGAAAGACATGTAGTGCTGAGAGAGAACATTCCATGTTCGCCAACCCGAAATTCGATTCTAATAAGAAAAGTCAATGCAGTCTCATAGGAGTGCAGAAACAGAAATAAAGAACACTTTCCTTATTTAAAAATACTATCTACTTTGATGTATAATTGTATCCTGGAGAATAAAATGAAGGAAAGTAATCATAGCAGTTTCAAGATGTATTTAAAATGTAGCTTCAAAAGAATCTATGTTGAATATCAGAAAGGGGGGGGGCGATGGCCTCCATTTCTTTGGCTAAGCAGTCACCTTTCTCCAGGAGCTTTGTCTATACAAAGGGTGCATGGATATCTATTTTAGTAGAGCCACTATCCTCAGCATCTCTCAGGAAAATATGTACACAAAGTGTATGGCACAGGACAGGGATGCCATAAACATAGCTTCCACTTCCTCTGTTATCCACTTTTCCTCGGCCAATGGTATGTTAAGCATTAGTGTTCTCTTGCAATTTTCCCCCTCCTATCACCAAAATAGTAAGGTCTTCATCACCAAGTGAACCGTTAACACTCGGTACAACCACTAAGGAAGACAGGAAGGTAAACATGGCCTTGAGAGAGCTCCTGCTAACAACAAAAGCAAATAACAAAGAGGGGAAAAAAGACCAGTAATCTACAGCATAAGAAGCGCTTCTCACCATTGAGAGAGCATCACTCCACACTGGAGCTATAGTTCTAACACTTAGACTACACAAGAAGGAAGTTTGGGGGCTAGAGTCATAGGTAAGATGGTGCAGAAAACTTTCCTAATACACATGAAGCCCTGAATTGATCCCCAATACTGACTAGAAACTGGCCATGATGGCTCACACCAGTAACCTCAGTTCTCCAAAGGTAGACGCAGAAAGGTTGTAAGTTCAAGGTAAGCCTATGCTACATAAGCTTGAGGCCACTCAAAAACACTGAAGGCCCTGTCTAAAAGGAAAAGGTTAAAAACTGTGGCAATTTCAAAGTGGAATGGTAATTTTCTCAGTCTAGTGGATAAAATGCAAACATCAAAAGACCAAAGGATGCTTAAGACCAACAAGTTTCTCGTGGAACAAGCCAAACTGATGGCATGATCTTCCTAATGGAGCTCCCAGGAAGCACAGCCTGATATTTCATACCACCATCTCTCAGCTGACACATATAATGGACTCAGCAGAACCCTATGCCTGCTAATTTGATTAACCTCAAGTAAAATAAAAATGCAATGCTTGCCTCATTAGTCATACAATGCATATTCAACCATGACAGTTTCTTCTCCCACTAAACCCATCTTTCACCAGGTCTCTCCCACTACGCTTGCTGTTTTGTATAAGACTCCTATCCAACAGATGGGTCCTTTTTCCTCTTTGTCCATGCTCACTCTCCTACTTTTTTTTGGCCCTGCTTGCCAACCTTGGTTTCTAAACACTCTCGTGTTCTATCACAGTAAGCCAGAAACAGAAGGATCTGAAGGGAGTTCTCCTCATGGATTCATGTTGTTATAAGCTGACTTCATGTTACCCAGCTTAGAAAAAAGCTCAAGCTATTCTTTCCTGTGGTTTCCATGGCTACATTTGATGAGTACCCACTGGTCTCTTCCAGCTGCATCTCTACCTTGCACTCATCCTTGCCTGTTCTGACTCCTTCCAGCCCCAACCCCAGTCCACTCCCATCCCTGCCTTTGCCATTGCTTCTCAGGTGATCCACTCTATACAGATTCTTTTATGCTGGAGGACCGTTGTCTCATCCAGGACAAATTGTTTGTCAGAACCTAGAGTAAGTTTAGGCCTGAGTTCCTATGGCAAAGTCCTCTGTGGTTCCTTAGAGGCCTCATCTCGACAAGTGGCAAGAAACAGCAGTGAGTTTCTGAATAGAGCAGCAACCCAGCAGCCACACCGACTTCTTCAACACACCTCTACACACCTTTCCACTCTTAAGAGCTGGTAACCCCCCCTCTGCCATCAGCATCCCACTGCCAGGTCCTGCTTCAAAAGGTACATCTCAAAACAGAACGACAGTTGTATCCCATCATAAAACCTTGCTCGAAAATTTTATTTGTTCCTTTTTGTTACATTGCATGCAGCGAAAAGTCAAAGCAGAAATGAGGGAAATATTATTTCAGTGTTTGAAGAATACTGGGACAGGTTTGGGGAGCTATTCTACTACTTCTGAAACATTCAGACGGCCACATATTTATTCATTCATTCACTCACTCATTCATTCATTCATTCGGTAATAGCGATTGACTATGTACCACATGCAGTCACTGTGTATAGCTCTGAGATCACAACAGTGAACACAAAGAGTAATGGGCCCTGATAAAGGACTTGACATGTCATCTATAAGGAAGGAATCTATTCCCCTTTTCTTTTACCTCCATATCTGCCAGAGACATGATTAAACTTTTATGTTTAAAATTCAACATAGAAAATGTAGTGTTGGAGATACAACATGGCAGCAAGCAGTGTGGACCGTGTTTGGAGGCTCCAGTGAACAATTTGAGGAATTGCGCAGATTTCTGAGCCAGGAGAACCAGGGTCCCGACACCACGACGGCAGGAGTGCTCCACGGTTCGGGGGAAGCAGGGTGCGGAGGACCTGCATGCCCCTGCGCACGGGAGGAGTGCGGATTTTCTCGGATCAGAGCAGCAGCGGCGACATCAGCGGCACCAGTGGCAGCGACTGAGGTTTGCAGCTCAGAGCTTTCCGGTGGAGGCGGTTAGTGTGGTGGCTGGTAGGAGTTGCTGCGGGAGAGAGGACTCCGGACGGATTTGGGTAGCGTGGTGCAGTGTGACACAAACTGGACTCGGCAGACAGTTCATCACCAGAGTCCCAGGTACAGCTCAGTGAGCAGTGCCGTGGAGACGCTGGCTCAGCACAGCAAGCAATTCTGCCCAAGGCAACAGCTTAGCACAGCCACGGCTCCCCTGCTGTGATGCAGGCTGGGTGGATCAGCACTCAGGTCCACCAAGGGCGCCGGCTCAGCGCAGCCTCAGTTTATCTGCTGTGACGCAGGCTGGGCGGAGCGCTCAGGTCCACCGGAGGCGCTAACTCACATCAACGAGCAGTTCTGCCCAAGACACTAACTCAGCTTAGTGGGTAGTTTTGGGGCACTGACACAGGCTGAGGTCAGCACACAGAATCAGCCCAGAGGCCCTAGCTGGACTTGACAGGCAGATTAGGCCCAGAGATTCTAGCTGAGCAATGCACACAGGCTCGGCAGCCCCAAGATGCTGGCTGGACTATCCACGCAGTATAGGCCCGGAGTCCAGGGCTGAATTCAGCGTGCAGTGTGAATCCATAGTCCCTGGCTGAGCTCAGTGCACAATTCCGCCCCGGAGACTTGGGTGGAGCTCGGCGTGCAGTTTAGGGCCAGAGTCCCTAACCGTGCTTGGCAGACAGATTGGGCCCAGAGATTCTAGTAGAGCTTTAGGCACAGTCCCGGCTCTAAGACTCTGGTTGGACACAGTGTGCAGTTTGAAGCCAGAATTCCTGGCTGAGCTGTGCGGATGGTTCGGGCATGAGTGAAGAACTGACCACAGCACGCACTTTGGCCAAAGCCCCTAGCTGAGCTTGGTGTGCAGTCCCAGCCCAATAATTCTGGCTAGACTCTGTGTACATTTTGAGCCCAGAATTCTTAGCTGAGCTCGGCAGACGGGTCAGGCCCTGAGATTCTAGCTGAGCTCGGCGGATGGTTCAGGCCCAGTGTCCCTGACTGGACTTGGCGGGGAACCCAGAAGACTGTGGATACCTTGGCCTGACCCAACGCTCATCCAGAGACCCAGAACGATTGCAGGACCCACTGCACAGGGGAGCTGAAGATCACTGGCTGTGAAAGCCCAAAACAACAGGGCTAACTTCCTGCCACCCACACCACTGAAGCATCAGAACTTCCATCCTATGGAAATCGTGAGAAAACAAGTGAATCTATCATCAGACGCCCTACATCCAACTTGGGAAGCTACCCAACAAAATCAAAGACAGCAAGATGTCTAAAGGACAGTGTAAAAGCATACACAAAAAACCCCAAAACAACATGGCGTCTCCAGTTTCCAGCTATCCCAAAGAAAACAACCCAGAGAACTCAAATACAACGGAAATACAAGAAAATGACCTCAAATCCTTAATAATGAGCATATTAATGGAGGAAACAAATAAAATTCATAATCAAATATAGGCAGACGCAGCCAAACAGGTGAGAGACATAAAAGAAGCACATAGAGTGGAACTGGAAAATTTTCAGGAAAATGCAAATAACCAGATGGAAGAAATAAATAAAACGGTTCAAGCTCTGAAGACCTATAAAGAGGCAATGGAAGAAACTCAGGAATATAAAAAAATCAGGTGAAAGAAATAAAAAAATCAGTTCAAGATCTGAAGATGAAAATGGATTCAATGATAAACACACAGACAGAAGAAAAACGAGAACGTGAGACCTCAGAGAAGAAGTCGAGCAACACAGAAGTGAGCTTTTCTAACAGAATCCAGGAGACGGAAGAACAAATCTCAAGTCTAGAAGATACAATCACAGATCTTGAAGCAACCATTAAAGAAAATGCCAAATCTGGAAAACTCCTGACACAAAACATCCAAGAAATTAAGGACACCATGAAAAGAAGAAATCTGAGGATAATAGGCATTGAAGAAAGAGAAGATATCAGACTCCAAGGCCCAGAAACTATTCTCAACAAAATCATAGAAGAAAATTTCCCTAATCTAAAGAAAGAGATGCCTATAAACATACAAGAGGCCTACAGAACACCAAATAGAATTGACCAGAAAAGGAAAACTGCTCATCACATAATAATCAAAACACAAAATATACAGAACAAAGAAAAAATATTAAAAGCTGCAAGGGAAAAGGGCCAAATAACATTCAATGGCAAACCTATCAGAATTACACCCGACTTTCAGCAGAGACCATAAAAGCCAGAAGAGCCTGGACAGAGATCCTGCAAACCCTAAGAGACCACAGATGCCAGGCCAGACTACTTTACCTAGCAAAACTATCAATAATCATTGATGGAGAAAACAAAATATTCCATGACAAAAAAAATTCAAACAGTACCTATCCACAAATCCAGCTTTACAGAAGGTACTAGAAGGAAAACTCCATCCCAAAGGGTCAAGCTACAACCAAAACTACTCAGGAAAAAGGTAACTATACCATCGCAAAAAAACAACTACACAAACACTCGATTGGAAACAACATCAAAATTAAGACTCTTAACAGTCACTGGTCATCAATATCTCTCAAAATCAATGGTCTCAATTCTCCAATAAAAAGACACAGGCTAGCTGAATGGGTGCATAAACAAGATACAACATTCTTCTACATTCAAGAAACACATCTCACCTATAAGGATAGGCATTACCTCAGGGTAAAAGGTTGGAAAAAATATTCCAAGCAAATGGTCACAAGAAGTAAGCAGGCGTAGCCATTTTACTATCAAACAAGATAGACTTTCAACCAAAATTAATCAAAAGGGATGCAGAAGGACACTTCATACTCATCAAAGGTAAAGTCAACCAAAATGACATCACAATTCTGAACATCTATGCTCCCAATACAAGGGCACACACATTTGTAAAAGATCTTTTAAAAAAACTCAAAACACACATCGACCCCCACACAATAATAGTAGGGGACTTCAACACCCGACTCTCACTGAAGGATAAGTCATTGAAACAGAAACTAAGCCGTGAAATAACATCATTAACCAATGCCATGGGTCAAATGGATCTAACAGATATCTATAGAACCTTTCACCCAAACAAGAAAGAATATACCTTCTTCTCTGCACCCCAGGGAACTTTCTCTAAAATTGATCACATCGTAGGTCACAAAGCCAACCTCAACAGATACAAGAGGATTGAAATAATACCTTGCATCCTATCAGATCACCATGCTCTTAGGCTGCAATTAAACAACAACAGAAACAACAAAAGCCTACACAAACATGGAAACTAAACAAATCTCTGCTAAATGACACATGGGTCAGGGAAGAAATAAAGAAAGAAATCAAGAAGTTTCTGAAATTCAATGAAAATGAGGGAACAACATACCCAAATTTGTGGGATACATTGAAAGCAGTGTTAAGAGGAAAATTCATAGCACTAAGTGTCTTTAAAAGGAAATCGGAAACATTTCACATAAGCAACTTAACAAAATAGCTGGAAGCCCTAGAAAAAAAAAGAAGCAGAAACACCCAAAAGGAGTAGACGTCTGGAAATAATCAAACTCAGGGCTGAAATTAACAAATTAGAAACTAAGAAAACAGTCCAAAGAATCAACAAAACCAAGAGCTGGTTCTTTGAGAAAATCAACAAGATAGACAGACCGTTAGCCAAACTAACTAAAAGACAGAGAGACAGTATTGAAATCAACAAAATCAGAAATGAAAAGGGAGACATAACAACAGACACTGAAGAAATACAAAGAATCATAAGATCTTACTTTGAAGGCATATATGCCACAAAATTTGAAAATCTAAGGGAAATGGACGATTTTCTTGATCAATTTCACTTGCCAAAGTTGAGTGAAGAACAGATAAACAAGCTAAATAGTCCCATTTCCCCTACAGAAATAGAAGCAATCATTAATAGTCTCCCAACCAAAAAAAGCCCAGGGCCAGATGGTTTCAGTGCAGAATTCTACCAGACCTTCAAAGGCGAGCTAATACCGATACTCTTCAAGCTACTCCAAAACATAGAATTGGATGGAACATTACCAAATTCATTCTATGAGGCCATAGTCATGTTGATACCGAAACCTCACAAAGACTCAACAAAGAAAGAGAATTTCAGACCAATTTCTCTTATGAACATCGATGCAAAAATACTAAATAAAATTCTTGCAAAACGAATACAAGAACACATAAAGGATATCATTCATCATGACCAAGTAGGCTTCATTCCAGGCATGCAGGGATGGTTTAATATACGGAAATCCACCAATGTAATCCACCATATAAACAAACTGAAAAGAAAAAACCACATGATCATCTTTTTAGATGCAGAGAAAGCATTTGATAAAATCTAACACCCATTCATGTTTAAAGTTTTAGAGAGATTGGGGATACAAGGCACTTTCCTTGACATAATAAAGGCTATATACAGAAAGCCAATAGCCAAAATCAAAGTAAATGGAGAAATACTCAAAGAAATTCCTCTAAAATTGGGAACAAGGCAAGGCTGCCCACTCTCTCCATATCTCTTCAATATAGTACTCGAAGTTCTAGCCAGAGCAATAAGACAGCAAAAGGAGATCAAGGGTATCCAAATGGGAAAGGAGGAAGTCAAACTATCCCTATTTGCAGATGATATGATAGTGTACATAAGTGACCCTCAAAATTCCACCAGAGAACTCCTACAGCAGATAAACACTTTCAGCAATTTAGCTGGATACAAAATTAACTCAAAAAAGTCTGTAGCCTTCCTATACACAAATGACAAGCTTGCAGAGGAAGAAATTAGGAAAGCCATACCCTTCACATTAGCCACAAGCAATATAAAATATCTAGGAGTTACTCTAATTAAGCAAGTGAAGGACTTGTTTGAAAAAAATTTCAAAACTCTGAAGAAGGAGATTGAAGATGACATGAGAAGATGGAAGGATCTTCCTTGCTCATGGATAGGGAGAATTAACATAGTAAAAATGGCCATCCTACCAAAATCAATCTACAGAATCAATGCAATCCCTATCAAAATACCTACACAATTTTTTAAAGACATTGAAAGTTCAATTCTGAACTTCATATGGAAAAACAAAAAACCCAGAATAGCAAAAACGATCTTGTACAATAAAAGGTGCTCCGGAGGAATCTCCATACCTGATCTCAAATTGTACTATAAAGCAATATTAATTAAAACAGCATGGTACTGGCACAGCAACAGGCTGGTTGATCAATGGAATCGAATTGAAGACCCAGATATGAATCCACACACATATGGTCACTTGATTTTTGACAAAGAAGCCAAATCCATTCAATGGAAAAAGGATAACATCTTCAACAAATGGTGCTGGTCTAACTGGATGTCTATGTGTAAAAAAATGCAACTGGACCCATATTTGTCACCTTGCACAAAACTCAAATCCAAGTGGATTAAAGACCTCAACATAAAACCAGAGACACTAAGTCACTTAAAAGAAAAGGTGGGGAAGAGCCTGGAACATATTGGCACAGGAGACAACTTCCTGAACAGAACACCAACAGCCCAGGCCTTAATGTCAACAATTAATAAATGGGACCTCATGAGGCTGAGAAGCTTCTGTAAGGCTGGAGACACTGTCAAGAGAATAAAGTGACAGCCTACATACTGGGAAAAGATCTTCACCAACCCTACATCTGACAAAGGTCTAATATCCAAAATATATAAAGAACTCAAGAAATTAAACACCACCAAACCAAATAACCCAATTGAGAAATGGGGCTTGGAACTAAACAGAGAATTCTCAACAGAAGAATATCAAATGGCTGAGAAACACTTAAAGAAATGCTCAACCTCCTTAGTCATCAGGGAAATGCAAATCAAAACAACTCTGAGATTCCATCTTACACCCATCAGAATGGCTAAGATCAAAAACTCAAGCGACACCACATGCTGGAGAGGATGTGAGGAGAGAGGAACACTCCTTCATTGCTGGTGGGAATGCAAACTAGTACAGCCACTTTGGAAATCTATCTGGTGCTATCTCAGAAAACTGGGAATAGGGCTTCCTCAAGACCCAGCTATTCCACTCCTTGGAATATACCCAGAAGATGCACCAGCACATAACAAGAAAATTTGCTCAACCATGTTCATAGCAGCCTTATTCATAATAGCCAGATCATGGAAACAGCCTAAATGTCCCTCAGTAGAAGAATGGATAAAGAAACTGTGGTACATATACACTATGGAATACTACC
>OU015744.1:62243938-62263938 GCA_907169655.1 Acomys percivali
TTCATAGCAGCCTTATTCATAATAGCCAGATCATGGAAACAGCCTAAATGTCCCTCAGTAGAAGAATGGATAAAGAAACTATGGTACATATACACTATGGAATACTACTCAGCTATTAAAAACAAGGAATTCCTGAAATTTGTGGATAAATGGATTGAGCTAGAAATGATCATAATGAGTGAGTTAACCCAAACGCAGAAAGACTCAAATGGTATATACTCACTTATATCTGCATACTAGTCCAAGGGGCATGTCCCATGAAAGCCTTCACTTACCAGGAAACTGGGACAGAGGGGAGGACATCCTATTGGGACTCTAGATGAGAGAACCATGAGAGAATAGCAAAGTAGAAGGATCCAGTGGGTCCTAGAAACCTACAAGTAGAACATTTTGATAGGCAGATTTGGGCCAAGGGGTTCCGCTCAAACTAAGGCACCAGCCAAGGAAAATACAGGCAGTAAACTTTAAACCTCTACCCAGATCTAGCCAATGGTCAGAACAGTCTCCACACTTGAGTGGAGAGTGGGATATGACTTTCTCATGTACTCTGGTGCCTCACATTTGACTATGTCCCCTGGAGGGGGAGACCTGGTGGCACTCAGAGGAATGACAGCAGGTCACCGAGAAGAGACTTGATATCCTATGAGCATATACAGGGGGAGGTAATCCCTCTCAGGACCAGTCATAGGGGAGGGGAATAAGGGGAAAATGGGAGGGAGGGAAGAATGGGAGGATACAATTGATGGGATAACTTTGAGATGTAATAAGAATAAATTAATAAAATTTAAAAAAAAGAAAAAGTGAGGATGACAAAAAAAAGAAAAGAAAATGCAGTGTTATAAAAAAAAAGAAGAAAAGAAAATGCAGTGTTATCTTCCACAGCAGTCTGTACAACAAGGGTACCAGATAATTAACTCTCTCTCTCTCTCTCTCTCTCTCTCTCTCTCTCTCTTGTGTGTGTGTGTGTGTGTGTGTGTGTGTGTGTGTGTGTGTATTACACACACGTGTTGACAATCAGTTCCTGCCAAAAAAGATCTAGAATGTATGCTATGAGCTTGTTACTGAACCAAAGTCCTCGCCAAGGTTCTGTGTTATTGAAACCTGAAAGTTCACTTCATCAGAAGTGCTCCTTGGTAGAGCAGCACGGGTCAGTAGGTGAGGCAATGGCATGGAAAGGACACTGGGAACATGAATTTTAATTTGGTTCTACCACCAACTGTGACCTTGATCAAGTCCCCACACTCCTGTCTCAGTTTCCCTGCTATAAAAGCAGAAGGGCTCCTATAAAGGTGAGTGAGTGCTGCTGTTGTGCTGTCTGCTTTTCATCTAGAGAAGACATTGGCACGTGTTTTGTAGATAGGGAAATGAAAGTAAGGGGGGCTATACATAGAGATAAGGGAGGAGGGAGCAGGAGGAAAACACACACACACACACACACACACACACACACATGTTCTTGGGTTCAGCTAGAGATCAAAAAGCTGTCCAAGAGCTGTAAGTGAGCACGTGTAACTCTCTCTTCTCTCTGGTTAAATTCCTGGCTATATTAAATATGAATTCAGTCTTTGTGTTTCTGATCTTATCTCCCTTCCACTGTCTTTTATTGAATGGCTCTGTCGTGCCTTCTTCCATCCTGCAGTTGAAGAAACACACATTCACACATACACACACACTCATACACACACGCTCACTCACAAACACACATACACACTCGCACACACAGACACACACACACTCACACATACACACAGAGAGACAGAGAGACATAGAAAGAGGGGAGAGACAGACAGACAGACAGATAGACAGGGAAGAGACAGAGAGATAGGGGTACTTTTTAAGCACTAGTGATCAAATCCAAGACCTTGCACAAAAACCAATAAGTGCTCTACAGTTGAGTTCTATCTTCGTCCCTTTGTTTTCTGACACATCATCTCTCCTCTGTGTAGGGCAGGCTAACCTCAAACTTGCAATCTTCCTGCCTTACTATGAGTGCCCCTCGCTATAAGCTTTCTTTTGAGTTACAAAACACAAAATACAAAAGTCCAGTGGTTTTGCTGTGTAGCTTAAGGTAGCACAGAGAAAAGAAACAAAACTTATTCTGAGGCCCAGTTGGGTGCCAGTCACTATGTAGGCGCCAAGCACACAAAACAATAGGATAACTGAGACTCTAAGTCATGGAAGGTCTTCTAAATTTTTCTTTTACCTCTCAAAGTAACTTCTGAGAGACAGCAATTGCTTACAGGGGTTTTTTAAACTTCCTTAAGCTTGTACAGGTTAAATAAGCAGAGATTTTCCAACCCCGGAGTCCATATTCTTAACCACTAACTTACTCTGCCTTCCAAAGATGAATAAGATTAGATAGAACCTCCTGTGAAGAGGTTCACGGATGGATGAAGGAGAAAGATTCATAACTAACTGCTATGGGAGTACAGAGAAATGCACAGCCAAATTTATGCAGGGCAGGAGCAAATGGGTCTGCAAGGAAGTGTCACAAAGACTGGGGGACAACACATGAACTTGGCAGGGAAATGGGAGCCTGTAAATGGATGTCCAGAGGCCCCAGAATGGAGGTGAAGCCTATGAGTTTGTAAAGCACGTTGAGAAAGGGTGACGCCTACTTCGGGGTGACTTTGCCAGGCACTACAATCAGCTCCTTTCTTAGGAGCCTCAGAGTGACCTGGAACCTGAGTGTGGACATGAGGGTTCCCATCCCTCTGTCCATGGGGAATCTACAGCAACCTATAAGAACACACGCATGTGTCCAGGTCTGTGCGTCCATCGTCCGCCCCTCACCCCCCACTTAGGTTTAAAATCTCAAGATGGTCTTTGTAATATATACATGCAAGAATGTTCATTCATAACGGAACCAGGCATAGACTGATGATACCTTTTAGGATAATTCTTTGTCTCCCAGCATCCCTGTTGATCCTGCACTCCAGATGACACAAATAAATAGGCCAAAAAAAATGAATTAGGGTTCAGAAACGGAGCTGAAGAACTGAAGGTCAAACAAGGAGAATGGGAAAAAAGCATCAGGATGCAGGCATGATGGCTAGGATAGGGAAGCATCTTCTGTTCAGAGGTTTATAACAGGCTCAGAACCAGGCTAGAAAGTGCTGTAGAAGACTAATGTGGGGAAGGAAGAAATTGTAATTTATTTTTGTAATGTCATCCATCAGTATCTGCCCTAGTCTTCATTTAACTATATTTTTCAGAAGTAGCATAGGTGAGTAGTCATAGTAATAACTAAATTAAAATAAACTCAGAACAAATCTATAGTTGAGTATTTTTGTTATGTCTCTGTGTATTGGGTTATATATGCTGTGTCATGTGTGATTCATATACTAGTGAATGTGGGGGTGTGTACCCATGCACATACGTACATGTGGTATATGTACTAGTTGTGGTGTGGCTGTGTACATATGTGTGCTGAAGGTGAATATGAACATGTGTGTGTGTGTGTATATATGTGGAAGCCAGAAATTGAAGCTGAGTATCTTTCCTCAGCCAGTCTCCACCTGTATCATGGGAGGTAGGATCTCTTATAGAACTTGAAGCTGAACACACCCACAGTAAAGTGTCATTAACTTGGTTTCCAAACAGCAATCCAACAACTCAGATAAGCACTTACTTTTTTGTGGTCTTGACGGTAGTCACAGTGTGATACTTCTGTTTCGTCATAAGTCATGTTGTGAACGAGATAAACAAAGACCTAGATTTTTCTATCCCTAGACATCCAGTCTCTTGATGCCTCAACACAGGCTACTACATGGGTTTACTTTCATGAGCTTGTGTTATGGAAGCCAATCAGATCTAATAAGTGAAATAAACAAAAGAGATGGAGTGATCTATTCTAAAACAAAAATGAATCAATGAGGTACCCAAGCTGTTAATATTATAATATTGTAACATAATAATATCATCCTCAAGGGGAAGGTGTTTTAGGATAAAACTCCAAGATGAGAAGAAAAATCCAGATTTGTAATGAGAAGGATAATAATTCTATAATAATTTCTCATTTGTTATTTTCAAATGTTTAGTATTTTGTCCTCTGAAGTAGGTATTGTCTTCATTTTCCACCTGAAGAAACCATGTCTTTGAGAGTATGGGTGCCTTATTTGAGTGCACACATCTGAGAAATAACATAACGTGACTCAGACTCAAATCCGCACATGTTTTAAGACTGAGGTTCCATATAGTACGTACTGTCTGATAGTAAAGAGGTAGTGTACACACTGAGAAATCTAGATTTGCAGACTGCTTCAAATACATTTTTGTGCTCTTGCCAACTCTCAGTTATCTGTCAGACTCTCTCAGAAGCTGTCTGCTTGTGTACTCAGAGAACTGCCCACCTCCAACCTCAGCACAGAGCCAGTAGTCACAGGACCACAGGACATCAGACTCATGCATCTGTTTCCACTCTATGTTCAGCTATCTTTATTGACTCGTAATCTTTTTGTGCATCTGTGTGTATTGTGTTGCATGTGTGTTGGTATGTGTGGGGGTGGGAAGTAGGGTTCTGACCGGACTCATGACTCCATTCACAAACATACACACACACACACACACACACACACACACACACACACACACATACACACCTCCTTTCCACACTGTGGCCTGTGTGTCCCAGAATCCCAGCAACAGTATCTGATCCCAGATGCTTGTCTCCCTGGATTCTGGGCTCCTTCCTTGCTAATCTGTGCTTTGGCAGACCTCAAGGGAATTAATCAGTGATCCACCTGCCAGGACCTTTTGTGCTGAACCAAAAGCTCCCAGTCTTGGGCTCTCAGGCTTTATCTCCTGAGTCCATTGTCTCTCGGGCTTTGAAGAATTGGTCCTGAATTTTCAAAGGCCTCAAATCAGTTTGAAGCTTTTTACAAACCCCCAAAGTGAAGATGGATATGCGTGGATTCCACGGATCATGTCATGAGTCAAAAGCGGAAGGTGAGCGGTAGGGAACACCCAGCCTCTTGAACGCCAGCCATGCATTGTCAAAGGCAGTTATCTGTGTCTGGCTTTACCACTCCCAACCTGGAATGTCTTTAAAGGCAGAGGCCTGAACTTTCAGTGCCAGAATCTGCACAATGCTCAGCATGGCGCCTGGTCATCCACCCTCCTTACTTACTGAAACAGTGAGTTAATTCACTAATGTCTGGTAAACCTTTGACAAGAGAGCTTTTCACCCCTGGTCCTCCTCATCCCGCCCTTCTGTAAGCAAGCATTGTCTGTCTCTGAGTCCTCTGGGTTTCAGAACCTAGCAAAGGACTGAAAAGGATAGTCTTGGAGTCTGACAGTCATCAATACTTCTGCAAAAGGAAAAATAAAAGGTAACCTAAGACAGAATAGCAGGTGTCCGTGTTGTTTAGCCCACTCTACAACAGTCTTTCCAGCTATATCTGAACAATGAAAGTGAATTACGGACTCATGAGAACAGGAAATGAACAGAAAACATTCTCAGTTCCAATATGCCTTTAGGAATGGAGGAAAATCAACATGGAACTTTGCAGAGGAGGAGGCTGGTCGTGAATAGACTGGCCTTCCTCTGCCCGAACAATGGCACCTAACCACCGAAGACCTAAGGGGGCACACACACCTCTGAGAGTCCCTGATGTGGGCCTGAGGGAGGTAGGGGGCTTAAGGAGAGACTTAAAAGAAGGCTTATATTGTTCACAGAGCCTTTCAAGCATGGGAGGGGAGGAATTCCATCTGTTAGTTCAGTTCAGTTCACTGAGCCGGTTCAGTCTGAATGGTTCACTGGGTTGTGACACCGGGTAGAAATTACAACTAATGTTTAAAACAACCTTTATGCTATCACTCATGAAACTCTGTGGTCAGATCCTTGTAAAGTTTTTAGCTCCCTGTCTTGCTGACGTTTCCAGGGCTTCTCTCCTTTTGTTAAAAAAAAATAACTAAATAAAAGGTTTAAAAAAAAAAAACAACAACAACAACAACAACAACCAGAAAAGAGGAATACATTTGCTGAGCTCTGCTTTGCACACAGACTTGATTTGTGCATGACAAGCACAGGAAGTTACTAAGCTTTTAACCAGGGTTTGCATTTCACTTGGTCCCCTGACCACGAGCTCATTGCAGGAAGAAGTAGCTGTGGGCACCTGACAGTCCTTGCAGCAGCCTAGCAGACAGTCTACCTTGAGGAACAGGTAGAAGTCCACTGTTTGCTTGAATGACTCCCTAAACAATGCCAGCTCAATAAGCTTTTCAGTACTGGGAAGGTTCTGGGGGAGAGCACTGTATCTGATATGTGCCCAGCAGTGGCCTAGCTAAGGTCTGCTGCAGGCCTTTGCAGGTGGTCAAAGACTGATCTGAAATGGCCATGCTCTCACTCGGCTCATCATTTTCATTCACCTGGAGGGGGGAAAAAAGAAAGAGCAAAATGCGGCCATGATGTGAAGTCGCTGATAGTTACTTGTAGTACATTTTGTACACAGCATATGGGGCTGGATGAAGGAGGCCCTGGGTGTAAATGTTGACACGGAATTCACATGGCACTTTTTTGGGGGGTCTTTTTTGAGACAGGGTTTCTCTATGTAGCCTTGGCTGTCCTGGAGCTCACTCTGTAGACCAGGCTGGCCTCAAACTCACAGAGATCCACCTGCCTCTGCCTCCCATGTGCTGAGATTAAAGGCGTGCGCCACCACAGCCTGGACTCCCACTACATTTTTTTGTAGCCCATGTCAAAAGTACCAGACCTATTTTATATAACATAAAGGAAACGTGAGCTTTCCAGACGGGGGATGGAAATGGACAAGAAAGGCCTCAAGAGAATTTCCAACATATGCACTGGAGATCTAAGCAAGATGTAAGGCAGTATCTAAGGTAGGGACTATGGATAAAGCCCATAGGGCTGACCATTTCAGTGATCAGACATTCACCATTACCACACGCAACTAACAGTTTGTTTGTTCGTATCGGTGAGATGCTCAGTGTGCAAACATGAGGACCTGACTTCAACCACAGAACCCACGTTAAAAACTTGGGTGACATGTGCTTGCAACCCAGTGCAAATACCTGGGGCTCCATACAATGATCAATGAGCCCCAAATTCCCAGGGGGAAAAACTTGTCTAAAAAAAATAATGACACAAAGATACTATGTACATGTGCACACCCTCAAACTCCACCAAATGAAAGATGCTGATTTGTTCACAAACAAATGAAAGACTGCAATTCAAACAGAGAGCTTGTAGGTGGTATTTTGTCATTTCTCACTTCCTATTCATCTCTGAGATGGTTGAATATATTCTGAAGTTGACTTTCCTATTCTACTCTCAAGACCCGTCCTTTTCAACTCTATCATGTCTTCCTTCAACATCACCCCAGGTCCCGTCACAGTCACACCAAAGAAGGTCGGCTGAGCCATGCTCACTCTAATGTGCCCCATGTCTGGGGCGATCTGTGCTTTCCCGTTTCCATGGCTGTCAGAAAGTTTTGCCTTGGCCTTGTCTGTTTATGTTTGTCTCAAGCTCAACTCTCTTCACTGTACTCTTCTCGTTCCGAGACACTGAATTGGTCCTTTCCAACACTAGAAAGAAAGATAGGACAACAGTGTCATCTGTCTTAATACTGAGGGCGCTCTGTATTGTCAGTCTTAAGAAAATTTTATTGTATCCTCTCTTTTAGTCATCTTCTTCCCTTTCCATAGCTTCTCATCTCAAACACTAAACTGTTTGAAATGTATTCACTGAATAATACTACCCTTCTTCCAACGCACGCCCTGTGTGGCTGACTCGGGCTGAAAATTCCATACTTTAACTGGAAAAGTTAAAAAGTTAAAGTTAGGCATTGTCTTATATGCTGGAAAATACAGTTGGTTTTTTTGGTTTGGTTTGGTTTGGTTTGGTTTGGTTTGGTTTGGTTTGATTTTGGTTAGGTAGAAATTACCATGATTCATAAAGCAACTTGTCAACTAACCTTGGGCTTGGTACATTTCTACTTTACTTTTGTTAGTAATATTTATTTGACATTCTTGTGTGGGTATGTATGTCCACGTGTGTACAGACACCTGCAGAGGTCAGAGGAGAGTAGTGTGCAACATCCCCTGCAGCCAGAGTTTCAGAGAGTTGTGAGCTGCCCAACATGGGTGCAGCGAACTGAACCCAGGTCCTCTGTAATACCAGCAAGTGCTTCTAACTCTTCAGCCATCTCTCCAGGTCTTCTTTTAAAAATAAGTATGTGATGCTTTGCATGCTGATTACTCCAACAAGCAATAAATGCCTGAAAAAAATTAAAATATATGGTAGTTAAGTGTGACTTTTTTTTTTATTAGAAGTCACAGCAAAAGGAAATGCTTCTGCAGCAAGGACTACAGGAGTGGCGGGAGAAAGAAGACAGCCAGGTGAGACAGTCACAGTGAGGCGCCTTGGGACCCCCTTTAGAAGGCACAGATCAGACACTGGTGTGTCTGCTGGTTAACTCTTGACTGTTTCAGAAGCTGAACTTGTGACATTTAGGAAATCACAGCGTGCTTAAAGATTGCTGGCAAGTTTTCCAAAAGAGGAAAGGAAAAAAAAAGGAGGAAGGTCACACACCACTAGCTTCTTGGAATTTCTAGAAGACAGGCCTGAGCATGGTGACCAGGAGAAAACAATGAACGCTCTATTCTCTCACTGTGTCTTTTGTGGGAAAGCATTTGATGATAGCATGCGTTAAATATTACACAAAATTTTAAAACAGGTATGTTTGTTAAGGTGTACTAAAGAGGTAAGAAAAGGTCTAATTGTTTCCTTTATTAAAAAAATGGGCCCATTTCCCCATTCAAAATATACCACACATCAAGATATCTGAAACCTTCCAAATAGAAAATTAAACTAGGCATTTGTTGGACACCTAGTGTGTTTTACGCATGCCACACACTTGCTGTCACTGAGTCTCCACTCAGGCCTGGAAGGTGGATATGACTGTCCTCATTTGCTATGTGAGGAGGCTGATGCACACTGAGATTAGGCAGATCGCTCCAAGTCACTCAGCTGGGAAGTGAGAAGGGAAACAGAGATTCAAACTCAGTCCACTTGCCACCAGCGCCCCTGCTCCTGCCCTCTCAACACAGGGCCTTCTGGAGAAACCACAGTAGCTGCCTCTGACCCTCACATCCTTCAAGCTTTCATCCCCCACAGGGTGGACCTCTACCTGTGAGCCACCTTGAAATCTCTGCCTTCCAGCTTTACAGATCCCTACAGAGCAGATCCGGAGTGTCTTCCTTCACAGCGAGGTACCACCTTTTATGTTACCACTTTGCCGCCATTTGGATTTCTCCCAAGTGTCCAGCCTCAAGTTCAAGGGCCTGGGTACAAGGAGAAACTCCAGAGGAGAGAGAGATTTCCCTGCTCCTTGACCCATGCCTAGCTCTGGACAAGACATCCCTAGTGCCTATGTACCTTTAAATATGGGTGTGCAGTGAACCATGCAGAGTTTAGCAACATCTTTTGCCTAACTAGCTGACATTTTGGTGCTTAATAAAAATGGACAGAGCCTGGGGGAGTCAATTACAATAAAGGTACTGAGCTAGAACTTCAAGGAAAAGGAAGAAGAAAAACAACAAAACAGAAAGAGTTGAAGGAAAAGTGTACCAAGTGTGCTTCAGCAGTCATTAGCTCCTATCATAACTAAAGCTCCTACAGTCTTTCAATGACATAATGTCCACATTATGACAACTGGCATATTTTATATATCATATATGGGTAAGTTACACACACACACACACACACACACACACACACACATACACACATACACACACACACATACACACACACACACACACTTAAAACTGTAGTTCAATGTTCATAAATTTTTTAAATTAAAGTTACCTGACACTAAGTTTCTTTATAGTCATCCCTGAAGGTACTTTTTACATCCCGAGGTATCGCAAAATCAAGGCACCTCATGCTCCAGTGGTAGAACTATTTTGGCTTTCAGAGAATAAATGGCCCGAGGAGTTTACCAGAGGCACTTGCCCATAAGAGAGGCACTTCCTGAGGATCCACACAAAGCCCGTTGGTGATTTCCATCAGCACCCCAGAGGGATCCTGACAGTCAACCTAGCCCTGTGAGATCCCCTCCATGACATTTATTCAACATGTTGAGATTCTGTTAAGAGAACTGGAGAAATCTAAATGTAAGATGGGGATATGACTCATTTGGGTGGTGTTTTTTTTCTAAAATACAGGAAGCTCTGGGTTCAAGCCCCAGCACAGCAGCCATGGTGGTACACTATAAGCCCAGCACCTCCGGGGTAGCCCATCCTCTCTCCTCCTGCACCAGGAGAACTGGAGGTCAGCCTAGGATACATAGACATGAGATATGAAGCGGGGGAGGCTGGACAGGTTACCAACAGTCATTGCTTTGTACTGTACTTCACACAACTGCCTTTCCCTCCTTCTGCTCCAAGAGACTGATCAGAAGATGCTGACAGTCCTAGTGTGGTGGCACAAGGCTTTACTCCCTTCTCTCTCTGCAAGGCAGCTCTTTGTGAGCTCTAGACCAGGCAGCCCCACACAGTGAGACTCTGTCTCAAAAATAAAACAAGACAAACATACTGAGTATTTCAAAGTAACTTATATTTATATACTGATATTTATTGGAAATGAAAGGAATGTATTTTTAAAATAACTTAGAAGTTCATAAATATACCTACTATATGTTAAAATAAATTACACTCTGTGAAAGTAATTAGCGCTTAATAAAGCTGTTAGTTGGAATCATGGCACTGCTTTTCATGTGACTAGATAGATGGTAAGTGGACTGGATTTTCATGTTCGCTTTAATATGTTGCTATATTAGAAGTGCAGAAAGAAAGTTCAGACTAAGTGCAAAGGCCATGCTAATGGTCATACAAAAAAAATTTAGATATCTTTTTAATTCAGCACCAAAAGTCGGTATGCCATCACCTCAACATCGCACAATATGTGTAATGTGAAAGCATATTATTAATTAATACTTTATATTTTTATGTTAATACTTGGTCTGCTTTTCGTGAGTCTTTATGTCATATGACGTGGTGTGTATGTGTGTGCACGCGCGTGCACGCACGCGCCTACGTATGTGCTTGTGTGTGTGTAAAATCAAATATTCATTTTTAGAAAAGACTGTTTCAAAGGCTGGGATATTACTCAGTGGTAAAGTTGTCATCTCACATACATGAGTCCCACTATTACTAGAGAGGGAGGGGAGATTGCTTCACTAATCTGTGCAAAGGCCCTAAACATAGGCATGTACCATTATACAACATTTTTTAAAGAGCCAACCACTAGTAATGCCCTCAATCACATTACAAGAATATGTAAGCAAAATTCATTGTGACATAGAAGTTTCCTGGGATTCTATGTTACACTGAGAGTTCAAACTCTATCACTGGTTATGAAGCTATTTCCTGTTTTCTAGCACAGACTATTTAAAAAGTTATATGTTAAAGGTTAAGATTTAATAAAGTGGATGATTCAATATTTAACTTCCTAAAGTGAAACTGACGGTTTCCTTACACTCTCGGTGCACTAAGTGCACAGCTCAACGTGAAAGAATGGCAATGAGCCACCCACTCAGCGAGTGACACTGCTGTGCCTCCCGCTGTCACCAGCAATGTGGCCCTCATTGCTTTCCCAGGGTCAGTGCAAATGTAAACTCAGTGAAAAGGCAGAGAAAATATTTGTACTGCTTTAAAAAAAAAATAGTTTGGCCTCTCAAATCCTCGAAAAGATGTCAAGTGCTTTGAGGTATCCATAGACTATGCATTGAGAGCCAGAGTTCTATAGGACTAATCCCACACACCTGTGACTTCAAGAAGAGTAGACCCCCCCCCCATAGCAAAAGCTCTGACTCCTTGTGTTTACACAGTATCATCTGTGTTACAATTTACAGGCTAAGCACCTGTGTTGGTAGGAAAGTGTGTAGCACCACTTTGTCTGAGGCTACTGTGCCTGCCTGGCTTCCGGTCCCTATCCAATACTTACTTAAGTTCTTATCTGTCCTCAGAGGTGTCTGACAGAGGTGGACTGCTAAACTATCCCAGATCAAATGTTGTGTTTTATTTATCAAAATCCTACCACATGAGCAAGGCTAGGCTTAAGGGAGTAAATAATAAGGGAAGTGTTGGTTTCCCCAAAAAATGAACTTCTAAACAAAGTTCACCTTCCCTTTTACTGTTACTGCTGCTATTTCAGGGAGAATCCCAGAAGCTAATGTGAAGGGATCTACGGGCCACGGATAGGGTTACTGCAGGTACCAGCATCTGCTTGCTGACTCTGACTTTCTCTTTAAAAGATGTACTGTCACACTCCTCCTATCGAGGGCCATGTGGCCTGTGTGGATGCTCTTCCTAGCTCCTATTCTCTTACTACACGAGAGGTTAAGAGCACCTTGATTTTGAGCCACCAGAAACCTGTACAAGACTTTCCACATAGAAGACCTGGGAATTAATTCAAATCTTATTTGTCTTCAGCTGCATGAACTAAATAAAGTCATGTAATCAAACTGATTTAAATTCACCTAAACAGATGCTTTTGTAAGATTCCTCAGCTATAAATTTATTTTCTTTGTTTTAGGAAATAACTAACATATCAACATATCTAAATCAATGTCCATATACCTCTGTGTTTTATAAATTATTTTGTACATACTTTCACTCCTTTTTATAATCATATAACCATTGTCTCTAGGGGACTTCTTTGCCAGCCATTGGGTTAGGAAATCAACACAGTTCTGTTTGATGCAAACAAAAAGTATTGGTAAGTACCATCACTCCCCATTTACAGATGAGAAAACTGAGGCTTTCGGGAGTAAGTAACCTGGCCATGTAGCCACTCAACCACAGAGGCAGAAGTTGAACATAGTTTCTGAACGCCAAAATTTGAATCTTATCCACTACAGCACACTCTTGGAAATTTAATTTTTATTCTTCTTATTGAAAATACTCCAAATTCTTTATCAGACGTTTGCCTCAAAACACTGTGGTTTGCGATTTGCTGGTTTTGGAAAGCTTATGAAAAGATTAAGAGTCTTAGGATTGGTGTTATTTTTTAAGAGTCTCGGAGTTAAAAGGAAGTATTATCAAACCCTGAAATATTTGGTTGGAGTGACAAGCTTGAAAAACTGTTTGGTTAATGCTTTTAATAAACTGAGCATTGGGCTAGGTGCTAGGCTACTTCGCATAACCTAAAAATATTTTTATGTTTATATATTCTACTCAAAATACTACTCAAGTTGTAGTTAGTATACCAATGAAATTTAATAATCTGATTCATATTACAAGTACAATAAAAATGCATTCAAGAACCTTTTAAGTAAATTTGTAGCTATTATATCTGTATTCTTGGAAAATTCTATTCTCCTGTTGATATTTAATATTGACATAGAAAGAACATGGCCCTGTAATTGTGACCCAATAGCTCCCTGGGTTCATGTGTTTTATTAAAATGAAGACAAGTCAATTATTCTTGTAGTGTATCTGTAAGTCAGTATTAGCCTTTGTCAAATTCTTGGTGTCAAATTTATAGTCAGAAATTTGAAATGTTTTTTGACATTTATTTTCTTGTTAAATTTTTTCAGACCATAATTTTATTAGTTTAACAAATATCTATAGGTCAGAATTGGTAACCTCTAATGTAAAAATCAATATTGCAGTTATTTTAATCATGCTAGTGAAAGTAACAGAAGGATGAATTGATGTTAAAATTCTTTCCTATAATTAACCAGACATTTTATTGACACCAAGAAACTTTTTTTTAAAAAAATAAACTCCTGTCTCTGTGGAAATGAATTTGGCTTAAAACTCCCACTGATTTTATTCCTAGCTCATTAACAAGTCGCATTTAAAATATCATTCACCTAAGTCTCATTTATTGAGTATTTCTTTTGCCTACTATAATTGTTGATGCAAGATAAGTACCAACGGAGAGGAGAGGAAAATAGTAAAGCCCGATTTCACAAGCGTTGTGTCCCTCACATCCTCTCAGATGGGAACTTTGACTCTGTCATATAATCAAAGCAGGTTTTATGTGTCAGCGCTTCATAGGGTGAAAATGGGTCTGCTTATTAATGCTAAGACTGAGTCATGATATTACCTGACCCAGTTATCTACAGACTAAAGACACGTGAGATAAGAGGAATATAACTAAATGTTCAATTGCCAACATCTGGACATCTTTCTAGTATTTCACTTGGGTGAGTACATTTAGGAAAAGTAGCTTTGAAGCCTTCTCAGTGTGCTGACATGAAGATATGGCCAGATCTCCCCCCAGAACCTTGGTTCTCGCATGTAAGCTGCCACCACAACTACCTAGAAGGTTTTAAAGACAGAAACTGCACTCCTTCAGTGTTTCCAGAGTTCCTATTTCAGAAGATGTGTTTCTGCATGATACTATTACTAATGGTCCAGTGTGGAAAACACTTTGGGCATCTCTATTCTCATATAGCCAAAATCATACTAGGTGTTGGGTTGAAAAGTTTCATACTGAATCATATAGTGAAGTGAACTGTTGCCAAAACATTAATTAGTGTAGCAGTGAAGGTATGTGTAGCTGAACCTACAGCAGAATTAGGAAAATAAGGGCAAAACCTCTGATAAATGCCTTAAATAATCGAGCAAACACAAGAAGATGAAAGATGTTCAGCAGCTCATTGTATATGCACATCATCTCATCTGTCCATGGTGATAACTTTCAAAAGTGTCATCCCTGCACAAACGCAATGACTTCACAGTGTCAGATTTGGATATAATAGAATAAAAGAAGTAAAGAATAAAGAATAAAGGAGCTGAGGATACAACTAAGTGTGAAAGTGCTTGTTGAACAAAAATAAGGACCCGAGTTCAGTTCCCCAGGAAGCCACATATAAACCTAAATGCTTTAGCAGGCATTTATACTCCTAACACTATGGAGGCTGAGACAAACAGACTCCTGGTATTCACCTAATCAGTGAGCTCTAGATTCAATGGGAGGCTCTGTCTCAAGAAAGATGTGTGACGGAGGATGACAACTGGCATTAGCATTGACCTCTAGCCTCCACACTTACATGTATACGCATGTGGAAATGTGCCTGCGTGCACAGACACACACACATGCATGCACACATATTGAGAGACAGAGACAGAGACACACACACACAGAGAGAGAGAGACAGACAGACAGACAGAAACACAGAGAGAGAGAGAGAGAGAGAGAGAGAGAGAGAGAGAGAGAGAGAGAGAGAGAGAGACTGACTCAGGGTAAAAGAACACTTTAGATAAGCTGTGAAGAACTTTAAACCACTGCCTTTCATCCATATGTAACAGTCCTAGGTTTAAAACCCGAAAAGGTTACCGTCATAGAGCATGGAAGCCATCACTAAATCATCAGTTGCTAGAATGCGTAGTCTAGATCGTCGCCTGCACAACTCTTTGGAGGGCTACAGCACTGCCCCCCCCCAGATTCCTTTGTCCAGCTGCCCATGCACACCACTGCTCCTCTGCGGCTTATAGGTACTAGCCAGATGTGCACACCTCTTCCTGAAACTGTATACCACACATGAATCTGATTCCTAAAATCACAAGCCCCAGTGCTGTAGCTTCTGAATTCCTCAGCACACCAGATGCCATCAGCTCTGCTAGGGACCATCACACACGTGATCAGCCTGTCTTTGTGGTCTTGGTTGTGCTGCAGAGCTTCAGGATGAGTGAAGGGGAGGACAGGAAGAAGGATTTGCTCCTAGTCAGACCTGCTTTAAGGACACTTCCTGGGTCTCCCACTGAAGGCCCTCTTGCACACGTGGCTGTCAGGAAGGTTGGTGGCGATAACATGTCAGCAAGGAACCTGAGTAAAAACCAAGGTTCTGTTAGTCAAAGGAAGACAGATATTTGGTGCCATCAGATGCAAAGCAATTACAGTTCTGACCTTCCACCATAGTAAGTGCTCACACAGCAGCATCTCACTTTTTGTGAAACACAAGAGCTACCCAGAAAGGATAAATTCAGCTGCTGGCACTCAGATTCCAACTTAGCACCCCAGGTGGTGTTTGTGATTGAGGAGGTTGCCTGGGACCACGCTTTGAAAAGCTTCTTTGCTATTTGTCAGCCAGCTCTCTGCCACTGATTGGCGTTTGGTTGATGATCTCCTATTTAAAAACAAATGAACAACAACAACAGCAACAGCAACAGCAACAACACACTGACTTGCCTTGTTACTTTTTAACTCTTTTATTCCCCATAATTATATCTGGCAGATGGCCTTCGTCTCACTCCCCCAAATGCTTGTCCCATTGCTACAGAAAAGTCAGATCAATGAAAGGTGGGTTTTAGGAATGCAGTTAAGTCCTTCTTTGAAGGAAGGCCACAGCAAATCTCCCCGGGAGGAGGACTTAACCTGAGCCCCAGGTTGGATGTGTGCCTTTTGTGACTCCAGTGGCTAGAAACGCCAGGGTCAGCCACCACAGTCAATCTAACAGTGAATGATTAACAGCCCGGGGCAATCTCCAATGCTTTATTCCAAGCCCCTGTTCTGCCTGCTCTTTAACACTCAGGTAAATGTCAAAAGTGCACCCAGGGATTATAGCTGACAAGGGGTAAAAGCCTTTGCGTTGTCCTCCAAAGGTTAGGGTTCCCAGGCCCAGTTGGAAGCCCCAATCTCCAATAACCATTAATCCACTCTCTTCTGGTAGAAGCGAGCATATTTATGGCTGCAGTCACTAAAGGGTGAAATAAAGATTAGTTTTTAGTTAGGAACGCAAAGCTTTTGAGATCAATACAAACTCGCTGCTGAAATCAATCTAAAGTTTGGAATTTTTAAGTAAAGATTTACTGGGCTTCCTTGTACACTTAATTTTCCAAAGGGAAAATAAGCCCAGAAATGTAACATAGTAATCAAATTGAGTAAACAGCAGCCACTCTGAAAGCTGACCTGGGTTATGCACATATCAAATAAGTGTGGAAAGCAATAAAAATGCCCATAGTGTAGACTGTAAATTCTCCAATAAACAGGTAAAAGCAAAACACACATATAGATTTGCACAATAAGAATCCTAGCAGATACTCTTGTCTACTCAAAAAATGTAAATAATCAATAGACATTAATAATAAGATTATTCACGCACATCCTTATTACTGTGCATATGAAGTGTTTCAATTATTTGTGCTTAGACAAATATGCAGCCATTTTTTTTTTACAAAAGCTTGCAAAAAGATATAGAATTTTTCTGAAAAACAAAAGCTACTGTTTGGATGAAAGAGTAAGTGGACTGGAAATAGATGGCTTGTTACAGTCCTCTGCCATTCATGTTTGATGCATGTACACAATTTATTATGCAATTTCTTGAGATTTGACAGAGTAATTGTCCGGCAAACCATAGCTTTAATGACTTTTTTTTCTGTTTTATATCTAAGGATTGTAGGTATTTTAGAAAGTGGCTTAACAGATCAACGTCAATGAGGACCCTTCTGTTTGTTACATGTCTGTAGGTTGGGGAGATTCGGAGGTTTTTCAGAGGACTATGGTTCCATGTAGTAAATGTATTTCTTTAGCAAAGTGCATGAGGCTTACAGTAATCTATAACTTCAGAAATTATTTAAACTACCCTTTATAGTGGAATTGCATCTCTTCTCAGTGGAGTCTGGGGGAATGAGAGCACCCTCCCCACCCCCCAACCTCTATAGGATACTAGAAATAGAGATACCAGAAGTAGGTTTCATGAAAATAGAGGAAAACAGAGGTAGAAGTATAGACACTGCAGAATACTTAGTGTTTGATTGGGCTGCTGTGCTAAGGGCTTTGTGCTGTCTGCAATTATTAGAGTGTAAGATATCATATCACCTTAATCATCTATTCTGCCAAGCTCTGTTTGGGACTTGTTCGCCTGGCAGTAGAGACAGGTTAAAAGCCCTTTTGGCTACAGTGCATTCTGTCCACTCACAGGGACAGGGACTTTAGTTATCTGGATAGCTGCTGCTCTTTTTGAAATATTTAGACGGTACCACACACATTAGAGTTCTGGCATCTTCCTCCAACTGCTACACTTTGTGGAAAGTTACAAATCCCCAGGAAAAGCATAGGTGTATATTCTTAAATAGAATCTCACAGGTCATAGGAGATATATAATATTGCTTCTCTTACTAAAACTGTTACACAGTGCTAAAATGACATTTTAACTGATGCCATTCACCAAAGATAGATAAAGTAAATCAAGTTTTCCAAACCTTAGGTACATATTAGCTACATATAGCACCTATATGAGAAAACATACAAAGTGGTTAAATATGTATATTTGTGATATATATATCCATATATTTCTAATAAATAAATTCCTTTTTACCAGAAGATTTATGTTACCAAGATCCACTAACACACGCTGGGGGTTGATGTCATGGAGCCATTGGAACAGAGTGATATGGAGTGATGGTGGTTCACTGCCATCATGAATCTGTGAATATTGGAGCCAGGGTAGGAATTTTCATACTGGAAGAGTTTCTGGGTTTCTGTAGATCAGTTTGCCATACTTAATTATGGGCCTCAGTGATTAAGTCTTGTAACATCACATGCTCTTCCAGGGCACAACACTCTACGCATTCCTTCTAAGGCTTGATCTAAGGTAGCCTGAATTGCATACCATATCCATTGACTATTTTTTGACAAATGAATGATGAATGAATGTGTTGGAGAATCTTTATACATCAGTACAGTTGGAATAAGAAAATTTAATTCTTCTATCCTAGCAGTGACAGGCTCACTTTCCGAGTGGCTCCAGCTAGTAAGTCGGACCCTTGCAAAGGACAAGATTTTCCAGGCCAGCCTGGGTAGAAGATGTGCAGACAGAAGGAAATGGAAAGAACCCAAGCAAGACTCTAAAGAAGAGGAACACTCTGAAAGCACAACTCCCAGAAAGTCAAATTCACACTTCCCAAGAGAATGTTCCTGAACTATAGAGTCCAAAGAAAACCTATATTCAGTCCTATTCTTTATTCTTCAAAAAACAAAACAGAACAAAAAACCATTTACTTCCATGGGTACTTGCTAGAGACTTGATTGGCTTCTCAAAGAAGGAAATGTGAGATAGACACATGGACATAACATATTCTCCAGTACTTAATAAATTAAAAATATTAAAAAGCTAGCATTATAGCAAGCATCACAAGAAAAGGAAAATAGCATAGGATATTAAAGGTAATATGGGCATAAAGCAGTAAACTAATTAACTCCCTGACACAAAATCTTCTCTCTGACTGTGTCCTCTTTGATTGCTCAAAACTCTGTCATACCATTCCCCAGGAGAAAATAAAACACAAATAAGTTTATTTTTCTTCCAGTATGATTCATCAATTTTCATTATTAATACTTTGGAGCATTCTTTTTATTATTTGTATTATTAATATTTTTACTATTAATAGTCTGGAGTGTTCCTCTCAGCTTCCCAGATACATGATGTATCTAAAAATACTTTCTTTAACTTTCTCCCCATGGGAACTGTGAGACATCAAATTTTCACAGGCAAGGAAGCATCTTGAACACAGGTTCCTCAAGGACTTTACAAAAGCTACACACGATCACTTTCTTATCCTGATGGTGTGAGTCAACATGTCGCAACAGTGGGAAATTAGAATACATCATTTATATGAGAGAAAAGGGGTGAAAGAGCAGGGAAGGAAAGCTAAAGAAAGAAGAGAAAGAGAGGCAAGGAAGCATCCACTTGCATTTGCCTGTTAGAAAAACCAAGGAAAGTAACAGACAGTGAGATACACTAAGATAAGTATTTGTACAGCTAGAATTAAATGCCCACAGAGAACTTCACTCAGTCTTTAACATCACAACCATATTTATTTCTATAATCATGCTCCATACAATATCAAGACAAAATGAAAATATTCAAATTCTTCTTTGTCATATTGTACTAGCCAAAGCTGAATTTTACTATGGGATTTTGATTTTTTTAAAAAAAACTAACATTTACTTAATGGATTGCATTTTTAAAAATGAAATGAGATACTCAACAGAATTTGTTATTAACTGAATACCTAAAATGTAT
>OU015744.1:62266438-62280050 GCA_907169655.1 Acomys percivali
CTCCCAAACCTCAGAGAGCTTGCTGAGGGACTGAAGCATCCTTGAGTGTCCCATCCAGCTCCTCTCCATGTGCTGTAAGCTCAAGGTTCATGAGCTCCTAGACCTTTCTTAACGGTCAGACAAGTCAATATAGTCAAGCATTTGGTGAATACCTCTCTAGTCAGATGCCCTAAGCAATCGCTTTAACTGTAAAATGTTACAGACATGCTATTTTTTAAAAAAATAAACTCAAAAACTCACTTTAAATAATCCAGTAATATGTTTATTGAACAACTATTTTGCATATAATACAGAGTTGTGAACTCTGAAAGGTTTTTGACAACCACAGTGCTCTCTTCTGAAGATTGTAGTTTACCTATAATAGTACTATAATTTTCCCTAAGTAAGAAACTAACAAATAAACAATAGTTTACAAAACTACGTAGATAATAAGAACTAAGAAGTTAGAGACCTGCTTTTCTCTGCTACACCAGTTTCTTATATGTACATTAATTATTAATTTTAGTTATTCACTTATGTCTCTCACTTCCCTATATGTTTCCTCCATTAGAATATTAGGCTCTTGAGATCAAGAATCAATTTTACTCATTATTCTACACTCAATATTTGGTATGTAATAAAACCTCAATATGTACTTGATGGGTAAAAGACAAAAAGAAAGAATAAGTAGTGAATATTCGTGGCACGTCAAGTCCGGTGTAGCAGATTGGCTAACTTATCAAATCAATGCATTGGCTGGAATCTCAAATCTACCTTTGAAAACAGAATACACTGAATTTTTGTCAGATTTTTTCAGAAAGATTCTGCTTTTTCCATCTTAAATTATCATCATTAGAATGATAATGGTATCTGTCCATCTGTCCTTATCAACTGATCTCACTAAGGAACCAATCACCCCAAACACTAATGACTTGAAACAGCATGGGTCTATTTAGCTGAGGGTTATGTGGATAGACAGCCCAGCCTGTCCTAAGTTTGCTGTCTTACCCTGGCTCTTTTGTACATCTGAGTCCAGTTACCTCATAAGCTGAAGAATGTCTCACCTCCCAGGCAAGCTAGCCTGGGCTTTTCGAGATGAAGTGTTGAACTAGGGTGAGTCTTAAAAGCATATAATGTCTCCTAAGGTCTAGCCTCAGAATCAGCAGGAAGTCATTTCTGGCACATTTCATTGTTCTAAGCAACTAGCGGAGGTAGCTTACTTTCAAGGAGTGGGAAATAGGTCCGGTCCTGATGGAGACGGCAGGGGATGCTTTTGCGATCTACCAAACTCAGAATTAACAAGAGAACTAAGATACCAGAACATCTGAAAGGTTTATAACAGGGTCCACCACACAGATCACAAACTCAATAAGCAATACTGATTATTACCACTTGAAGCCTCCTACAAGAAGGGAGCTGGCTGAGGGTTTTGCTTGTAAGACTCAACCCTTTTCTAAGAACAAAACCTAACCATAAGTGCTTTATGCATGGGTCTAGTGTATCCAAAGAGTAGCTACCAGTGAGCTGTGTGCCCAGAGGAGCCAGAACTGCATGCATACCTGGAACCTAGGATATTGAGAGCCAAGTCCAAGTCCTTGGAGTAACAGTAAGCCTTTGGTTTTGGTGAAATTCTAGCCGACAGCACCATTGTTTTTTACTGCTGTCTCCAGGAGCTCTTTGTTCTCCAGCAACCCTCATGCTGCTGGTGACTTTGGGATAGCTCAGCCCATGTCTAACCAAGGTTTAAAATGGAAAAGCCTAGAGAGTTATGAGTTGTGTTTGGCTTCTCCATTCTGTCATTTTGAGGGAACTGTGTGGCCCTTCCTTTACTGAATTGTAGTCCAACTGCATCATGGAATCTTCATTTCTCCATTTTGGCATCCGCTCCACATGGCAGCAATCTCAAGAATCAAATCTCAGGAAGAAGTATTCACTACTAAAAGAAAACAGAGGCCAGGCTCTGATGTTTATACAATTTGAAAATCTGAATTATAAAAGTTAAGAGGCAGAAACTAGTTTCAGCATAGCAACCCCTCATGTTGGCATCCAAGCAAGCCTAGAATCACTTTACAGATATTCCTAATCCATCCAGTCCAATAAAATGGCCATGGGTAACTGGAGCTCCCATAAGCCTGGATCTTGGCCACTTCAAAAACTGGCCAGAGCACACGGAGCTGATGACTGCTCTCTTAGACAGCCAGTGTGGTTATTTCCGAATCTCCCCACTGTACATACTTTAATGCACATTCTCTGATAAATACTTTTGATAATTCTGCCAAAGTATAAAGACTGCTTAGATTACATGACTACATGATTGTATGTTGTTGTTATTGTTGTTGTTTTTTCAAAGACAAGCCTTGCTCCTCTTCTGCCATGCAAAATCTACCCTGCTGAGTGCTCTTGAAGAGTCACGTCCTTCCTGCCATTTTAAAAACAACAGTGGCAGAGTAGCAAGCTGCTGATAGTGCTCAGCAGGATAGATCAAACACACAGATGCAATTTCTGTATGTTGAACAGTGAAGTAGGATAAAATTCAAATACTTGCGATCGCTTAGTAGCTACCATCTGATTGCTGTAAATTGAATCTTTCATAACAGGATTTATTGTAAATAGAGTCATCACATTTGTGGGCCCAGCAAACATTACAGTTAAAGCCTATGCAAGATATTAGAGGTATGAGCTCTACATGACATACATGTTGACTTGTGCACAGATTATGAGGGGATTTTTGTTTTGATATTCTTGATTGCTTTCAGAATAGCCATAGTCCTCATTATTTTTCCTCTGAAAGTTCAAACATGATCGCATTTGGTAACTTTATGATGCAGAAGAAAATGTACCGAGCACTTCATCTCAACACACACTTCACCATGAGAAGTTCCCACCTCTACTTTTTCCCTCTTCTGGCTAGATGTTAGGTAACAAAAATCACAGATAGATGAACATTATTAAAATGTGTTCTTTATATTGTTGGGAAGCACTGAAACTCTATATTCATAATTAGAGACATGTATAAAGTAGCAAAAAAGAAAGAAAAGAATTAAGAAAGGAAATTCAGAACAGAATTGAATCCCTACAGAGTATGTGTTAGCTCCATTGTGATACAAAGAGAAGGTTGTGGTTTAAGTGTTCTTGTCACTATTCATCATTGGGTTGAGTTCCAAGTGCCTACTGGAAGTCCATAAAAGACCCTGAGGCTACATAGGTGAGCACGCACTTTGCATGCATGAGAGTTTGGTTAACACTCTGCATACTCAGTACCTTTAACTCCTAATGACATAGAACCCACAAAAGGCACCGTGTTACAGTCATGCTGTCTTCCCTTGCAAGAGCCCTATAAGGGAAGTTCAAAAATGAAAAGAATTTTAGAAATAGTAGGACCAGGTAACTTGAATCTGTTTTCATTCTTTCCTTGCTCCTATAGAACAGTAACAACAACAACAACAAAAAGAACCCGTCTTGTGTCTTACTATGTATTCAGTTTTGCTAGTAAGTGTGAGAGGAGAATGGAGGACCTTAGTTGGACATGAATAAAGGAGGCTTACTCACAAATAACCCAGGAACCTGGACAGCAAAGGGCCCTTGTAAGAGCTTTGGTTTCATTCCCCTTCATTAATTTGAATAAATATCCCATATGCATGTTAATGTTATCATTCTAGCTGGGAAATTCCCTATTTCTAAACCTCAAAATTTTCAGCTTTCTCCACCATCACCCCCCTTAAGCAGGTGTCTTTCCATCTCTCAAAAATCAAACGGGGGGGGGGGGGGGCTTGTAAAAAGACAACCCTTGGGTGATTTTAGTAAATTTACTAACCAAAGCACATTAGAGTGAATCATACTCTTATATTTATTGACAAACAAAACTCAAGTTAATTCATGTCTAGCTTTCTTATATAGTCATTTTACTCAAGGACATACCTTTCTGTTTCTGCCACCCCCATAGTGTGTGTGTGTGTGTGTGTGTGAGAGAGAGAGAGAGAGAGAGAGAAGGGGAGAGGGAGGGAGAGAGGGGAAGGGAGTCCATGGACACCTCCAACTCCCATTGGCAGCCTACATGAGGGTACCATGCATCATACATCTGAAGAACATGTCCTCTACCGAACTGCACATTGTCTTTCTGGTGGAGCTAAAGTCCTACGATCACGCTGAGGTCCATTCTGAATGCTAAGCAGGGTCAACAATGTGATCCCTATCGGATGGCCCTTATTTATCAAGTGAACTCCAGAGTTGAAAGGTTACATCTGTGAAATTGCAGCTGGGTCCCCCTAACAGTTCATTCTAGCTCCTGCAAACCAAAGGCTCTTAATTGAAATACAAATCTGACAATATGATAATGTTTTAATAAAAACGTGGTTTCTGTGCTCTTCTGTGTCAAAAGCTGACAGAGAACTTCAAAAAAGGTTGTTTAACCAGACACAAATAATAAGAGAAAAATATGTTTTGTAACAAGATCATAAACCTTGTACAGCACAGAGAGAAAAGGCAAGGAACTGCCCTCTGTTTTATCAGCTCCTCTTCCCCCACCCCTGGTGTGTGTCTTCAGCCCTCCTAGGCAAAGACTGGTATCTTCCAAGTCAGCCCCACACCCTAGATACCAAGACAGGGTAATGTGGCATCCTAGCATACTTTGAAATCAGACAGCTTCTGCATTTGAGAGTGTGAGGGGGGCTTGGGTGGGGGAGGAAAAACCCAGCATACCGATGTTGTGGAAGCTGCAAACAACAGCATATACACAGACACAAAAAAAGTTTGCATATTGCACAGAGCGCTTGAAGATCATAAATCTATGCATGAGAAAGATGTAGTGGAAATTTTGGGGGGGATTAGAGTTTATTTTTGTCATCTCTGTGAGACAGCTACTCATTCATCCAGATCACAGCTAAGAAAAAAGCTGGTCACAGAAATTAGCAGTTTCAGCTCAGCAGAGAAGTCGCCAGCCTGTGAAGGCAGAGAGAAATTGACTAATTAGCAATGCGCACTAAAACTTGACGGTTCTTTATAGAGAGAAGAGAAGAGAGAGGGAGAGAGAGGGAGAGGGAGGGAGGGGGGGCTCGCTTTTTCCCCTTCTTTCTTCCAAAGATGTTTGAAATCGCAGTCATTTACGCTCGACAATTTTTACAATAGCCTTGAGCCATAATTTTGCGAGTCTCTCCAGCATCCATCCCCCTGTATGGTCTCTCTCTACTGGCCAAGCACGACCATTTCTCTCCCCAACCGTGGATTTCCTATTACTCTCGTTACGACTCACTGAGCCCCAGGCCCAAGGATAATGATGTGTTGTTTCTTGGTAGCATAATTTGTCACACGTACATTTTTTCTTCTTCTTCTCTTGCAGAAAGCTCTGCTCCCTCTCTCTCTCTCTCTCCTCTCTCCCTCTCTCCTCTCTCTCCCTCTCTCTTTCTCTCTTTTCTCCCTCTCCTATATTTTCTTGCCGTTGCTAATTCATGGTGATCAAATGATGTACGACAAAATAAATTGTACAGAGTGACGGCCTGGAGTTGGGATCCAGAAGGTGTGCTCCCCTCCCAAGGAGAGAGCAAACCTTTAAAAAGGAAGGACAATTGATTTTGGGGGGAGCTTAAGTGAGCCCTGACTTTGCAGCTGGCTGACAGCAGGTAAGTTTCTGGCCTTGGGTTTGCCTTGCCTATATTTTCCTTGTCTTTTGGGTTGTTGGGGGGGCTTATGGGGGGGGCTCGTGTGGCAAACGCTTAGAAAGAATAAAACTCCCATTGCAAGAAATAAGCAGATGGGGGGTGGAAGCAAAGAGGGAGAACAAGAAGGAAAAAGACTAGGAAAAGATGGGGGGGCTAGACAACGAAGCGGGGAGAGCAAGAGAGAGGCCAGCCGGGCCACTTTCAGGGAGGACTCAGATGCCCGCCCCTCAACACACACAAGCCAGAGCTTTGGGAGGCAAGGGGTTTGTTGGGGGCGAGGGAGGTCAGGGTCCACCTGGAACCGGATGGGAAAGTGAGTGGAGAGGAGCCCAGTCTCGTAGGACTGAGAATCCGGCAATCCTGGAGCAGCGCCCGGCAGGGCAGAGTGCGCCGCAGCGGAAGGGGCAGGTCCGGCGGGTTCCTCGGAGCCGGGCGGCGGCGGCCGTGGTCCGGGCGGGCGCACGGGCGGGACGCGGGCGGGACGCGGGCAGAGGGTCCCTTCCTTTTTAGCCCTGAAAGGTGCAATTACAGATTAAGGACTCGGCGTGTAGATTTCACCTGGCATCCCCCTCCTCGGCCTCCTACCACCTAGAAGCGGGCAGCTCAGACTTTTTCCAGAAGTACTTCCAGGGCTGGGGGAGTGGGGGCTCTCGAGTGGGGGACTTCTGGAAGCTGAACCCCAGGTGTTGAAGGGATGCTGTGCTTACCCAGGATTCTTCTGGGTGCGGAGCAGAGACTCCCCCCGGACTGGACCGCACCTCCACCCCCACCCCCCACCCCCCGGCCGCTACCCCTCCCCCAACACCTGCCTTCTAACTTGAACTTCTAACAGTTCCTCCTGTTAAAGCGACTGCTCCCCGTACTCTAAAGGGAGGGCGACTGGTCCACACAAATCCCTTCTAGCCTCTAGTCTCTTGCTCAAAATCCAGCCTGGCACCCCAACTTGCCCCCAGTCATCCTCGGTGCCGCCCCGCACTGGAAGGGGAACTAGATGACTGAACTTCCGTGCTCTGAAATAGCCAAGGTGCCGGGAGAAGGGGGCCAGGGGTGGGGTGAGTAGGGTGGGTGGAAGGATTCTCTGGCCAGATTTAAAAGCGTCTCTGGAAAATTAGCAAAACGGGGTGGTGGCGAGGGAAGCCAACAGTTTGCGAAGCGGGGAAGCGGGCAGGGCCAGGGTGAGGGAAATGAGCTAGAATTGATAAGGACAGCTCCCGCCTCTGCCGAGTCCACTGAGCGGGTCCCCATCGCGCTCCGCTGCACTTCCCCGGGAGAAGAAAGGGCTTTATCTCCTCCCTCAGACTGTGAGCCTAGGACTTTTTCGGGGCAACGCGGATAATCGAAGGGAAAACGTAGCTTTTAGAGAGCTAAGAATCGCCCACCCGCACGCCTGTTCTACCCTCCTTTTCTCACCCCCGCCGCCCCCCCAAACTGGGCCAACTAAGAAAAGCAAAGCTTCCAGCACCAGTTGACCTGGAATCGCCGCCGTCGGTCGCCTCTGAGCTCTCGGGGCACCCCCTGACTTCCCACTCCGGGCCTTTCCCTTCATCCAGCCGGGCATGGACACGAGCCCACGAGGTGTCACGGCCTCAGCCTCCACTTTTGCCGCTGCTGTTGTCACCGCTGTCGCTGCTAAGAGAGGAGCCTGGGTGCATTTAGCAAAGTGAGGGGCGAAGTGTGTAAGAGGTAGCAGGGGGCAGAACCGGAGTCCCGGCCACAGACGAGGACCCTTCTGGGGACGCTCGGGACCGGCGCCTTCACACCTCCCTCTTTGGGTCGGGTCCTGAGCGCACTGGGAGGGAGCCAAGCAGGGCCTTGATTGTTGTTCCTCTCTCCCCTTCACACCCTTCCCCACCCCGGTCACACCCCACCCCCCTACACCACCCCACTCCCCCTCCCATCCCCCACCCCTGTCTGCCAGGTTGGAGGAGGGTTTAAAGCCAGGTGCGCAGAGTCAGCTCGCCATGTCCAGATCCGGGGACAGGACCTCCACCTTCGACCCCAGCCACAGTGACAACCTGCTGCACGGCCTCAACCTGCTGTGGAGGAAGCAGCTATTTTGCGACGTGACCCTGACGGCCCAAGGCCAACAGTTCCACTGCCACAAGGCCGTGCTGGCCTCCTGCTCGCAGTACTTCCGATCACTCTTCTCCAGCCACCCCCCTCTCGGGGGAGGGGTCGGCGGCCAGGACGGCCTGGGGGCCCCCAAGGACCAGCAGCAGCAGCAACCACAGCAGCAGTCTACACAGCAGCAGCAGCAGCAGCAGCCGCCGCCGCCGTCACAGGAGGAGCCCGGGACTCCTTCCTCCTCCCCCGACGACAAGCTGCTGACCAGTCCGCGAGCCATCAACAATCTAGTGCTGCAAGGCTGCTCGTCCATCGGGCTGCGCCTAGTGCTTGAATACCTCTACACGGCCAACGTGACCCTCTCCCTGGACACCGTGGAGGAGGTGCTTTCGGTCAGCAAGATCCTGCACATCCCTCAGGTCACCAAGCTCTGCGTTCAGTTCCTCAACGACCAGATCTCGGTGCAGAACTACAAGCAGGTGTGCAAGATCGCCGCACTGCACGGCCTGGAGGAGACCAAGAAGCTGGCCAACAAGTACCTGGTAGAGGATGTGCTGTTGCTTAACTTCGAGGAGATGCGCGCCCTGCTGGACTCGCTGCCACCCCCCGTGGAGTCGGAGCTGGCACTTTTCCAGATGTCCGTGCTGTGGCTGGAGCACGACCGTGAGACCCGCATGCAGTACGCGCCAGACCTCATGAAGCGCCTCCGCTTCGCTCTCATCCCCGCCCCGGAGCTGGTGGAGCGGGTCCAGTCGGTGGATTTCATGCGCACCGACCCGGTCTGCCAGAAGCTGCTGCTAGATGCCATGAACTACCACCTGATGCCCTTCAGGCAGCACTGCAGGCAGAGCCTGGCCAGCAGGTAGGAGACAACAAAGAGGAAGGCGGGGTGGGATTGGGGGGTGGGGTGGGGGAGAGGCCGGAGGGAGGGGAGGGGGCAGGGAGGAGGGGAGAACTGGGTGGGCTGGGCGGGAGGCTCCTGCACACTGAAAAATCATCTCAAACAATTCAGCTGATGTGAGGAAAGTTGATATCAGAGTGTCAGAAGGGGCAACAGGGACCTGGCCTAACAGCATCCCTGAGCGCTTGGATGCCCTGGTTCCCAAAACCTCAGGACAGGAAACATTGATGATTTTAGACTCAGGTTGAGATTGAACAAGTAGGTGGAGGGGAGGGGGGCAAAGGCCTGGGCAGTTTAGAAGAGCACCTCTGGGCACCTTTGTCAGTCAGATCTCACTCCGCCCCTCAAGGAGGACTTGTTCAAGGAGATGAGTCTGTGGTGGTGCCAACCTTTCTCTTTCCTGTTGTAGGCCAGGAGGGACTGTCATACAGTGCCAGCAGAAGAGAACTCCATAGTTTTTCTGTCATGCACTCAAGTTTTTATTGTTTGGGTTCTGTTCTGTAACTGAGGTCTGCTCTCTTTGTAGCCTGGAACTCCCAAAAGGCTTTGTCTAATCCTAGAAGATGGGCATCCTGTGGCCGATCAAACTTTTCCACCATGCAGAAAACCCTTTTTTTTTCCCCACTTTTTAAAGGAGAGCAAAGCTACCCATTTCAGGGTGGTGGGGTGAATCTTGCCTGCTAACTTCTGCCTGTTGGGAGTCTAGAAGGGCTGGAAGCAGAGTCTTGTACCTCCAGGTGGTCTGTGTACATAGAAGGAGTCAGGGAGGAAGAAGTTAGAGAACTGTTGATGCTGTCTGCCACTGCCTTTTAGAAAGTGTCTGTCTGTGTTGCAAACAGTATTTCATGTCCAAAGGAAAAGAGAAATGATGCTTTTGTAAAGTGCCGCAGAGATGAAAAGGCTGCAGAAACTGACAATCCTGTTTGATTGGCTCCAATGTAGAAACCCTTTTAAAGGGGCCCTAGCAAAGGGTTCCTGTCTGATTTTTTTTTTTTTTAGAAGAAGAAGCATGATATCCCCTCCTTTCCATCTTTCCATGATTAAGCATCTGGGTTTCAGATGCCAGGCTACTGACACCAGCCTAAACCTCCAAGTGTTATATGACAAAAGGACGTGGCTTGAACATCGGCCAAGGCATAGTCCCATACAGAATGACGCCTGGAGCATGCGGACCACTCCAGGCAACCGTAGCAGAGTAGATACTTGGATTTTTTTTTCCCCCATAATGTTTCTACTCATGTGAGGTAACAGAAATTTAAAGGAATTTAACATTATCTACAGTTGTTTGGGTAGCACTACTGTTAAGTTAGGTCAACAGGAGGGATGAGAAATCTTGAACTTGTGACAAATCCTGGAGATTGACTTTTTGAATGTCTGTGGGAGGTGAGTGTGTATATTGTGGTGTCAGATGTCTGTACCAGAAAGAAAGAGTAATACAAAGCCCCTTGTATTTCAACCTTGAGGACAAGGCTCCAAGTCAGAACAAAATAGAAAATGTGTTTTTCATATGTCTAAAGATCAAAATGACAAGCTCACTGTGATGGACAGATATTGTCATGCCAAAGGGTATTGGTGAGTAACAGTCCATTATGTTAGATGTTTTCATTGCTGAATGACCTATAATTATATTGATTTAGCACATATCCTACACAGTCAAGAATTCAGGCTATATAGTTAGATTCGTATGTATATATATACATATATAAATTAAGAAACCCAAAAGGGATAATACATTTAAGATTGAGCTTGTTTCCCTACAAGTAATTTGGGCAGACAGGATTTGTAAATTGGATCTAGTAAATAATTTCTGGCATGCTCAATGCACTGTTATATGTAAGTATGTCCCAGGATTCAATGTCAAGAGAGTTCACTTTCAAAATGCAAATTCTTAGTAAAAAAAAAAATTCTACCTCAGTCTGGATTCAGCACTGGGGCCTGCTGGCTCTGTCCTGGTGGGTGGCTAAGATACCAGGCTGCCTGGCTCCGTGACAGTACCTCCCAGCTTCACTGGGCCACATCATTTGAAGGGTATGTAGTGGTGTCTGACCACTGAATGCTTACAAGTGTCACGGATGCTGCAGGGATCTGATACTTCTGCAGCAGGAGAAAACTGTATTTTTTTTCCTTCAAAAGAGGAAGATATAGAAAGAAAAATAGTTCACCAAACCTATTGCTGATCTCAGTAACGTAATTTCAACTCCATTTCATTATTAGTAACTGTAGCATTTTCAATTCTAGGGACCAGTCACATTATTCTAATTTCAAATCACAGAAGAATGCAAAATTTTAGGTTGAGTATAGACAAAAATGTTGCGTTAAAACCCTTTAGTATTAAATGAGCCCTGTGTTATAGCCAGTATGATAGAAAGCTGTTTTCTCAGCCTGTGCTGAGGCCAACAAGAGGTTAGATATGTCACTGGACTATTTTTGAGATTACATCACTTTTATTGAACACAACTGAATAGAAAGACATTCTATTTAGTACTTTCCCTTTACCTGTAGTTTTTAGAGCCCAAACATGAAGATATGTTTCAAATTTAGACAGGGAAGAGGGAATTAAAATCGGTCAGTTTGTCAAAATGAACATGAAATACAACCAGAGTAGTTGAAAGAATTCACGTAAGAATATATGTATATATACATACATACATACATATATATATAGTGTCTGTAGAAAGTAAAGATTTTAATATAATAACTTAAAATATAACTTTAAAGATGATTAAGTAATTCTGAGTTTGTATTATCTAGAAAAATAAGCAGCCAAGGAAGTCTTCATAGAGCAATGGAATCAGTTTTATATTTTTCTCTAGTTGCTCAGTTTTTCTGATCATTTCATTTGAATTCAGGTTCATATTCTGTTTTAATGAAGTAAGCATCAATTGAATGACTAAAATCGAAGCTTGCTGCCCCATCTTCAAGTAATTAGTAATTTAAAATGATAAGATTTGGCAAAGGATATGAAATTTTAGACAAGAAGAATGCATAGTGAGTATAAATAATAGTACAATATTGTTAAAATAGATTAGCGACCTTAATATCCTCATAAAAAAATGAGAGGCAGTAAAGTAATAAACATATTAAGTTAATTAACCTAATCTTTGTACATTATATATACTTATCATGACTTGAAATCTGATTTCTTGACTATTTTCTTTAGATTTTCATTTGAAGAAAAGTATGAATTAAGCTCTGGGAAAAGTGCTTGGAAAGTCACTACTAAAGTCTTCTAAGGTGTGAACATCTCATGCAATGATGTTAGCATTGAAGAATAGCTAGCTGCAGATGGGCAGACAAGTGAAGGATAAACTTAGTCACGTGTCCACTTTCTAAGGGCATCAGTCTAAATTAGCTTAAGTAACCAAACATTTCTCTTTTTTTCTTCGTATCTTTTTAATCCTAATGCATGGTTTAAGCAATGATCTCAAATTGAACTGTAGTAGTTTACTTTTGTGTATATTTTCATTGCAACTTCTACAATCTAAGTTAAGTAGATGTGATGCTTACTGACAGGTGAATGAACTAAGTTTATACAATGAGAAAGGAGATGTGTCACACTTCACCCATATGTTAGCTAGACTACAGTTAGTGTTGATACTACAGAAACACCTGGGGTGGAAAAAATTCATGAAAATAATGACGTAGCTAATATTTTGCCCTTTATAGGGCCCCATATTGAAGTGTATTATCTTCAAGCAATTATATTACATAAAGGGCAGAAAGCAACCATATGAAGCTTTTACTTTCTAACTGACATGGTCTATTTAAAGATTACACATGTTAATGTTAAAATTTACTCTGACACTAAGTATTTAGTCCCACATGCCTTGCAATGTTAAGAAGCAGGGATATTTACGAACATGCAAGTGCAGTTCTTGGCCTTGACGCTACAAGCCTTAGTGCAGGGGCACTGGCTTTCATTGGCTCTCTTCCTAAGAACTGAGTGACAGCCTCAGGAAAGCAAGCCAACCAGCATTCTCTAAACTGTTGCTTCCCTTTATGCCAATTTGATACCCTCAGATTAGAAGTTGTCTGGTAGTTAGATTTTGTATCAGAAGTCACTCAACCATTTAGAATACAATTTGTTTATTATCTGAAACAGGACCATTGATTACAAAATTATGTCATAGGGGAGGGAGGCCAGCAGCGCTCTCCTACAACCCAAAGGCAATTAGAGAACATACTGATGTGTTTTCTGTACCTAGATGACTGAGAAAAAATGGACATTTTCTAATTTTATTTCATGCTTGTTTTTCTTCCTGTGTATAAACATATTGAGATCCACTCATTCACTTGGTTAATGTGTTAGGTATCTTAAATGTTCTAACAAAAAACCACTTAGTTAAGTGTGGTAGCTCATTTCTGCAATCACAAACACCTAAGAGCCAGAGGCAGAGGCAGAGGCAGGGGGATGGTGAATTTAAGGCCAGTCTGACCTGCACAGCCAGACTTCATTGATAAATATAAATAAATAATAAATAAATACAGAAATAACTGTAGCTACTTATACCAAGTACTGTTCTAAACACACTAAAAACACTAAGTTTTATATTCTCGTCATCAGCCTGTTTAGATGATGCACAGAGAAGGCAAGCCTGGTGCTCAGGCTTGCACAGCGAGGTCAGGCAGTGTGGCGTCTGAGTCAGTCTTCCTCCTTACATTATGCACTCTTCACTATGACCACCTTTACCCCAGGCTGCTAGTCTGTGACTGACCCTGGACTCGCATGTAGGCTTAAAGCTTCCCTTTTGGAAAGGGTTAAATGTCAATATGTCTGATTTTAAAAACACTTAGGGAGAATTGGAGAGCTAGCTTGCAGCACAAGCATCCCCATCTGAGTTTGACCCCCCCCCCCAAGTACCCATAGAAAAGCTGAAGGTGGCAGGGAGTGCTTTAACGCCAACACCCCAATGTCAGGAAGGGACAGTATGTGTGATCCGTGGAGTTTGCTGCCCGCCCAGGTTAGGTGACTTGGTGAGCTCCAAGTTCAGTGAGAGAGAGAGAGAGAGAGAGA
>OU015744.1:62280060-62297330 GCA_907169655.1 Acomys percivali
ACTTAAGAATTTAGTAGTAGTTGTCAACACCTATAGTACAGTCAGTCCAAAATAATATGATGAAGGGGGTAACTCATCTTTTTCTTTTTCAAGCACATGAGATCCAGAGTCCACAAAAAAGGAACCCTTCCTCCTTCTCTCCTACACTCTGTCTGTCTGTCTGTCTGTCTGTCTGTCTGTCTGTCTCTCTCTCTCTCTCTCTCTCTCTCTCTCTCTCTCTGTGTGTGTGTGTGTGTGTGTGTGTGTGTGTCTGTCTGTCTGTCTGTCTATCTCTGTCTCTCCTCTCCACCCACATATGGTTTGTCAATATAGTAACCACCACTAATTGAATACCTACCAGGAGCTTCACAGACTACTTCCGTTGTTCACATATAGATAACTCAGACTTTTAGAGACCAGGAAACTCAAGTGTTATTTGCCAGTCATTTAAACAGCATTTATTTTTAATTATTCTATGTGGGGAGAATACCCAGTCATTGTGAATATGTAGACATGCCTTAAATCAAACGCTAATCTATACCATTTATTCTCTTGTAAGTGGTTTTATTCACAACAGTGGCTGAAATTTGCAACCTTTTAACCCTTGCAGCTATCCAGTCATGGAAAAGGAAAGAAAATACATTAGAAAGCCAGAATTCCAGATTATTGGTCTACCACATTTTAACTATTAGTCCTGAGAGTATGGAGCTTAAAGAGTGTTGACAAAGTAAATGAACAATTACATTTCAAACAAATATGAGAACTATCAGTCTAACTATGAAAAATAATTATGAAAATACAACAGAACTACACAGTTCAAGTTTGAACCAAAAACCACTTTCTCAGGACTACTATGGACCAGTGACTAGGGTGACAGCTCTGTCCATGGGGACAACAGGAATCTATTCATGTGACTGATGTTTCAAAAACTACAGGCAACAGGTACAATAAGCCACAACTACAAAAATGCCCACATACTTTAATAGTGGAAAACAAGATGCCCTCTTTGAAAATACCTTCTATTTATATTTTGTTTTAAGAAAAACATTTTAAAGCTGGGCAGTGGTGGCACACGCCTTTAATCCCAGCACTTGGGAGGCAGAAGCAGGTGGATCACTGTGAGTTCAAGGCCAGCCTGGTCTACAAAGCGAGTCCAGGACAGTCAAGGGTACACAGAGAAAAACCCTGTCTCAAAAAACCAAAAAAAAAAAAAAAAAGAAAAGAAAAGAAAAAAGAAAGAAAGAAAAGAAAAGAAAAAGAGAAAGAAAAGCATTTTATTAACTGTTTTGACTGTTATTAACTGTTTGCCTTCTGTCATTCTAGAATTTTAAGAAACATATTTATTTCCTAAGTCCTTTGCCTTAACTTCCAAGATATTTCAGAGACTTCAGGATGCTTAAATTACTAGTGATACTCTCTTTAAAAAAAAAAAAAAGAAAGAAAGAAAGAAAGAAAAAGAAAGAATTGATACTTTGATCCTCAATAAGTAGGGGGAAAACTGTTGGTTTTACTATATATGACATAGAGAATATGGGTTTTGTTGTAACTATCAGGAGGTTTTATCTGTTCACAATCATAAGAATGGAAATGGGTTAGAACAGTTCGCAGTGTCGGAAGCAAATCAATAAGTATGGTAGAAAGCCGGCAGTAGAGGGAGGTGGAGAGAAATCATGGGAAAGGGTGAGGAAAAGAGTAGCAAGAAAAATATGAAAAAAATACAGGAGATGGGAGAAAACATTAAGAGATGAATTATGCAAAGAAGAAAGAAATGATAATTAATAATACAGGAAGGTGGGTGAGGAAATTCTGGAGATTATCAAGGGTTTGGAGTTGAGCAGGAAAATATAAGTCAAGAAGCATTGGGGTCTCCACACACCCAACCTTACATACCTTAAAGTTATCACCATGCTCCATTGCCGAGAGTTGCTGCTCCTCGAAACAACAGCAAAAAGGATAATGTTTACAAGGAAATGTCTACAATGCTATCTTAGCTTCCATGATTTGATTCCATTCAGTAATTATAGTTGTCTACCAGGTGTTATGTCATTAAAAGACTGAGTGACTAAGACATATCATTTTAAAAAACCAAACCTGCTTCATAATGTGGTCATTTTAGAAGTGTCAGGGATCAGAGGTGGCACCCTTCTTTGTTAAATATAGAAGATGAAAATATATCTGTATTCTATGCAAAACTACTGTCTCAATTCCCAGCATCCTTTGAGCTGAAAAGCAAGGTGACATTCACTACCTTGGGTGGCTCCTCTAGACCGACATGCATGAATGGATCGTGCCCACAAAGGGAATTTTGGGTGAGACTCTGCAGTCTGTCACTAGCAAAACGCTGTGCTTTGAAATATTTGCACTTAACAGTGGACATATGCAGGTGCCCAACTCCATGCTGAGCTCCGAGACACGGAGCTGGGCAAGATGGACACATCTTGAACTTTTTGTAGCTTACAGTGAAAAGAAAAAAAGAGTAAGAGGTGGCAGAGGGTGGGGGAGGAGACAGAGGCTAATCACACCGCTGTTGGATTAGCAAAAGAAGGTAGCAAATACCTTCTTATGTGGAACATGGTAATAGGTCTGGGGAAAGCCTGGCTATGCCACTAGGTAAAACAAGGTAAACATAGTCCCCGGGCAGAAAAGAGTCAGGCACCTTCCAGGAACCAAAGAAGAATACCTGTCTCTATGAGGCTGCAGTAGAGACTGTCTCCTCACAGAGGGAAGGATGCAGCCCTTCCGCAGGAGCAGCTGCCACGCGGAGGCACATTCTACAGTGGAAAATCAGCATGTTTTTTAGTTGAGCTGTGAAAATAAGCGAACAATTATGCAAATTTTGTTGCCTTTGAATTCATAGACCTAAATGATTGTCCTGGCTCGGCTTTAGCCGAACCCTGCATCAGTAAAATGGGCTTGCTAATACAGTTTGATTTCCCAGAGTTCTGGTTTGGACCAACTGAGTTAATAAAATACAGAGCAGCAACAGATAAAGAAATGAGGAGTGGGGGGGGGGGAGGAAAGGAAAAAGAAGACATATGCACAAAATGCTACTAAAATGTACTATTCATAATTAATTTTCAAAGCCACAAGAACCCAGATTTTCCCAACAAGAAGACTCTGGGACATATTTGTAATTTCATCCACAGCATGATATTTTAAGATCAGCAGTGGATGTAAAAGAGGCCTAAAGGTGAAACCAAGGGCATGAACAGGCAGGAGAATTTGAATCCCTCGTGGCTCTCAGCAGCTGTATTCAATCCATTGGAGGGAACAGGGCCCTTCTAAGATACCAGAGCTTCAGTTTCGTAGGAAAGAGTTGTCTTTTTTTAGTCTCCTACACTTCAAACCCAGAATCTCCTCTCATTCCCACCTCTAGCTCCTCTCCTCCCAGAGTGCCTGTGAGCAGGCTGGGCTGGTAAATGGCACCTGTGCAAGGACTCTGAACTTCTCAGAGCTCAGCTGGGCCGCCGTATGGAGCCTGGCTCACTGGAGGCTGCAGAGAAGTGAACTGAAGAATTACAGTCGGTTTCACTTCCCTGCCTGATGTCCCTTCAGGTGCCTCTGAAGACAGGCAAGGCCAGTGAAACGGAGAGGGGGAGGATGAGAGGGCGGCATCAACAGCAGGAAAGGAGTCCTTGAAAACACTGAAACACTGTGGAACAACGTGAGTGGGGGGGGGCGGGGGGGATGTATGTGTCTGTGCCCAGAACTCGTGTTCTTTGTTGGCTTCTGCTTTTCTGTATAGTTGCTTCTGTGAGTTTTTAAGAAACTCAGAGGAACGTTTGTTTATGTGTTGGAAATGAGGTGGTGGTCCATTCTTACTTAGTCTAGCATAGTGGGGGGGGGGGTTATTACTGGCTTGGGAGGGTCAGTTTGTTGTTGCCCAAAAGGAAGTAGTCTTGTTTGTAAAATCCCGCTTAGAACAAAGCAACAGACTGCAATTTAGCCCTGATGGTCAGCATCCCTTACAACCAAGGACCACAGGATGTACTGTGTAAAATGAAAGGACTGCAGGAGGGGAGATAAAATACGGAAGTCAGGAGGGAAAACTTTGGAAGCAACACTTTCATGCTGCGCACGCACAGTTGACCACACCATGTTCTATTTCCTATGCTACCACTGGGCTTTGCTGGGGCTGGGAAGCATCCTCGTCAGCATTGGAGGGGGTGGGAGGTGGGGGGGGGAGACGGAGGGGAGATTGCAGAGGCAGAAGTGTGTGCCTAGTAGCACAGACCAATTTGGTGGATTGGTTACTATAGCAACTGTACCATCACTGTCAGTGGCAATTTCTGTAATCTCCCTCTCTTAAGGCTTTCCGTTCCAAAATGACAAAAGGGAGAAACAGAAGGATGTCACAGAAGAGTCACCTGGAAGGTCAAGTTTATAATGTAAATATCCTAAACAGCTTTGTTGTATACTTCGTGAGACCTAGAAGTCACATAGATCCGGGTTCAAATCCCACCTCAGTCTTTTATAATTTACTTAGCCTATTTTCAGATTCCCCACCTGCATGACACACATAATGCTACCCACCTTGTTTCAATTCTGAATGTTTGGGGGCTGAATGCACAGCATAGGCATCTTGGCCTGTGAACCCTGAGCAAGAAGTCTTGAGGCATCAGTGTGTTTTTATTTTACAGAAATACTTCTATTTGTGCATAGTGTGTATTTACATGCATTTGTTTTCACTTTTAGGTAGAACATAGACCTTATCTAGAGCAGAACCCCCAGCCTCTCTCCTGTCACTATGCTGATAGCAAGATGCCTGTGCTGAACATTGCCTGGTTTACCTACTGTCTCCTGATTTACACTATGTTTATTTTACCCATCTTTGGGTTACCAGCAGTGCCCTGGTTCATCCTGTAGTCAATTCTGTCCTCTTGATCTATGTCAGCTGTCAGAAAAGCCAGACAAACCACCGTAGCTTCATATGTAACAGGTTTGGTAAATTGTAATTTACACACAGTGCTATTTGCCCATCCAAAGTATAGCACTTAATAGGTGGATTCTGTTAGAAGAATTGTGAAGACATCACCACAACTAACTTCCAGACATTTCAGTAGTTCTCTCTCTCCCTTCCTCCTTCTCTCAGCGTCCCTATTGGCAGTCAATCGTCATCCCTCACCACCACATTCTCCTCAACTTACAGCAATGTGAGCGTTCAAATACTGTGTGAGCATCTCCTGTAAAACCTGGCCATAAATACTTAATTAATGAGTAACCCTCAGCCTAAACATTCGTTTTCATAGATTTGCCAGTTCTGACATTTCACATAAGAAAAGTGGGAAAATACTTAGTCTCCTTTGATTAGCTTCTTTAATGTGGTGTAACACATACAGGTGTCCACATTGTAACATACAAAGTATTGTAACTTTACAATACAAAGTTTTGTAACTTTGTATGTTGCAATGAACAATGGTAATACTTTAGTCCTTTTACAGCTGAGCAGTGATCTCAATAATTCAGTTGCGTGATATGCCAAGTTTTGTTTTTAGGCTAGTTGATGGACATTAGGGCTCTCTCTTCTTTTTGCTATTATGAATTACACAGCTATAGGCTCCCTGTACATTTTTTTTTATGGGCCCATGTTGTTGGGGGATTTTGCTTTGTTTTAAATATTTATTTTACTTTATGTGTGTGCATGAGTGAATGCCTGTGTGCCACGTGAGTGCAGGAGCCTCTTGTTGTCTGAGGATGCATTGAGTCCTCTGAAAATGGAGTTAACAAACTACTTTGAGCTCCCATGTGGAGGAACCTGGACCCTCCCAAAGAACAGCGGATGCTCTTAACCATTATGCCATCTCTCCAGGCCCTGGACCTATGTTTTATTCCCCATGAGTAGATCTGCTGATGTCCCATAGAATAACTCAGCTAGCCTAAACCAATGAGCCTTTGGAGGGACTGTGCACCAGCTTGCGTGTGGTCAGCTCTGCGCGAGCTTACAGTTTTCCCACAACTTTAATCATGCTTGCTTCTTTTGGTATGGCTAACCTGGTGAGTGTGAAATACTGTGTCATGGTGGTTTGAATTTCCTTACTGGCTAACATATTAAATGTCTTTTCATTTGTTTATTGATGACATATTCTTTTTGGGAAGTGTCTATCCAAATCCTTTGGTCACTTTTTTTTGGGGGGAGAGGGGGCTGTGTTACTTTTCTCTTTAATACTGAACTTGGCATGTCCTTTCAGCTTTTTAGAGAGGCCTCTTGTAGCTCCTGAATCACAGCCAGACAGCTTTCTGCAGGAACTGAGTGTTGTTGCTGACAAAAGTTGAAAAAAAATCATGTACAAATACTGTGGAAGTTGATCTGTGTACTACCCTTTGGTATACATGGTGTTTGGGTGTGACCCAAAAAAAAAATGTCCATTATTGATGTTGGTGTTGTTTGTTTTCATCTCTGTGTGACTATTTTAGCTTTGTTGATTCAGTTATTGTATTTCTTAAATGGTAGTCTAGACTTAACTAAGTAAGTCTTTAATTAGAAAAAATTATTTATCACACAAACCATTTATGTAAATGCCCTTAAAGGAGCATGAGTATTTATTTAGACAATGTTTGCATGGTAAATATTAAATGAAATGGTAGTCTTTGGCTGCTGAGACAGGTGGTGACTCATAAGAACCACTTCAGGATGAGAAGAAATAATCTCAAAAGAGAACAGAAGGGACCACGGATGCTCAGAGTTTCAGAGGGATGCAGCAGCATTCCTTGTAGGTGTCAGCAGGGAAGAGCAGAGCAGTGGGCTTCTAGTGGTGCTTGAGACATGGCTGAAGGCTTCACCACAGTCCGCCAAATCAGACTCTAAGCTGGAAAAGATAAATTCACTATCAGAATGGCTTGGCAGCTCCCTCTTTGCTACAGTCTCTTTGCAGATTTCCTTGGGGGACAAAGAATTGGTGGGTTTTGAAGAGAAGCGACTTTTATTACTCTGGTTCCTTAGGTACTGTTAGGCCACTGTGATTGGAGTCTGAGACCACATGAGGACAAAGCTCAGCTAATCAGTTTGCAGGTTTAATGCTAATATTTCTAGACAGAGAAATTTCTGTTTTGACTATGAATTACTATGAAAAACCTTAACTGCTGCTCTGGCCTTCTCAGATTGAAACTAGAGGAAGGGAGAGAGCAGACGCTACAAAACTGAAATACTTAGATGCCACCTATAATGCACTCAAGAAATTCTGGGACTAGGATAGCTCGGCAATGAGGGAGGGGCAAGCAGAGGTGGTAGCAGGTAGATTAATGAAACTGAATTCCCTGGAAGGGGGCATCCTTTATGCAGAAAACTGTCCTGCTCACAGGAGCTCACAGAGACTGAAGCGGCAATGACTGAGCCTGCTTGGGTGTGCTCTGCAGATATGTTACGTTTGCTAGCTTGGTGTTTTTGTGGGACTCCTGACAGTGGGACTGTGGCTCTTGGGACTCTTTTCCGCTTTCTGGGTTGCCTCAACCAGCTTCAATATGAGGTTTTGTCTAGTCTTATTGTAACTTATTATGTTGTGTTCCCTTCATATCCTTGGGAGGCCTGCTCATTTTTTAAAAGAAAACAGAGGAGCAGTGGATCTGGGGGAGGGGGAAGGTGTGGGGGGGGGAGACACTTGGAGGAGTGCAGAGAGAAGAACCTGAAGTCAAGATGTATTGCATTAGACACAAATTTAAAACAGAAAAGTGCCCTGGAGCCTTCCATCAGTGCAGCAAAACTATATATAGTTCAAGTTCCAGAAAACAATAGTGTCCTATAAAGAACCTACTAGAATATTCGAGAAAGAATCTTTCAAGAGAGTGCTTTAATTTATTTTTTTAAGGAAATTTCAGCCATAGTTAGGGTATGAGAATTGATTAAAAATTCTGAAAGCTCAAAGAAATGCAGATGTATACTTTTATAGATACTAAATTCTACCACAAAAGCTTTATCTGTTTCCCCATCTTTCCTCTCCATCATCGCAACACTATGGTGAAGACTTACCATACACATACAGCTTCAGGAGACGAAAAAGTAATAAGGACACGGCCTTCACATATTCTAGGCACTCCCTATACAGTGCAGGTGACACAACACAGGGCCATGAATGGAATGATTGTATATGAAACCAAGAGATTTTCTTAAAGCAGCATACACATTTCAACAGAAGGGCCCATCTCAGATATCTGTTCCCAAAACTGAGCATGAGACTCCCTGGTCCTTGTCAGCCCTTTGTGTGGATGTGACAGTTCTGCCAGGGAGGGTTGGTCTGTCATAGCTTAACATCACACATTGGACAACTGGAAGCTAGCTGGAAGCTGCATATTCTCAGCCAAGTCCTACCAGGTACTTTGAGGGTGAGCCTCTCTCCCTAAATGGAAGGCCTCCTCCGTCCCATATGTGGTCTTTTCTCTATGTTTTTTGCAGTCTCAAGTCCTCTTCTCTTCTTACAAGGAAACTAGTCCTGTTAGATCAGGGCTTCTCCATTGAGAAGTGATTTGACCTAATTGATTTCTTAAAGATAAGTGAGACACATTGGGGTTTAAAACTTAGATGTCTGGATTTGGAAGAGACATGGTTCAATTCATCACAAATGCCAAAACTAAGACAGCTGTAGAAAATGGGAGAGAAAGTAACCCAAGTTAGCAACAATTCCCACAAAGTCCTATCGCCTGCGTTAGCGCGACACTAGAAATAAGAGGAAATTCAGGCCCCCTTTCACCCATCCCAGAAAACCCAGCATAAACCAGTCATTCTCTTAAGAATCAAGTGGAAAATTCCATAATAAAATATATCCTCTCCAACCCAACCCAGAGTCTAAATAAATTGCCACCAGGAGTGGGGACCTTTAGTAAAAGCTTCAGATATTTTTGCTTTGAATCACACTGAAAAATCACAGTGCTGACATAATTTGTTTCTGTTTTTCCATCTACCTGAGAAGATAGAAGAAATTAACAATAGCTATTTATCAAAAGGTAAGTATAAGGAAAATCTGTGTTGAATTTGTATTTTAAAATTACGACTTATTAACATGAGAAGAGGAGGGGTAAATCCTAGGGAAAGTTTTGAAATGATTAGTCCTTAGGGGAATTTACTGCCTAGGGATAAAATTTGGGTCCCTGCTGCCCTCAAGCATTTGGGGAATAATTCAAGCCTCACAGTGGAGTGTCCACAATTCAGTTTTAGGACATGCAGTAAACTTTGTCAGAATAATTTGTTTCAACAAATCAGAGATCTCATGGTTGGAAAGGTTTTTCCAGTGGACTGAGTGATTGGCTCTCAAAGGCCCTCCTTGTGAATGTCCTTCCAGAGGGACCCATGGGAAGGTCTCCAAGATGGCACTGTCTTCCAGCTAGGGTTCTCTCTGGCAACACCGCCAGCCCTCCCGGGGTTGGTGAAGCAGCGAAGAACCTAAAGAACTGGCTCCCTATAGGGAGAGAAAGGAAAAGAAGAGTGAGACAAGAGATTCCTATTTCTCTCACAGCAGCGGGGTGTCCCTAAGCTGGATCCCCGCAAGCCACACCTCATTGTCTCTGCAGCACACCCACCTGTGCTCCGCTCACTCCCCAGTGACAGATCTGCCTCAAATAAGAACATCATCTTCCTTTGCTTTAGCCCTAGGATGGTTTCACAGAATCACCTCCCAATCCTAGAAACACACAGACGGTGTCAGTCCAACTCCATCTCCTGTAAAACAGACCTCTCAGCCTTGCCATGAATATCCCAGGGAAAGCCTGGACTCAACACAGATAGTTACTAACTAACTCTCCTTGCGTGGCCACTCCTGCAGGCACCCTCCAACTGGAAATAGCCTGCTTGGCCAGAAGCTAGCTCCAGCGCTTCACAGCCAGCTTCAGAGTTGCCCCCAGGAGGAATCTCTCTCTGGAGTTGCAGTCATGGAGGAAACTGGGCTCAGATCACACAGTGGGATCCAACCACCATTCTATTCTTTTAAGGTCTTTTGAACGGTGGACTCTCTTTCATTTTGGTAAAACATTTATTTTGACTTAGACTCTGAGAGACATCGTGTTAGTGGGGTAAGCTTGGTCCCGAACCTGACTTGACCTTACTAGTCCATGAGCTTGGGTCTTCCCACAGCTTTTTGCATGCACCAGGTGCCAAGCTGTTCCTCAGCTTACGAAGTCATGCATGTTTCTTCTGACAGACAGACAGACAGGAAGGAGAGAGCAAGAGAGAAGCCTCTATAGTGTGACTTGTTCTAATCACTGAACTTTGAGTGTTAAATCCAGGCATTACTTGGGAGTGCATTGCTCTGTAGGCCACACAGCTCGTTCATGAGGCTGTATGGAACCTCTTTTCTTGGCTTCAAGGAGAAGACTGTTCTCCTCTTACATAGGCATTGCATGTTAGCAAGCTGTGAGCCAATGAGTGCTGAGACCCTGCCTTGTAAATGGGAGGCTTGGGCTGAGAGCTAATACTTGCCACACAGCTTCTTCCCAGGGATGTGGGGAGGATTAGTGTGATGTTATTTCTGCTGCAACTGATGCTCTTCAAAAGAGAGACCGTAAGCACTAGGTATTGGAATTAAGGTCATGTAGGTAATCAAGCAAAGGAGATAGCCAAGTGTTTCTGGTTTACAAACGGTTAAGGGAATGGTTCGGTTGGTCAAAGCTCGCCTTACAAATGTGAGGACCTGTGTTTGATCCCAGAACCCATGTAAGAATGCTCTGTTTGCTGCCATACTTGCAATCACAGCACTGCGGAGGTAGAGCCAGGAGGATCCTTGAGGATCCCTGACCAGGAAATTGGCTTAATGGGTGAGCTTCAAGACAGTGAGAAGCCCTGACTCACAGAAGCTGAACCGTGGTCCTCACCCCGCAAGGTTGTCTTCCAGACTCCAGACTCCATAGTCAGGAGCCCACACATGCACATATGTGCCTACACACACACACACACACACACACACACACACACACACACACACTTAAAAATAATCAGTAAATAACACAAGTATTTTTTCCCTGGGAAAAGGAGGCGGAGGGTACAAATGAATAAGTATGCAGTTTGCAGGAAGTTGGGCCAAGAATGGAGTTTTGGGATCTATCCAGTTGGATCTGCCCTGACCTTAATGATCACGATTTAAGTCAGGAGCAGGAACTACACATCACGGACTGAGATGAAGGCAGTAAGCCTTTCCTGTCCTGCCTGCTTCAGTTGTCATTAATTGGTATGTAGATTGGGTGTACAAAATGAAAGTGGTAAAAGCAGAACCCCACACACACACATACACACATACACTTGTATGCTGAGGGACATAGTGTTCTTCTAGGATGAGTCTGTGTTGGGGCCATTGGTGATGGAGCCTGTGAGTGAAAGGGGACAGAAGTAAAGAGTCAAGACACACACAGGGTAGGGTGCTCAACCACACGTGCAATATACAAAGCTGTGGCCAATAAGGAGCTGATCAAAGCCAGATCTTGGGGCATGGAGTTGGGGAGGGGGGCTGAGGCAAGATTAGAATCTGGGACGAGCCCAAGCTATATTGTAAGATTCTATCTCAAAAAAACAAAACAAGGGCAAAAGTTGTGGCTGGGTTAGTAAAGCACCTGCCTTGCAGTTCAGTCCCCAGTACTGCACAAAACTCGATGTGATAGTGCAAGCTCAGAATCCCAGCAGTAGGGTTACGGGGGCAGGAGGATCAGAAGGTCAAATTCATCCTCTGATCGATAGCAACTCTGAGTCCAGCCTGGCCTACATGAGACCCTGACTCAAAACAAACCAAAACAAAACCCTAAAGATGGTGGTGTCGTCACAATTGTACCTGTTGAAAATGCAGAGGCACAATGGTAGCCAGACTTCAAAGTTCCAGCGTTTCATGTTCTGGCTGCGAGTTCTTAGCCTGCTGCTGGTAAGAGGTCAGATCATCCTGGGTGGTACGTGGGAGACCTTTTAAAATAATAGATCATGTATTGCTGAGGTGTAACATGTACTGAGAATGCAACGCTGCCACAAAGCCCATGATCTTATCAACATAACTGCTCAAAACAATACTTCTTAGTACTGGTTACATAGCAGGATCACCCAGGAAGACAGTTTTATGTAAAAACAAACAAGCACCAGCAACAAAAGAATTGGGTTATACTCTAGACTATACACCAGGGAGGATGCTCCCCTACTTTAGACAGTTTCCAAAATTTCTATCTTGCACTGAGAAGCACTGAGGTAGGCTGAGAGGATTGTTAAGGTATTGTTTAAATGAACAACTTTAAGTAAATGTTATTATATATATATATATATTACTGCATCCTATATGATGCTGAAAACTAAAGGTTATTCAGTCTTGCACTCTTGTGGGTAGCTCCCATTCTGCGAGACAAAACTGAACCAAAGTAACCATGAGAAATTATAGGAATAATGGTGCATGGTTCATGCCTGTCATCCCAACATTCCGGAGGTGAAGGATGGAGGATCAGGAATTCAAGGCTGTTCTTGTCTAAATAATGAGTCTGAGGCTATATTTTTGAATGTCAAAAAAATAAAATAAAACAAACCACTATCAACATCAAAATCTCACCAAAACCCCAAAATAAAGATTACTAAAGAGAATAGCAAATGCTCAAAAGAAAACAACAAACCCCAGAAGGGTGCCATCATGACAAATTAATCTTTTGAGCTTTCTCCATTAGGAATAAATTCCAGAACAGTTCCGGGCAGTGAGTAATAATGGGGATGGGTTATGGAATCCGTCAATATGACTGTTAGTTCTGAACTCGGACAGTCAACTTAAAAATGGGGACACGTTTACTGGAGGTCCCAGTAGGATTCAGTCATCCATAGGCCTGTTGTCTTCCTTGAGAGGCTGCCCACTATGATTAGAAGGACAGGTCCAAAGTAACTGCCTAATCAAACAGTAAGATACTAGTGTCCTGTGTTCCCAGCCAAAACACCCACAATGACCTAACACCTCCCACTTAGCCCCGCCTCTTGAAGATCCCAAACCTTTCCAACAACTCCTAACCTAACTTGTTTCTGACTCGCCCTGTACAAGGGACTTCGGTTTACCCGACTCATTCTCGTGTTGATCACAGCACAGCTTCAACCACACAACAGCATTTCCTGAGCACTTTCTGCTTGCTCCACCGCTTTTTACCTTTGAGTGCAGCCTGTGCTGTCGTGATGGTGGGAGCCACAAACTCTCACACTTCCTTCCATCTGAAGAAGTCTAGACCATACATAGGGCTGATGCTTCTCTAGTCACGGTACAACTTGACTCGTGATGTCACCTCAGAGTCACAGGTGAGCCTTAGGAGAAACGCCTGGGGACAAGCCTCCAACAGCACCTACCCCCGCCCCCCAAACCCCCTCCACCCCACACCGGAGGTGAGATGGAGAAAATTGAACCACCCAGAGACTGGAAAAGGTGCCCACACCCCTTCCTCTATTCTTTGGTCTGTTAAATGGGGATAATGACACTGTGTTTACCTACCTTGGAGAGACATTATCAGCTCTATTTAAAGGCTCTTCCCATGAAAGCTGCTGTGTAATTACCAAGAACAGCTATGATAAAGAAACCTAAATACAACAGCGAATCAGCTGGAACCAATTCTCAGGGGAGTTTACTTCTCTGGAAATTTTTAAGAAAAGGATAGCAGCTCGTCTTTGGGAAGTGCTGGGTCGCACTCTGGCATTACGTTTCTGGAAAGCCAGCTGACTCTCGAAGCCTCCTCTTCCTGCCAAGGACTCAGGGTCTTCCTCTTTGTTTTCTATAGTCTAACTGTTTCCATTTGAAATTACCTTTTCATTTCTGATTTTTTTTTTTTTAAACTCACCAAATCTCTTGCATTGAAAATGGATTTTAAGCAAGACTTCCACCTACAGGACAGGAGAGAGCGAGGACATAGACATTGCAGTCTGAGAGAAAATAGTGCACCTCATAGATGGCAAGTAATAAAAGCATCTCTGGCAGCACTGGAGAGGATTGGGGGTTGGAGCAGTGGCTGATGGGTAAAACACTTGCCGTTCAAATGAGGGCCTGAGTTCTAATCCTAAAGACCCATGTAAAGCCAGGCACAGCGGCACTGTTGGTAATTCGAGCACTCCTATGATGAGATGGGAAGCTGAGATGAGAAGTCGGCCAGGCAGTTAGCTGAGCACATCCAGTAGGAAACAAAGAGACCTGGTTTTAAATATGGTGGAAAAGGAGGACCGATGTACAGACTGCCCTTCAAGCTTCTCACACATGTTGTGGCATGCTCACAGCTGCATGTGCACAAAAACACAAATATCTCTCTCTCCCTCTCTCTCTCCCTCTCTCTCTCTCTCTCTCTCTCACACACACACACACACACACACACACACACACATACACACACACACACTCACACACAAACTTTTTTTTAAAAGAAGAGGGTTGAAATAATTGATCATCAATGTCAAGCTGTGCTAAGATTCCCTGACAAAATATGGATTGTATGGGGTCAGGAGTGCAGAAAACAGGGATGTGTTCTGACTTGCTTGAGGGAACTACTCCAACATGAGCAGACTGATGGCAGCTCACTGGAAAGAAGAGGCACAAGGCTGGTGAGATGGCTCAGGAGGTAACAGCACCTGCTATCAAGCCCAATGACTTGAGTTCTATCCCCAGTGGTGGAAGAAGAGGACAGATTCCCTCCAAGTGCACACTCTCACACAGGCACCCCACACATACACATATGAAATAAATGAATGAACGTAATTTTAAAAATTACATCTGTGAAACCCATAGAATACAGCAGACAAGTAGAAGAACTATGGGCAATTAAGAAATAGGTGACTTGGATAACCTGAGAGGGCTCATACAGAGTGGGTACACATACTTACCTGGCAGGGGAGATACCATGATCACAAAGAAAGTGGGTACATTGGATATATATGTCATATATGTATGTGTGTGTGTGTGTGTGTGTGAACATCACTGCCAGAATCCCATTAGTTTTATTTTTTTGTTAATCTTGATTACAGAGTTAACTATTCTAGCTAGTTGTAAATAGTGCAATATCTAGTATCGGAAAGGCTCTAAGGAATAAAAACTTCAGAATTCCTGAGGTCATTTTCACATGAGCGCTTTGTAAGGTTAAAAATTATGTATAATAATAATAATAATAATGATGATGATGATGATGATGATGATGATGATGATGATGTTGATGATGGCTGGCACTTATCAACTGATCACTATGAGAACTACATCAATATTTTTATATATAATCTAGATGTCAGCTCAGGGACTTTCCTGGTCTGGTAAGATTTCTACAAACCACATCCAGTTCCATGACTTGTGGAGATGGACTAGTTGGATTAAATGTTTGTGTCTCTGTGCCTTCAAAATGTCTGTGTAAAACTTTATCTCCCACCACATTGGTTTTGTTTGTTTGTTTCTTGGTCTGGGGTCTGTGAGTCAAGTCATAAGGGTGTACATGTGTGATGGAATTAGTGAATTCTAACTAGAAGACGGGGCAAAGATTACTTTCTCTGCCCACCCCTAACTCCTCTCACCTCGGGAGGAGTAAACAAAAAGTTGGCCATAAAGATGAGTTCAATCAGTTGAGACTTCCATCTTCTCAGCCTCCAAACTGAGCCATAAAGTTCTGTTGTTCATCCTGAGGCAATTTTGTTACACAGCCTGAACTGACTCAGACAACCATCCTCTTATCTGGGAGTCTTGGGAGCCTACCAGGCCCTTCCCATACACTGCTGCAGGCATAGTTACAGACATAAACCTGTTTTGATAAGATAACTCAGCCCCCAGTTGGCATGGTCAAGACCACTGAAGTTTGAAGTTCATGGAAAAAAAGTCACAAGTTCTTTACATCTTTCGCAACCTCTCATTACCACATTCGGTTGGAGGCATCAATTTGTTTTCTCCCTTCACAAGGCAAGGGCATGTTTTTCAGGGTGTCATTCTTTGAGGGCCTGGCTTTAGTCATAAGTAACAACAGTTACTATCTCATAGCACCTGCGTAACTTCATTTAACTGACATGAGGCACCTGAGGCCAAGAGGCAGCTCAGGGATGGAAACCTCAGTCACGACAGAAAGGGAATATAAGTGTAGCTTGGACGGTTCAGCCCTTTAAAAATGGGACAGTAACTACTTCATCTCATTTAGACTACCCCTTCAAAATGTCTTGCTTTTTCTATCAAGTCTTTGTCTAAAAAAGAAAAAATTACATACTCCTAAGTAATACATGCAAGGCATTACAGAGCAAACTTCTCAATAATATGTAACATTTCAGAAGGTATAGCAGGATAATTTGATAATAATAATGATTAGTAGTGGTGTTTAATAATAATTTAAATAATCTAAACAGAGCTGAGGAGCTGACTCAGTGGGTAAATAGCTCACTGAGCAAACGTAATGAACTGAGTTCTAATCCCCAGCAGCCACATGCATCCTAGGAAGAGCAGTGTGAATGTGCAATCCCATTGGCTCTATGGCAAAACCGGAAGCAGGGGGTGGAATGAACAACAAAAAGACTAGGACTGAGGACTGATAATTGAACTTGACGCTGACTGCCAGGCTTTGTCATTTCTAAGTAGTCTGATTTGGATGGAGATGTCAAACTGCAATGACACAAAGGAATAATTGATATTGATGATGACAATAACATGAAACACTGCTTTGCATAAATATTTTGTACAACCTGGAGTCCTGGCACTCACCTTTAATCCCAGCAGAGGCAGGCAGATCTCTGTGAGTTTGAGGCCAGTCTATTCTACATAGTGAGTTTCAAGACAGTGAGGGATAAGGAAAGGCTGTCTTAAAAAGCCTAAATAAGTAAATATTTAGTATAAATGGTAGAAATAAATTTGGGGCCATTTCATAAATTGTTAAAATTTCAGTCCTAATTCCAAGACAAAATTCCTTTAACATTTATATTTATGAAACTCAAGCCAGCAACTCAAACAGCAATTTTTAACATTAAACATCCTAACACAGTACAATCCAAAGGCACATCAATTAGAAAGTCTATGTTTTCCATAAGCAAAGCCATATATTTCCATGAAAACGTAAGAATGTGTATATATACCAAATGCTGCAGTTCTTAGCCTTAGTGTCTTGAGTCTGAACTGAGGCATGCAGGCAAGGCTGTTGGTGCTGTGTGGCAAGATAACACACACACACAGTCCAGGACGCACACATCCCAGGTCAGAACAAGGGCTGCAGTGACATCACTCAGGCAACACGGGCAAGCACTACTCAAAACACCTGAGATTCTTTACAAACTGGATTTTGAATTATTTTTCATCATTATGGCCTTGGAAGCCCTTTACTGTTGTCAATTCTTTCTTCTTCTTCTTCTTCTTCTTCTTCTTCTTCTTCTTCTTCTTCTT
>OU015744.1:62297340-62315264 GCA_907169655.1 Acomys percivali
GAAGGCCATCCTCAGTGACAAATCTCTTTCAAAAAGGCCACACCTCCTAATCCTTCCCAAACTGCTCCACCAGCTGGGGACCAAGCACTGCCGTACATTAGCTGATGGGGGCCGTTCACACTCAAACCACCACAGCTGAGAAACATTTTTTTTAATTTTATGTGTATGACAGTTTGCCTGTATGTGTATGTGCACCAACCACGTGCATTCATGGTGCCCTGCAAGGCCAGAAGAGGACACTGGGTCCCCTAAAACTGGACTTACAGACTTAAGCAACATGTGAGAGCTGGAAACTGATCCTGAGTCTTCTGCAGGAGTAGCAAGTGCTCTCAACTGCTGAGCCATCTCTCCAGCCCTACATTACTGACTTTTTTTTAAAAGGCTTCATCCCATGGATTCAGATAGCTGAGAATTTGAAGCTGAGAATCTCTACTATGAAGCTAAAATGTGTAAGCGTCTCAGATGACCCAGGGAACCAGGAAAACTTGGAGAACATTAAACTTCATTATCTCAGTGTTATCTTCCAATTTCATGATTTAATCATTTATATGACACTGTAGAATGCCTTGTTCTACAAACATACAAATTATGTAAATTTAGTGCAAATGCCTGTAATTGTGCTGAATTTTTTGCAATGGATTAAAATTCTTGTAATCCCAGGAATGGGAACTTTTTTTCGTGTATCATGGAACAGATCACTTTATCTGCCCTGTTTCCCAATTATGAATGTTCCAAACCACTGATATATAAATAAATGAGACTTTTCCACACTCGGAGCACCAGTATGATGAAAAATTTGTTTACACCGAGAGATTTTAGGTCATCTTTCAATCATTCATTCCCTGAGCCCAGGTAGGTCTGCAGGAGAGTACACAGGCACACATGCCCCAGTATGACACATGGCAAATGTTGGGTGGTCACTGAGCCGGAATGAAAAGGACCTTCAAATCCCATCACTTTCCTCACCTTATATTTTTGGATACAAGAATCTAGGAACTCAAATTAAAGGCATCCGAACACTGTTGACATGACCAGCTCAAGCATTCAATTTATGTTTCTCTCAATTCTTATTTTTTTAATGCTGTGCTTTAGTTCTGGTGATATTAAGGAAAGTAAAGAAAGGCATACTTTTAAATAATGAAGGTTATAAACAGTGTGATAATGAAAGCTATTCTATATAAAGATCTTCCAAAATGTGTTACAACTTGCCTTAATAAAGATTTCTCATTCTTGTAATAAGACAACATTTATAGATTTTGCCTGATCTAGATTTGAGCTTGAAAGCTCAAATTATTTTTTTAAAATTATTTTTAAAATATTTTAAAATTATTTTTTAAAAAATCATTTCAGCTTCCTTCAGCTCAGTTAATTCAGATTCCTCAAATCTTAGTTTTGCAATATATGTATATAATATATATACATAGGTATGTATGTATGTATTTGTTAATCTGTACATTGTGCATATTCACTGATAAGTATGTGTTGTGGTTAATACAGACAATTTCTTTCAAGTATGTCATGTATGTTGACAAATCCGAGTTTTAAGTTTTATTTAGGATTAAAAATGATTGATACTAGGTAGCACCATTGAGTTACAAGCTTTCAAAGTGAAATGAATAAACAATCAAATAAACACAGTAGTACAAAAGGTTGGAAACATGTCTTCCTCGTGCAGGAAAGCTCTGTATGACAAAGGCAAGCCCTGCCCTCTGGTGGAAAACACACAGCCAATGAAGAACAGGGGATTCCCTTCCCTCCTGTGTAGCTCTCTACGACATTTCCCATGGAGACGTGGGTGCACTGGGGCTTCATCTCACTGAGGAGAGCCTTTCAATGTTATTAGCTAGCGAGGCCTTTGGTTGTATCACTGTTGACAAGGTTGGAGGCTTTAACCATTTGCCAACGTTTCAGGACCCCCTTGTGTTGAAAGGAAGTCCAATTCTTAGAGAACACACGGACATTTTGAGTCAATGACACAAAGGCTCCATGTCCTCTTCTCATCCTCAATGGTGGACCATCAACACCTTTGTGGAAAAACACTAGCAAGATTGGTCCAGGGAAATTGGCCTTACCAAGGAATAAGATAACCTTAACAAACATACATGAGTTAAGCATGTATCTCATTTGGTCATTACTAAACATATTTTAAAGCAGTATTTAAAAATAAATATAATATATTTAGCCTTATTACTCTTTTAAAGCAAACTCCACTTCCTAGAACCCTCTCCCCCATGGCAGTCATGTGGACTGGCCCTCCTGGGCTCTGACACCATGTATACCTATGGTGTTAAGACAGCCACAAAATTGTGACTTCCACTGGCCAGGCCACCGTCACAAATGTACACACACCAAACTGCTTTCATCGTGACTTCTCTCACACAAATAACATGCTTGATTATGTGGAGCTCAGATAACAGTTTAAAGAAGACAAAAGCCCATATAATCAATTCTGTGACCGTGCATTTACAAAATTACATGGTACATGAATTACATGTGTATTGCCTCCAAATAAAGAAGAAGAAAAGCTTGATGCACATACTCATGTGTCTCACAAGTTGCTGACTGAAACTCACAACATATGGTGATCTTTGTTAGTGTCTTCTGTTTGTAGGTGCCAGCTAGTGGCAGTTTGAGTGTGTGCGTTCACTCTGAAGGAGTTGGGTCTGTGTGGTTTTCATTTTATTTAGTTATATCCAGAGGATGGAAAAATGAGTGTTTCCAAACTGCTAATTGTGTGTGTCATTTATCTATTGGTACAGCTCCCTCTATCGATGGCTAGTAGTGCAGTTTGTCCAAAGGGTACTCTTCTTCCTGCTGCCTACTCAATGCATTCAAGGGCGCCAGAGTTTCATTAGAGGAATTCTCTCATTCCCTTCCTTGATACGGAAATGCCATTAGCCGCATTGAGTTAACTCTGAGTGTTAGGTTCCTAACCAACACACAAAGCTTCTCCTCAGGGCCTATGTTACCAGGCATCCTTGAGTCAGAACGAACGGACTGGATCTGTCACCGCAGATTCAGAGTCACACCATGGGTTGCAATTGGATTTAAGAGGAACTCTTGTATCTATTGACTTTTCCCTTTCATCATGGCTCTTTCGCCGCCAACCACCTTGAGTCTTTCAGGTAGATGAAAAGTTCAATTATATGTAAAGTGAGTGTTAAATCAGCAGGCCCCTTGTGGGGGTCTGGGCTTTCTCTCCCTGCTTCAGTGGCAAGTGCGCTCAATCCATTACTGTTCCTGAGGACTGTACATCCATCAGGTCATGTGGGCCGGCCAGGGTGCATCTTATAGCTTTTACTGCATATGAGACGTTGCAGGCCTGTTCTCAGGAACTGCCAGGCAGACTGGGAATCACAGTCACGGTTAATAGCAGCGAATTGCCAGCTCTTGATGGGTGGGTAGTCACTCCTTTCAGTGGTTGCCCCCTGGGGGAGAAGGTAGAAAAACAGAGGGAAGGAATTAGAGTGACTTTGCACAGTTGAGCAGGTTCATGCCGCTGGATCAGTGGCAAGCATTGGCAGGGCTCCACTCTGGGGAGGCTCACAACGACATCACAGTCTCATTTTTACCAATTGGTGCTGCTGTATTACCAGTGGAGCACAGGGAGGGAGCAGAGGGGAGGGCCAACCGAACGGGGTGGGGAAGGGGGGCGAATGGGGATGGAGGCAGAAGTCTAGGCTAAATTAAACAAACAAAACAAAAATTCATGCTCAGACAGGTTCCTGCACCCCAGTTAGCCCTGTGCTAATTGTACCAAACTGGTACTTGAAGTTCCCTAGGTGATTAAAGGGTAGACTCCCAAACTCTCTGTATAACCTTAATTTTTTCAAGGTTCTCTGAGTGGAGAATGGCTTATAATAATGATTTTGACTAATACATTTTTTTGACATGCAACTTTAATGCTTAGCCTGAGTACAACTCTGGAGCATTTCATGTGTACTCAGCTGTAAAGAGTGATGATTTAAAGGGCTAATATAAGGGAAAGGTCGTTCTAGACTGAACCTCTTAACAAATTGCATAAAGGAAGCTTATTATTCCATGAGTATAGGGACGTGAAGTTCTTCCGATCATTTTTCTGCTTGGTTCAAAAAAGAATTGTTGAGACATGAGTGGGAGAAGAAGGAAGGAAAAAAAATTAAACAGAAATGTGCAAGCAAGGAACGTTTTTCTGATGGTTATGGCTTCGTTGCCACCTAAAAAGGCTCTACAATAATGTGGTTATTCATCTCCTCTTTTGTTTTGGGTGAAGAATTCGCTCTAACAAGAAAATGCTGCTGTTGGTTGGAGGGTTGCCTCCAGGACCGGACCGGCTCCCCAGCAATCTGGTTCAGTATTATGATGACGAAAAGAAGACATGGAAAATACTCACAAGTGAGTGCGCTTACTCTTTCCTTGCCTGTGTCTTTCAGGTTGAAGTTGTCTTGATGAATTAGAAAAACACAGTTAAATCAAGTCAAGCACGGTATCGATCTGCTACCCTTTGGAGTTTTGTTTATGTATCACGGGAGACTTAGAGGAAAAGACTAAATTAACGTTGCTGGGGTGGCCAGTTTAGTAGTCGAGCAGGCCTAAATTAAAACTGGCCTGGCTTAAGTTTCTGTGTGTGTTGGAATGGGTGTAGTGGGTGTGGAGCAAGGAGCACAGATCTTTCCCTAGAAGCTCTTCCGTGAGAGTTTTTGTCGTCATTGATACAAAAGCGAAAGGTTGTTTAGTGACACTTATAAGTTTGCCCAAAATGGTAAGTAGCTTAATTCACTGTCTCTGCTACCAACATCAATGTGCCCTTTAAGCATCCTTGCCCACCTTTAACCTGGAAGCCCAGGTATTCCAAAGCATGATGGACAGATATATTCATGGCTTCCCCCAGCTGCATTAAACTGTGCTCTCAAATGTCCAGCCAAGGCTCTCCTCTCCTCTCTCTCTCCTCTCCTCTCCTCCCCTCACCTCTCCTCCTTCCCTTCCCCTCTCCTCCCTTCCCCTCCCTACCCCTCCCCTTCCCTCCTCCCCTCCTGTCCCCTCCCTTCCCTTCCCCTCCCTTCCCTTCCCCTTCCCTCCCCTGCCCTCCTCTCCTCTTCTCTCCTCTCCTCTAAGGGTGACTGTGTTTTACAGCAGAACTCTTGCCTTGGGCACTGAGATTTGGAATGGATTGTTGTATCGGTTATGAGTCTGATCTGATGTGGTCATGGAATCACAAGCCATCGTTTCTTGAGTGCAGTAGGCTGCTCACACCAGTCCCCTGGTGGGCACAGTGGCTGCACTGGTCAATAAAACTAAATTTTAACTGTCAAAATTGCCTGGAGCTGTATAGATAAAATAATAAATGAGCAATTTTGATCCATGAATCAAAGCCATACATTTAAAACCGACAAAAGTGAAAGCTAACTTGCTTACTGTGTATGTCTTTAAAGCATTTGTGTATTTTAGCGCAATGTTCTTGTAAAATAATTTCCTTGGCTCTTCCTGAAAGCCCCTTAGGATAATAGAAGCAGGGAAAGGTTTCCCTTAAGAGCAGAATAGGAGTGAAGACTTGTGAGGTGGGGCTCGAAACAATACACTTCGGAGCTGGTCTACCCCCAGCAAAACCTGCAGTAGCATGGTCCAGGCACTGCATTGAGAAGGCTCCCTGGATGCCACTATACTGTAGTGAGGAAGTGGCTGACAAGAAACAGCAAGATTAAGCAGGGAGAGGAAAAAGACAGCAAGCCAATGGTGTCTTTAAAATGCTTTTGATTCTCTTTGGGGTGAAAATGTCATTCACAGCAGTTTACACATCTTAGTAAGCGAGCCATCATTATTTTAAAGCTAAAGCAAAACCAGGGAAGCAATGTTTTGACAGCATATGATGAGCAGAGAACTGTACAGATGATATGCAAACTCAGTGGATAGATGGAAAGGGGACAAAAGATTTCCAGAGACAAAAACATAGAGTATAAGACACAGCAAAGATTTTTTAAACTCCACTAATAAAAGGTAATTATTAACAAATCCACCTGCTTTCCCAAGGACTCCACACCATACCTGATTTGGGATTTGAGACCCTCCGGCCAGGGAGAAGATTACAAACAGCACCTCCAGAAGGCTGTGTGTTTGGTTGTTTACTTGTTTGTTTGTTTGTTTGTTTGGGGGCATGGCTCAGTGTGCATGTGGAGGTCAGTAGACAGCAGGAAGGAATCAGTTTTCCCCTTTGACCATGTGGGTGCTGACTCAAACAGATCTTCAGGCTTGGCAGCAAACGCCTTTATCCACTGAACCATTTCATCATCCCCTTATCTTCATTTTAAGCCATACTCAGAGACAGATTATCAGTTTTGTTGCCCAAGCTGGGATGGTTCTGAGTATGAAAGGGGACCTGTTAATTATGCGGCATAAAGTCAACGGATTTAAAACTTTTGTATTGCCTGCAGGTGTCTACTCTCATGGCTGTAAAGTGTGAGCTTTCAGTCCTGGACTTGAACACAGGTCTCTCACTTTGACCACATCCTACAAATATTCTGGGCCAGGTTCTTACTTGTCAGTCAAGATAGTGTGTTAAAATACCATTGCACTTATACATCATCTAGCATGCCCATGTACTCAATAAAGTCCAAGTGCTATCGCTATCGTCAATGTTGCTGCTGCTACTAGCTGTGCCTTGTCTTTATACTGGATGTGTGTCAATCAAATTTCTCCATGCAAAGAGTAGAAAAATAACACTTGACCCTGCTCCTCCAGAGAGCCCATTCTCCATTGTTTTCATGCATAAGATGGAATTACAGACCAAGAAATATTATTGGATGGTTGGCTATCAACACAACTCATTTGGAATGAGATAAAGGTACACACATGATGACATAAACAAGTTCCTACAGTGAGAATGTGCTTAAGGATTTTGAACCTTCCTTCCATCCTGAGGCTCACTCAGAGCTCTGAAATGAAATCCTGGTTTCCTAATACTCTTTATGTCCCTAAGATTTGTGCATTAAAAAACATACTTTATTTCCTGCCAGGCCGGGGCCCAGTGACCCCAATGACACACACACTTTTATGTAAGTAGCAAATGAATGTTCATAAGAAAAAAAAAACCTAAATAACTATATATGGTGCTGAACTTTGGTTCCCACAGATAGATGCAGGTTTGATCACATTCTGTTTCTGTAATGATGGAGAATAGTGCACACGCCGCTCTGTTGGAGGAACACTAACTCTGCACCAACACATCTAGTGGGGCATCTTCTCTGATTCTTTTATTTCTTGTGCTCAGTCAGCTTCTGTCCTTTGAGTCTATTGTGAATAAAGTTAGTTAAAAAGCTAATAATTATTTCTTTTAAAAATTTTAGATTTTAATTGTTTATTGTGTATGAGTGAGTGTGTGTGTGTGTGTGTGTGTGTGTGTGTGTGTGTGTGTGTGTGTTCACCTGTGTATAGTGCACAGTGTGGTCAGAGTACAGCTTGCGGGTGTCAGTTCTCTTGTATTTTGTGGGTCCCAAGGATCCACTCAGGTTGGCAGGCTTGACAGCAAACATCTTTACCTGCGCAGTCTTCTCACCAACCCTAATAATTGATTCTTATGATTACCTATTTTCAAGAAAAGAAGTAAGGCCAGTTGTTGTGTTGTGGTTTGGGTTTTGTATCTGTGGTTCCTTTTATTCGTATTCTCTTTCTTATTAGAGAGCCCAAACTAAAAATTATTTAAAATAATCAAACCACTAGACAGGAAGATAATCCATAGATAATGAATATTGCACTTCAGGAGAAACTGAGAAAATAGTGAGACACTTCCAGAATCATTTGGGAAATGCCCAGGAAGAATTTAGGCTGACTAGCAGCCCTCCCCCATTCACATAGTAAAACCCACCTTGTTGGATGACCAGGTGAACCATGAAAGTACCCTCTCCTATCAGTAACCTAAGGGGGTCACTACAACATACTGTAGCTACAGAGTGGATTAGAAAACACCACATTACCATGGGAATACAAAGTGGGAGGCCCCTCACCTAAACAGAGGCATTATGGGAGGTCTCTTAAAGTGACCCTTAATTTGCAGGAATTGGAAAAGAGAGCAGTTTTGGGCACCAACATGAACTTAACGTTATAGGCGAGTCTGAGCTTGGTCTAGGTAGTGTGTGACAGACCTGAGGAGGCTAAGAAGCAGATCACATTAGTATTCCATCGAGGAATCGTCCAGACCGGTTCAAGAATTAAGACTTGAGGACTGGAGTTGGTTCACTAGAAGGGTACACACCTAGCATGTGCAAGGTCACTGGGTCCGAGGATGCACAAGGAGGAATGAAAACAAACCAGTTCTTTGATTATGGCTACCTTTCTAAAAGTTTGACTTGCGGGTTAGTGGAAACATAGCGATCTAAGGAATTTATATCTCAGTGTGGCAGTTGTCTCACAGCTTGGGATTTTAGATCATGAAGCAATTGTTCCCATAGCTTGGGAGTGGGGGTGGGGAGGGGAGGAGGAGAAATTGTGTCTTGACTTTTTAAATATGTTACCATCTAATTTTACCTTCAATGAGCTCATTCTAATTTGAAATGCACGGCTGCGCATTGCTATGTATCTTGAATTATTTGCTGCTGAAGATTCACGCACCAATGCATTAGTGGATTTCTCATAGATTTTTTAAAATGTATGTGTGGTGGTCACTCCCAGTCCTGCGTTTCAAGTAAGTGGGGTGCCTCGGGAAGCCAGGAGACTTGTTTTGACTCTTTCTTATTTCTGGCATATACTTCCCTTAAATATAGTAATTGCTTTTTCTCCAGAGAGTAGCATGTGTACAAATAATTTCAAGGGCTTTGCTATTGAGTGTGGCTTGGAGGTGCGAGTCATGAGGGTTCCTTAAACGTGGCCTGTACTATTTGAAGGTAAAGTATAAAGAGTCTGGGAATCTCTTAAATAAAAGCACTGACTTACTGAAGTCCTCACACAACCAACTTTATTCCCTTACCAAATATAATTGACACCTCCTCTGTTACACTGAAGCTAAAACAGAGATTGCTGTGCCCTTAACAGTTCAGATTTTTGTGGATAGAACCAGCATTAACTAAGGTATCAAAGCCTGACGTGTTTTAGAGGATGGATAGTATAGAAAATCTCAGAATAGAGGGACACAGTTCAGTTTAGGAGTTGTGGAGAATATCGCCAAGGAAGAAGCATTTGAGCTGAGGATTAGAGGCAGGTAAAGATTCTGGTAGAGCTGGGAAGGGACGTGGCTCAAGTCATTAAGAGTAAGTACAAAGATCCTTCAGAAAAAAAAAGATTCTGGGGCTGGGGAGATGGCGTGGTCAGGACAATGCTCACTGTGCAGCCAGAAAGATCAGAGTTCTATCCAAGCTCGTGCCTAAAGAAGACATACAAGTGATACACATTGTTAGTTCAGCACCAAGGCAGGAAGATCCCTGGGCTCACTGAGCAGCCAGCCCAACCTGAAAGTAATAAGGCCCAAGTCCTAGTGAGATAGCCTGCTTCAGAAAGAAAGATGGACAGGAGGAAAGGCATCCAAGGTTAATCTCTGGCTACCTGCACTCACATACATGTGAACACTTATCAGCAAAACTACACATGCACATCTGCGTCCACATGCGCACGTGCACATGCGCGTGCGCGCGCGCACACACACACACACACACACACACACACACACACACACACACACACGAAATTTGGAAAGTAAGATGCATGGCTAAACTCAAAGAGGTAGGAAAGACTGGACTAAAGAGCTCAGCAGAATCCAGCCACACAGGGGCTCCTGTGGCAGGCCCACAGTTTCAGCCTTCACATGCAGAGAGGAGATGTCATGCACAGAGTCATGTTTTCCCTCCAGAGCAGAAATGAGCACAATGGCCTCTGGGTCTCCATCAAACCATAGTATGTCAGTCCATCTGACTGCAAAGTGCTATTAGTCACCCAAGTCCAAGCACATGAGATTTAATCTGTGCTGACCCACTGTAGCCATGAAAATCTACGTGGGTCCAATGTTCCTGGTGTAGTACCACATTCATAAAATAGAACTAACAGGTTAAATGAACTGAAACAATTGACACCTAGGGGTCAAGAATATTATCTAGGTTTATGGAGTAAAGTGCACATCTTGATGTGTGAGCCACAGGGTTTACATACATGATTTCTGGCAAGTTGTAATTCAATGCAATTTACCTGTATCTTGGAAGCTATGCACACATGTGAACACTCAAACATGTGCACACATACATACACAGAGACTAACATCTTTAGAAACAGGTAAATCTAAGTTGAAACATATCTCCAGACATTTATTGCCTGTGCTGTGGGTTTTTTACTCTCAGATCTTTTTTTTTTTTCCCTCTCATTTGCAAATTGAAGCCAATTACACTCACTTCACAGGATTCTTACTGGAATCAAACAATTCAAATAAATCTCCAGGTTCAATATGTAGACTGGAGTTGTTCGCAGTCAATTTTTATCCTGTTTTAGTGTAATTTATATTCTTTAAATTAAAAATGAGCTTTATGTATATGAATGTTTAGCTTGTCCTGGACGTATGTCTGTGCACTATGTGTGTGCCTTAGGTCCATGGATGTCAGAATAATGTGTTGGATCCCCTGAGAGTAGAGATACAGATGTGAGACTTCATATGTGGTCCAGGAATCAAACCCAGGTCTTTTGGAAGAGCATCCAGGACTCTTAACCACTGATCCATCTCTCTAACACAGTTTATATTCTTTCATAACCAAACAGAAAAAATTAAAAGTTTGCCTCTTGTGTTCACAAAGGTTTGGGAAATAAGATGCACCATAATCGATCCATGAAGTTTCAGTGCTTCCCTCGTTGGGGGTTTGGCTGCACTCTGGCAATAAAGAGCTAACATTTCAGAAACCAAGAATAACAAAAGGTCATTTCCTCACTCCAGCTGCACAGTGGATGCAGGTGGGCTGGGAGCCTCTACCCTGCGGGGTCATTCAGGGTCCGGGCCCATGGGCTTCGGACACACAGAGGGAAGGATGTGGCACCAGGATTTGTGCTGGAGCCGAGCTAGAGTTTCAGTTCTTCTCTATCACATGATGACACGTCACTTCATAGGGGTCAGAAGAAGCAACCAACTGGACAAAGCAGGCACTGCTCCTGCTGTGACCTTTCCTACAATCGCTCATGCTCCTTAGCGTATGCTCAGAGTAGCCTAAGCCATATCTCCAAGGGACGTCACTGCAGCCCTCCAGTCTCCTCATGTGAAGAGCTCTGGGCGATGGTGCATCATCTCACCATCCAACTTCTTTGAGATTCTTCTTGACTTGGACACAAAATGAAAGGCAAATAGAGACTTGGTGGGAGACATGTCAAGGGAAGGCTGTGTTCCCCCTTCTGGGCCCCCTTCAACTCGGCTTTAGACCCTTGTTCTTTGTAGCCATAGGTTCAACTCCATGCAGATCATTTTTTCCCATTCCCCTCTTTGGCCTGAAGTGAGGCTGAGGAAGGTGCTTCTGGGATGCGCTTTTTCTGGGAGCAAAATAATCTCCTGGATACATTTAACATCAATAACTAATTAAGGGGGCAGGCAAGGTGGCGCAAGCCTTTAATCCCAGCACTGGGAAAGCAGATACAGGATCCTGCCATCCCGTCCCCATGTCAGGGGAGAGGAGAATTTCACATTGATTCTTTTTTTATTATTAATTTATTCATATTACATCTCAATTGTTATCCCATCCCTTGTATCCTCCCATTCTGCCCTCCTTCCCGCTTTCCCCCTACTCCCCTCCCCTATAACTGTGACTGAGGGTGACCTCTTCCCCCTGTATATGCTCATAGGGTAAAGCTCCTCATCCCAAAAGTATCACAGTCCCCTGCCCCATCCTCTCCCCTAAATTACAAGGCCACACCTAATTCTGACATGCCTCAAGAAGGACTGTCCTCCCAAGATGTCAGAGAAGAATCAAAATTTTTGTTCTGTTTTCTTTTTGGTCTACTTTCCTCTATACCATGCTTTAGTCTCTCTGGTTTCTATTGAATTCACACTCGGATACAGAAAGTGATGGGCACTGGTGTTCGCTAGACAACTTTTTATGCAGTACAAGTTCAAAGCTGAGGGTCGGCACTGCCAACGTGGAGATGATCTTTCCATCTCAGTTAGTCTAATCAAGGTAGTCTCTCACAGGTGTCCCCAGAGCTGTTTCTCCTAGCTGATCCTAGGTCTCGTCAAACTGACCATTCTTCGCACCATCCCCACTACACAAGTTTTATCTAATTTGGGGGGTTGCAATGTTTGCTTGTTCTGCAACACTAGAGAATAAACATCGTACTTTACATACTCTAGCAAGGACATCATTCCGGGGATATATCTGCAATCCCATAATATTTACTACCCTGTCTTATCTATTTTTAATGGCTAATAACTTGATACTAGACACCAAGTAAGTTCTGGAGAGTTTACTGTAGCTCAAGTTCCTGTCCGAGGTCAGAAGACCGATCGTGATGGGGGGCTTCTTCCTGGCAGAGTCCCAAAGTAACACAAAACATCACAATGTGCTCTGCCCTTTCATCCTCTGTAGAGTACCATGGAGCTCCATCTCTGACAGCCTTATCCCAACCCATTACTTTCCAATGGTCCCCTCTTCATGTTCCATGGAGAGACTAAGGTCCTATACTCTTGATGTCCCACAGTGGGTATTAACTTTCAGTGTAAACCTTGGAGGAAGCAAGCCATCTTCAAACCCAAGCCAATACAAACAGCATCTTATATTCTGCATACATTGGGCTCACTCTTGTAACATGCAAAATAATACCACTCAATGAAATATTCTAGTAAAGACAGATACCTGTCTTGTATGCTTTCTGCATTTCCTGGCTCAGAACGACTGTTGTCAGGGATGGTGCTAATTGACCCCAGATGCCTCTCTAGCAAAGAAAAAGTTTAGCAGTACATTCTAAGTGCTATTATATTATAATGCTTTGCAGATGTAAATTTTCAAATAATCTAAATGTGCTTAAGTTTATGTATGCCCCCGTTTTTACCATTTATTATGTCTAAATGTTCATGTATACTATAGTCACACACACACATATATACACACACATGTATGTATATATGTATGTATGTATGTATACACACACATATATACTGTAGATATAAAACACACAGATATGCACAATTCTTTAGAATCAGAAAGGTCTTATTTAAACTACACAGGAGCCAGGCGTGGTGGTGGACATGGTAACCACAGCACTCAATAGGCTAAGGCTGGAAGATTAAGAGTTTGTGGCCAGCATAGGCTACAGAGTGAGTTTGAAACAAGCCTGGGCTACAAAGTGAGATCCTCTACCCCCAAAATAAGATGAGTATGGAACTAACTTTAACAATAACCACCAAGAATGATTTTTTTAAAAAGATGGTTTTGATGATAAGTGAATATTATTTGCAATTGTCTGAGTAAAAAGAAGTAGAAGTTCCACACAAGGTTACTCGTGCCTCTAATCCCCTTGGCAGGCTGAGACAGGAGGATTGCATATGCTCGAGGACAGCCTGGGCTGCCCAGTGAGAAATAACAAAAGCAAAGTGCTCCGAGGGATACAGCTGCTTTTCAAATCCATAAGATGACCCTATGGTGATGCCAGTTATCAAACATACCTTTTGAAAATCCAGTTGAAAAATCCAACTGTTTAGAATTTGAAGTTTTCTGTATCATAGGCATACTGACTGTCATTCCTGAGAACGCACGGCCGTTACGTCACCATGCCTCCATTCTCATTAACTGTTTTGAATGCTATGAGCTGCTGTGATACTGTAAGAGCCACAAGAATCATGCGTGTCTGTATAATTTGTATTTATGGCAATACACATTGTTTGCACGTAAAGCAGATATGAGAAGATTGGACTTAGCTGACATAAAGGTTATTTTTATGAAAAGGGGAACAGACATGTCTTTACATTTATGCCTAGCAAACAAGGCAGAATACCTGTTTCTCATCAGGCCCTCTAATTCTTAATCCTTGTTTAGTCATTAAAGTCTTAATTTGTTACAGAAGAAAATTAAGATTGAATTCCAGTTATTTAATGAGAATGAAAATCATTGTGGGCTTCAAAGATGAAAATGCTGCCACATTTCTATGTTGAGAACTGCTAAAGCACTTTCGGAAAACCCTACTGCTAAGGCAATGATGTATCACTTCTACTTTCATTATATGTTTTTAATCAGAGCGTGACTTCACACTAGACAAAGCGATGCTTTATGCATGGGCTCACTTGTTTTTGCTAAAATCTTCTGACATGATTAATTTTACTTTAATGCTTTTGTCTTGTTGTAATGGTAGGGATGATGGGTATAAACCAGGCACAAATACATGCTTTTCCATTATAATGCCTCTGAGCATTAAAAATATCTTAGATGAAAGGGAAAAAAATCACAGGAGACTGGTCCGACTGGAATTAAATTTCTTGCTACCTGAACACACAGTGCATGAGATTAAAAAAAATGATTCAGTCATTGTTTTTAGTTTTATTTTGGGTATTTTTATAGCAATTTATTCATCTGTATGATGAGATCTGAGGAGGAGGAGAGAGATTGGAGTGCGTGGATTTCTTGATCACATTTGTTGCTCTGAAGCATTCACCTCCTTCACAGTGTAAAGAGACTGAAATATTAACCAATTCTATCCCAGGAGCATATGCCCACCAGGTCAGAGACAGCAGGTGACAGCATACCCAGTTGATACTTGGACTTAGATATAGGCTAATGTTTCCTCATATCAATTTGCATCCTAAGATAATTGTATAAACTAGATATCAGTTGTCCCATTTACATAAAAGTGAGGATAGATCATTTGAAGAAGGAAACAATAGAGCATTCAGCATGGGGGACCACCCTTGTGAACAGCCACTGGAGAACTGGTTCCACCACAGTCATGTTTTCCTCTTTCCCTGATAAATGGTAGAGATGGGTCTGTAATATCAACAAATGGTCCTTCCTTCCTTCCTTCCTTCCTTCCTTCCTTCCTTCCTTCCCTCCTTCCTTCCCATAGCCTGTGTACTTGATTTACTTGTATCCCAAGTAAATCCTTTTCCAGTAGGATCACCTCCTAGCACAGTCCAAAAGCACTCGATGCAGTCATGGCGATATCTGTCATCTGTGTAATCTTACATGAGCACTACTAGCTACAAATGGCTTCTGGACACTTTACTGAGGCTATTATGACTGAAAATCTCCTTTATTATTTTCACTTTACCATAATGAATTTAGGGTTAAGCCACTCTCTTATAGCAAGTGGCTCCTCTATCAATAGCACAGTTCTAGGTAGGGGCAGCTGGGTGGTGCCACTACCCACACCTCACCCTAATTCATTCCCCTTGAAGGCACTGAGGGTAGGAAAGTGATTGCTATAGTTTTATCTCTGTTGCTATGAGGAAATGTCCAGACATAGAACAACTTAGGATTTATCTGGCTTCCAGGTTACAGATCATTGTTTTGGGGTGTCAATGCAGGAACATCACATCCTCAGTCAAGATGCATGCATGCTTGCTTGCTTGCTTGCTTGCTCTCATCCAGCTTTCTTTACTCATATACAGATCATGGCCAAGACCACAAGATGGTTCTGCTCATGGTGGGCTGGATCAGGTCATTAACACTCAAGACTGCCACCCACACAGTCCACATGCCAACCTGACCTAGACAACCTTCAATCAATGCTCTCTTCTTGGGTGATTGTGGGTTGTGGAACACTGACCATTTAAAACTCACCATCCCCATGAGCTCCATGTATATAATCTAAACTAAAAAGCACGAACAACCTGTTTGCTCCATGGTCCTGTTCTAGCACTTCACCTTTTGGTTTCTCGGGCTAATTTCATGAACCCTCGTGTTTTCGTCTGCATTACCTTATACACTCATTGCCAAGAGCTATCCTGAGTATATACTAGCTTTTTTAAAAGATAACACCAAAAAGGCTATAGGCAAGTTTACAGGAGTTCACAAAAATAGACTGACAAGCCAAGCAGTAAAGAGGAATCTGATTTTACCTTAGATCAGTGGTTCTCAACCTTGCTAAGGTTTCAATAATACACTCATGTGGTGATGACCTGCAACCATAAAATTATTTTTGTTGCTATTTCTTGACTGTAATTAGGTTATTGTTATGAATCACGAAGTAAATATCTGATATGCAGGATATCTTGATATTTCACTCCTGTGAAAGGGTAACTCGACCACACCCCAACCCAACCCATGCCCCAAAGGGGTCATGATCCACAGGTGGAGAACCACTGCCTTAGAGTGTTTGGATTCCAGCATGGGAGCTGGACTCCCAATGTATTCATTTCCAACAGCTGACATGATACTGCACTAAGTACCTAAAACAACAAGAATACGTTCTCACTGTTTTGGGAGCTGGGAATTGTAGGGTATCTGCAGAGCATGCTGGCTTCCAAATCTCTAAGGCAGAATCAATTCCTACTTTACCTCTGGTGAAGGGCCTGTCTCCTGGTGATTCCCGGCAACCCTTTGTAGGCTTCGACCATTTCCAAACAGACTTTATTAGAGGTTTTTTATTAATGAACTTTATTAATGTTTATACCTCACTTCCAACCCTTCTACCCTAGATAAGAAAGAAAAGTGGTTAATGGGAACAGGAGAAGTAGACCTTTTTGGACTCAGTTCCTGGGAGAGATTCCCCTGGCATAGTCAGCAGGATTTCAGCAGACCAGCAATTCAACAAAAGTTGCTGCTGGAACCCGTACCAATAGCTGGAACCCAGAGCCCTGAAGCATTCTCTGGCGTGGTTCTCTTTAGGAGCATCTTGAAGTGGAGTGATGAACAGCCAAATAATACCAAGACCCAAAAAAGTCCCAGCCTCCTGTTTTGGGCTCATATATATCCTCTTAAAGTCTGTACTAAGATGTGTTTCAGCTGGCAAAAACCAAGCCCGCGCACGAGGTGGTTCATCTTCTAGTGGATAAACATCACCTGACCTTTCCCAAGTCTGTTTCCCATCCCACACTTGGGATCAAAACAAAGACATGCACATCCACTACAACCAGTGGTGGGCTACAGCTTGCAGCCTTGCCTTCCACCATGTCTGCTTCCGTCATAGCATTTCCCCCATCACTCCTCAATAACTGATGCTTTCCTCATTTCTTTATACACATAACTGCCTTTGTGTTTTGGGGCAACCATAACCCAATATGTCCTCAGCTTCCCTTGATTTTTATCTCTAAAGATGTGGTTTCCAAATCAGGTCACATTTACTGGTGTTAGGTATAAGAATTTGACTTTTCTTTTCTTGGGGGCACAATCAACTTCTTTGCACCAAAATAATGACACATATAAAAGGAAAAACCCAAAATTCTACTCTCTTCACTCATATTTATCCATTTAGTTGTCACAATAGCCCTCTGCAGCAATAGGCATTAATTTTATTTATGCTTCAGATGTCTATATGGAGGCACGGGGACGTGGACTGATTTGCTCAAGGTCACACAGATGGTAAATGGCAAAGCCAGAATGTACACCAAATAAAGCCCCAGAGCCCGCACCCTTGCTGCTCCTCATTACTCTGGTAATAGCAGAGCACATGCTGTAGGAGAAGTGAGAGCTAGAACAACAGTCGAAGAGCTCCTCCATGGGTGCCTGTGGAAGAAAACCGAGTATGCCCCGCACAGGCAGAGCACGCTGCATCCAGACATGCTGACCTGCTGAGCCATCCCCTGCTCTCCTGTGTTTTTTAATTGAAGACTGAAAAAAGAATACAGCAAGGAATTCTGGCAAAGGCCTTTTCCATCTCTTTTGATTTGGTCATCTGTTAGATGATATGTATTGTATCGTTTTCTGAATTATTCTGCTAATGTTATGAGTTTTTTTTTCAGCTTAGTTGTACATGTTATAATTTCATTGCTTCCCTAGAATAAATTAAATCATAAAGTAGTTTTAAAAGGAAGGAAGGAAGGAAGGAAGGAAGGAAGGAAGGAAGGAAGGAAG
>OU015744.1:62315274-62346697 GCA_907169655.1 Acomys percivali
AAGGAAGGAAGGAAGGAAGGAAGGAAGGAAGGAAGGAAGGAAGGAAGGAAAAGAGGGGCTTTGTGTTATTTTCTGTTGAAAGTTATTTTAGCATAATATATTCTTTGTCCCAGAACATTGAAGGTTTCCACCATCCTTTTCTTTGTGGACTTCCTCCCATTCAAAACTCCTAACTGCAATGTCTATGCACCAAGACCTTTAAGGAAAATATGCCTAAGCCTAGGGTGATGGTGACTACCTTTAAGCTCAGCATCTGGGAAGCAGAGGCAGGCAGATGAGCTGCAGGCCAGCCAGGTTATATGGTGATGTCCTGTGTCGTAAAAAGAAAGGAAAAGACAATCTATCTCAGGATGTATTAATGACACAAAGGCACGTGTTGTCAGTGACATGCTACCAGACTTCAGACCTTTGCTTTCTGTCCCTTCAAGAGTTTGTTTGAAGTTTTTCATTACTATAGCCATTAACTTTGCCACGTATCAGGACCTGCTCTTATGTGTACATAAATATTCCATGGGATAGAATGCCTTCTTCCACTTTAGAGTCTTGAGGGGTTTTTAAATAATAAGACATCCCTTTAGTCTTTATTCTTGTCAAAAACCTGAGTCATTCTCCTCACCTGAGCAATAATCAAAAGATAGGAGCAGGAGAATTAAGGAGCTGTGCAATGGTTGTTTGCTTTCAATTATATCATGAGATTTACAGAGGTTTGATATGCCATATTGTGACTGTCACAAATACATGCAAATAGGTTTCTAAATATAACCCAGGCAACAATCCCGGCTGGCTCTCATAATTGACTTGAATCGCTAATGTCCAGCTCGGTTGTGAATCCCACTGCAGCTCCATCATCCATGCCTTCCTCTAGTTGGCTTCAGCCCTAAACTCAAAGTATCAGTAGACACACCTACAATACAGAGCCAGCCGACTGGGCCACCAAACCCTGTTGCCACACTGAATAACTTTTGTTGACCTTTAGAAATACTTAGGTTTCCTGTTATCTCTTAATTTTTTTTTTAAATGAAGCTAAAGCAGGGTGTGATGAAATGATCATTTTAAGGAAATTAAATCAGTCTCAGAAAGACCAATATTGCATGTTTTCTATCACTTGCAGGGCAAGGTTAAGATGGGAAAGGATAAAGGGTTTTGGGGGATGTGTTCCAAGTACATCGTATGCATGCACGAAAATCAATTTATGAAAGCTGATGGAATATATTATACAAACAGGAACAAAATGCGTATTTTAAAGAAGTTGCTTTTGTTCCTAATACTGACTACAATTCAGTCATTTATAAATATGGGAGCTGATGGACTGCATAAAGCCAGTGATGAGAGTTCAATTCCTTTTTCAGCTCAGCTGGCTTCCTCCACAGGAAAAAACAGAACTACAAGCCATAGGCTGTGTGCACTCCAACCAGCCCCTTATGAGTAAATGAGGCTGTTGATAGTGGTAGTCTACTGAAAGACAGGAAGAACGGCACAAATCCATTAATGGCACTGGAAAATAACAGGACGTCTCTTCTGCTGACAATGGCTCCCTAGCATCGTCCTCATGCATGCTAATTGGTTAAGCAGAACTGATGAGGGCAGAGAGAGTCCAGGGCTCTGCCACGGTGTCTGTTTTCCTCGTTTGCAGAATACAGTGTGTCACTTGAAAGAATGCGAATAGCAAACGCGTGCGTATAAACATATTTCCCAGGAAAACTAATTCCACCGCCAACTTTTCCATCTGAGGAAAAAAAAAATGTGTTAGCAGTCGTTGTTTATTCAGTTGTCAGCAAAGATTGTCTGTAAAGAGCCAGCTAGTAAATATTTGGGGCTTTGCAGCCATAAGGTCCCTATAGCAGCCACTCAACTTTGTCCTTGTAGCATAAAAGCCGATGCAAACAATCAGTGGGTAAGCAGAGCTGTGTTCCAGTAGAACCTCATCAGCAATGTAGCGCAGGAGGAGGATTTGGCTAGCAGGGTGTGGCATGCTACTACTTTACTCTCTAGACCAGCAGTTCTCAGCCTCTGCCTTGACTCCCCTGGGGGTAGAACAACCCTTTCACAGGGGTCACCTAAGACCATTGGAAAACACGGATATGTGCGTTACAATTCATAACAGTAGCAATATTGCAGTTAGAAAGCAGCAACAAAAATAACTTTCTGGTTGTGGGGTGGGTCACCACAACATGAGGAACTGTATGAAAGGGTCCCAGTGTTAGGAAGGTTGAGAACCACTGTCCTAGCCAAAACAGCTATTAATTTGGTCACAAATCATACCACTTGGTAATGAAACAGTGGTTATTGTAATACATTAATAACTAATACTTATTACAGTGCCCAAGTCCTGTGCATGTATTAATTCATTTAATGCTCATATCACAATCGAGTGTCAGTTCAATGACTCCCATTTTCTAGGAGGGAGACTCCAAGGCAAAGTACAAGTGGGGACCATGGTGGACACAGCCTGAAGCACAGGCATATTCTGAGTTCAGGTAATGTTCCCAAGTTCCATCCATAAACCACACGCGCTAGTGACTCTCAACGAATTTGCTGACCTTCGTTTTCAACATCAGAGGCAGACACTGTTGTGAATGCAAACAAAATGATTTCTTTGCCAGCAACGTGAGGAGAGATACTGAGTCTCTCACTAGCTGACTTCACTTCCCCATGCCTGGCTCATACACACTCGACAGTTGAATCAGAGGATTAGGTCTCATGCTGAAATACCGGAAGCAGGCAAAGGGAGCTTCCGAAGGCATGGAGCCCCCTAGGAGGCCAAAGGGAGGTTGTACTGTGGCTCCAGCCTTCTGACAGTAAGTCCAGCATCTCAATAGATGAAGTTACTTCATGCTTACATGAATTATCATTCCACATTCGAACTTGCCAACGTCTATTACATGACCCAGGCCTATTGGAGGGTTAAGTATGAAAAAGAAGTAAGGGGTGAAAAATCAAGGAAGGGGAATTTTTATTTTTGTAGTGTCAAAATGGGTAAGGAACAGTTAATGGAACAGTTACATGCCTGGCATTGTGTTAAACTCATTGCAAACATCTTCTCTTCCTATTTATTTCTCATAAGGAAGATGTGCATGAGAAAAACATATGCATAGGGACACCCCATAAACTGTCCAAGCCTAGCACAAGTGTGATTCCTGTTCTAAGATGGTGTAAAACCCATGCTCAGACCTGCACAATATGCTTCCCGGGCGCCCTCTTCTTCCAGTGCCTCAAAGCAATGCAGATCGAGAACTTTTAAATGCAGCTTGCTACCTCTGTATGTTATCTCACCGAGTACTGAGCAACTGTGAGGTCCATGTCTCTACCCTTCCATCTTACTGATGAGAAAATTAGTATTGTGGTCATCACTGGTTTGTGGTGAGCTAGCTGAGCAGCTCAGGTGACCGAGTCCAGAGCCTGCCTTTGTCCTCTACACCATCACTTTTACATCGAATTTGTGATTTTTCAAGACTTTAAAAATCGCAATTATTGTTTATTTACGTAATGCTTGTGCCTATGTGCACACATGTGTACATGCTTGTGCGCTCACATGCCACGGTGACTGGGTAGAGGTCAGAGGACAACTTGAGGGCATGAGCTCTTTGCCTCTGCCATGTGGGTCCTTTGGATTAGAATGACCACATATCATCAGACTTGGCCACTAGCGGCTTTAATCACTGAATCTTCTCACCAGGTGGACAGGTATTAAGGACCCCCTGGAGGTGTGCATGTTTATTTATTGGATGAAGTTAATCTTTATAATAACTCTGGCAGGTGATGTTGCTTTAACTTCTCAGTAACAAAGCTCTTCCAGGGCTATTATTTAATGGGCACTCCCTAATATCCCATGAGATAAACAGGTCACCATTTGTTACCCTTATTTGACATTTGTGGAAACTAAAGTTCAGAGTGGTTAAGTGACTTGTCAAGGTCACACAATAATTGATGAATCTGTGGCTCAAGCCCTTGGCTTCTGACCTAATTTGGTTCAGTGTTCTTTCTATTAAGCCAAGTTCTGTAAAACCTTATTAGGAATTCTGTGACCTGGAACTGACACCATTTGATCTCTTTCTAACATGAAATTTTTTTTTCCAACCAGATTATTTAGAAAACTATTTCTATATCAGAACTTTTAAAATCACCATAGCTAAGCCAGGTACTGAGGTACACACTGGTATAGCACTGGGGAGGCCGAGGCAGGTGGATAGCTGCAAGCTCAAGGCCAGATTGGGTTACTAAGGTAGTGAGTTCCAGTCTAGCCACAGCTACACAATGGGACCATGCCCCCAAAACATCATAAAATAAAATTATCACCATAGCCATTGTGAACGGAAAATAACCCCCAGCTTACAAATGCAGAGGTGAATGTGAGTAGTGTTCTATCAAAATTCTGGCACCCCAGTGGTTTATAACTTAGGTTTTAGCAGGAAACAGACAACATCCTGTAGTGGCAAGAGAGCTACTTACTGAGAGGGCTGCAGCAGGGAGGGCGTGGTGGCCCTCCCCCTATCCAACTGAAAAGTCAGTGGTTCGCTTCAGCTTTACCAAGTCCACACCCAGCATTCACTTTTACAGAATCCGTCATGGCGTCAGCAGTGCTTCTGACACCCCTGGGTCTACAGCAGGGCAGGAAGCTGCTGGTTGCCCTCTTATCTTTTATTTTGCAGAGCACGGCCCGCCCAGGATCCAGCTCCATTGGTTCAAGTTCTCTTCTCTCTGCTCACACTGTTGCTCATATTAGACTCCAGGCAGTTGCTGGCCAAAAAAAGGCAGCACATCTGAGGGATGGTACAAGCTGGAGCAGGGAGTTTGTGAGAACTATCAAATACTGAAGGAAAAATCAGGGCATTGGATCATTCCCAGGGAGAGACACGGTGCCTTCATTTTTGGTCACATGAGTATTTGTGGATATCAACAGGTAGGTAGTTTCCCGGTTGTGATCTGAAGGCAAGGAGATTTGGGGCAACACTGCCCCAAACTTGTTTACCTAGAGAACTGAGAATTGAGGACCTCCTTTCCCACAGAGAGATTTTTTTCCAATTAGTAACTGAGGAAACTCGGTCATGTGAAAAGGAAGGTTTAAAGAAAAGTTGATAAATTAGGTATTACAATAATTACAACAGTATCAGTGAAAGCCCAGTAAAGGGAAATTACTTTGTTCTGGGCACAGGGATGAAATCTCTGGCCTGGATGGAAACGTTCTAATTGGCCCATCCTAGTAGAGCTTGTTAGTCAGCTGCCTAAGGGACTATCTTTTGGGAAGGAGGGGCCGCTGCTAGGAAAGTGGGCTTACACTGAGCCAAGGCATAATAATTATCCACTTAATGACATAATGGCCTTTTAGGTCCCAGAATTCCCTGCTCCCTAGTACAGTCCCTACAAGCCACCTTGAGGTTTGCAGGATCTGCTCACTTTTGTGACTCGGGGATGCATGGCTTTCCATTTTGCTTTTTTTCTCACTTTCTTTCTGATCTGGACAAACCATGAGTATGCATTTCTGGCACTCTAGGCTTCCTTTCTCTTTCTCTGTCCTTTGTTGTTGTTGTTTTGTTTTGTTTTTTGTTTTGTTTGTTTTTTGGTTTTGTTGTTGTTGTTTTGGTTTTTTTGAGACAGGGTTTCTCTGTGTAGCCTTGACTGTCCTGGACTCACTTTGTAGACCAGGCTGGCCTCGAACTCTCTTTGTCTATCTTACTCACTGTTCTGCTGCTGTAAAAAGACACCATAACTAAGGCGACTGATATAGAAGAAAGCATTTAGTTGGGGCCTTGGTTACAGTTTTAGAGACTTAGTCCATGATCATCATGGGACAAAGCAGACAGGCATGACAATGGAGCCTTAGCTTTACATCCTGGTCCACAGGCAACAAAAAAGACACTGGGCCTGGCTGGCCAATTGGAACCTCAAAGCCCACCCTCAATGACACACTTCCCTCCAACAAGGCCACACCTCCTAATCCTTCTAATCCTTCTCACACACATCCACTTCCTGATGACTAAGGATTCAAATATATGATCCTATGGGCGCCCTTGTCCTTCCAACCAGCACATACTCTAGATCTCCCTTCCCCCCACTGGCTGGCCGTCTCTGTGTGGCTGACATCCATGCTGCTTTAACTCAAACTCATAGCTATTTTTTTCCTTCTCTTCTCTGATCTCCTCCTCCGGCAGCTGCTATGATTTATCGGTTCCCTGCCCTGGAGTTTTTCTTCTAAGGTCCAATAAAATTGTCCTCCAACTCCTGTTTAATTCCATTTTTAAATTCTTTTATTATGAGACTAAGGACCCCAAAGGGACTCCATTTTTTTCCTCATATCATCTGGTATCCAAAATGAGACTACAGGTTTGTATCTTCCCACTCTATCCTGAGAAATCTCCTTTTCATGTTGCTTTCACTTTGAATGACCTTTGGCTTTGCTTGACTTTAGAAAAGAAATGTGTTAAGGTTATGACGAAGGCTGCTTCCCTTGGGGAAACAGAAAACAAATGACCGATGTTCAAGGGTGTCAATATCCACGGGATTTGTTTTGGCATGCACGCTAAATAAATAAAATAAAACATCAAAGTCATCATTTGAGGCTTCATCTCCCTATGTAGCTCAAGACAGCATGAAACTATGTAGCCCAGGCTAGTCTCAAAGACATCATTTTCCTGGCTCAGCCTCTCTCATGCTGAGACACAGGCATGCAACACCACACATGCTTTTGAAAGTTACTCTCTTCACCTTTAAATATATGGCTCCTTTCAGATGTATTTACCCTTGCCAAGAACATTTTCTTCTGATGCCAGGCACTAGGGCACCAGGGAAACCCTTTCATATGCTGCCAGCTGATCTCACACTGTCCACAGGTAAGTGTTGCTCTGCGGACACCATACGTGCCCAAGATTCCTCTGGGCAGGATTTCAAGAGTGGATTTTGTTACATTGTTCTCCTCTTCCTGCTCATGTAGTTTAAGTGTCCAGAGATTTAGAAACAGTGGTACCGTTGTCAAACGCTCAAAAGCAGCCAACCTTGGTACTCCAGCATGTCCTCACTTAAAGGGAAGAAGAGCCTCGCTACTCAGAACCAGCTTTGCCCACACTGGCACTTTCCCTCCTGCCTATCCTCCATCTTGTCAGATGTCCATATATCCAGTCTTGAATTCCTCATGTTTCCAGAGGATGAGCTGAAGAACGTAAGGAAAAGTGGAGTAACAGCCCTTTTGAACATATGTGAGAAAGCACGGTAGGCCTAGCACGGAAGATAGGTGGAGCAGGGTGTCAGGTGGCCATGACTTCTGGTCCAGAGAGAAGCTATTCTGCACTCTATAGGACTGACTGTGCATCCTTCATCTTGGTAACAGTCATTAATGAGAAGGTGGCTTTGGGAAATCTGCGCTTCCTTGGGTATCCTTCCCTACTTTAAAGTTCTAGTGTTTAACAAAATGTCATCCCTAGCCCTCTTCCCTCTGCATACTCAGCCAGTGCCAGAAAAATAGATTTTTCTGTCCAATCCTTCTCTCTTGAGACATACTGCTGCATTAGTTGCTCCTAAATATTTCCACTTGGCCTTAATATTGGTAGCAAGCCCTCAGATCCATTCTGTTTCCCTTGCTCTCTATCAAGGAAATGGCATCTTCTTTTCCCCATCCTGAAAACTTGTGTCATCCCTGAAGCCTCCTCTTCTCTAACTCCTTCCATGGCCTGTCAACAAATGCTGTCACTGTTACCTTCTATATCCATTCAGATCCACCATTTCGGCTCCATTCACACTGCCAAGGCCAAGGGCAGAAGCTATCAATGAACCCTCAAGACATTCACTCGTGACAAAATCCACTTTCTTCCCAAGGCATCTCAACTTCCTCAGATTCATTTTCAGATATTTCTGCTCCTTCGAGTATTTTCCTTCAGCTTTTCTGACCTGATTACTACAGATTCCTGAAAGGGAGTCCTCCCAATGTACCAAGCCACCGTCCACAGCTTCTTCTCTGTGTAGAGCATTTTGTCTATTTAACTTCAGATCAAGATCTTTGCAATCTTCACAAACAACTTGCTTTCTAGAACACCAAGATAAAAGTAGGTACAGGGTGTTAGGAAAGGATGTGCATTAAATTTCATTCTACCTAGGAGCCGGGGAACTCCTAACCTAACCTCTAACAACATAACTTCTGCCTCCTTCAGTTTAGCCATATGTTCTGCCTGTACTTACCTTGGAAAGATTAATGTCTGCTGCCACAGTTACTCAAGTGTCTGCCTTCCTTCCTAAACTGAAAGAGAGGGTATTGTGCTTTTTACCCCTTATAGCCATTCTGTGTCAGATGCATGTAGTAATTATTGAAAAAAAAATGAACAAGCAGTCCCTAAACAGTGAGACCAGCTTAAGCCACTGCAGCAATCAATAAACTGACATCAAAGTCATCTCACCCCAACATATTACTTACACAGTGGGGACTGTCGATGAGCATTACATCGAACCGTCCCATCTACATGAAATGTTATCCAGGGAGGTTCAAAATGTTATTAGCAGTGAGAGAAATAGCAGGAGTTTATCCTGATCTTTGGTGCTTTGCGCGCGTTCATGAGATCTGGAGAAACTGAATGTTCACGTTTGAAACTTGAAGGTAAGAGCTGAAATGTCCCTGTGAAGCCTTCAGTAGGTCCCCACAATCATTTCTCAGAGAAGGGATTAAACAACTGTTGAAAGCCGTGCTTTCAGCATCAAATTACGGTGCATTTTGAAAGGTATTGTTTTTACGAAGTGTTTGGGAAGCTAGATTGGACCCCTATTTTCAGCAGATCACTATTAACTTGTAAAAGGATGGAGAGACCATAGAGGCTATGAATGAAACATTGGAGTTATGTTTCAAACCTCTTTTTAATCGAAAGTACATGACTTAAAAGTTGTCTGTCTATATGAAAGAATTCCTTAGATTACAATGTGTGATGTTAAATATTGACAGAAACCTGTGTTTGAGTCCACTTTCTCCATCCCCATCTGCTGGTGGCAGTGGTGGCGGCAGCTGCAGTGGTGGTGGCGTAGTGGTGGTGGTGGTGGTGGTGGTGGTGGAGGTGGTGGTGATGGTGTTGCTAGTGTTGGTAGTTTGTGGTTGGTTTGGTTTCTGCTGCCTACTAGTGTTTAGTCTCTGGACTTTCCTGCTAAGTATCAATATCCTTAGCTTGATAGGTAGGTCATGTGCATATTCAGAACCTCAAGTTTTAATTTCCGAGGAAGGAAGTTTCTTCTTTCTACACTGTGAAGGGGCCCACAAGTGTGATGCAGTCTTACTGTATCCAGCAAGAGAGGACCGCCTAAACACAGGCAGATTGTGACATTGCATTTTCAATTTAGGAAATGGCAGAGTTGGGAACTGTTAAAAGGTGAGTTGAGATCAGGTGTAATGGATTATATGAAAGCACATTTGGATCTTATACTGCAGTCAGTAGGGAGCCGCCAAATATCTTTGAGCAGGAAAATAACATAATTAAGTTTGTGTTTAAGAAGCTAATTTGGGATGAATTGGAAGAGAAGAGATTGGAGCCAGGATAACCATTTATTGCATAACCCAGGCAGGGGCTAATGAGGGCCTGATTTACAATGATAGCTTCAGACGCTAAGACTAGAGAATTTGAAGGTAATTTCATAAGTGGAGTTAAAGCACCACTTGTTAACTGCTAGGCAACACAAGGTGAGAAACTTTGGTTGGCCAGATGGAGCTGATACCATCGAGGCAAAGAGCAAAAATTACAGCATGTTTAAAGGTAAGGAGAATGAATTTGGTATTGAACCCATGGTGGAGTGGAATATATATATATTCAGTCTTGTGCATGAAGTTTTGGGAGCCATTCAATAAATATTTGGTTTATGTACCTTCCAGATAGGTTCAGAAAATATGTTTATTCAACAAAAAAGGGTTAGAAACACAAATTCAGAAGTCACTATATAAGTGGACAATATCTGGGGAAAAGAGTTGGGCAGAAAGAAGAGGTAATGGTTCACCTTTAAATCAGGATTATGTAGGTCCATTGTCTGACATAAAGAGTGGATCCATAAATTCTGTGAACACATGAATGAAAGAATGAATGAACATCAATTTTTCAAAGGTAGATAAAGAGATGAAGTAAACAAAAAACTTTAAAAACTAAGACTTTTATAAGACTTTTAACCTTAGCCATAACATTCTTTCTGTACACAAAATAAAAACCAGAAATATTCATAGCTGCTATCTGTCCAAGATATTTACATTAACCATTGCCCTTCGCCTCTGTCCACTCTCTGAGGAATTAGATTACCAAAGAGTGTGGCAGAGAAGGCAGCAGAAGGAACACAATGAATGAGGAACAGATGAAGCTGACCACTGGCCGGTCATCGAATCCTCATAAGTTGACTGTATTTTTAAAACACAGTCATCATTCATCATTATCCTGTGAGAAATCTTGTTTCCCAGTTAACAAAAATGTCCCCTTAAAAAAGGATATCTAATGTCAGATGAATGGACTGCAGAGGGTGAAAGCATACAATTAGCATCTGCTTTCAGAAGACCCATTATGGCCTTTTTGGTAATCTTGCTGACTTTTCAGATCTTTGCAATTGAAGGTCCACCTACAAGCATCACATCTCATCTCACCAATGTACACTGAAGACGGGCTTGGAGCATCCCTTGCCAGCCCACATGCTCTGATTGGCTTAAGAAGATTTTCTCCAAGAACGTGTACACAGACTCGCCATAGTCATCTCTGACAATTAAAGGCTCAGAAAATTGCTTGTGGCTTCAGATGGGAGATTTTTGTAATCCATAAAGATCTAAGTTGAGATGACAAGAAAGAGTAAAATGCACACTTAAGTTAATTGATTAAAAAATATTGGGATAGCAAAGATCGTGAAGTAGTTAAGAGCATTTGTTGCTCTTTCAGAGGACTGGAGTACAGCTCCCATCCCCCACATCACATGGCTCAGAAACACCTATAACCCTGCTGCAGACCTGACGCCCTCTACCAGTTCCAACACACACACACACACACACACACACACACACGCACACGCACACGCACACGCACGCACACGCACGCGCACAGGCATGCACATGAGAGAGAGACAGAGACAGAGAGAGACAGAGAGAGAGACAGAGAGAGAGAATATGTGAACTGGTAAAAAGTTGTGAGAGGGTGCCTTTAGATAAAGAAGGAAACGTGGCCACTTTCAATGCCATAAAACTGTAACTTGCCATATAAAGACGTGAAATCAGTAAAACATAAATGATATCCCAATGTCAATAAAAGCATAGCATCTACAGGTAAATGTCTGTGCATGTGTAAAATTATAAGAGGTACTTTTAAGGTAAATAATAGGACTTTGTTTTGCCAAATTTTTTAAGATGTTTATTTCTTAAGTAAAATCAAATTGCCATTTTAAAAACTGGACTTAATAATAGCTCCTGAATGAAATTATTGACTAAGAAAGTAAATGAACAACCAGATTAAAGCCAACCAAAGAATCATTGCTCACACAATTACATACTAACACAGAAAAGCAGATTTATATTGAAACATGAATTACAGTTGCTTGTGGACTGGATGTCAGATTTCATTCTACCTTATTTCATCTTTGCAGTGTGGGTGTCATAGGACTTAATCCCAAGATCTTCCAAGACACCGGAAAAAGCAGCCTTCTTTTTAAAATCTATCCTTACAATTTAACATAGGGCACCCATACTAAGGATCTGTGCATATAAGCTTTAGAAAAAGAAAAATAACTATCTTATGTTGACTTCAGAACTATGACATTTAAAATCAGGTTACCGTGGGGATCTAAAGAATCAGAGGTAGCTTTTGGTTCTACTCAAATGAAATTATTTGGGAAAATAATGGTTAACAATAATCCCCAACTCAACATAATACACATAAAAATAGGTAAAAAGGAGTCTTTCCACTACACCCCTTAGGCCCTGCCTTCCAGGAGAAGTTTCCCATCTTTCATTGTTGTTGGCTGTGGTTTTAGGACCGCATGGCTGAGCACGGTTCTGGACGCTGTTTCCTGCGGGGCCAGTGAAGAAGAGTGTCCACCATCTAGTGGCTCAGATGAGAACTGCAGTGAGAAAGTGTACTTGAGCCTAAGCCAACATGGGTGTCTGTCTGCAGCCCTGGCGATGAACAAGCTTACTTCTTCCTTCAGCATTTCTCCTGATAGCTGAGAAAAGCTGAGGTGCTTGTCATGATTCCCAGCACATCAGAAGGATGAAATCCAGGAAATGAGGTTAAGAATCCCACTTCGTTTCCACCATGGATCTATAATTGCTCTGTTAGCAACAACATTAATGCTGCCAGGGTAGTATGTTGCTGTATCATGCAGCGAGGGAGTTAGATGAAAGAGACAACAGTGTCTTTTGTGATCATGTGATAAGTGGGATCTTTAGCACCAAAGTGGTGGCTGTCAGTCTATAAGCTCCTACGGGCCGTGGAGTAAACACTGAAGACTTCCTTAGAGCTGAAAGCTTGGGATAGATCCATGCTGTATAGACTGATGATGCAATGTCTCTACAGAAGCTGAACTCCTGACCACTATTTTCAATGTCATTAGCAACAGGTGGTTCTAAACCACCTATATGTTATTTGTTGTATCATTTTCACCACTCATCCAGCAATGTGCATACATGTATTTATCCATATTTAAACATATTTAAATACAGTGAGAGTGTGTTTTAAGGCTTGCAATAGTTTTGGTGGTCTTGATTTCTACAACTTTACTTTGAAGTATTGCTAAGGACATAATTATTCACATGTTACAAGATAATCCTCTCGGAATTGTTTGTGGCAGCAAGATTTCAGTCCTAATTTGCCTATCATGAGACTGCCTAATAAGTTTACCCATACAAAAGGTAGCATCATGCTGTTCCAAAGCTAACAAAGATCTATATTTATTAAAATAAAAGTTCACCATGTAGCCATGGTGACAGAAAACAAAAGCATAGATAACATGGTCTATTTCAGGCATTTGTGAATAAATATAAAAAGTCTAAAGTGATTTATTTTACCAGAAGAGCATTTGAAAGCATTGAGAAAGCCAGGGGATGTTTGAGAGTACGGTGTGTCGGACAACCCTACATCACCTGTCAGACAAGAGTATCCATGCTGATATCTTTTATGCTGTGTGGCTGGAAGATCGCTGAAGACCCCGGTGTATAGATGGAGGCAACCAAAATCTTAAGGGAAAGCCAGAACTCACCAACCGAGGACAAAAGGAACACTCAGTAAGATGTGATGTGGAGATGGCGAGCCAGTGAGATGTCTCTATGGGTAAAGACTCATGGGGCCAAGCCTGTGATCTACACGGTGGAAAGAGAGCTCCCACAGGTTGTCCTCTGTCCTCCAACGCATGTATTATGGCATGTCTACCCACATAGATAGACACACATACACAATAAATAAAAAAAAAAGAAAACAAACAATTGTAGTGTAAAGGGATTTAAAGACATAAACACAGAGAACACCTACCAGGTAAAAAGATGCAGAGAAAAAATAATCTCCTATGTCTGGTGTTTCAGATCACGATCACGTGATCCGATCACAGCACATGCACTGGGCTTAGAAACCTGAAGATTAATGTATCAGCGATTGTTTCCATAGAATGATGGAGCTAAACATCTAATCAGAAAAGAATGAAAAGGAGGCCCGGGAAGCTGGGTGCATTAAATAAAAGCAACTTTTTTTTTGTCATTTACGTAACAAAAAGAGGAACAATGAACTAGGTAGGAAAAAGAGAGAACTGGCTGAAGACTCTTCCTTTTTTGAGGTGAGGTGTAGCAGCGCGCTTCGCTTCAGTGCTGCCAGGAGGGAGCTGATAAAGACGGGAAAGTTAATGATGCAAGACGTGATAAAATTGGTGGGAAAAAATACCCTTGAGTGTCTGAGAAGAAATAGGGCTGGACGCACGGTGGACGGCTTGACTGTGGGGTAAACATGGACGGCCCGTCCACAGTAACAAAAGACAAGGCTGTGTTGTATAACGGTAGCAGTGATCGCGTGTCCTTGTAAGGCTGGGAACCTGTGGGCGTGTCTGTCTGTCTCTGTAGAGAGACAGAAAGCCAGGCTTTCAAACAGAAGTAAGCCAGGGAGCAGATGTTACAAAGGTGAGGAAAGAGCAAAGGTGCGAGAGTAAGGAGACCAAAGGCAGCGGTTTTCTTTTTGTGTGAAAAACAAACAGTAGAAAATGTTTTGGACTTTGTGAGACATTAGGCCTGCACGGAAGTTATTCAGCTCTTCCATGGTGGCACAAAAGGAGACATGGGCTACAAAAGCTAGTGAGTGTGGCTATTAGCAGAACTTTACTTATGAGAACAAAATGGGAGTTGGGTCACCCGAACCATAGCTGTTATTCATTCACACGGTGTTTTGTTTTGTTTTGTTTTGTTTTTTCATCGCTGTGATGACAGACCCGAGGAGGGGGGCAAACAGCTTAGGATAGGAAAGGCTTACTTAGGCTCACAGCTTCAGAAGTTTCAATCTGGCATGCGGACACGATGCAGTAAAGTCCTTCTGGCACCCAGGAAGCAGAGGCAGAGAGCTTGGGCTGAAGGGCTTTTTCGTGTCCCCCTCTCTTTTCCATGCAGAGCCCCCAGCCAATGGGATGGTTCAGCGCACATTCTTAGGGGCTTCACACAGTCACTTAGTCCTCTCTGGAAGCACCCTCACAGACATACCAAGCACCAGGCTTTACTAATCTCCTAGGAGCCTCTCACCCCAACCAAATTGACAACCAAGTTCACAAACCCCAGTGATGCAGCCTTCTCCAGCCGCCTCCAGCTGTGTGGGGGCAGGCGTGCCATTCCGTGTCATCGTATAGCCATGTGGAGTATGGGGAGGGACACGAGGGTGAAGTGTGTGTACCAGAAAATTACTCTAAGGAAAAGCTGTGGAGTCTAAACTGAGTTATGAGGCAAGTAAGGGCGCTAGGGGTAATCAGCTGTGAGCAACAGTGCAAAGGAGCCAGGCCTGATGGGCCTGAGCGTCACTGCCGCCTCGATGCCGAGATCCTTCTCAAGAGGAAAAAGGACAGTTCATTAGCTGTTTTATTAAAGACTGAGTGCTAAGTAGCAATTCCTACATCGTCGGGTGGCAATGCGTGTAGCACAGTAGATACTGTGTGACTCCTCATTTGTCAGGGGAGACACTGAGTGGAGCTGGAAGTGATATCTGAATTGGCATTGTTTACCATAATATCTGTTGCTTAGTTATCAACAACACTCATTTTTCTTTTTATTGCATGGAAATGTTTGCTTGATATTTCTCCTCAAACACTATATAAACCCATTATTGTGTGTTATGTATCTGTCTACTATGTGTCCGTCTGTCTGACTGCCTGCTCACTGCCTATCTCACCTTCTCATTTCTTCACCACTTACTTAGTCTTTGCATATGGCTATATTTTCCTTGGGGCCAATCTACTGAGAGCAGCGGGGCGTCTGGTACTCAGGAGCCTCCACGACTTGCCTCGTGACACTTTTTACCTTTAGTTGTATTGCTGTTCATTTGTACTCCAGCCCTGAAAAGATCCCCAACGCTTCCACAGGCACCAAGCCTTCACGTGCACTGACAGAAGCCAGATCTCTCAAGACTCTGCCTGTTATATGCTGTTCTCCCTTCAAATCCCAGCACAAATCCACCTTAGCTATAGTTTTCCAAAATGACTGCTTACCCACTGCAGGGATACAACACAACGACCAAGGCAACCTACAGGAGGAAGGGTTCACGTGGCCTTACACTTCTAGAGGGATGAGAGTTCATCACCATCATGGTGAGGAAGCATGGTAGCAGGCAGGCCAGGTGACTGGAGAAGTAGGCTGAGAGCGCCTCATCTTTAACACTAAATCAGGAAGCGGAAAGAGCTCCACTGGAAACAGCACAGGCTTTTGAAAGCTCAAACCCTGGCCCAGTGAAATACTTCCTCCAACAAGGTCATGCTTCCAAAGGCTCCCCGAACAGCACCATCAATGGGGATGGGGAACATGAGGCTGTCTTATCTGAGCCACTACAATAACTAGAATGTTAGTCTTGTCCTTCGTCTTTCTCTGCGCATTGGACTTTGATAATGTTATGTACAGTGTTTCACATACAGCACTTAGTCAATGTCTGATAGATTTAGTTAAATGAAATACCCTTCCTTCTTTTGTAATGCAAGAGGTGACTTTAAACCACCCTGACACTGTCGATGTAAATCCTGAATATTTAAAAATCCATCTCATTCTCTCTCTCTCTCTCTCTCTCTCTCTCTCTCTCTCTCTCTCTCTCTCTCACACACACACACACACACACACACACACACACACACACACACACACACACACCATGAATCCAGATATGATCTCCTGGAGACTCTAATCCTGCTCCAATAAGTAAATATTGCATTTTGTTCAATTCTACTCCAAACCCATGGCTGAATATCAATACACTGCTGAGTATTTGTGTATCATTAGCACATACTTAGTGTCTTAAGTAAAATATTTTTGTTTGTTTGGAAATGTTTTCCCTTATAAAATTTAACAAGATAAGAATACGTAGAGGGACTAGAGGCAGAGGGCAGCAGAAAACCTTTTGTGTTTTATCTGTAATGAGCCTTGTGCTTTAAGTTGCCCAATTTAATTGTTTTCTCACAAGAGCCTCATGTGGTGGATATTATAATCTACATTTTACTGATGAAGAGAATAAAGAATCCTTAAGTCATAGTTAAATTATGTTAGACATGATCTTGAAGAAAGATGAACCTCGGAATATGCTTAACATGTTTAAGGCCTTGAATTTAATATTCATCACTTATGCAGACTCACACACTCACACACACACACCACACTCCTAAAATCAAGATATACATATATCTCTAATATTGAGCCACAAATACTAAAACCGTGTATTTATCAAATTAGTGCTTCATCTTAACTAATCCACTTACTTTATTTGAAATTTTAAATGATTGGTTCTACATAAGACTCTCATTAGTATACTAATTAGATATCTAATTAGTATCCACCCAAGACCATGTATTTTTCTAGGCACCAGAGATTGAGCAGTGAGCAAGATAGACCCATTCTACTAACACTGTCAACAGGCTGTGGTGATCTGATGGAGATGCCCCCATAAGCACTAATGTTGGAACACTCACTGCTCAGTTGATTGCATGGTTTGCGTAACTTTAGACTATAGTCTGGTTCGAGTAAGTATATGACTAGGGGTGAGCTCTGTGGTTTCAACGCTACATATCAGTCACAGTTTGCTCCTGCTTGGTGTTTACAGTTCAATATGTGAGCCTTCAGCTTCCTGATCCTGCCACCATGCCTTTCCTCATGGATTCTAACCTTCAGAAACCATAGGCTCAAATAAACTCCTCCCTCTATAGCTTGATTTGGCCAGGGTGTTTTATGACAGTCACAGAAAAGTAGTTAATTCATAGGCTAATAGAGAAATAGATAGTGCAGAGGAAACATCTTTATAACTGTGGGTGTTATCAAGTGCTATTAAGAAAACTCCAAGCAAGTAAAAGAGTGACAATGTCAGAGGAGACCCTTCTAGGTAGAAGTGTCAGGGCCAGGTTCTTTCTAGCAGAAACTTGAACTAAGAGATAGAGAAAACCATTGGGATATACAAGAAAGCCTGAAAGAGGAAGGTATCCGGGGTTGGCAAAAACAGAGAGCTCTGAATGACTGGATCTCCATTAGGCAAGGAATTGCTACACAGAAGGTTGACACCAATGTGGCTTACACAGGACAGTCCAAAACTTTAAAGTGAATGCCACAATAACAAGAAGTAAAGCATGACATGAATTGAATTGATTGTCACCAACTCACTCAGGTTAAGTATACAAAGAACCAAGAAATAAAAAATAAAATAACAAGAAATCACACAACCCAGTTAGTAAATGGCATCATGAAATAAACAGAAATTTCTCAAGAGACAAAGTACAAATAGCTAATAAACATATGCAAAACTGTCCAATTTCACTAGCCATCATAAAAATACAAAGTGAAAGCACACTGAGATTCCACATTCTGCTAGCCAGAATTCCAGTCATTATAAACCAAGGAGCATAAATGTTAGTAAGGCTGCAGAGAAAAGTGAGGCCTCACACACTGCTGATAGAAACGCTGGTGAGTCCAGAAACTACAGCAAGAAGCTTCCTCAGAAATCTAAGAATAAATCTACCACATGGCACACATGTGCCACTCCCGCATATTTACCTGAGCGATTCCTGGTGAACACATTACAAAGAAATGTGTGCATCAACATCTACTGCAGCACCAGCATCCACCATAGGCAAATCAGGGAACCCAGCTAAGGTGTCCGTCAGTCAGCAAAAGAAGATGCAGTTTACATCCACGTGGACTGCATTAACCCTAAAGATAACAAAGAGGACTAACAGGAGAATGAAGCAGAGGAAGAAAGGAAGGCAACACGGAGGACCCAAAGCATATTGTATTCTATGTCCGCATGTAGCCTAGCAGCATCTGCAGTGAATGAAAAAGAAAAATAAGAAGAACTATTCTGAGCACTTTGTGAAGAATAAGCCCAAACCAGCCTGAAAGCAAGGAGAGCCAGAAAGGGCTACAGCCCAGGTCAGAGGGAAGCATAAAAGGAGAGCGCCCGGCCGTGCTGGTCTTTATGACAAAGGAACATTTGAAAGTCCCACCCGGGCTTTCTCTCTCTGTGGGTTCCACTGTTCCTCCCACCATGAGCTCCTCCTTTGTCCAGGTCATTGTCATGATATATCCAGGACATGTGAGCAGAAAGCCTTCATGGCTGGCATGGCAACCCCATGGAAGGCTCTGCTGGATAATGGGCCATGTCTCCTGCTGTGTATGTGGGTCTGGTTTGGGGTCCCAGAAAATGGGACACTCTAGTGGTTGGCAGAAAGGACAGCAGGTGTTTTGTTTTGTTTAAATAAATCAATAGACCCAGTGAGGGCAGAAGAAAGAAGTAATGGCTGGGGACAGACTGAAAAAGCCACAAGCTACCTAAGGCACGCACCAATGCTTTTTCTTTTCTCTAGTTTTCTTTGACATAAAACTCTGTGCCATATCCAATGCTATATCCAAATGTTCTCATATATGTCTACAGGAGTGTTTCAAACAGAGAAGTAAGTGTCCCAAAGAAACAAAGTGGCCTGCAGTGTCACTTACGCTGATAAATCTTACCGCCCTGAAAGCTCTAAGACAGCTCCCAGGTTCCATGAAAATCCTAGCCCCCAGAAGTCCTGGGTACCATCACTCTTTGGAAGCCAGACGCGAAGGCCACCTCTGCCCCTGCTCTCCTTTTACGCCCCCCGCCCCAGTCAGTCCCCACCACTCTCGTGCCTCCTGTTCTCTACCTCATGCCGGCCTCGCAAGTTCCAGGAAGCACGAGACCATCTGGCACAAGAATTATCTGCCTCATCCTTTGTGTGGAGGGTGGGAGCAACATTCTTTTTTTTCCTCTTGTGGATTTAAAAAATAACGCAGTGTTCCCATTTCACACAGCCATGCTCTTAAAGAAAGACTAATTCACTGTCTTTCACATCATTGAATATATAAGTTTAATACCTATGCAGTCAGAACCAGTCTGGGGGACACTTCTGGGGGACATAGAGTTTGATACATACCTCAAGAATTAGGGTTTTTACCTATGTTCTAAGGCTGGAAAATTGCCACATACCTGTACACCTTCGTGACTACATTCATAAACAAGCATCACGTAAAATGCAATGTAATCTAGTTTTGCCACTGAAAATCAATGCCAAAAATGAGTACATGGATTCATCACATTGCTTCCATATTTCTGCCGTCTGATCCATACAGAGCCATAGAGATCAGAGAACAAACTCAAAAGGCAGTTCTCTCTCAGCTACCACAGCCACAAGCAGCACCTAGAGCTCATCTGCCTTGTGTGGACAAGCTATTGACTTGGTATAACCCTGATCTCTTGGACCAGCTCTTCTCATAGACACATGCACAAGGAGCTGTAGGAAAAGTGCCCACAAGTCACCACATACAGGTCTCAGATCTTTCGGGAGATCTGCAACTGTTCTTAACTGCTGAGACATCATCTCTCCAGCACATGCTCTGCATAACTTCCAAAGAAGTAAATCACACAGTCTTTCTTTACCACAAACATTCACTCATTCATGCCACTTGCTATTTATAGATTCATTAATATTCTGAATATTTTGTCAAGTGTAGCAGCTAGAGGGATTCCAGAGATTTGTTGAGTACCATGTCCTGTGGTTCCGTGCTAATCATGAAGTTCCTAAGACGATACAGTCTTGTTTCAAGGAGCCCAGAGATCCCTTGACAAGCAAACGATGTTTCATATACTGTCTTTTCCTATAGGAAATGCCACAGTAATGGCATGCATTTATGTTGATGCTCGCAGAGGATGAGAGCTATAAAGCAATCCCTGTAGTCAAGAAGATGCCTGTAGACAAAGCCTTGAACTGAGAAAGAGAACAAACCATTCTCAGTTCTCACACGCCCCCTAAATCTAATGTATGCTTTTTTGGATTTATGCATTTTGAAGCCACTTAACTAACCCTGTAGTAAGGGAGACCCTGGCTCACTGAGTGCAAAACAAACTGGGGCTGAGAGAGAAGGTGTGAGAAAGTACTGGGCTACTTAGAGACACCTTCCCCCTGCCAGGCATCCACCAGGTTCAGACCATGTGGATCTTCTAAGAGGTTGGTTTTCCAGACTGTTTATAATAATTAAAGTACCTTCAAATATACAAAATTCATCCATTTATTTGTAGTTTCCAGATGTAGCACAAACTAAAATAACAGAAAAAATGTAGAAGAGTATGGCTGGGGTGGTGGCTCAGTGTGTGAAGAAGGTTTTGTGTAGGCATGAGTGCAGATTCTGAACACTGCTTAGAAAGCCAGAAATGGTCTATTTGGTGTGTGCCTGTAATGCTGGAGTTGGGAGGCATAGATCGGAGCATGAAGGGGCTGGCCCAGACAGCCAGTCTAGCCAGTCATGAGTGCCAAGTTCTAAGAGAGAAACCTTGGCTCAAAGAACAAAATAGACAACATTTGAAGAACATATCCCAACATCTACCTCTGACCTACACACACACACACACACACACACACACACACACACACACACATCCCACATATACAACATACACATAGACACATACAACACATACATTTTTTTTAAAATATGTAAAAAAGTATATGTTAATTATTCAACAAAACTTACAAAGTACCTGCTAAAGTGTAACATGTTTTGCTTTGTATACATTCTACTCCCGAAAACACTGGCCAAGTTGAAATAGCATGATGAAACTAACTAGCAAACTTTAAAACACTTGTTTTTCAAATGTGTTTACCATATAATTGAAGAAATGAGGGTTTTTTAAACCCTTCAGGATCTGATGACAAGGATTATTCATCCACTATTGTGAAGGTGAGGCATCTTCCTTTCAAGTTACAGTTGTTTTCAGCAGCATGTAATTGCTATTTGAGTTTGCTTCAATGAATAAATATTTTGCAATACATAGTTTAGCAATACTGTGCTTCCAAAATATCATTTATTTTTTTCCTGTTTAGATAACTCCCTAGGGAAAAACACCTTAAAACAAAAATCATGTATTTATATATATATAAAAAGTTGTATCAGGAAATCTAAACCCAATAGAAGAATGTATAGAATACAAATGGATTTTAAATGTGTGACAATATTCTCTTTCTCAGCCTTAATAAATGAATGCAGATTTGAATTTTAACTAGATCCCAACTACTCACTACCATCCAACCAGTCCTATAAAGTGCAGTACAATGTCACAGGTCTATCAAGATTAAAACAGCACACATTCTTTCACTCAGAGTTCCATTTAGAGGAATTCATCCCTCCACATAAGTTCTCGTGTATGTGAGTGTGTGTGTGTGTGTGTATGTGTGTGTGTGTGCAAGGTCCTCAACACAGTGCTGTATACACACCATACAATAATACCAGCAAATATTTTAATAATCTCTTTTGAAATTTTTATTTATCTATTCACTTTACATCTTGACTGTAGCTCCTTCCCTCCCTCCCTCATGCCCCTACCCTATTCCGTGGAGGCCCCAATGACATCTTAATATATATATATTACATATATATATATATATAGTGCTGATATAAATTTATATATTATATTAACATATAATATATACTTATATGTTGTTATATATATACTTTATATGCTGTATGTGGTATACATCACAACCAGCATGGGATGGCTATGTGATTGTTTTATTCAAGTGTACTAGACTATGAAATTATTTAAGAAAGCCAGGTAATATAAAAATGGTTTCCAAGCCAACATGGTATAGTAACAGGAAAGCAGAGGCATGGGGCTCACAGATTCACTAGGTAAGGCGTCCTCATTTACCAGTCCTTCCCTTTACCCTCCTCTCCACCCTCAGTCCCTCCTTCTCCATTCCCCATCAGTAAAGGGCCTGCACCTTTCTTGGCCTCTCTGTAACTTACTCTCTTTCAGACACATTCACAATAACACTGTACTGATTTCATCATTCAGCCAGGATCAATTACTTTATTTTTTTTTTTAATATAAAGCACCGTAGCCCTTGCCTTCATGGACCTTGCTATTTTAGGTGAAATGAAAATGCTAGAAAATCATAGCAGAGGGTGTGATTAAATTTCTTGTGCTGGCTTTCAGCCTTCTGTCCTAGACCCATGAAGTCGTGGCTCCAAGTTGTCCTTGTCTCTTCATCTATTTTCAGCATTATCAACACACATCCCCTCTCCCCCTCCATGGATGTGTCTGCATCATTGTTCGGATGGTCCGTGGGAGATTTTCTTCTTCTATTCTTTCTAATCCATAATAGCCTATGTGACATTTTAGAAACTAAATGAGTGTGTCACCCTTCCCCCTGAATTCCTCAGATATCATTCTGTCATTCTTAGAACAAGATCTATAAAGTTTTCCCTAACTCATCATGACCTCCCCCTCCCCCATGCTAGTCTCTAGCTGACATCATTCTAGGTACTTCCTACACATGGTTTTCTCCCTGTGTTCTCACCGTTCATCTCACCCCATATCCGAACCTCGGTAGGTCCTTTCCCCCATTGCATTTTGGCAGATAGCTTCTTCCCGCTCTTTAAATATCACTCCCTTAGGAAAACCTTCCCTGACAACCCAATTAGGGCCATCACTGGAGTCATCACCTGGCCTGCTTGTCTTCATTTCTATATTTGTTTGTGTCCTTTCTCCCTGTAAGGTAGGATGTACTTTGAGAGGAGGGGCATTCGGGGCTTCATTCATTGCCACATTACCAGTAGCAAAGTATCTGCACATAAAGACTATTTAGTAAAGGCTTGTTGAAACATTAATAAACAGCTACCAGTAATGAGCAAAATCATTAATAAAACTTGAATCTGTATGTTGCAGGGAAGGCGGGCGCATAGTCATCTCTTGACAGTGCCTTCCAATGTCCAGAGGTCTGCTCTGTGTCCCCTTCCTATGCCTGGCCTCGCATTCCACCATGCTGCTTTCCTATTCCTGTGAAGACATCCCTGGTCAGTGCCCTGAGACCTCTGTCCTTGCTGTTCCCATTACTGCTTCCTACACGGTCACTTCTCACCTTGGAAGCCATTCAGAAGGAGGCTATCTTCCAGCCTCTGTCAGAACTCCCCACCTTCGTCATCCGCTCTCCCCGGCCTTGCTTTCCATTTCTTCACTGCACTTAACTTTTGAGACAAAAAGCCCTTGTTATCACACGTATTGTCTGGATAGACATCTTCCAGACACTGTTCCCAAGACTCCCAGCAGGTACAGGTCTGCACCTTGTGGAGGAGACACACAGCGAATGAAGTCTGTGTAGACACACTCCTTAGTACAAGACGCCAAAATGTGAACGAGTGCATCTTTAGGATAATGCTTCTGTTTGTGCTAGAGTAAATGCTCCCTGACACAGACATGTGACCCCAGCTACTGGACAGACCATGGCAGGAAGTTAACACACTTAGGGCCACTTCAGGAAACTTAGTGAAACCCTGCCTAAAAACAAAAGGTAAGAACTGGAAAATGGCCTGGACATAGCCTAGTGGCAGAATGCTCACCTGGCATGCAATCTGTCCTAGGTTCAATGACAAGTACCATTAAATAAATATATAAATAAGTAAACCTAGTAGGTGTAATCTTCCTGAAAGGAAAAGCCAAGCATACAGTTCCAGTAATGCCCTCCGTGACAGAAAACTGACTGCCTAAGGTTCAGGAACACATTAGATAGATAGATAGATAGATAGATAGATAGATAGATAGATAGATATAGATATAGATATGTATATATATATACATATATACACACACACACACACACACGCACTCATGAATGTTGTCAGTTCTAAGATGTCTCTACTTTCCATTAGAAGATAGTAATATTTCCTGTAGATAGAATATGGGAGGGGACCAATCATGTGCACCTCTAGGAAACTGAGGCCTTCATAGACAGATCCCTGTGCTTCTACATCCAGGGTTGAAACAGGTATTCCATACTTAAAAATAGTCATAACCCATTGTCAGTAGACTGTACATATCTTAATGGACTGCTATTTTTTTTCTGACTCCATAAAGCAAGTGTACTCCATTTTAGTAGGCAAATTAATTGAATTGTCTCTTTGCATGAAGAAATACAGTAGCCAATAAACACATTTTAAAAAATGTTCAATGCTTGGCCATCAGGGAAATGCAAGTCAGAATGAAATTGGGATTCTTTCTCCCTCCAGTCAGATTGCCTTTCATCAAGTAAACGAGAGGCAACAAATGTCCTGAGGGTGCTAGGGGTAAGGCTTGGGGATGTGGGAGGAATAATTATACACCCCCTATAAGGATGTGACTTAGCCCAGCCACTATGGAACTCAGTCTCCATCCATAAAATAGTATGTCTATAAGATCCAGATACTTATAGATATTCACCCTCAAATAATCAAAGGCGGCATGAGCTTGAGATACCAGTACCAGCCATAGTTACTAAAGCAATGGTAGCCAAACCATGGAATCTCCCATGTGCCTAACAGCAGACAATGGATAAAGAAGATATAGTGTATATACACAGTGGAGTACTAGTCATTCAAAAAGGCAAATTGTGTTACCTGCAGGAAAAAAAAAACATATAACTGAGAATCACCATGTTAAGGGAAAGGGGACAGACTTATAAAGCAACTAGCATGTGTTTTCTTTCATATGTGGAATCCTGGAAGGGTACAGAAGAATTGGCATTACAGTAAAAGAAGGGATATTTAGGATATGGAAACAGAAAGGGCAAGAGGGAGGGTAGGAAAGAAAACATAATAGAGGGCATGGATAGGATCACAATATACTATGTGCATTTATTAAACATCATAATGAAACCCTTTACTTTGCACCGTTAGTGAATGCTAACCAAAATGCATCTTGCTATAAGAAAACAAGTCACTTTAATATTTGTATGTACAGAAAAGCGTTTGAAATAGCACTTGCATCTTAAATATCGAGTAATAAGAACATTTAAAGTATGATGCAGTATAAAAATTATATATGGATTTCAGGGACACTATCATTGAACACTCAGGTACTTAGCAATTATTTTCTGGTTGGCTGAACATACCTATTGGAAGTCAGCAGAGTGAAATGCATAAGAGTGTGGGTTGGGGTCTGGACAGACCCATGTTTGCAGTAGAGCCACGGTATTCATTAGCTGAGTATGACCTTCAACAAGTGACTTAACCTCCCAAGGCCTCAGAATGTCTCCTAGAAATAAAGCAGTTGAGCTATGTCTGATCCCCAGTTAAATGTATAAAATGAAGCATGTAAATAAATATAGGTAGAGACATTATCTATTTTACCATATATTTTTACCATGTACTGTAATTTTACTACCATGAATTAGTCAATTCATATGATTGTTCTCTTTTTTTCTGATATTTTTTTTTCCAAACAGGGACAAATTAATAGCAAGGGCTAAGTGCATGTATTTTCAGAGATACAATGCTGATAATCACATAAACATTATTACGTATTCAGTTTAACATGCAGCACATGGTCAGTGGTAAATGGTGGTTATTACCACAAAAGGCAACACATTACAGAATAAGGATTCAAGGCTCGCTTCTCAACCAAGTGCAGTTTTGTGCACAACGTCCTGAAGCATTTTATTGCAGTGGTACAGGGAGGGGTGAAAGGCTGTGTGTCTGCGATTTATATGGCTTTAAAATCGTGGGAAAACAATTAACAGGTATAGGAGCTCATCGTAGCAGAGATCCAGCTTGTAGCAATTGCTGACAGCTGTTTTACGTGTGATGATCAGTCATTCAGCAGGGTCAATACTCTGATTAGTTCTTTCCGGGTTTACAAGTTCATAGCATCACCCTACTGCTTTCTGTTTATTTAATTTAAAATATTAACTATTAGCAAATGTTTGATTGAATTCCTCAGATCGGAATAAAGCTTCAAGTGCATGGGGAAGAAAAAGAAAAAAAAAAAAGTGGCATAAACTGTGTCAGATTTAGAGGCCCACTGAAGTGCTCCCCTCAGGTGACCAGAGCATTTTCTTCTGTTATTTTTTCTAACTTCTACCCCATTTTTCCTTCCAGCACAACTCATTTGTGTGAGATGAAGTTGAGGCTCCTCACAAAGGGCCTTATAAACATGCGTTATTCGATTTTAAATCTGATTTGAAAGTGCCTCTCGCCTGCTCCCTCAGAGTAAAGTGACCTTTTTAAATGGAGGAAGTGGCTTTGGATGACAGACTTGATAAATGCGGTCGTGCTCACTCAATAAAATAAGGCCCAGTGCATTTGAGGATAAATCAGTGAAATGTACAGCCCCACCTGTCTGTTTCCATCATTCATTTCCACTGTCATTTTCACAGTGGCTGATGGATCACAGTTGCTGTAAAATTAGACAGCCTTTAATCTCATTTCATCCTGATTAGCTTCTCTGTCCCCTTTCCCTCTAACTCACTGACTGACACGCTAAAAACTCTGAGCAGGCTGTGCGTGACGTGAAGGCCCACCTCCTCCACCACCACCTGCTTGTGCACACGCACAGGTGTCCCCCGCTAGAGAAGTCTGCAAAGGAGAAGGGGTGGCCTTGGGGTGACTTCAAAGAGAAAGGGTGTGTGCAGGGTGGAGTGTCCTTTTAAACGGATTGGGGCTCTTGTTCCTGGCCCTACTTACCTTCACTTTCCTTCAGGTTTAATCAGAAGTCAAAGGAATTAGAGCTCTTATGCACATTTAAACATTGATCAAATAAGTTATAATATTTGTAATCAAATATTTGTAATAAATTTGGGAGCGTTTTATAGTCAGCAATAATCTCAAACCATCATTTGTGTTTACTTATAGCCTTCCACTTCATGGTAAGAAATCAGAAGGGATAAAACTTCAATACTGTGAATACTGGATTGCCCAACCAAGAAATATAATATACAAGACTGTCAAGCAAAAAAAAAAAAAAATGTGGAGAAATAAGAATACCCCACAAACCGGTTGCATCAGGACGTTAAAGAACTTCTTTGCCCTGACTTTGAAGAGTTCGGCAGTTAGCTTAGAGCGATAGCTTCATTTGTCTGCACAAAGCATAACAACAGGGGTAGTCGAATGAGACAAGGCTTAGGAATAAACCGAGTATTGTTTCCTTCACTCGATTTTTGCCTGAATTGGAGGAAAAGCACAGCAGGAGCAAACACAAGAGTTGATACACTTCCAGTGATCTTGTTTGATTATGAGACTGGACTCAAGTCAGAGGGGAAGAAAATACAAATTCTTCATGTTTTAAAAACAATTTGGACACTGAGCTCATCAGCATTTTAAAATAAGACTGTGTCACACGACGGCTGGCCATGGCGGGAACTAACTGAGCTGCTGGCTTCAGCTTCTGCACAGTGACACAGGTAGCTAGTTGTATGCAATGGGAGCTAAGATTGTGCAGGTCCACACAGGTCGGAGGACAGCAGCCGGAAGCACCCAGTCACAGCCAATGATGGGACAGCCTAAGTTTTCTTCCCAGTAGTTTGGAAAAAGGTATCATTCAGACTGCAGTGATTTAATTGGTTTGATTTTTAAAATACAGCTTCAAAACATAATCAGAATTAGTTGCTCAGTGAAGCTAGCAGAGAGACCTACACCAAGGAATTCAGTCATGGCTCAACAAGACCTATCAGTAAAGAGCGGGCTCCAAAGATTGAAGTGAGGATTGGGAGTTTAAGGATGTTCTTAAGAAAACAAAGACCCTTGATGTAATTCATACAGTGCCCACGCCATTTTAGACTGCTTTCTTTGCCCCCTAAATCAGGCATATACATATGAATATCTTTCCTCTAGTTGCTGTATCTTCAAAAGAAATGAATAGTCACAGCAGATAATGAATCAGAATTCTTACAACCTTTTGGAACTTTAGTAAGAGCTTAAAGAATGCACTTATAGAGCTATATACTGAGCTTTCTTTCTCAAAGCCATGCCTGGTTCTTTCTACTTTTATTTTTATATATTAGCAGTATAAGTCATCTCTGAGAAAGCTAGGAGATAATTAAGCCACATTGAAATGAGAGATGTATGTATATCCCTCAAAAAAAGTAAGTCAAGTATAAGATAGATGTGTAATAAGCATTCTCTCTCTCTCTCTCTCTCTCTCTCTCTCTCTCTCTCTCTCTCTCTGCATTGGCAAAGGAGCTCAGAGTAAGAATTGGCTAGGATTCATATTGATTTCCCACTGCACTGGTTTCTTAAGTGCTCTGTTGATCCGTGTCAAGCAATAAGTTCCCTGCCTGAACAGGCACATCACCTTCCCATTTGTCCTCACCTAGATTTAAGGTGCCCATATGATGAGCTGAACAAGGACATCATTTTTCCTACTGGTGTCACTGGGCCCAAGCCACTGCTTGTCATATGATAGCTAATGCCGCATGCATCTACAATCACCTGATGGTATTACACCAGCAGGGACCAACACTGCACAACACCAGCGGTGACACTTGGTAATCCTGATTTTACACAGGAGATGCAAATGGCAGAGAAACCTGGCTTTGGTGGGTTTGTGAATAACACCCCTCTGAGGAGCATCTGCAACTAGGTTACAGAGAAAAGAGAGTGGAGGAGAATGGAAATCTATGACATCCCTGACGGTTTCCATCTCTGTTACAGAAGAGCTCTGATGCAGATAGATGGGGAATGTGTGATTGTGCTGCTAATGACATTGTACAGGAAATTAAGTGTATACATTTGAAGGAGGCATTAAATCAGCAGGACCTTAATTTAAAAACTTAAAACTGTATGGAAATTCAGCCTGCTCAATGCTGTGGAGTTAGAAAGCCACCCAGCATCCCAGTCTGTTTGTAGAAAGATTGCCAGCAAATGGTTCCATGTTACTTAGAGTTGCTTCTCTCAGGAAGTAGCTGCCAGCTCTGACCCTCTCGGAGTGTCACTCATTGCCATAGACACTGCATCTCCCACCATCAGGCCGATGAGGAGAACTCAGGGATGGAAAGCAGCAGCGTGCAGGTCATTCTTGGCTAATGCCCAGAACAACATGATGCAAAACGAATCAAAAGGTGTCGGGCTTGAAACTGCTGGGAATGCACCACTGAGCCAGGGTGTGTGGATCACGGAAGCTGCAGGTAGCATGCTGCTGCTCGTTGATGGAGTCTCGTGTTTTGTACACACTTTGGTGAAGTACGTACCTGGTAAGCTGAGGTATTAGAAACTTTCATATGTCCTTTTCTTCTTCTTCTTCTTGATTCCAGTTATGCCTTACAACAGCGCCCACCACTGCGTTGTAGAGGTGGAAAACTTCCTGTTCGTGTTGGGTGGAGAGGACCAATGGAATCCAAATGGTAACTATTGAATAGCTTCAACTGTGGCTCCTTTGTACAATTCAGCTTTGTGTTACTACAACAAAATATCAGAGGCAAGTGACTTTGAAGAGAAAAGATTCATCGGGCTCATAGTTTTCAAGGTACACAACTGTCCAGGTTTGATGGGGTCAGTGGATGGTGGCTCACCATGAAAAGAATGAACAAAGAAAGGTTATGCCATCAGTGGATCCAGAAAAAGAGAGAAGGTGGGCAGAGTCCCACAATACCTTCTGAGGACATGGTGAACTTAGGGCCTCCCATAAGGTCTACCTCCCAGACTTCCCATCCGCTCTCGTCTTGTGAACCAAACCTTTACCATGCAGATGAGTCTTGGGTGGAGCCACTCATGCGTAGAACAAGTGCACACACTGTGAAAAGGATGTCTGCCCATCCCTTTTATACTTAGTGCTGAAAATACATTTCTGAGTAACACAGGCCAGTGAGGAGGTCATGCATGGGGTTAGCTGAAGGAGGGGGGAGGATACTCGTGGAGCTAGCTGAGGACATGTGTAACAGAGCATTCAAGCATCAATTCTCTAGGGACTTAGCTTCGCAGTGATGCCCAGCCCTTGTCCTTATCCATCCCCTGAGAAATGCCACAAGCTGAAGGAAGGACTCCCCAGGGGAAGGCGGAGTCAGCTGCAGCTGTTCAGATCTTCACCCACTACTCCTTCCATTCTGTTTGTATGAGAACAAGGTTGTGATAAGCATTCTCTCACTTACGCAGCATGGAATCTGGTTCAAGCTCCTTTGCAGCAGGTAGGACCTCAGAGCCAGCACACACACTGTCCTCAGCCTTTGTAAGTGTGTCTTCCATAGGTGGTCTGCCATCTTTCCTGTAAGTGTGATTCCTTCCTAAGTGAAATGAAACCTTTTGACACACATCCCAAACCAAACACAAGAAAAGTATCTTGCAGAATATGCAAAAATGATCATGGTGTTTTTAGAAAGCTTGCAAGTTAAGGGGGGGAAACCACGGTTGTAGCCTTTGTGTTTCAAAGATAATTATGACTGAGAAGCCATAAAACAGCCGGCAGGTACACATTTTTACTTTAAAAAATAACTCAGAACATCCCCCTGAAATTACATGTACTGCACATATTTCCTTGTGAATGCACCAAGTCAAATTGTGTACAAATCACAACATCTGCTCCCTTTAAAACTGTAAAGGAAAACAAGCCAGGCTGCCCACTCATAAGAAAGGCAGAGGGCTGGGGAGAGAGCTCGGTTAATAAAGGTTTTGCCTTGTAAGCATGAGAACCAGATTCAATCCCCAGAAACCAGATTTAAAAAAATAAAAAACAAAAAAGTCCTTTTAAGGGTAGGGAGGGTGGGGTGTTCCTGCAACCCAAGCACTGAGGATAAGGAGACAGGTGGGATCCCTGGACAGTCAGTCTAGCCTGCCTGGTAAGTTCTAGCCTGGTGAGATTCCACCTGAAAGATTAAGGTGGACAGTGCCAGAGGAATAACAGTGGAGCTTGTTCTTTGACATCCACATGCAAGTGTATACACATACACACATGCATATGCACACACAAATACATATAAACACACACATATACAAACATGCCCACATATACACAAACACACACAAACATACACATGCACACAAATACAC
>OU015744.1:62346707-62360962 GCA_907169655.1 Acomys percivali
ATACACATGCACACAAATACACATCTACACACAAACACATAGATACACACATACAAACACACACACATACACACACAAATAAATACAAATACACCCACCCACACACAAATAAATAAATGTTAAATAAAAAAACCTAAAGCATAAAGAGAAAAGCTTAGGAAGTGCTATTTCAGATCGCAGTGCACTTCCTGGCCACTCTTCTAGAGGCCTCTGTTAAAATGATCAATCTCCCACACAACTCAGCTTTCAAAAACAAAACAAAAAGTACAACTTTCCACACATATGAGCCTTCCCTTTTTAAAAAAGACATATTCACAATGTAGCTCAGGCTATCCTCAAACTAGTGGCTGTCCTGCCTCGGTTTGCCAAATGCTGGGATGGCAGGTGTGAGCCATGGCACCTGACTTATTTTGTATTTGCAGTGCTGAGGATTAAACCCAGGTCTTGCTTGTGCCGTGGAAGCACTTTACCACAGTACAATCACAGTTCGAGTGTTAGCCTAAGCAGCCACTGATAAAACCAGTTCCTGGGGACTGGGGTGATAAACTGCTTGTCGCACAAGTAGGAGGACCTGAGTTTGGTCCTCAGGACACATAGAAAAAGTCTAGGCCTGATGGTATATGCTTTTGATTCTAGTGCTGAGGTTGAGTTGGGGACAGGTGGATCTCTGGGGCTCTCCAGTCAGCCAGCCTAGCCTGTTCAAGCCTGTCACAGTTAGTAACCAAGCTGTCACAAGATGAAGGGCACCTGGTAACAACACCTAAGCTTGACTTCTGGCTTCGGCACACCTGAACACACACACACACACACACACACACACACACACACACGCACAAACCTTCTCTGGAAAATATAATTTTTTTTCCTTTTTTTATTAATTTATTCTCATTACATCTCAATGGTTAGCCTATCCCTTGTATCCTCCCATGGAAAATAAAATTTTTATCTGCTTCCTTTTCAACTTCAAATAAAAAAAATGTATCCCAGAGAACAAGACAGGAAGTTGGGGAGAACTTGGAAGACTTTCCTACCTCTAGTCAAGAGGATCGAGTTTTTTTTCTTTGAATTAATTCTGAGACCCATACTACACCACTTGACTATCTTGAGTTCTCTCTCCCTACACCTGAAGCAAAGAGCAACCAGGATTAAAGCCATGCATGAACACACTCTGGCTATCAATCCACAATCACATTTAGTGCTAGAGTCACTCACTGGAAGCTCAGTGCACATCATACAGAGACTCACACGGCAGTTTCTTGTCCTCCCAGAGTGCCATGGCATGATGTGCCTGTGTGCATGTGATTAGCATCGCTGAGCATGCCTATCAACATCTCTTCTCTGTTTTTGCTGCTAGGAAGCCCAGAGCAAAGTTTTTGTAAAGCTTTATGTATTGTCTGTTAACTTCACTATTACTCTCAGTTACAAGCCTGGCAGTTCTCCCTTTCTTTAAAATTTCTTTTAAACTCTTGGAAACCTCCAGATGAAAATTTGCAATCTTTAAACAGAAGGGAGCTGGTTATACAAGAGGCAAGTAAGCTAGCCTTTGGTTCCCTCTGCCAATTAAAATTGTATGTTAATTAAAAACACTCTAAAAAGTTGTTGACTGGTATCTTCCCCAGGTGGAAGATAAGAGCGGAAGGCCTTATCTTCTCTTCAATGAAGGCTGTATCTGTGGCCATGATCAGTCAACATTACAGTTAAGAAATGGGCTGCATCTGTTTCTAAGAGAACTGATGTATGTACCATAACTATCTACCACAACACCATAAATTGTAATTATCTACAAATTCTGTTCATCTGGTCAACCACAGTGGACTCTGGTAGTATTAGCAGTAATAGTTGGTGGGAACTCACTGTTTCAGGCAGAAAAAAAATTGCTGAAATATCAATTAATCCCAAGTAAAGAGTGAGGAGAGAAAAGAAAGTGGAAATAAGTGGGGATGGAGAGGAAACTGGAAATTATAGAAGAAAACAGAAGAGAAGGGGAAGATAGGTTAGAGGATGAGGGGAGGGGAGGGGAGGGGAGGGGAAGGAGGGAAGAAAAGAGGAGAGTCAAGGGGAGAAGAAAGGGTGAGAGAGGAGAGAAGAGCAGAGGAGAGAGATGAGTAATTATAGAAAAAGATGGAAGAGGAGAGGAGAAAGATGGGTAGAGGGTACAGAAGAGGGGAAGGAAAATGTGGGAAACGGAAACTGTTCTCCAAAGTTCTATCATATGTGGGCACCACCCTCAAGCCCCTGGAAGAGTCTCAATAGTAAGTTAGCCTTAGGACAGCAAATAATAAGGCCACCTTAACTCACTTTCATTTCTACCAGGGCTCATTATCTCCCCTGCTTCTCCCCTGCCACCCCAGAGCTCCATCCTTTTTATTTTCCCAGTCTCCCACCTGTTCCTCTTGTACACCACCATGCCTGCATCTCGATATGGCCTTTAATCTCAAGCTTTTTCAAACCAGGCTCTGCTAAGCCTTTTCTCTGAGTCAACTCCACTTCCATTCTATAAGAAATGACAATTTCCGGTTTGTTCCACTGCTGCTCAGCACATGAAACCACTCTCCATCCCATTAGCAGAAGTGGCAGGTTCCTTCTTCCAAACAGAAACTTTGAACCAAACTTCCTACTGAGAAATTTACCCTCCAAAAATATCACTCAAAAGACCAGCTGTGGAAAATAGTCCTTATTGTAATTGGAGCCTCCGTATTTGAATTTTCTGGGTCATCCTTATTCTTCATATCTTCCCGTGGGTCACCAGATACAATTCAACTTACCATCACCTGTCATGAACGGCCAACACTTCCACATGGGAAGAAACTCCTGACGTCACATCCACACAATCCCTAGGATCACTTGACATCTCCTTTGAGTGGTTTCATCAATTTCCCCATCTACTCAAAACCAGGACACCTTTTGAGAAGACCACTTTCACAGACACCATTTCTAGTGAGGGTCTGGCTTCTCCCTTCCATATACTACTAGCTCCTCAGTGATGAATGTGTCACTAGATTAATCCATTGATGACATAGGCACACTCAAGATCCAATCTTCTCCCAACAGCACTAGGGACTAAGCCTTCAACTCATCACATAGACTTCTGAGGACAATTCAGATTCTCTCAGTAATACTACATATTTTCTTCTTGTTGCTCTTTCTATACACAGATCTAAGGTCTATTCCTTGGTCCCAATTGCCTGCTCAAGAACTTTGCAATATTCTTGAACTTAAAAATTTTAAAATGACCACCAAACAGTCCGCACATGCCGTGTCTTCTAGTTTAGTCTTCTATTGGTTTCAGAAGTCCTGGGATGCCTTGTGCTGCCTCTCACCTCTGTGTCTTTATAGCTTAGACTCCCCTGAGTTGTTCCCATTGGCTTTCCTCCCCTCAGTTCAATGAGGCAGCACTTGTCAGGGCCGCCCACACTCTTCAGAGTTTCAGCTGCTTCCTCCTTTCATTCACAAACACTAAGTTGGATTTCAAAATATCATTTTTCCTTTGTTGTTTCCATTTTTTTCCTATCTCAGAGATCAGTCTTTAGATCCTTCATCTTCCCACTCCAACCTCTTTTTCTTAAGTGTCTTCATCTACTATACATTTAAATAGTAACTCTGAACTCATGCCTCCAAAATCTGCAGTGGTAACAATTATTCAGCCACAGGCTTAGAAGCCACCTCCTTCTGATATCCTGTAGGTTTCTCTGGGTTAAGCACAAGACTAAGCCCATAACTTCTCTCATTAGTTTCTACTCAATTCCTACTTAGACTTTGTCACTCCAACAAACTGTGTGACCTTCCAGTCAGTCACTCAGGCTAAAAACCAGACAGTCATCCTTAATGATGCACTTTCTCTTGTACAAAAAGAGATGTTTGGCTGAACCTGTATGATGGATTTCAAACTTGGCCATGTCTCAGCCATGTGAGCACACATGTGTGCACATTCTATTTATTCCTAGGGTGAAATCTGGTCCCCATTGCCTAGATACAAATCACGAACAAAGGCAATGCTTAGGGTTGAGGTTTTGGGTGTGCCACCTCTAGTGCTACATGGAAAGCTTAGTGTGCTCTTTCAACTTGTATTTCTCACTTTGATGTCAATATGTATGCAAAATAAGATTCATTTTAATACCTTGGAAGCATTAATGTGCTTTTTAAGCTCAACAGAGGGGATAAGCTGGCTAAGCAGCTCAGCAGACTCATGCTTGTTTCCCGATTCAGCAAATGCACTTGTGTTTACGTCATGGCCATGGTGCATCTCCCAAACGCACACACAGACTTTCTGTGATAAGCGTGATACAAGACTGATTGTCATGACTGCTGCTATTTCCATGGGGAGACAAAAGTCTTTTTCTACAAATAGGGTTCTTGGGTTAGTAAAAATAAATGCTTCTAATGGGGAATTAGGCATGCATGGGGCTTGAGTATATGGAAAGTATTTTACTTTTCTCTTAAGTTTGCTGTTATTATTACTTCTCTAGAAAATAGGCTTTAATGTTTGTAGGATAAAAACATATTACTAAAAAAGATTGTCCAGAAATATCATACAAGGAATTCTCTAAAATGGAGAATCTGGAGGCATTAACTTCTTTTTAAAACATGAAAATATCAAAACACAGGAAAAAAACGTATCCTAATGTGCTGATAGTTTAGCAAACATGCTTGCTTTTGGTACGGTTGACTGGGCTGTGTCATTCCACAACAATGAAGAGAATGAACAAGAGGGAGGCCCATTTGAGGAAGTGCCTTCCTGCCTCCCATGCAGTGCTGGAGGCTCCCTTAAGTGAATTCACGCTTGTTAAATGTGACAACAGAGATTTTAAAAAACTGATAAATGTGCAAATCAGCAAAGGGATCGAAGTTCTAAATGTCTCAAATGTATTTTTACAGGAAAACATAGTACAAATTTCGTCAGCCGGTATGATCCCCGATTTAATAGTTGGATCCAGCTTCCACCCATGCAAGAAAGGTAAGTGTTTATTTCTTTCTGTCTGAGACGTGTAGGAATGCTGCACAGAAGCGTAGGTGACACATCATAAGGACTGTTGGGCGGAGTCCACGACGGGCACACGAGGCAAAGTACTAACCTTGGCTTACCCAAGCTAGATTGCTAAATTATTGGCAATTATTTGTCCTAACGTGAGGATAAAAAAATTATGCAGCATATCTTCTCTGACCATAGTGATGACACATCTTGGAACATACTGGGTAGCCACTGGTTCTATGGTTCTTATCAGTAATGTATCTAAGTCCTCAAAACATAGACTGCCACCCCCACAGCAGTCTGCATGCCAAGGCAAAAGCTTCTGTATTAAATTTGAGGTATTTGATATTTGATTTAATATTTACCATCAAAACTTGGAATTTAACATTTAAAACTGTATAAGTTTAATATTGCAAGAACTTGGATCATTTACATGTGCCTCTTCAATAATAGTTCATATATTAGCTTTTAAAAATAGCTCTAGCTGGCCATGCTGACACATTCCTGTAATCCCAGCACTTGGAAGCTAGAGGAAAGATAATCCAAATTTTAAAGGGCTGGGCTCAAGGACACAGCAAGCTGCAGTCTGGTTATATGAGACCCTGTATCCCAAAACAAGACAAAAAAATGCCATCCCATTTTGTCATACACAGAATATTTATCTCACCCTAGTCCCTTAGCTACCATAGGATAGCATTGGTACTATATATGGATATTTTATTTCTCCTGGCTATGTTCAATCATGATGTCATATCTTTGTATGCATATGATAATGTCGATGCATGTTAAATTTTAAGGACTTAACTCTTTTTACAACCTTTTAAGTAAACCGTCCAATAAGATAAATGACAATAAACTACAACTTATTTCCTCCTCATCATTAAGAATTAGGGAAGTAGCGATCGGCTGCATCCTTTTTCTTTTCTTTTTCAAAAATGAACTCCCTTCATATCTATTTCATCATTCAAGTAGATTGCACTGAGATCAAATTAGATCCTTAGCATAAATTTCAAGTTAAAGGTAATCTGCATGAAATAGCATTTATTCCAAAATGGATGTTTCTGCAGAAAGACACTATGAATCTATTTAAGTGTATTAAGATGCTTGGTATCTTGCCACCCTGTATAAGGGAATTAAAGCTCTCTTAGATGTACACAGTAGCACATGTCTACAATCTCAGCACGCAGAAGCCTGACACAGAAGGGTTATGACTTGGAGACCAGCCTGGGCTGGACTATGAAACCCTGTCTCAATTACATAAACAGTTATCCACAATGATAAGAGAAAAGATGAGACTCTTTGAGGGACTACACACTATCAGCCAACAATATCCAGACAGTATGTTAAGCACCATGAGCTCACTTAAGAAAACCTCTCTCAGCCTCTCCACTGTATATCAAGAAATACTTCCAAGTCAATCACTATTTTGACAAACTTCATGAGCCACGGGTTTCCTGCTGTCTTTCTCCAGCACACTCCATCGCTTTTTGCGGGAGGGTTGAGTTCCTGGTGACTGTTACAGTAACTGTCTCACGTTGCCCTTTAATCAAGACCATTCTAGAAAGTTCTATCTACAAAAGCATCATCAACACATGTTTGAAATGTCATTCTCTCATCACCACTGTCCCCTTTGCTGGGGGCTGTACACCATGATAATTAACCTTCATGCCTTCAGCGTGGGAGGCATAACTCACGTCGCGGTCAATTATCTCACTATAGAGCCCCTAAGGATGGAAAGTATTGCTACAAAACCTAATTAGTAATTTTTTTAGACTCTGTATTGTTGACTTGATAGTCTGTAATGACTTCCTCTGAGGCAGGGTGGCCTATCATGGCAAGGTCCTACTTAGACAGATTTTAGCAGCTCATTGACCTGACAAAAAGACCTGCCACGGTCTGTCAGCACCCGGCAGCCACCGTTGACAGAATGGACTGTTTAGCATCTCTTTCGAAGTCATTATGGTATACCATGTCAGGTCCTCAGTAAAAAGAAGTTTTCTTTCTTTCCTTTTTTTTTCTTTTCTTTCTTTTGTTTCAAGATTTAGAATGAACAACCTGATAGAGAAAATTACTCCTTCCAGAGCTGAGTAGGAAAACACAGCCCTCACAGATACCCAGGAGCCTTCTAGCGCCATCTCTCCTGTAGGCTGGTTGGCCCAGGCAGCAAACCATCACTTCAAATGAAATGTGTCTTCTGCCATTTCCAGGCTTCTATTCAAAACAGCAATGGCCACTGGTGCTCTGTGTGGTGGTTAAACATAGGAGGAAGAAACCCAAGATAGATAAGAAGCTCTGGCTCAGAGATACTTATTGAGACATTTAAGTTAATTTTACCATACGTAGATCATGAATCAAACCAGAAGCTCCTCACCTGCCTGTTTCTAGCATTCTTCTGCCAAAGTGCTGAGATATTACCAGACTCATCGAGATAAGAGAACTCTGTTTTAAGTCCTCCTGGGGGCAAATAGCCCTTACAGAGCTGGGAACAGATTCTTAGCCTATTTCACCTAGTCGGATAATCCTGTGGGGTCGAAAAAAACTGTTCAGTAGCCTCCCTCTTCAGCAGAGAGTTAGACATATGGCCTCTAGGCTTACTTAACAGTGGGTGAGCTCACAGACTATATGTTTTCTAACTATGGATTTATAAGTAAACGATTAAATGGAAATACAATTTTAGATTTACACAGTGGAAGTCAATGACTACTCCCCCCAGCATCCTCCAGTAGCCAATAGTTCAACAAGAAAGACTAAAGCCCAGGAGCCGCATCATGTTTGGATGGTGGCAGGTCCAGTGGTGTACCCTCATGTGCACCCACCAGACTCCAATGGACAGTTCCAAGTTCATCCTCACACAGACGGCCCTGGTTAAACACAGAGGGCCACAAAATACAACAAAAGGATGGGACCTTGACAAAGGGATTTAAAAGGAGGAGGAAGGGGTGGGGAGGGAGAAGGGGAAAGGCTGGAGGTGAGAGTAACCAGAATGTATCATATACATGCATTAAATTGTCATTGGATACATTTAATAAAAATCATAATAACAAAAATGAGTGCTGATGAACTATTTGAGTCTTAGATTTAAGATTTGATTCTGTCTCAAGAGAGGGAAAAAGTGAATGCTTAGAACAAGAGAAATGCTTTGGTAGCTTCTTTTTTTTTTTTTAAGATAAAATAGACATTTTATATTTAGTAATAAAGCAGAATTGTTTATCCCTATATAGTCTAAAATATGTGTGTAAAAGTGTTTGGGAAGCAATATATGCTCTTTGTTTGACTGAGTAAGAAACTAGATGCTAACATGCCCAAAACATTCCCAAACTTAAATATTATTGGAGAAACTGTGGGAGACAGTATTACACATGAAAATCTGTTGTTTCTAACTTGTTGATGCAAGTCAACAATTTCATCTAGGTTAAGATTACAGAAATTCAGTCTTATGCTTCAGGATAAATATAATTTACTACAGCTAGACGATCAACATATAAATACATAAATAGGCTGTACTTGGGTAGATAAAGTATTTAAAAATTATCGATGACAGATGAATAAGTAGATAATAGATATATAAATGATAAGTAGGTGGTAGATAGATAGATAGATAGATAGATAGATAGATAGATAGATAGATAGATAGATAGAGTACATTAATAGTTCACTCTGAGGGTTAGTAAGGAATTTTAAAGATCTAAAAATAAGCAATTTTAAAGTATATTTGTAAATGTTATTTGTTAGCCTTTCAAATCTTTTCTCAGAAACATTGCTAAATGTTGCTTCTGGCAGAGAGAGAAATGAGAAGTGAGAGGAGGAAGAAACAAACAATTTGAACTTATGACAGTGTGAGTCCACTATGGACTATTTAGCAGTCTTGAGCTTACTTTAAAAATAAATAAATAACACAAGCCAAGTGTGTTCTTTCCATGGAGAGGAGGGAAAAGCCTCCTCTGGTTGTATCTGAGTCTGGAGCAAGAACTCAGTGTCACCAGAGCACCAAGTCCTTGTTTCTATAAAGCATTTCAGGAACACACAGGTGGGCCATGAGAGGAAACCAGGGGACTCAGCATCATCACTGTAGGACTTTCTACACAAAAATTTCACTCTGAGTCAGGAAGTAAAGCCTGCGATAGTTTCCAGTTTAGATCCTAAATCCACTGTGTATGTAGGTCTGGGAATACAGATGGATCATCAAACCAGTTCTAACAGGCTGACTTGGTGCCAGAGGGGCAAGACGCCAGTCAAAGCAAAATGAGAAAACTGCCAAATGGATGTCCACACCCATCAGAATGAATCGTCATCTCCTGGATCAGTCCTGAGACAAACTCACTGTTCCCAACTTACAATCAGTAGTCCAATTACACACTAACGACTCGTAGTGCAATAAGTAAATGTATCCTTTCAGAGACCTCTGCACTCCTCACAGAATCATCTGGAACAACTACACTGACCTGTCTTGTGTCCATGATGCAATGAGACGTGTGTCTTTCGAAGACCTGTGTCGCTATTGTCAACATTTTAACTGGAAAAGAGAAGAGCATTAAATAATTTTGACAGGTCATATTCATGAGAAAGCAATTGGAATTTGTCTATTCAAGTGGAAGAAGTCAGTGGACCAGGTCTTTGAACCTTATTTTGCAACTTTTAAAATCCTAATTTTATGTTCAGATGAGAGTCTCTCTCTCTCTCTCTCTCTCTCTCTCTCTCTCTCTCTTTCTCTCTCTCACACACACACACACACACACACACATACACAAACACACACACACACCCTAATACTGAAGTTTCAGAACCCAAAAGGTAGCCTTCACTTTATGAAATATGACTCATCTTTTAATTTTATCACATTTCTTCCTTCTACTTCTTTCTATTGTTATTGTTCTTTATCAGGTTCCAAACCCTCCAGATCATATACTTCCTTCAAAAATATCAATGAGATATAGAAAAGAGAACACAGTCAAAAATATCATCCTAAAATGATCAATAATGGCTATCAAGACAATGTAGGACTATCACAAAAGCTGAACACAGTGTCATCCCCAAACAGTCTTACACCTAAGTAGTGAGATATCATCTGAGCAAACATGACACTTTGGCCTTCTCTTCAGTATCACAAGCTGAGCCTCTGTGATCTGAAATTCAGCCACTGTGATTTACAGGTGACATTCTCACAGTGAAACACAAGCACACTGCAAAGTATTGTATAGCAATCACCTATATGGACAATCATAACTGGTAAAGTGCTGAGAATAAATAAGTACCCAGCCATATAAATGACATCTATATCAACCTCCCTTCCACAAAAGCTCAGGAAATGTTGCTACAGGTGTGGGCGGGGCTGGGAGATTGTAAGAACTGGAGCATGGGGAAGAATGCTGTGAATGTTGTCTGAACACGGTATGGCTGTCATGTACCAACTCTCAGTAGCTGTAGCTATCTACTCAAGAGCTGAGCAAGATCAAGCCAGTTAAAATTCAAGCATGGATGGAGAGGGTTTTCAAAACCCCAACCCTAGCTAAAGAGCTATTGGTAGCTGTCGCATTTTTAGGCATGTGGCCCACATTCAAGTGCATGGGGCTCATACTTATGCACATAAGGACAGCACTAATTAGATCCAGTGGATACTATAAGAAACAATATTTTGTGCATGTAACTAAAGATTGAAGAGGAAGAGCATAAAGTTCAAGTAAAACTGAAATGTATTTTATGTTTAGATTTGGATCCCTTCCCCCATTTTCTCTACATAAGTATTTCTAAATACAAAAATTCCTGAAATCTAAAACATTTTGGGCCCTGAGAATTAATATGAGAGCCTTTGACTATACTATTAAGAGTTCATAAGAGCCAACTTTAAAAAACTTTTTATCCAGGTAAAGACGACCTGACAGTTTCTGAGAATAAATTGATGGTGAACACTGATACAAGCACATGGAATCACCTGCACACATGCCATGGGAATGCTCTCTTACTGTCCCTATGTCACTGGAGAGCACTCTGAGCCTGACAGAAGTTGTGTGCCAGGCCAAAGGTCACATGCCTAGTAGGGCACACCAAATAATAGTCTCATTTTGTAAGTCACATGGTTCATCAAGGTGTCATCCACTCACTCCCAGATGTTTCAGTATTTCATACACGCAACTTGGGAAATCTCCAAATAATATAGGTTACCTGATAAACATTTCTAGCACTCTCCATATGGCACCCAGTGTAAATCGTGTCCTTCCGGGCTTTGGCACTTGCCATTCTGGTCATCATAGGTCCAGACATCATAACTCTGAAGGTCTTAGACCGCTGAGCCTTTCATCTTTCTTGCTTCTCGTGTCTTACTACATATGCCTTCCATCTTCATCCATCAGCAGAGTTTTCATGTTACTTCTTTCCATTTCTTCCACTGAAAGTCTAAATCCAGCTTTTCAATATGTCCTTCCTAAATCGTAGTTCACCTCACAATTGGTCACCTATCCTTTCTTCAAATTTCACACATTTTGCCTTTGAAAGGGTAGCTGGCAAACAGTCAGTAGCCTCTCTTGAACCAAGAACTAAAGTCATTCAGAAGCCTCATTAGAATCAATACCAAAGGCTCCCTAGGCAAAATTTCATGTAACTGGTATTAGAAGAACTAAATATATATGTTAGAAGCCAAATATATAGAACCACTACATAAAGTTCACAAAAGTTATTCTATTTGCAGTTGTACTAGGAGGGGAAAATGATAATTGAAGAGAAATTTTGATGATGCAGTTTTCTAATAAATTGGGAACAATGACCCTTGAAGGACCATAAAGAAAGTGAATGTCATGATAATTTATTATTGTTACATTATCTACCTCATTTTTCACTTTGTCTTATTGAACTACGGTATCCTTAGAAAGTACCAAACATCCCTAACATTAATGAACATTTTATCAGTGTGTAGAAGAGAAGAAGAAAAGAGCAGACACAAAGCTTTGGTTGCCTTTCCTCTCTCGTAGCATTTGAACACCAAAAGTGTTAACTGGGGTGAGTAGTGCACAGGATTGCTATGCACGGTCTTGGATGTAGAAGTCAGATGAGTAATGGCCAGAGGTTCACAGCCCTCTCTGAAGACATACCCTCTCCACTTTAACCAGCTGATCAAGTACCCCTTACCACATTTCAAATGTGACAGTCCACAGACTGAGAGCTGTTGTTTTGATTGCAGAAGAGCCAGTTTCTATGCATGCCGCTTGGACAAGCATCTCTATGTGATTGGAGGGAGGAACGAAGCCGGCTACTTGTCCAGTGTGGAGTGCTACAACCTGGACACAAATGAGTGGCGCTACGTGTCCTCTTTGCCCCAGCCTCTGGCGGCCCACGCAGGAGCAGTGCACAGTGGGAAAATATACATTTCAGGCAGGCCATTCCTCCGTTGTTGTTTTTTGTTTTTTTCCTTTGCAAAGTTCACTGTCCAAGGCACTTACTTGACCCAGCTGTGTCTGCCCTTCACAGGGGGCGTGCACAATGGAGAATATGTCCCATGGTTGTATTGCTATGACCCGGTTATGGATGTCTGGGCCCGCAAACAAGACATGAACACAAAACGTGCCATCCACACTTTGGCTGTGATGAACGATCGCTTGTATGCAATTGGAGGGAACCATTTGAAAGGTGTTTTCTTGTTTGTTTGTTTGTTTGCTTGCTTGCTTGCTTGTGGTCATTTTGGGGTTTTTATTTGTTTGTTTGTTTTTTCCTATGCTGGTAACATTTGTGTCACATGCTTCTTGCTAAGGGGTTTCTTGTTATATAATCATATTTAATTATGTGGGAAAAAAACATGTTGACTAAATACAATCTACTGTGTGTGAATTAGCAGTAGTACCCTGGAGCAAGCATTTTTTTGTGTTTTAATTCTGCAGATAGGATTATGTTTAAGTTACCATACACATTAAAGAAATGAATAATGATGTCTAAGGGGAAAAAACTGGAGTATTAATAACTGAAAAAGCACAATTTGTCCTAACAGTGAAGCCAGTAAAATAAATTATTCCTTATCTCCAAAGTTGTAGTAATGAATTGTCCTCCAGAAAATTGTTTTCTGCTGTGAGCATAAAGAACTGTACTCAAAGGTTCACAGAGCTAATGTTTGGATTTTTCTTAAAGCAAAAACTTGGTATCTAAATTTAGAATCATTTCTTTTAAGTTTTGAATATCAAATGATCTATGATTCTCAAATTGAATTGCTATTTTAGATTGAAAACAAAAGCACAGTATTTGTAACGCCATCATTGGCTACTTTCCTTCTCTAAACACATTTATAACTGCAACCTTTTGTAGTTTATGTCACTTTATAAAATTGGAAGTGTGTCTAACACTACATGTGCTAAAAAACAGATCCATGATGCTGAAATTTGCCTGACCTACTTTGGGCCTCAGTTTCCAATCCTTTCAAAAACAAGGACACCAGTCTAAATTGAACGCTCAAATCTCTTCCAGCTCCTGAGCTCAACAGAAACAGGCAAGCTTGTGTTGTTAATAGTGAAGCCAATAGGCTTACTAATCCCACTAGACATAAACCTAAGAGAAGTGTAGACATGGAGAGGTTTCTAAAGCATAGTTACCCATAAATTGAATAAAAAATGCAGAGGTTAAATTTTATGTCTGTATTTTGAGTTCATGTTCACCCAGAAAATCTGAAGCCCTAGTGTGTGCCTGCTGCTAATCCCATGCCCCTCATCCTCACAATGGGAGAGAATTCTCCCTCCAACTGCCACAGCTCCATTGTTGTTGGTCCTTTTCATTTCAATGCACACTTAATCCCCTCACCTCAACGTTTTATATTAATTTTGTAGCTTCTGAAATAAAGTGTGAATTCTTCCCATTTCATTTTCATAAGCTGTTATCTATATTTCTTAGTGACTTTTATATTCAAAATTATGGTTGGACAGAAAGATTGCAAAGTAATAGACTAAGTAAGAAAACTGAATGCACACACATGAGCATGGACATGCATGCATCAAAGGGGAAGGCTGAGGACATAGCTCAGGTGCTGGTGTTTGTCCAGCTATGATGCATAAAGTCCTGAACTAAAAGCCCAGCACTATAGAAAATGGACATGACGGTGCACATCTGTAACCCCAGCACTGAGGAAGTGGAGGCAAAAGAAAAAAAAAGTTTAGCATCATCCTTGGCTACATACCAAGTTTGTGGCCAGGATGGGCTACAGGAGACCCTGTCTTTCTATATAGATATAGAGATGGAGATAGATAAATAAAGATAAGAGAGAGAGATTAGATAGATAGATAGATAGATAGATAGATAGATAGATAGATAGATAGAT
>OU015744.1:62368774-62382741 GCA_907169655.1 Acomys percivali
AGCCATAGCTATAGAGTGCTGGTTTATACAGCCATAGCTATAGAGTGCTGATTTATACAGCCATAGCTGTAGAGTCCTGGTTTGTACAGCCATAGCTATAGACTGCTGGTTTATACAGCTATAGCTGTAGAGTGCTGGTTTATACAGCCATAGCTATAGAGTACTGGTTTATACAGCCATAGCTATATAGTGCTGGTTTATACAGCCATAGCTATAGAGTGCTGGTTTATACAGCTATAGCTGTAGAGTCCTGGTTTGTACAGCCATAGCTATAGAGTGCTGGTTTATACAGCTATAGCTGTAGAGTGCTGGTCTGAACAGCACAACAAAGAGTTATTCATTACTAGTTGAGTCCCTTTGTTGATATTTAGTCCACTTAGTGTCTCTATAACAGAGTATGTTGGCATGTAGTGAACAGAATCAGTGGCTGTGATGGTTAATTCTCAAATTGACACTGAGAATCACCTAGGAGACACACTTATAGGCGTGTCTGTGAATGTTTTACCAGTGAGGTTTAACTGAGCAAAGAAGACCTACCTGGCATATGAGCGACACCATCCCGTTGCCTTGGTCCAAGACTGAATGAAAAGGAAGAAGAGAGTCACATGAGCAGGAGCATTGATGTCCCTCTGTTTACTGACTACAAGCACATTATAATATAATAACCTTCTCGACGCCATTCCCATCACGATGGACTGTGTCCACTGAGACCATGGCCCAAAATAAACCCTTCTTTCCCTAAGTTGATTTGCCAGATATTTTGTCAAAGCCATAAGACAAATACTTTAACGCAGTGGCTCATAGATCTAGAGGTTAAGACGTCTAATATCAAAGAGGTGACATCTGGCTACAAAAAATAATAAATAAAAGAGCCTTGTTCTGTCATCCTATATATTGAAAGTGAGGACACTTATGCTCACACATCTTGATAAGGTATGACACCTGGTCAAGAGCAGAGCTTGCACTCAAAGCAAGACCTTGAGGTCGTTTCCTAACCACCATGCCCAACTGCCTACAAGAAATGTCTTCTACCAGCACCTTGGTTATTATGGAATTTCACGGGGACTGTTTTTTTTCCCCACATAAATACTAAGTGCTGTTGAATAAAGTGGGCAACTATGATCCACATGGCAAGGGCTATTGTGATGCCAGTGCAAAGCTGGGAAGTATATTAGGGCAGAGAGGATGCGATCTTCATGGCCTTGGAAGGCTGTATTTTCTCAGCCTCAGTTATATTGTTCATGTACAAGTAATAATCTGTTCCTGAAAACACAGCTATGAGAAAGAGATGTAAGTATCTTGTAGAATACACACACCAGCTCTTCAGTGCAGTGACCAAGCACACCGGTCAGCCTAGCATGCAAGGCACCTTCCTGACTGCCCCTCAGCCTCACTTTCACATTCCTTTTTCTTAGTTCATTGAGCAATGTGAATTTTGGATGTTCCACAAATACAGCTCTGTTCCTCCATCTTTTCCCTTACTTGTGATTTTTCTCCAAAAGAACATCATTCCGTGCCTAATATGATATAGGAAAGGCCTGTCCTTCAAGGACCAGTTCAAAGTCTACCTTTTCAATAAGCTTTTGTGATCTTTCCATCGCACTTTCTTCTAACCAAAAGGTTCTCTAACTTTTTTCACTCTATGCAATTTGCAAGGGCTAATACATCTGACCTTTTTACTAGATTTCAGGTTCTCTGAAGTTAGTGATGAAGTATAATTGTGTGTGAGCCATTCCACTGAGCCACAAGCTATCTGTTAGATAAAAATGAAATTTTAGTAATTATTAATATGTTTTAGTTGTGGAAATGTGGGCAAGGACAAGGGAAAGAAATTAAATTACCTTTAATGCACCATCCAAGATAGCCCTGTCTTTTGGAATCTGAGCTCTCCTTGGCCTTTTTACAAAAAGTTTTATATGTTTATGCAGTCTATAACAACCAAATATATATTTTTTATAAGAATTTTATTTTTATTTTATTTTATTTTTTATTTTTGAGGCAGGGTTTCTCTGTGTAGCCTTGGCTGGCCTGGACTCACTTTGGAGACCAGGCTGGCCTTGAATTCACAGCAACTCACCTGCCAATGCCTCCCCAAGTGCTGGGATTAAAGGCGTGTGCCACTACACCCAACTAAGAATTCTATTTTTTTTTAATTATAATTACATCATTACCCACTTTCCTTTCCTCCTTCAAACTTCTCCCATGCAATTCTTTGGCTCTCTCTCAAAACCATGGCCTCTTTTACTTTAGTTGTTGTTACATACATCATATATGCATGTGTATAAATATATATTGCCAAATACATAAATACAACCTGCTCAGTTCATATAATGCTGCTTATATGTAGATGAGATCAGGGCTGAAAAATTGGTACTGACTAACCCATTGAGAGGATCTTCACTGAAAAAGACAACTTTTCCCACCCTAAACATTCCCCAGTTTTTTTATACTTCTTTTTCTAGAATTGAGGCCCCATGATCATTCCCCTTCCATGTTAGCATGTCCATTGCTGTCATCCTTGTACAGGTCTTACTTAGGTAGTCATGTTGGTCAGACTTTGTAGGTGTGGTGGTTTGAATAAAAATGGACCCCATAGGTCCATAGGGAATGGCACTATTAGGGTGTGGCATTTTAGAGAAAGTGTGTCAATATAATAGACTAACCCTCTGACCTGTAAGCCAGCCCTAATTAAATGTTTTTTGCTCTAAGAGTTGCTGTGGTCATGATGTATCTTCACAGCAATAAAATCTATGACATTTCTAGAAGACACAGTCTCACAGTCAACTTCCTGTTGCCCTAGCTCTGACAGCCTTTCTGCTCCCTCTTCTGTGATGATCCCTGGCCTTTAGATACAAGAGTTGTGTTGTAAGTCTATCATATTGGACTGAGCACCACACACTCTCTCCTTACCTGCATTTTGCTGTGTTGTGGTTTTCTGAAGTGGTTCACATCTGTTGCAACGTTTCTTTGGTGAGGGGTGAAAGCCACACTTATCTGTAGGTATAAGAATAAATATTTACAATATGTATAATGCATTCTTTCAGAATGCATGACTTCATTATCCCTGGGTACTTGGCTAGGTTTCTAGTACCAGGCATAGTCCCATCATGTTGAGTGGGCCTTAAATCCAATTAGAGAGGTGTTGGGTACCACCAAGGTATGCATGCCACTACTAAACCCTTAATGTTACCATATCATGCTGGTCACTGCTGTTGTTCATAGGCCCCAACACCAGGAATGAGAATTGTTTTGAGTTGTTGGCCAGAGTTTTCCAAGAGACTCATAAAACCCTGAAGGCTATTGCTGTTCCACCCAGAGGTGGGAGGTAAGTCCTATTGCTGAAGACACCATGCCTTTCTGACCCAGGACCCAGAGGCCCTGAGCCAGATCTGACCTGAAAACCTCTTCCCTGGGGACAAGCTTTCATAGTACCAGAAGATGCCATACAAACCCCTAAAGGAGAGCATCAAACAGCTGCCCTACTAGCTATGAACATGTACTTTTATAGCCTAAGTTTTTGGCATTTTGCCACACATCTCCATGTCATGAGGTGGTACATATGGTGATTTTTAACCATTCCCTACCATAGGGAATGAATTAACACTAGCAAATTCTTATGGATATGGTCATGTCAGAGTTTTCAAACAGCACCCTGGCACCAGGCTGATTTGTGATTCCCACCAGTTTACTCCTACCAGTTACTTATAAGAAACTACATAACTAGGAACTAATAGGAAATTACTCTTTTGGGAAACTGGCATGGCTCATTCAGTTCACCTCTGACTCTTTTCCTCATTTAACATTCCTGGTGAGACAGGCTGCAAGTCTTCCCTGCTTCCAGGCCTTTCCAGAGCTGTTGTGGTAAACTGTGCTTTCCTCCTGAATGGACCTAGACCAAGACCCCACTTGAAGCCAGATGACACTCATACAGTTCACAGGAAATTCTTTACTTGCCTCCAAGTGTTCCCTAAAAGCAACTCAACTGTTAAAGCCATCAGAAATGAGATGCCTTGTTAAATTAATCTGTGTCTCATTCACTATGAATGGCCATATTAATCTAACACAGAGAAAAGAAAGAAAAGACATTGAAGTCAAAATTCCCTGGGGGATAAATTAGGTCCAATGGCATGACCTACGTGTGGTCCAAAGACAAGATAGAACCTAGCCTCTAGCTAGACCACCCCTGGAATGGACATCTTCTCAAAACATTAGAATATTTACCATCTGTATTATTCACCTAACTTCTGGAAGGCACTTTCTTATGTTGATGGTAATATATATCTTTATTATATATGTATTATATATACATGTATGTAATATATACACACATATACCCCTTGTTTTAATCAAGCTTCATCATATAGAACAGGCAATGCCTGAAATATGTCTTCTCACAGGGTCTTACGCACAGTACCACCAAATACAGGAGAGCAGCTGAGGTATGAGGATCCTTGTTATAGTAGACTATTTTCTGACTAAAAACAAGTTATACTTACTATTTTGAAATCATAAGATGTACACGGAATTTCTCAATTGTGACTGTCACCACTCCTACATGAGTTTTTGATACAAAGGTAAGTAACTAGCTGCAGCCTAATTACCTTTGTCATAGTTAATAGTTTTCTGCTATTTAATGGTCCTGATAGCAAGAGTTTTAACCCTGCTGTGAAATCTTTTTCCAGTAGACAAATGGGATAGCACCAGGGTAGTTCTGTTCCCACCTCAGAAAGCACTGTTCAAGATGTTTTCTTTGCAAACAGTGAAGATGAGTCTGAACTTACTCTCTTGGGATCCCCAGTATGATACTGACAAGCTTGTATTTATTCCTTCTGCCCACTGCCCAAATCTCTCTGATGTATATTATGAAGAATATGAATATGCACGAGTAACCATAACATGGTTCATGTGCATAAAAACATACAAATGGGTATTGTGCGTGTTCCAAACAGAAAGGGTTTAGAAGAGAGAGGAATGGGGGTTCATGCGACATCACTTCAGAAAATATGTAGGAAAACATTCAGTTTTTTCTTTCTATTAATGTTTGCAAGCTAGTCCTTGAAAATACATGAAATAAGCACAACTAAGGCATGTTCATATATGAAAGCATGAGGTCAAAGATACATTATTATCATCAACTCCAGATTAGTGTACTGCATGGTAGCATAATTGGTGAAGAGAGTGTGAGGACCAGGGGTTCCAACTCTACATGAGATCATATGGCCCACAGTGGGCCAACGAAACCACACGGCCTTCCTAGAGAGTTGTGAAAATAAATTAGAATTAGGTTTATTAAAATATTCGTCAGAACAAATTCCAGTGTGAGCTAATCTTTTAACCTGAGGTTGTTGTCCAATTCTCCTTCTTGGTGGATGAACCTTGTTTCAGGACGAAGACCAATGATACAGGAAAGGAAAAGCAGGAGCCTGGGAGCTGCCACTGAGAAACACAGTGGAAGAATCAAATCTTAGAGAGCCTTGGCCACATAACCAATCTTCTCAAAAGAAACCTGGAATTTGGGGGTACAGAGATCTGTAAGAAGATGAAGGGCTACACCAAAAATGTTTAGAAAGCAGAGGAGAGAGAACTACAGTGTCGCGGTGGTGCAGCATTTTGGGTGAGCACAGCTGCTCATCACCTCAAGACGCTGGGGCTGTAGCTATGGCTCTGTGGTCACACACTTGCCTGTCAAATATGACATTATGAGTTCAAGCCCAGCTACGCCCCCAAACCAGCCAAGCAAACAAAGACAATGAGTATTTTAAAATCATGCAATTGAGGATATAAAAGATTGAGCTAAACATTACTGAAGGGAAAAATCTGCCACAATTCCTACAATAATTTTTGATACAAAGGTATGTAGCTAGCTAAAACCTAGTGCCTTTGTGATACTCAATGGTTTTCTGCTATTTAACGGTCCTGATAGCGAGAGTTTTAACTCTGCTGTGAAATCTTTCTCCAGTACACAAGCGGGATAGCACCTGCTTGAGGACTGAGACGATGAGGGCCAAACTCAGCCAAAGGCCTAAGCACTTGTCCTCAGGGCAGGTTCAACCCAAACACAGGCTGAGTGGACCTACCAGACTCAGCCCTTGGTAGCTCATGAAGTGAGATGCTTGCCTCTTCACTCAGCGTGCGTGACAGAAAATCAAGTCACAAAACCTAAAGCATCACTCCAGACAGAATTTATTAAAGTTTAGAAAAATTAATTTCATGACTTAGAGCCAACAGAATAAAGCAGGCTATGGAAGAAGACTAACTTCTGATACAGACTTTGAAGGAAAGAAGTATGTAAGCATGATAAATGAATTAGAAAATACAGGGCAAATGAGCAAAATAAAAGAGAATAGAATTGTCCTTTTAAAATGATTAGGATCCTACAGCTAATAATGTAACCTCTTAAATCGTCAGCCTAAGACCCCGAATTAATCACATTCCTTGTTGCTGCAATGAAATATCTGACAAGGCAATGCATGGAGGAAGTGTGTTAAAGTGAAAGGGATTTAGGAAATCTGCTCAAAATGTGTCATTCTACTTTGAATGAGAAGACAGGTCCTAAGAAAGTAGTATTCCACTTCTGGCCCAAGCCAAAAGACCAAGAAGCGATAGGAAAAAGGTACTGTTAGGATGGCAACAGTTTACAAATAGCCAAAGCAATGAATGTAACATTAAAATAATCCCTGATTGTTTCATGACTCTTCTTGCTATATGTAGTTTATTATATGTATATGTGTTAATATAAATGTATATGCAAAACAATAGAAATATATAAAAGGAAAAAAAAGAATGGCAAGAGTTTGCCAAAGCTATTAAAGGGTATCAAGACTGATTAAAGAAGTTCAAAGCAGGATAAAGACAAAGCCATATAGTGCTGTCCTGAGAGGCAATGTGCTAAAAGTAGTTAAATTCCCAAAAACAAAAGAAATGAGCCTTAAAAATAGAAAGAGAAAAAAATCACAGCATTGTCAAAGGAGAAACAATGTGACTTTTAATTTATTTCTTGAAGGAAATAATAGAAGCCAGACATGTCAGGATAATATTATTAAAGTGCATCCCAGAATTCTGTATCTGGTGATCATCTATTCTTCTAACTAAAACCAAATAAAAGACAGAGAAACAAAAATAAAGAGGCTTCCTTAGCAGCTGGCCTATACTCCAAAGGGAGACTTTCAGACAAATCAAAATGACCACAGAAGGAAAAGAACGCCAGAGGATGAAGGACAAAGGAAGAAACAATGCACGCATGACTGAACGTGAGTTTGGGGTCTGTAGTTATGAGTTGTTGTGACACTTAAAATGGATCAAACGCTAAAATGTATGAATCATCCTCAAGGCCAGAAAGAACAATACAGGTGGATATGTGATTTGCTAAGTTTAAAGAAAAGGCCTAAAATGATCACTTGTAATGTCAAAGATATACATTGTGGTTTTTAGGTTAATCATTAATAGAGTAATAACATGAAAAAATAATAAATAAATAATAAAATGGAAAATGTAATTAGTTACTCAAGAAAAATAAAGAATAAAAACCATGAAATACGTTAAATAGGAAAGAAGTCATAAGATGGAAGTGTACAGATAACAAGTACTAATCTCATTAAAGACAAATGGATTAAGTTTTCCAAGTAAAAGCTCTTTATCTGATGTTCGCAGGGGACAGACAGTGACATGCCAATGACAGCTGATGTAGTCATATCATCAGCCACAGCATGACGTCACAATGAGTGTGACTCTGTCCTTCTTTGATAGCCCTGAGGTTGACATTTTAAATACACTATGACCCTCACAGGGCAATGACATAATACGTCAGTGTTACTAGATGCTGTTTTACATATTATGCATCACTTGTACTTAACTGATGTTTTCAGAAACTGCTTTGGATAAAACATCATTTGACTATGGGGATAGCAATAGCTCAGTAGTCAAAAGCACATACTGATCTTGCACAAGACCTACAATTTGAGAATCCACCTGCTAGTCCAGCCACACAGAATCCAACACCTTCCTCCAACCTCTGCCAGCACCTTCACTGACACCCAAATGCCCACACATACGTAAGATTGACATAAAATAAATAATATTAAAAGAGATTATGGATTGGAACGCGAAAAAGAAGAAAACAGATGCAGTGTGTGGTGTGAGTGTGTGTGTGTGTGTGTGCGTGTGTGTGTGTTTTCTTAGCCTTTTAGGCTATGTTCATGGTGCTTTTTTTTTTATAAACATGTTTAAAGCACCCAGGACACAAATACCACATAAGTCCCAGTGCCCACTATTCACACACATGCAACTCTCTCATCCACCTTGAGAAAAGCGACCACAATCCAAAGAACTCCAGAAGTCACCAGAGTGAGAGTGAAGTGATATTGGAGACACAAGCGTGCACTCTCAGAATGAAAAGATGAAGGTTTGACTTAGGAAAACAAGTGTGGTTTCTTTTTTAAAATTAAAAAGAGGGTTGGTCATGGGGGAAAGGTCAAGAAACATATCAGTTGGTCTATCTATGAGCCCTTCACATCCAACGTTGACCCTTTCAGTGCCAGCAGAGGCAGATCGAAGGGAGTAAGCAGTGATATGAGAGGTTAATGTGGAAACAGAGAGTGCTAACAAGCTCCAAGGGGCCCGTTTCACCAGGATGCTGTTAATCTGCAGCGGCCCCGTTCATTCTCTAAGTGTCAGTGTTCCACACCAATTACGGATTTCTGAAGGGTCACCCAAGCAAAACTGTGCCCTTAATATGTAAGCCGACACTGCTGTAACTAAGATTGCTATTGGACTGCAACAAATCTCCATGATCTTGATATTTGAAAATCCAAATAGATGGTTTCCATAGAAATGAATAAAAACATTTCCAAATTACTTATTCAGGATTAATCCACTGTAGCTCTGCAAAGCAAATACATTTGATGAGGCTCAGTAAAGCAGCCAATGAAAAATAAACCAAGATTGTCCAATAAGGTGATTGCAATCTCTAATAGAAAATATCTAGGCACAGTTAAAATATGGGTTTAGACAAAGTGTTATTTTTTAATTCCAAGTGTATAGGTCCATAAAATTAATTATTAGAAATGCTGTAAAGATTACCAGATATGGCTCTAAACAGAAGGAAAGAACAAAGAGTTCACAGCCACCAATACTTCTCTCCAGTTTTGATTCAGTCGTGCCCTCGATGGGTTGACTTGGCCTAGATAAAGTCTTCTTTCTCAACCTCGGTGTCATCACTTACAAAACGGGAATGGCAGGGCTTTGCTCTTGGCCTAATCAAATCGTTTTGTATTTTTCACATGTGGGGAGATGAAGGGATGTTTTCAAGGCCATTGTTAGTAAAGGAAAAAAAATAAATCTATGAATTGTAAAGCTGGCCTCGCGGTCTCAAATAAATCCTTTTCAAGTGTTGTGCTGTTTCTATTTATTCAAGTAGGGTAAGCTACAAAGCTAGGGAATTCCCCCAGGAGTCAAAACCAAAATAATTTGTTTTCAAATGTTCTGTTGCTTCAAGCCTACACACAAACACAAATGATGATGATAACAATGATGATGATGGTGACAGTAATGGTGATGATGTTTTGGTTTTAAGAATCTAGCATTGTATTAAATATTGCAAAATGTGAATCTACAGCCTATATACCAGAATGTCAGGTGAAGTTTTTCTATCATCCCAAATTAAAATTTGTTCAGTCTTTGAAACTGCAGACAGATACAAGAAGCATACAGAACTCCAACTAGATTAGACCTAAAAAGAAACATTCCACAGCATATTATAGTCAAACTCTAAATATACATACTAAATAAAAATATTGAAAGATGCAAGAGAAAAAAACACAAGTGACATACAAAGGAAAACCCATCAGAATGGCATCTGATTTTTCAGCAGAAACTCTGAAAGCCAGAAGAGCCAGGAATAATACACCTTGAGTTCTAAAAGACCATAACTGCTAACCCAGCCTACTATACCCAGCAACATATCCACCACAGTTGAAGGAGAAAGAAAATCTTTCTATGATACACACCGCCTAAAAAAATCCGTATCCTAACAAATAACAAGAAAAAGACACTTGAAAAAAATACTTCAATCTCAAGAAAGGAGTAAGCACATACAAGAAAACAAATGAAATTATAGTTTAAAGAAATACACGGCACAACTAAGAATACAACCAATTTAATGAAATACAAAGCACAAAGATATCAAAATGACTGAAAGCTACACACACTTTTCAATATTTTTTTAAATACTGAATTTTTTAAAAGAATATTTTTAAAATTTATTTATTTATTTACCTTACATCCCAGACATAGCCCCCTCCTTCCTCTACTTACAGTCCTACCCTCCCACCCCCAACTTCGCTCCCCTATTCCTCAAAAGAGAGGAACCCCCTACCCACCTACCCACCCCAGCTCATCAAGTTGCATGAGGACTGAGTTTGTACTTTTCGCCTATGGCCTGGTTGGAGAGATGGCTCAGCCGTTAAAGACTAGGTTCACAACCAAAAATAATGTTAATATTAGTGGCATCAACTCTTTAACTAAAAGACACATGCTAGTTGAATGAATTAAGAAACAAAATCCAGCCATCTGTTGTCTACAAGAAACTCACTTTAGCTTTGAAGATAGGGGTGGCATTAGAGTGAAAAAAAATGGAAAAAGTATTCTAAGCAAACATGATCAAGAAGCAAACAGGGCTTGCCTTATTGATACCTGACAAAGTGTACTTCAAACTAAGACTAATCAGAAGAGACTAAAAAAAAAAAAAAAAAACTTCATGCTAAGCAAGAAATAAATTAACCATTTATATCACAATACTAAACATATATGCACCAAATTCTTGCGCACACAATTACATTAAAGGCATACTGAAGAAATTAAAGACAGATCAACACAAACTTAATCATTATAGGTGATTTCTTTATTTTTTAATTTATTTTTTATTAATTTATTCATATTACACATCAATAGTTATCCCATCTGTTGTATCCTCCCATTCCTCTCTCCCTCCCACTTCCCCCTTACTCCCCTCCCCTACGTGTGACTGAAGGGGACCTCCTCTCCCTGTATATGCTCATAGGGTATCAAGACTCTCCTTGGTAGCTTGCTAACCTTCCTCTAAATGCCACCAGGCCTCCTCATCAAGGGGACTTAGTCAAATATGGGGCACCAAAGTTCGTGTGCAAGTCAGTCCTTACTCTCCACTCAACTGTGGAGAATGTCTTGTCCATTGGCTAGCTCTGGGTAGGGGTTCGATATTTACTGCACGTATAGTCCTTGGCTGGTGCCATAGTTTGACCAAGACTCCTGGGCCCAGAACTGCCCGTCATAATACTCTTCTGCCGCCAGCAAGCACTGTAGCATGGAGACCAGGGACTTGAATGGAGCCACAGACTGCTAAATCTAGAGAACTTTAGGTGAGTGGGGTCCCGCACAGCGCAGACCACCAGCGGGCCTGGTCCCGGGTCAAGCAACAGACCACGGAGGTCCTGAACCCACTCTCCAAACGCATTGTAGGTGATTTCAACACCCAACTTTCTTCGATAGATAAGTCATCTGGACAAAACAGTTAACAGAAAAATCCCAGAATTAAATGACATCTTACATTTAGTGGTACCTACAGAATATTCCACCCAAACACCAAAGTACATACACATTCTACTCAGTAGTACATGGAAGCTTCTCTAAAATAGACCACATGTTGTATGACAAGGCAAATGTTATAAACAAAGGAATATTTAAATAAGTCCATGTATTGTATCCTGTTCAATTGTTATGCACTAAAATTTAAATTCTATAGCAAACAAAACTTCAATAGTATGCAAACTTATGGAAATTAAACAGCTCATTATTGAATGATAAATGAGTCAGAGAAGAAATCAGAAAAAAACAAATGAAAATATTTATGGAACTAAATGAAAATGAAAACATAACACAAAAGACCTCAGGAACACATTAAAAGCAGTTACAGACTTAAGTGGTACATTATAAGTTTAAAAAGAGCACAAATAAATTATTTAATGATGCATATCAAGAATTTGGAAAAATAAAAACAAACAAAAGTTAAACCAAGTATGTGGCAAGAAATAACAAAAATCTAAGCAGAAATTAATGAAATAGAAGCAAAACAAACAGCACAAAGAACCAGTGATTCACAGAGCTGTTTCTTTAATAAGATAAATAAGGTGGACAGACACTTGGACCAACTAACCAAACAAAAGAAAGAGATGACCCTAATTAACAGAATCAGAAATGAGCGGGGAAACAGTACAACAGACACCAAATAACTACAGAATATTTTAAGGGAATTCTCAAAGTCTAAAGAATAAATTTACAGTATGACCCAGTCCTACCACCGCTTGGCATATGCCCAAAGGACTTGGCATCCTGCTCCAGGGGTGCCTGTTCAGCTATATTCATTCACAATAGCTGGTAAAGACAAACAACCTGAAGGAAGGAGGCGTCATTTAACAGATTAATAGTGAAAATGTAATAAACATATACAGTGGCGTACTACTCATAAACAAAAGTGAAATCAAAATTTGCAGGTGAATGCATGGACCTAGAAAAGATTACACTGAGTGAGGTTACCCAGACCCAGAAAGACAAATAAATGCTGAACGTGTTCCGTCATCTGTGGTTCCTAGCTCCAAAACCCTCAGATGTTAATATCCACAGAAACCAGGTAAATACAAAAGGATCATAGGTGTGGTTGGGGTTTGGGAGAAAAGAAAGGTACAGGTGTTACAACAAAAGAAACAGAAAAATGGGGAAAGAGTTCCAACTGGAGGGGAGGGACAAACAACAAAACAAGATTATTTGAAAAAGCCCAAAAAAATCATATTAGTTTATATGTACCTAAAATTATACACAATAGATAAGAGTGTGTCTATACTATATATGTGTACACATACACACATATAAACGTGTATAATATCTTGAAAGAAGTTAAGCCACTTGGGCTGACAGTGTTCCCCACAAGAATCATAGACTAACAATAACTCATAATAACTCATAAATAACTCATGGTTATGAGTATCAGACACAAGAAATGTCCTCTTGAAGGTTTGGTCAAGGAAGTGCAAGTGATTCATAAAGCAATATAGATTATCAATCTAGCCCTTGGTTACTTCTCAGGGTTGAGGGTGCACCACTATCACTGAAGATATCACACATTTAAAACACATGATTCAGATGTCTTAAGGTAGATATGACCTGAAAGGCTCTTTCCTGGTTCCAGAAAATACCACAGAAACTGCCAAGGGAAGGAAGCAACTAAACAGTCCTGCTCAGCAGCCACACCTATGAACCACAGCTACCAGCATGGCAACATATACATCAAGGTGCAAGAAGTGCCACTCACATGTGGGTGGCAGCCAGTAGCTGTCTGATGGACTTAAGGCCCGCTGAACAGGAGGGACATCAGGCCTGGTACTAGAAACCTAGCCACCTTCCTGCGGCCAGTGAGACCAGGGACCTTAGAAAAGAATCTACATCACCATGTTGTTGGACCAGCATAGTTACTTATTACAGTCTAAATCTCCTCCTTATGCTCATCGGTAAGGGTAGCTGTCACCCTTCATCAAGGGAGGCTCTCTTTACAGAAAATAGAGACCATCACAGAAAACCACAACTGGACACAGTGCAGAGATCAAAGGATTGAGGGGAGCCAGCCACAATGAATACACCTACAGCATAACTCCTGCAATCGAAGGCTCAGGGAACATTGGCAGAAAATGAGGAGGAGAGCTGTAGGAACTAGAACACTAGGTAGTCTGTGTGAAAATATTCCCCAGAGTAGCCAGGCATTGTGGCCCACGCCTTTAATACCAGCACTCAGGAGGCAGAGGTAGGTGGATTACTGTGAGTTCGAGGCCAGCCTGGTCTACAAAGTAAGTAGTCCAGGACAGCCAAGGCTACACAGAGAAACCCTGTATCAGAGAGAGAGAGAGAGAGAGAGAGAGAGAGAGAGAGAGAGAGAGAGAGAGAGA
>OU015744.1:62382751-62413584 GCA_907169655.1 Acomys percivali
AGAGAGAGAGAGAGAGAGAGAGAGAGAGAGAGAGAGAGAGAGAGAGAAAGAGATAGAAGAAGAAGAAGGAGGAGGAGGAGGAGGAGGAGGACGAGAAAGAAAGAAAGAAAGAAAGAAAGAAAGAAAGAAAGAAAGAAAGAAAGAAAGAAAGAGAGAGAGAGGGAAAAGAAAATATTTCCTAGAAACAAGACTGGAACAATGTTACAAACAGAAAGGAGAAAATTTCATAGGTTCCCATGCCCAGACAAAAAACAATTGGCAACTAATGACCACTGAAAGGGGAAGACTTAACCTCTCGAGGGATAAGCCCTTTGTTGGTTACCAAGTGGTACCAAGTGGTCAGTCTTCATACCATGCACGTACAAAAAAAATGGACTCATCATGTTGTATTATATATTTGTTCATGTGTGAGTGTGTGTGTGTGTGTGTGTTGTATGTATAAAACAGTAATAATAAAAGAAAAAGAGGCTACCAGTTTGCGGTGGGCATTAGAGGCTTGGAGAGAGGATAACCAGGAGGTGATGGAGGATGAAAAGGGAAAAGGGAAAGTGATGTAATTCATTTTACTTTTTAAAATGTATTATAGATGGAGTGAGAGAACTGGGTGGGAGGGGAGGCGGGGAGGGTAATGGGGTGGGCTCAGGTGTGTGGAGAACAGGGATGGGGGAAGGATCTGGAGAGAGAACTGAAATTGGTAGGAGGAAATCTCTGGGACAAGGGAGGCTCCGTGAGTCTATGGAGATGACCCTGGTTCAGACTCCTAGCTAAGGAGCCTGAAGTGGCCACCTCCTGTAGCTAGGTGGGACTTCCAGTGGAGGAGGGGGACACCAACCCACTCATAAAACCTTCAACCCAAATGTATCTTGCCTACAAGAAGTTTAGGGGTAAAGATGGAGCAGAGATTTGGGGGATGACAAACCAATGACCAGCCCAATTTGAGATCCACCCCATAGGAGAGAGCCAACACCTGTCACTATTAATGATACTGTGCTATGACTGGGGACAGGAACCTAGCATAACTGTCTTTGAGAGGCTTCACCCTGCAGCTGATGGAAACAGGTGCAAAGACACATAGACAAACAGTAGGCTGAGCTGGGGGAGTTCTCTGGAAGAGTGGGGAAATAGAGAGGGAGGTGGAGAGGTCAAGAACACCATAAAAAGATGTACAGAGTCAACTAACCTGTGCCAATGGGGGTACACAGAGACTGAACCACCAACCAAAGAGTATGCACGGGCTGAACCTAGACCCCCTACACGTATATAGCAGATGTGCTGCGTGATCAATATGTGGGTTGCCTAAAGACCGGAGTAGGAGCTGTCTCTGACTCCACTGCCTGTCACTGGATCCTATGGTCAGACGGTGGGGGAGGATGACCCGACTGGTCAGAGGTCTATGGGAGGGGAATAGGGCCGAAGAGGCACAGGAAGATAAGAGTGAGAGGATTACAATTGAGATTTAATGTAAATAAATTATAATAAAAAAGAAAAAATAAATAAAATGGGTTATCATGAAAAAAAGACATTAAAAAACACTATTGTTGGAAATTAGTAAGCAATTTCAACACAAAAAATTGATCTTGAAATGGATCTTCAGGAATGCTACAAAATTTGTTGTTGTTGTTGATTTTTCTTTGGTTGGTTGGTTTGGGTTTTTTGTTTTTTGTTTATTTGGTTGGTGTTTTGGGACAGGGTTTTTCTGTGTAGCTGTGGCTATGCTGGACATGCTTTGTAGACCAGGCTGACCTTGAATTTACAGAGATCTGCCTGCCTCTGCCTCCACAAGTGCTGGAATTATAGGTGTGAGCCACCGTGCCCAACTGTTATAGAATTTTTTTTTTTGAGCATTCTGTTAACTGGTAGCAAGCCCAATTGTCCCAATACACAGGTTCTCATCCATACATTTGCATTGAAATTTACAGATTGAGTGAATATTTAAAATTAAACCCAATGGCACATCTTTAATTTGTAAAAAAGATTCCCATTGAGACCCATAATATAATATAATATTCTATCTGACCAATTTAGACATACAACCCAAAGAAAAAAGAGCCATCACTTGAAAGTCTAGCCTGTACAATTCTTGTCACACACTCTGACTACTGTTAATGTACTTCTAGAAATTATATACTTATACTTATAAGTATATACTCATATACTTAAAAAATAAAATGTAGTCTGGGCAATGGTGGCATATGCCTTTAATCCCATCACTCAGGAGTCAGAGGCAGGTGGATCTCTGTGAGTTTGAGGTCAGCCTGGTGTACAAAGCGAGTCCAGGACAGCCAAGGCTACACAGAGAAACCTTGTCTTGAGAAAAGCAAAACAAAACAAAATAAAGCACATACAGGCTTAAAAACTACAAAATACAAATGAAAGAAATCAATTACCTAAACATTAAATAAATAGTATATTCTTGGGTCAATAACCTCTAGGTGGTGCAAACAGCAATTCCCCAAAATAACATATCAGTTGATCACAGTTCCTGTCAAAATCCCAGGATTAGGACAGAGCATATGGGGGTGAATGTGATCAAAATACATTACACTAAACTCTCAAATACTTAATAAGAAAGACTGAGTTTTTATAATCTCAGCATTGATTATGGGCATAGATAAGATGATTGTAAATGTTACATAACAGACAAATGAGGTAGAATAACAAACTAATTTAGAGGAAAGAACAAAACAGGAGGGTCAAGGCGCCTGATTTGGGAATTTTTATTGTCGATGATTGTTTGTTCCTGTTTCATGTATTACATCCAAGCCACAGTTTCACCTGATTTGTTATATTTCCACAGTAATGGACATAGAAAAATAAACATGGGTCAAGGAAGGAAACTAGGGGACTTGTAGGAATGGCATACATGCTCAGTCACCTTGCAGAGAGAGAGAGAGAGACTGAAAGCTGGAGTTACCTAACACCAGAGGTTAACAAGAAAAGCTCAAAGTCATAGCGTCTTCAAAATTTAACTCAGAATTTGTTCATGGCCTTAAATGAAATATGCTCAGGAGTGGATTGTCTCTACATCAGAAAATCAAAAACTTTCTGCTTTGTGAATATCTCTGCTAAGATGGACAAGAGAGCTATGGAGCAGGCTAGAGAGACGGTTCGGAGGTTGAGCACTGGCTCCTCTTCTGGAGGACCTGGGTTCAGTTCTCTGCACCCACATCTATAATTCCAGTTCCAGGGGATCTGATGCCCTCTCTAGCCTCCACAGTCACTGCATGCATGTGGTGCACAGACACAATATGCAGACAAAACATGCATACGCATAAAATAAAAATAAACAGATCTTTAATATTGTTTAAAAAGAGAGCTATAGACCAGGAGAAAATATTTGCAAATCCCATATCAAATACAGAAGTGGAATCTACATTAAAGAACTCTCAAGAGTCAATAATAGAAACACAGATAACATAACTAAAAAATAATAAAACGATAGTTATTTGAAGAAAATATAAGGTGTCAATAAGCAAATTGAAAGAGACTCAATCTTGCTACCTATTAGAAAAATTAAATTTAAATCATGTTAAGCCAACACTACACACCTTTCGCAGCAGCTAAAATGGAATGTGAATAGTAAGAATGTGAGTCAAACCCACACTGTTGGTAAGATTATAAATGAATACATCCTGGAAAAGTTGAGAATTTTACTCAAAATCTAAATATGAAAGAATTTACTCCAACATATACACTCTTGACCATCTATTCTAGGGAAACGAACATGGCTATTCGACCTCAGCTCTTGGGGATCTGAGGCAGGAGAATGGCAAGATCAGACCAGCCTGGGACACATGGAGAGTCTTGTCTCAAGAAAACAAACACAAGAGGGAGTGGAGAAAATGTATCTTCACATGACACCTATATATACATTTTATACCAGTTTTATTCATAATAACCTAGTACTGAAATCGTGACCACTTCCATCAATAGATGCATGATAAGCATACTGGAGCATCTTCACGCCATGGGGTACTGGAGAGAGACAGAGACAGAGACAGAAACAGAGAGACAGACAGAGAGAGAGAGAGAGAGAGAGAGAGAGAGAAACAAAAATCATTTTTCTTTATTTTCTATTATTATTCAGTTATGTAAAGAGCACATGAGAAACTATGCTGAATACAAAAAGCCAATCCGAAAAGGTTGCATGCTGTATTGCTGCACTTATAGAATGTTCTTAAAATGGTAGAGTGAAGAGAGATCAGAGCTTAGCTCATGTTAGGGAGGAGAGAAGCGTGAAGGCTATGAAAGACAACGCGGGAGCACTTCTGTGGGATGAAAGTTGTCTCTGCCTACAGACCACATCCTGGCTATGAGATTTCACCACACAGCCCTGTAAGGCTCAGGACAGTTATCTGTTATGAGAAACCAGAAAAAAAAATTTTTTAAATAAAAAAATAAAAAAAAGAGAGAAACCAGAAGACAGGCTCAAGGGATACTTGTCTGCTATCTCTCACCTCCGGGTGTGAATCTTCACGTACCTCTTCACAGCAAAATGTTTACTTCTTATTTTAAAAAATTCAAAGTCCAGGATATGGACAGAAGCAACAAACTGGGTTTATTTTTTCAGAAATATCTAAATTATGGCTATCTATCATTAAATGAAAATAGGCAGTAAGAAAGGTAAGGATGCATTGTCAAAACAGCTGATTAAAGTTAAAAGAAAAAATTCATCAGTGCACACATCTTTCATAATTCTCTGCTATCGGCTCAATGGCTCTTCTTATATCATCAAACTCTAGGACAGCCTTTCGAGTTGATCAATGTATGTACCATTTTCAGCTTGGTCCTTTAAAGAGAAAAGAGGACTTGAGACACGAGGAGGCGTTTCCTTTCTAGATTTCTCAGAGAGTTGTTTACTTCATTTTCAAGCATCTTACAGTTTCCTCTCACTAGACCTAATGCAACAACATTTTTTAAAAGGCAGCTGTTGCTTTTCTCTGAAGGAGTCATAAGATAAAATTACTGCATTGGTGGTCCCTCCCACTGGATAGCTACACTTAATGCATGACACTGCGTCTTTTCTAGTGTTTCTGAACTGAAGTAAGTTTTAGGATGTGTTGGTTATTTTTATAGGAGAAAGAAGGTTGCTGAAAATGAATTGTGAATGTTCTCATAGTAAAACCAGGAAAGTAGTTCCATGATTTGCCAATTTTTTTTAATTGAGATACAAGGTGAATACATAATTTTTTTAAAAAGAAGCTATCAGTGGGTCCACAGTACTGTACCTTGGTTCACTTTTGACTACCATAAAGATAAACAAGTGAGCCGGCTGTGGTGGCATAGGCCGGTAGGATTTGCTAAAGGAGGCAGAGGCAGTAGGATCTGGAGTTCAAGGCCAGCCTGTGATACACATTAAAAAAAAAAAAAAAGATTAACAAGTAAGTCTCTGCTCAAATGCATTTTTCCTGTGACAGCATGTTTTTGCTTTTATATGGACACCTTTGTGTGTGGGTGCGTGTGCATGTGTATATGAGTGCATGTGGAGATGTGATATGGACTTCCACCAATCCTCCACTTCGTTCACTGAGGCAGGGTCTCTCAGTCAAACCTAGAGGTCACTGATGTGGAAACTCTTACTGACCAGTTTGCTTGGGGATCTTGTTTTACTCTTCCAAGACTGGAGTGACAGGCAGGCTGTAATATTCCTTCAGCATTTATGTGGAATTTACTGGAGATCCTAACTCTTATGTTTTTGCAGCAAGTACTTTAACCACTGAGCAGTCTCTCCAGCCTCCAAAAAGATTTTTTCTCATTATACGCACACAACCCTGACCCACGTTGGCCCAACTTCAGGTAGGTTATGCTCGGTAAATATAAATCATGACCGAAACATAGAATGGAAAGGAAAACATGTACAAGTTATTTAAAAGAATATGTAATTCTGTTGTCCCGGTACACACTAAACTGGTAAAGATGGCGACTTAGCGAATGGGATGGCTGGTTTTGATTGTCATTTTGACTGGATTTAGAGCCACCTTGGAGATGGTGACACACACCTGAGACTAGGACTAGGACCAGGATTAGAGGAATGAAGAGAAAAAATACAGTGTTATAGACAAGAAATGTATCTATGTAACTGAGAGAAAGCTGACTGAAGGTGGCTCTAAGTCACCACTGACCAGCTCCATGTTTGGTACCCAAGTTTCTGTGTCTGCCTACGACATCCCGCTTCCACCAGTGCCTCTGCCAGCAGTTTCCTGAAGATGCTGATTTCTCAGAAGACAGAGAGCAGGGAAGGAAAACCAACCAGACAACAAAAAGTGCACGCAGGATGAACCCCACAAGGGAAACCTAAACCTGACGCTCAGAATTTCATTTTTCCAGTAATGGCATGATTCCTCTCTCAAGTGAATCACTCTTTATTCCACTTTCCTTTGCATGTATTATCTCCGAGGAGCAATATTTAATCTATAATTATCTTACTATATAATTTAGACCTTTTTATGTTGCTGTAAGATATACATAAGACAAAAGAGCCTGGTGCTAAATTGTTTTGTCAGGATAAGCCGTACCATTCACATTTGTTTTTACCTCTTCTTTTGAGAGAGTTGCTTACTGAAGCAAGGTTATAGGACCTGCATAGCCACAGTGGAAATATTCAAACAAGCCTAAGCAAACCGCTCAGTCAGAGTGCTGGGAAAGGACACTCAGAGAGTGTCTCTCTGCCCGGAAAAGTTTGTAACATGTACTCCTTCCCCCGCCCCCCATTTCTCTTCCCCAAGAACTATAGGGCAGCGAGAGCCTGGAAATGGAAGTCAAGCTGAGTGCAGCAGAAGGAAAGAAAAAAGAATAAGAGGCTAAGCGAAAGGAGGTCTCAGTGCAAGGAACTGAGCAAATCTGCAGAAGAGAGCACAGAGGGAGTCAGACCCAGGCTGTCTTGCAGCCACTGTGACTGTGGGAGGCAACCATGCCTTTGCCTTTTTGGGTAATCACAAGATGTATGCGCATGGCTTTGTGCAGAGCCCAGCATCCTTGAATCATGTTACAGAGCAAAAGCGGCCTTGGCAAAGACTCAGAATACCTGTTACAACCTTTTCTGTTTCATGGGAGAGGAGCTTTCTCATATGAAAAAAATTAGCATATTACTGCATTCCTCTAGGTCAAATGAAAATGACCCGCAAATCAGCAAACACCCCACCCTCATGCTTTCTAAATCACACAATGAGCAGAAGCTTGTGAAAACTCAGTCCCTGGTCCAGGCCAGCTTCTCATCTCGGTCACCAGGCAACTGATGACGCATCTGCCCCTGAATTCTAGAGATATCTTTTTGAGAAACTACACTGACAGCAGATTCTAAGCAAGAAACGGATCCAAATTTGCAAGTCTTGGTCCAACCTTCTTATACCATCCAAAACTGTGTGACATTGAAATTCTAGTTTCAGTGAAGTGTGTTAATGCACATTTTAATGAATGCAAACTGTGAGGTCTAGCAGTGCTATGGAAACACTCCCTTTAAAAAGAGGAGCAGTTCCAGAAGGTTCATGGATTTAACCTACGTGTCACTTTTTACAAAGCGTATTCCTAATGAATATAAATATGTCATGTTGCTTGAAAATTAAGGTCATAAATTAGTGATGATAAGAAAAGTGTAGAGTATATCATAACTAGTTAAGAGAAATGAACAAATTGCAAGCCATGGGAAGAAATAGCACCTTGAGTATGTCATACAAAGTATTACCCATACAGCAGTTTAATAGAATCATCTGTTTTCGTCTCCAACTCTCACCTGAAATCCCCCACTCGGTTTGTAAGCAGTAGTACTTTTTTGTCCAAAGTCATTTCATTCCAGTACTTTGTACAGATGTTGAGAGCCTTCGGAGGAAACTTACAGTAAATGTGAGATAAAGGCTGTAACAGTAAGATGGGAATCTAATAATGAAAATATTTTCCAATGGAATCCAAGGTAAAACAACAGGCAATGATACGACGCAATTACATCTGTCCCTTCCCTCACATAAACAATCCCCAAATGTATGGCTTCTCAGAGCGGACATTACTTCTCATGCAGAATTGCTGCAATAGGCCAGGATAGCCCCATGGAACGCCCTTACACTGGGTGTGGCTTTCCTCTCAGATCACAGGAGTATGCACATGATGGTCCAGAGAACACATGAGAATAGAGTGCAAGTGGGCACTCTCCTGCCACCACCCAGGTCACTTGTGCTCACAGATTGCAACTCAAAGCAGAAACTACGGCTCTGTCTTGGGGATACTGGACATTTCATCTTCATCTGACCCAAAAAGCTCCTTGTATTCACTTTGATTTGATAGATATGCTTGCTTCCACATGTACAAATTAATAGGTGGTCTCATCACAACGGAAATTGATATGTTTGTGGGCACTACAACTCAAAAGCTAAAGAAGCAAAGGTCAGACTGGGATCATGCTGGTTGTAGAACACTTATACCAGCCCTGAGTGTAGCCGAGATTTATTCAAAACCATCAAAAGAAAAGAAAAAAATAAGAAACAACTGCCCAAAAATGGTTGGTGTGAATTTATATGTACATTTCTAAAGCACTTTCTCCCCTCCCAGTCTCAGACCATCTTTCTCCAATAGCCCATGTAACTGCCATACAGTTACAATGTACATTGTGAGATTTCAAATTTTATCTGTCCAACGACTTTGCATTTTTATTTTCTAAGAATTCTGCAAACCCATTTTTGTGTCTAGACAGCTGACAATTCCACGATTCAGAATGATAATTTAGATGTATAATACTTAATATACATACGGTATCCTGGGTGTGTAGCCTCCCATTCAATGAACAATATACAATTCTAAAGGCCTTCTTGTAAGATCAATATTAAAAATCAATATACCTGATGATAAATAACCAGTGCCAACTGTAAGTTTTATGATAGAGTAGCATACATTACGACATTGTCAATATATACATTTTAAATGCCTTATTTACATTCATCCTAGGGAAAGTTTCTTTTAATACTCTACTATGGCTTTCCCAAGAATGACTCCAGGCGTCTGGGTGTCTTTTCCCTGTAGAGTAAAGCTCTGGTGCCCTCTTCACTGTCAGCCATGAATAATTTTACAACCTCCCCAGTAGGTTATGTGCTTTGGAATTTTTCATTGGCCTGTGAAACATTTATTATATTCTGAGAACTTATCAGGCATGGTTTAAAACATGGAAAAGATATAGTCCTTAGCCAGTGCCCTCTCCATCTAAATAGCACAAGCAACCAAATAAAAATAGTACGTTGCAAAGATTGGTTTCAATTTCCTTCATTTCTTTTTAGGATTATGATGTCATTTTTCAAAGACCATGTCCGCAAGCTTTGGTCTAAGGAGAGCCTGTGGTCATATGAGATTAGAGGATGGTTCACCAAAGAAATGAGTTTTGAGCAAGACCCACTGAAGCAGAATTTGGGCCATACATCAGGAGGAATGCTGAAATAGAGCTTAGCATAAAAGAACTGAAACACCAGCCTTTCAGGCAGAAGCATCTGTGCTGAAACTCTGAAGCTAAAGAAATGTTTAAGCCCTTGGTCTTTATTCGAAATAGTGGCGAAGTCTGTGACTTTAGGAAGATGGCCTCACCTTTCTCTGCTTGTGCTTCTTTGGAAATAAGAAGAGGCTAAAATTCCTGTTTGGTGTCATTTCTGTAGGTGATGAAAGTGTGTAATTCAAGTCAGACTGGATATTTGGGGATTCTTAGTTGAAGGGAAATGATCATTGTGTGGTTGCCAACACTGGTTCTCTTCTCATTTGAAAGGAGCAGGTGGACAGAGTAGTGACAGTGACAGTGACAGTGACAGTCCTCGACAACTTGCCACATGGCTTTTGGAGGAGAGCAGCTCTCCTTTTGCTTCCTGGATTACCTCAACAACTCAGGGAGAGGGCAAGCATCTCTGAAACCCTGTGATGGCATTCCTTGTGTGGGGAAGAGTGAGTCTGTGGACACCACCACGTGGAGCAGTCACAAGGTGGTTATGTGCAGAAGGACCTGGCCATTTGCCTATATCTGTAATGATACTGACAAGCTTTGACAGCGCGTGGAACCAGCTAGAAACACTGGTATTTAATTGCACTGTTACAAGAGCCCCAAGAGCCATCATCATTCAAGGCCTCTGTGCACAGTCTTATGGCAGCTGAAAGTTGCAATAGATCTTGCCACTCACCAGCAGATTGACTTTGCTCAGGATATAACCATATATATGTCTCAGCCACACAGCTCAGTCTTCACTATAAGAATTGTAAAAAATGAATCCACTAGTGATCTCACAACAGTAAACATGAATTGACTGGAGGCCCTTAGCACAATGATTGGTTCATGGAAATCACTCCATAAATGCTGACTATGTTAATATTAATGCACTAATATTAAAGAAGTGAAAAGATCACGAAATGGTTAGTTTCACTATACCAACTTGACTAAAGCTGAGACATACCCAGATGACTGATAAAGCATTATTTCTGGAGGTTCTCAAAGAGATTGGCATTTGAATTAATAGACCAAGGAAAAATCATTCAGTCCTTTGAGGGTCTGGATAGAATAACAGGCAGAAGAGGAGGAATTCTCCTCTCTTCTTAAGTTGAAAACCCCATCCCCTATAACTGGCAGGCATCTGAGCACCTGATTCTTGGGTCCTCCAAGTTTGGAGAAGACTTAGTCATGCTCCTCCCTACTTCTGCTCCTAGCCTCAGGCCTTAAGTCACAGACCAAATCACACTGTAATATTTTGTGGCTCTCCTACTTGTAGATGATATATCATGTGGCTTCTTGGCCTCTAAAACCCCATGCACTGTTTCCAAGATACACCCCTACTTCTATACGTCTGTAGAGACATTGCTTTCCCCGTTGGCTCTGTTTCTCTGGGAAAGCCTGAGCAATGCAATTATCTGTCTCTTGAAGGTAGTAAGCCACATGGAACAGCTTCAACTCACAATGCTCCCATCACGCCACTGTAGCCTGGTCTCAAAGCCCACATAGTTGACAAACTTGCTAACAAGGAATGTGCACATTTCACTTCCAATGAATTGTTGAGCGATCTTGAACATGTTGTAGACAAACTCTTGTTCCTCTCGAGTAGATAAAAGTCCTTCTGGATCCCCAGACACAGGGACCTGTGCCCTTAGTTGGCAAGAACATGAAGCATCATCATAAAAGGTCTCTCTTTCAGTCATTACCCAAGCCCATTCTCTAGTACATGGGGTGGACTAAGGGTGGGTCTGGGGTAGGACATGAAAGCCCGAACCTCTAGTAACAACTTCGATGTATTCTGCTACTGTCCACAAACAAGACTTTGAGAGGAATGGGCACAGAGAGCATACATGGAAATATAAAATGGCTACAGGTAAGTTCTTCATTGGACAGAAGTGATTCCTAACCCCAAGTGATACCAATGTGGGTATCTGTGGTAAAGCTACTGCCCAAGGCCAGCTGATGACTCTGGAGTCAATGCTCAAATACAGTTTTCGCCATCACAGGACGAGTTTCACAAGATAACATACCAGGGAAGCCACATAAGCTGAGAGAACTCTGGCTGGGTGGGGACAGGGGGAAGCTAAGTGGGACGTAAAATAAATTATAAAATTTTATAAGGATGGAGTTAAAAAACAGAAATTACTAAACTAAGCACTCCCATCGGTACAGAGCTCTGAAAGATCAGAAGAAAGGGGGATTTCTTGACATCAGGATGAGAATTGTTCTCCTAGCATCTGAGGTGGAGAAGTGGGTCACTGTTCAGTGGCATTCAGCTATTAGAAAGAAGATAAAGATGATGGAACATTGCATGTGATAATTGTTCCTGGAGTCTCCACAATATATTAAGTTTTAAACATCCAAAGGAAAGAGGCAAAACCTCCTGGCTTTCGGAATGCATGCTTTATTGGAGCTAGACCAACAGATAGTGTGAACTACAATGGATGTCACAGAGAAATAAAACAAGGCCTGAAACACAGTGAAATGGAGACATTCTTTAGTCTGGCCAAAGAAGGTCTCTCCAAGTACGTATGGACAGTTGAAGTTTGAAACAGAGGAGGAACATTGTAGCATAATACATATCATTGCTTCTGAAATGGCAAGAGAAAAGGAAGTCTAATCTCATTTTAGCACAACCCTACCTATTGTGTAGAAGAGTAGACCGCAGAGATGCCAAAGTGCCACCATGAGGCCAGCCAGAAGCCAGCACAGGGATTCAGGAAAGGGCGATGGAATTGTATGCAGGTGGTCCTGACATAAAGGACAAAGGAAGATCTAACAGCAAAGGACCTCGTAGCAGAAGACTGTCCAAGGTTCTCAAACTCTTCACTGAGTCAGTCTGCCCCAAGGAGAACAACAAAGACAGCACAAGGAATGAAAACATCGACCAAAAAGAGTGCCTGCCTCACAACGCGAACAACGCACAAGACTCTTCAGGACACAGTACAAAGTTCTATAATACCCCCTAGCATGGCAGCCACTGTGGTTTCACATGACTGTTAAACCAATGAATGAAAGTTCTGTTTCTCGTGTATCCCATGGCAGGTGTGCTAGACCACACACTCTCTACCATACTGAAGGGTATCGAGTCACAGAATGCGAAGTCACAAAAGAGGTGCCATTTGACAAGACTTTACAAGATGCTGAATGTCTCATGCCATCTTAGCATATCTACTAGTGCCATCGTTGTTCAGGTCTAAAAGGGGGATGGATAACAGCTCACAGCATAGACTCAAATGAATAATACTTATTATTTTAGCAATTAATTACTCTTGAGGCTAATGTGACCAAGATACAGTTTGGTACATGAGTAAGCAGTAGTGGCTCTGTGTTGTAGAATTCCTATGAGAGGTACCAGGCTAAGACAAAGCAGGTAAGCTATTGAGAATGCTAACATGAGGCTCATTTTGATGTCTGATGCAGTGAATCCAGGCCCAGGAAGAACGTAATTGAAGCCCAAATGAATACAACAGGATTCTGAGAACAAGAGTTGTAGAAGGAGAGATCTGTGTTTTAGGAAATGTTAAATTCATGAAGGGACGTAGGGAAAGGTTGTAAGCAATGTGGTCAGTGAGTCAAAATAAGGACCTCCAGTGGTCTAAGCTGCTGGAGGAGAAATTGTGACATTGGCTATGAATCTATGGTCTTTCCCATAGCAGTTGAAGTGGAGGTGGAGATTACATTCAGGAACTACAGGATTAGGGTTTTGATGTAGATTCTCTCAGGTGGAACTTTGAACCCTGCTTTATAAAAAACCTCCAAGTTTATATAAAAGTTGACCCAATGGACAGCCTTGACCCTAAATCCTAAGCATGATAAGCAAAAGTCAGTCTGCATGTTGTTTTGTTTTTGTTTTTTTTAAATCAGAAGACTGGGGATGCCAATTTGTCAGTAAGGTGCTTGTCTTCCTAATGTGAGGGCCTGAGTTGGGTCGTGAAACCCATGTTGTTGTTGGTTGGTTGGTTGGTTGGTTGGTTGGTTGGTTGTTGGTTGGTTGTTTTGTTTTGTTTTGTTCTGTTTTGTTTTGTTAAATCAGAGCATGATGGTGCATTCTTTTTGTTTTGGTTTTGCTTTTGGTTTTTTTTTGTTGTTGTTGTTGTTCTGTTTTATTTTTTCAAGACAGGTTTATCTGTGTAGCATTGGCTGTTCTGGACTCACTTTGTAAACTAGGCTGGCCTCAAACTCACAGTGATCCGCCTGCGTCTGCCTCCCAAGTCCTGGGATTAAAGGTGTGTGCCACCATGGCAGGCCGATGGTGCATTCTTGTAATGCCAATATTGGTCAAGTGGAGACAGGTGGATCCATGTGGCTCATTGCCCAGTGTAGCCTAGTTGGTGAGCTATAGCCCAGTGAGAGACCTTGTCTCAAAAAATAAAGTTGGAACAACTCCTGAAGTTGTCCTATAATCCACATGCACTTTTGTGTATACACTATGCATCCAGGAGGAAATGGAGAGACAGGGACAGACAGAGGAAGAAGAAGACAAGAAAAAAGAAAGAAGGGAGGGAGAGAGAGAGGAACAGAGGGAAGGAGGAAAAGTTAGGTCTACATTTACCTTCATTTCTCATAGGGTTAACACACTCAGCTCTTCTGACATGACAACAGTTTGATGTTTGGTTTCTAACCAAAGACACTTTGGGTTCGATTTCAGTCTGTAAGTCTATTGAGCTAAGAGGACGGGTGCCACTAATCCATGTGGTTTACATTAATGCTATTCACGATGTTTATCCAAACTCTCTGCAGGAAGCAGCGACACCAGATGGTCCCCATGTTCATGTGTCGCTAAAATACATTCAGAAGAAGAATTCATCAATCGTGGCGTAAATAAAACACATGTCTCTGCATTTGTTATTGAGAGCTCCATTTCAGAGTCAAGACACTGCAGCAGGATACCCACAATGAAAGGTTCAAATCAAACATCTTACCAAGGTATTTGGATCAACTGATACCTGCAAAGCAAGACAGAGGATTGGAAAAGAGAATTTGAAAGGAGTATGAATTTCAGTGGCTTCCAGGAGGAGAGCAAGTTATTCAGTGCAAAAAGGGTAAATTTTCTCAGCACCTTCCTGACTGTGAGGACATTGTGTGCATCTCAGGCGGGTACCAAGTGGTGCAGTAAAGCAGCAAATTAGAAGAATGTAAATTCTTTAGTGGGAATTGCACGCAGGGGGGAGATGCCTCCTAATGCTCATATTTGTTTTCATGTAAATAATGTACACTCTCCCTAAAATCGGACTGGCCCAGGGCTGAGTAAGATATCAAACCCTACAAGAGATAAATTCTGGACCCCAAAATGCTAAAGACATAGTTATCATCTTTCTTGGGTGCAATTCTTTTTGGCAAATGAAAATAACTTACCCAAGATGAAATCTGAAATTCTGCAGCTTCTGTCCTTTGCTCCCTCTTATTCTTGGGAGGCACATGTGCGTTCTCTCTCTCTCTCTCTCTCTCTCTCTCTCTCTCTCTCTCTCTCTCTCTCTTTCTTATTACACTCAATAGTATGCTAATTGGTTGAGTGGTTCCAGATGATATCTTTTCTATTTTAACTGGCGTAACTGCTATTGTTCCTTCCAAATCTCTCTGTGCCTGCCACACAGATGTGGGGGTACCCAGAGTGCTTTCTGAGATTAATCAGAACCTCACTTTTCCACAGTAGGCAGAGTGAGTGGCCTGTGCCCTCTATTGTTCTCTTAGCTCTAGAGACACTGACTCACAGCCACCACCCCCCCCAGGGCCTAAAAATGTCTTTAATGCGCTATCAGCATTACCCTCTTCTCTCTATCCCATGCCATTTATAGCAATCAAAGACTGTATCTCAAAATTTAGCTCATAATCGCATCATGATCTGTACTGTCCATTGAGAGCATTATTCTCTGGCAAGTTAAGCTCACTTGACCTCTCAGACAAGCTTCCCAGGTATGCCTTTATGGATCAGGAGACACTCTTCGCTGCCTCTGCCTCTGCCCTGGTGATTGAGAAGTCCATCCCAGAGCTTCAGGAAGCCCACGCCCTAGTGGCCAAGACAAAGGAGCCAGCAGGATTCACAACACAGGATTCAGAAGGGAGTGAGCACAGGAGGTCTAAGATGGCCTCTCGCAGGATGTGAGGGAGTGTCCTTGCTGTTGTGAGGGAGTTCAGACATCAGGGTGAAGTGACATCTGAAGAATCAAAGGGATGAAAGACTGGGGTGAAACTGGCATCAGGGAAATGGGGGACCACAAAGTCTATGTCCTCATGGGGCATATGGGATAGCAAACTTGGAGGCCAGAAACCTACGAAAACACAACATACATTCATCTCGTGGTGTCTAGGACCCCACAGATGCTCAAATCTACAGATGTTCAAGTCTCACAGAAAAGATATACCATCTCCTTATAGCTTCCATATAACCATATACATATATACATATATATTCATACAAAACATATATAGATATACAAAATATATGTATATATTTAAATCATCTTATTCTCCACGATACCTCACACAGTATAAATGCTGTATATGTGATGGTTGTGCTGCATTGTTTAGGCAACGGTAGCAAAAAGAAAAACTATGTTCAGAGCAGATTCTTTTTTTTTTCAAAGAACTATTTCCCTTTGGCTGTGTCTGCAAATGTGAATTCCACAAAAATATTCAGAGACTCTGGGTGCTGTCTGTTGAGGCTGAATCTTAGAAAATCACCCACACTCAGCTAGAACTTTCATATCTAAGAGCATAGCTCTTATGCATTATGACACTGATATTACTTTTGCTGTTGCTCAGTCATGCACCCTTTAGTTTGCTTTACAATGTTTCCTTGGCCAGTGTGTCTTGGGTAGTTTTAATCTACCTAAAAAGAGAGGATAGTCCAGCTTCTTTAAGAGAGAGAACTTATTCCCAGGGCTGTCAGACAGATTTTGGAAGGTGCTAAGGAAAACTAAGCCCTCCACATGAGGCTCCGCTAACACTTCAACTATCTTCACAGCCTATTGACTCCAGAGATTTCCTTTGTTCATATCATGCACATGAGAAATGATTCTCCAATGGTGAGATGAGTGATGCTCAAGACACTCAAGATGGTGCATGGACCAGAATCCTGCAAAGGCCTTCCCACTCATGCATGAGCAGGGTGTGAGAATCCAGCAAGCCTCATAGCGCACACAATTAGGAGCAGTGCCTGAGGCTTGACTCAGAAATTGTCCCAAGTCCAGCTGCTGACTCAGAAGATTCTCATTGTCTGCATTTGGCTGGGACGTTAGTCGAATCCCGCTGCTAAACTACTGCCTCTTTGGCACTAGTGAACCATTCATGCAAGGAACTGGTGGAGCTCTTGAAGTGACCTAGGGCTAGGACTTCATCAAGCTTATAGGACAGGTTACATCACTTCTTTTGAGCCTCTTCACTAAAAACTCTTTGGCAGAAACTGAGCTGAACCTTGCTGTCATTCAAATCTATGGTGTATCCTTCACCTTGACCAACATATGGTGAGACCAATATCCCCCCTCCCCCCGAAAAAAAGCTTAATGTAGAAATCAGATTGGCTTAGCACAGTTTACAACATCATTCTAAGCATAGAACTAAGTATGAAGCAGTTTTAAAAAACTGTTAATTAAATGAGCATTTTGACATGTGCTGGACTTACAAGATTATTGATGCAATGCTTTATAAGAGGAACTTAGAGCTATTTGGGAAAGACAGTTTCGAGGTCTGAAGACAGAAAGTCTCTTCTCTGAGGTGTCCCTGGCCAAAATCAGAATGAAGCCCAGCCCTGGCCATGTGTTTGCTGCACCTTTGACTTTCAAGTTTAAGAATGGAGCATTAACATGCCTTGGTCACATAGGGAGACTGTTCTTTCCAACCTTTCAGTTGGAGATAGAGAACCAGAGGCCCAAACATCTTTGGTCATGTGACCACAGTCACAATGATGCTGTGCAATCCTAGTGTCACAACCCAGGTTTCCCAACTCCCTATGAAGTGACTCTTTAACATGCACATACATCACACCCCCTAGATGGCTTGTTAAACCACAAATCAATGGTCTCCACCTCTGCTGGGTGATCCCACAGGTCTGATTCTGTAGGCTAGTAAGGGAGGGTGCTGGGCAGCTTGCAAATGTAGGCTTAGGTTGCTGGTCCAACAAATGAACTGAGAACTGTGGCACAACTCCATACTCATTTCTTACTTCTTTACCATCATTGCTGCCTCCGCATCCAGGAACATCAATGCCAGTGCAGCCTAGGTCTGCTTTGCCTATAAGACCCAACGCTGCAAACTGAACCAACTACCCTTCCCCCACCGAGTACCTGTCCACATACAGGACACTCAGCTGCAGCCCCATGCTCCCATCTGGCTTTAAGGAATGGCCAACTGTCAGGAGGGTATGTGCTAGTTCCTCTTCTTTTCTTCTTTTTTCACAGGGTCACAGAGGGCCTGCCTGGCCTACCACACCAAGAGCCACAGGCTCTACAGCTTTACCATCTCAACACTGGACCAACCAGGTTGGGTGTCCATTTTATAAAACACAATTTGACTTGTGGGTTTCAGACAATGAGATCCTATGGTGCTCAGCACACGGTGCTCGATTTAAGAACCAGGACAGGTTCAGAGAGTCAAGGGATGTCACACCATCACGGCCAAAGGAAGCAGAAGGCCAGAGTAGTCAACCAGTCATCTTCGTGCGATCTGTACTTTCAGAATGTGTTCTTGCAGAAGAACTACAGTGACAGCATTATGTCTCAAAAATTAGGAGACCAGGAATTCAAGTAGTATTTTATAATAGGGAAGCCTGGCTTATACTAGGAAAGAAGGAAGACAATAAATACAAAGGAAAATCCTAGCCGGGGAGGGGAGAGTTAAACAGCAGGATGAGCTGGAGGTTTGGGATTTGTTTTCACTACAAACCACATGCTCTCTGCTTTCCTGCTCTGGTGAGAATCGCTGGTGCAGAGTTGAAAGAAAGAAAAAAAGAGAGGGGGGAGGGGAGAGAGACACAGATACACAGACACAGAGGGGGGGGGGGGGGGGGAGGGGGAGAGAGAGAGAGAGAGAGAGAGAGAGAGAGAGAGAGAGAGAGAGAGAGAGAGGAGTTTCAGCTGTCTCAGAGGCCAAGAAAAGGAAGGTTTCTCTTTGATGTCCCTAATCTCTCTGTTCCAAAACCTACAACTGCCTCCTTTCCCTCCTCTAATCCCAGATGCAGTCATTCCTGCTGACTAAATGAGGAAATCACCTCCTTTCACCATCAGAGTTTGTCTAATTATAAAATGGTGGTGGAGCTCACCCCTACAAGACTCCACATGCAGAGCTTTAGATTTGGCTCTTAACATTTAAAAGAAAAAGGGCTTTAGGCAGCTTGTTACTGGGGCCAGGGAGGTGATCCCGCTGGTAAAGTGCCTATCTAGCATGCACAAAGCCCAGGGCACAATGACCATACACACGGGACACAGCGGTGCTCGCTGGTGATCCCAGCACTGGGGAGATGGAGTCCTTCTTCAAATATGCTGATGGCTACTACCTAAATTATTACCCACTCAAGAGAAATTCCTATTTTAAAAGACAAAAACAACATGAAAATAACTGATTTTCAGAGTGTGCAGAACACAAGGGAACAATGGCAGGTAGGAAGGCTGTCTGGGCCTCCTGGAGACCGTTATGGCATCCCAAAGGCCACCCTCATTAGGCTGCTTCTGCTCACTTTCTGTCCACTCTACTCCCAAGAGGAAGAGAAAGGTTGATATCATAGCTATAAAACAAAGAGGGAAGATTCTTTACTGTTCAGCACTGCAGATCTCTTACCCTGCTGTCACCAACATCCTCCTTAAACAAATGCTGCTCATCACCACACACTTACAACTGGGCGGGACAGCCACCCTGAAGGATCAGAGCTGACCACTGCTCAAAGGTCAACACAAGGCACTATCCCCAGGTGGCCTGATGCATTTCTTGATCTTCCAAGGGCAACATGGATCTTTGAACAGCATTCTTTCTCTACACTAGAGTGGAAAGTTACCCTAGAGAGTGCAAGCCTCCAAAGCAAGAGCTCAGAGGTGGGTATGGGGTACTGCAGGTGATCAAAGGAGAAGCAGATGGTCCCAGGGAGCATCACCAACAACAACATCCTCAATCCTGAATTACTGTGGACATTTATTTCCTAAAGAACAGATGGCTTCCTGGACCTTAGTGCCAGAGACTCAGATACACCATTCACATGGAAGTCTATGAATGCTAACAGGCTCACAAATGGTGTTTGTTCTGCTATGTGTGTGGCAGCATTCACTGTCTGAGAGGCAAAGCTTTACAGAACCAAACCAGGCCAGTGTTTAATCGTCTTCCCAATGGACTCTCTCCCTGGGCACTGCTGGTTTCCACCTCTGTCACATGCTAGGTGCTGAAAGGGTCTTTCTAAACTTGAGTGTATCATTCATTGTTTTGCTCAATATGTTGGCTGTAGCCCTGGTTGCATCTACAACAGAACCTAAGTGGCATAACACAACACTGTCAGAGGCATGATATAAATGCCATTGGTAAATTGTCTTGTGCACAGCTATTTAAGCTCATTGGATTCTGACTCTAAGAGCAAAGCTCCCATATCTAAGACTCAAGCATATGGATCTCATCTGTTGTCTGAGGTCTTTCTTGGGATAGAATGGGCCCCTGCCTCTGTGCAAGCACCTAAGGGCATCAAAAACATAGTGTCTTTGATAGCAACCAGAAGTTAACCATTTCCCACGGAGCTTACTATTGTCTACCAGTGGTCTAAAAAGTCTTGCAGTTGGGGCAGAAAGCCAGACACTTATTCATGTGGCAAACTCTCTACTCTGCCTGGAAATCTCTCAATCAGGAGTTCACTGGGCCTTGCACCATCACTTCTGTTGATGTTGTAAGCACTCAAGGTGGAGCTTTGCTCATGTCTGCTGTGTGTATTTACCTATGTGCTATTTGTTCTGTTGTTTTCACTCGTTACATACTTAAGAAACTCACCTATTTGAATCAACAGTCAGCTATCTGCTATTGTCGGCCATTTTCAGTACAGACCAAGGGCAAGCCGTATGCTAACTCATCTTCCTTTGCGTTGCAGTCCTCAGTGTTGCCAGGCTACATATGCCTGCATCTCTCTAGGCATGCTGAACATTGTCCTCCTGCTGTCACTAACCTGAAGATGCCAAAGTCCAAGGCAAGTCAGCCTAGGTCAGGGAGGCAGCACACACCTTCTCTTTTGTCCTCCCTCAGTTTTTTAAAAATAAGAGTATGACTGGTTTGCCTGTTTGTTTGTTTGTTTGTTTTTCTCTCATATATTACATCCCAACCACATTTCCCCTTTCTCCTCTACTCTCAGTCCCTCCCCACCACCTTCCCTTTCCCCTAGATCCACTCCTCCTCTGTTTCCATTCAGAAAAGAGCAAGCCTTCCAGAGATAGACCTAAACATGGCATAAGAAGCCTCAGATAAAGGCTGGATGAAACAACTCAGTAGGAGGAGTCAAGAGTCAGAGACAGCCCCATTCCCACTGTTAGGAGTCTCACAAGAAGACCAAGCTACACAAACATCCAGAATACCTAGGTCACACCCATACAGGTTCCCTGATTGTCACTTCAGTCTCTATGAGCCCTAGTTAGTTGATTCTGTTTGTCATTTTCTTGTGGTGTCCTTGACCACTCTGGCTCCTACCCACTTCCACCCACTCTTTCATGGAATTCATCAAGCTCTGTTGTGGGTCTCTGCATCTGCTCCTATCAGTTGCTCTTCCAGTCTGAGTATAGCAAAGTGTCATTAGGAATCATTTCACTGACTTTTTTTTTTTTTTTTTGCCAGTCCTGCTTGCTTCTATCCCAGGTCTCTGGGCTATCCAGCCTCTGATTCCTGGCCTTCCAGGCAGTATCAATGGGCTCCCTCTTATGTCATGGGTCTCAAGTTGGGCAAGCCATTGCTTGGCCACTCCTACAAGTTCTACACCACCTTTGCTCCAGTACATCTTGCAGGCAGGACAAATTGTAGGTTGACAGTTTTGTGGCTGGATTGGTATATCAGTCCCTCTACTGGAAACCTTGCCTCGTTACAGAAGTTGGTTGGCTCAGGTTCCGTATCCCTCAATACCAGGAGTCTTTGCTAGGGTCACCCTCACAGACTCCAAGGAGTTTCCATTGCACTAGGTTTCTGTCACCCCTAAGATGCCCCCCAATTCCAGTCATCTCTCCTAGCACTCTCTCCCTCCATCCTATTTCTCACCTCACCTGATTCCTCCAGTCCCCATCCCCACCTGCCCCTACTCTACCCACAAAATTTATTCTATTTCCCCTCCACCAGGAGATCCATGTGTCCCGTCCTTGATTCCTCCTTGTTACTTAGCCTCTCTGAGTCTGTGGATTATAGCATGATTCTCATTTGCTGGATATCTAATATCCACTTATAAGTGAGCACACACTATGTTTGTCTATCTTTATGGGTCTGAGTTACATCATTAAGGATGAATTTTCCTAGTTCCAACCATTTGCTGGCAAAGATCAGGATGTCATTTTCCTAACAGCTGAGTAACATTCCATTGTGTAAATGTCCCACATTTTCTTTATCTATTCTTCAGTTGAGGGACATCTAGGTTGTTTCCAGTTTCAGGCTATTACGAATAAAGCTGCTTTGAACATAGCTGAGCAAGTATCCTTGTGGTAGGATGGAGCATTCGTTGGGTATATGCCTAGGATTGGTATAGGTGGGTCTTAAGGTAGATCAATCCCCAGTTTTCTGAGAAACCATAATATTGATTTCCAAAGTGGCTGTACAAATTTGCACTCCCAATACCAATGGAGGAGTGTTCCCCTTGCTCCATGCCCTCACCAGCTTGAGCTGTCACTTGTGTTATTGATCTTAGCCATTCTGGCAGGTATAATATGGAATTTCTAAGTCATTTTGATTTGCATTTCCCTGGTAGCTAAGGATGCTGAACATTTCTTTAAGTGTTTCTCAGCCATCTGAGATTCCTCTGTTGAGAATTCTCTGTTTAGCTCTGTACCCATTTTTTAATTGAATTATTTGGTTGGTTTATGTCTAGTTTTTTAGTTCTTTATGTATTTTGGACATTAGCTCTCTGTCAGATGTAGAGTTGGTGGAAATATTTTCCCATTCTGTAGGCTGCCATTTTGTCCTATCGCCAGTGTCTTTTGTCTTACCGAAACTTTTCCATTTCATGAGGTCCCATTCATTCATTGTCAGGCTTACTGTTTGTGCTATTGGTGCTCTGCTCATAAAGTTGTCACCTATCCTTCCTCATTAAGATACCTGCCCCCTTCATCAAGATGCCACCATCATCGGTCTCTACATAACTTGAATGCCCCAGTTCTATGATCTCATTCTTCTCTTAATTATTTCAATAGAATGAAAATAAAAATTATTTTCCCAGGGCTAATTAAAAACATAGAAAGCAAGAGAAATGAATGCTTCTCAAAGGTACCTCTAACCTAAGTTATCTTAAATAAAGGCCAGTTGTTCCTAAGCATAGCCCTGAGAGAACTAGAAACACTTGGGTTGGTCTCAATAGCATGGCTATACATCTACAGGTGGGCCTATGGTTTGTTTGTTTGTTTGTTTGTTTGGAGATAGGTTTTCTCTGTGTAGCCCCGGCTGTCCTGGAACTCACTCTGTAGATCAGACTAGCCTCAAGCTCATAGAGATTAACCTATCTCTGCCTCCAGAGTACCAGGATTAAAGGCATGCACCCCCACCACCTGGCTCGTCCTGTGTATTTTTGTTGTTATTGTTGTTGGGTCAGTAGGCATCAGTAACACTATAGTAATAACCTTGTTACCTGTCCTACTGTATTGATGTTTCCAGAGAGGTGTCTCATTTTGGGAAGCCCCAAAAAACCCACACATCTGAAAAAAGAAAATGGAAAAAACTAATAGTGAAATAGAAAAAGAATGTTCATCACAGAAGGTATAAAAGGGCGACCAGGGTACTAGTGTCCTCAGATATCTTCGGGGATTCTAACATGAACTTTAGACTTGAATAGGAGAAGAACCAGTGGGCAAAGAATACGTGGCACCAAGCAGTCTTGATCAAACTGGTTTGGTTTATAAGTTTGTGAAGTTCTGAAAAACATGTTACTATTTGTAAGGAATATTTTGTTGTCATCCTGAAATGACTGTTCCTGCTTAAGAGGACAGCCTCAGTTCTCATCATGCAAAGGGAAGGGACAACCTCTTCATGACTTGTGACTTCAAGGGTCACTACACTTGGTCGGTTGAGCCTCTAGGCACTAGCCAAGATATTTAGAACTGAGTACTATAAAGGCAAGAGTTGGCAATCTCTTAAGTATGACATCCTCACTAAGTCTTGTCAAAACAAAAAACAAAAACCACAACAGCAACAAACCTATTACTCTTTACTTGGTGTCTTTAGCCTTGAAGATGAGCAAGTGGAGCTGGGTAAATCTGGGGCTCATAAACCTTTCACTGCCAGTTTTTAGAAAGACATCTCTGAAGTGGTTGGCATGTCTACATGGAGACAAGGCAGGAATACAACCCCAAATTTAAGCTAATAGAGGAGACATCCAAAATGAAAGCAGAGACGTCAAGCTTTTATCTTGCTTTTAGTTACCAACTCAGCACCTACAGGCTTGAGTGAATCTGGGGCTTTGAGCAAAGTAACCATCAAGCCCTCGTCCCATTGAGTAAGAAAAACTAAAGTCCAGTCTCAACTGTAGAGGACAAACGTGCTTTGGGGCTGTCCACAAACACCTGTGCAAGGAATTTTATCCCAGTGATCTTTGATTCTTCTTGTAACAGTTATGTTTCTATCAGGTATGCTAATACACTTGACAGAAGCAACTTAAGAAAGGCTCAGTTTGTGAGCACAGACTGTCATGGCTAGGAAGTCATGACCGGGAGAGTGTCACATCATATCTGCACTCAGGAAGCTGAGCTACGAAAGTTCATCCTCATCTGTTTCCCTTCTTTATTTCGTCCGTGATCCCAGTCCATGGAATGGTGCCAGCCACATTTAGAATGCAAATCCCACCTCAACTCAAACTGGAAACCCCCTCACATTTATGCCTGGAGGAGGTTTGCCTCCTAGGTGGTTCTAAACCCAGTCAAGTTGACAATCAATATTAATAACCAAGGGAAGATAACCTCTTAACAACTGAGAGTGGAAAAGCTAACCTGTATCTAAGCAAATGCACCTGGGACATAAGATTCTCTTGACAAAAGCTCAGGCAATCTTCACTACCCCTCGGTCCATTTCTCAGACTCCATCCTGCCTCAGATTCTGCCTTGTTCTGTTCCCAAAGACCAGTGTGTTCAAGAACTTTAATTTGTAAATCTTAGAAATTTTGTGTCAAACAGATATTGACAACAGTTTTTTTTTTTTCTTAAAGAACAAATCAATTGCCAGGCACCACGCCCGGCACCTTTAATCCCAGCACTCAGGAGGCAGAGGCAGGCGGATCACTGTGAGTTCGAGGCCATCCTAGTCTACAAAGCAAGTCCAGGACAGCCAAGGCTACACAGAGAGACCCTGTCTTGAAAAAAAAAAAAAAAAGAACAAATCAATCTGGTCAAGAAAGACGTGGGCTTCTTTGTTTTCTTCGAAGGCATTAGATGCTTTTGAGAGTACATTCTAGATATGAGGCCAGCTGTACATACATATAGGCATACATGCCTATATATACACATTCACACACGCATATTCACATATATACTACATCTGATCTTAGCCAAAAGGCTGGAAGCCAATCATCTGCATTTATTAAGCCTAGTCAGTTCTATGTATTCACAGTCCCCCTGGTCCTTGTATCTTTCTAGGATGCATCTTTCTAGGATGCATCCTTCTAGACTGGAAGCCTTTGAAGCTCTGACAATATCTCAACATGGACCCTTCTCTTCTGAGAAGGGCTAGAATATGACTCAACCACTCAGTTAACTTGACAACTTAGCTTTCTGTCTCTCACTAATCGCTTTAAAAAATAAAATAAATAAAGCCGCTGGGACCCTAAATGCTTCCCAGATTTCCAAACAAGGCTCTTCAGTGTCCAGAACATTGGTCCCTCTCACCCCTTGTAATTGTGGCCTGGCTGAGCCCTCAGAAGATGATCTGTTGTTTTCCTCAACAGAAAAGCCATCATCACATTTGACCTCTAAACAGCCAGTCTCTGAAACAGTGCAACCTTTTCAAAGATACGATTCCAAATTAAAACCCTGTGTCAGGAGAAAAACATTAACTGAATTGCAAGTGTTCTTTTGAGCCTCATTTAACCCAGGTGCATAAAGTTGAGATGGCAAATTTACATAAGACTTGTTTAAAGTTTGGATGGCTTGGGGGGGGGGTGCAAGGTAAAATCTGTATGTTTACTCATTACTATGAAAGGACTATAATAAAAATTTAGGTATGAAATTACTACATTTTAACAACTTGGCATCTGCTCTAGGGCCATGAGGAAAAGCAAAGCTGGCTAAAAATTGAGAAAGTGAAATGGTGTCTGGATTGTTTGCCCTGCGCAGCCCCAGGTTTCCTCTGTTCAAAGCAGAAACCTAACCAGCAACGAATGTCATTGAAAAGATTATTCAAAACAACCTTTTCAGTATTCCTCATATGTTATTTGTTTTTATGCACCTTATCTCTAAAAATCATGATAAGAGGAGATGGAGAGATTGCTCAGGAGTTAACTGCTCTGGCTACACTTTCAAACGACCCTGATTAGGTTCTTAGCACCTACATGGTGACTCACAATTGTCTGTACCTCCAGTTCCAGGGCATCTGATGTCCTCTTCAGATCTCTGAAGCCACCGGTCACACACTTGGTAACATATACAATGCAGTAAAAACACTTGTGCATGTAAGATACAAATTTTGCTAGTAAGAAAAAGGTGTCCTGCATTATCTCAGAAAAACATTGGAAATAATTTATTGATTCTACAATGTTTTATTTGTAACATCTTTATAAATGAAATTTTAATTAAAAAAAGAAAAAAGGACATTTAGTTGGAAGCAAAATGCAAGGGTGAGAATTAAGGGGTCAGAGGGTCTTGGGAAAGTGATTATGGTCAAAATGCATCAGATTCTCAAGGAATGTGTTAATTTCTGAAAGAGCAGGGCACCCTTCTGTGGCCACACTCCCCCTTTCTACTCCTTCTACCCCAACCCTCCTCTGTCCCTGTCACTAACCTGAACCTATACTTGTTGAGCTCTTTCGTTTCCAAATCCAGCAGACACTATGTATCTGTTTTATGTGGACATGTTGCTGAGCTGGAACCCACTCAGCCCTCCCGACAACACTCAGCTCCCTCCAGATCCCTGGCAGGGCTCTCTGGCTTTCCTCTCTTCCTTCTGGATGTTCAACTTCAATATCGTTTTCCAGTTCTTTCCTTTACCCCATCTTTCCAAATTAGAAGATCTTGGATTCTGTTCAGTGTCTGTCTTTCTCTCCTGCATGCTCAGTCTCGTCAATAACACTTAGAAAAATACAGAATAATTTTGCCATTGCATCCTTTCATAGAGGATGAATTACAGCCACCCACCTTTAAAAGTTTGTGTATTGAATCCCTAAACCCCAGAGTCTCAGCCTGTGGTTGTATTTAGATAATAGAACATTTAAAGGCGCAATTAAGTTAAAGTAGGTCCTTAGGATGGGCCTTCATCCAATGTGGATGGCTTCCACATAAGAAAAGGTAATTAGAACACAGCAACACAAATGGGTGACCATGTGCTGACATGGCCAGAAGGTGGCTGGCATTCAGCCCATAGCTTAACCCTTTCTACAATGCATAAATCTGCAGCTCCAGCCCAGACCTAGCTTCTGAGCTCTAGAGCCATCATCCAACTACCTCTGAAAAGAAGAAACATCTTCCCAAATCTATGTCTTTCCAATCCCTTGTTGGTAAGATGCATCATCTGCTGGAGTGAGAGGCAGGGGATGTATCCCTTCAGGAAAGTGGGCATTCTCACAATGGGATGTGTGGTCTTACATGTTTTTTTGTTTTTGTTTTTGTTTTTTGAGACAGGGTTGCTCTGTGTAGCCTTGCCTGACCGGCACTCTCTTTGTAGACTAGACTGGCTTATACAGTCTTAAATAGCATCATTCCTTACTGCGTTTATGTGCATTTCAATATCTCTCATAAAATGATATAATGATAAGGCCCAATTGAAGAGTCTCTCTCTGTCTCTCTGTCTCTCTCTTTCTGTCTGTCTGTCTGTCTGTCTCTGTGTGTGTGTGTGTGTGTAAAAACCATGCAAAAGGTCTCCAAGACTACCAGCATATTCAGTCGTTGGGTCAACAAGCTCCAGAAACCATAATGGGACTCAGGGGAGCTTCCAGCTTCCTCTCTCATGGAAGTTGGGTAGGGGAGCACTCACTCATACAGCAGCAAGCATGCCAGTATGCTTAGAGTGCACCTAAGCCTAGCTCTTCAGAACTTTGACTTGGGGTCAGTCACATGCACACTAAAGTGGCTTATCTTAGTACCCAGACCCTCCAGAGGTCAAGCTAATGACCCTTTGATGTCCATAAACCAGATTATTAGCACATACTTGTCTACGCCCTGGTTAATATATAGAAATCCTTACCAGGTTTAAAGACCACACCCCAGGAACTGGTCAAGGGGCAAAAATTAATAACATATGCTCAACACAATGTCTGAGTGCCCAAGAAATACTGCCAGTATTCCACTGTGTGCTTTTTTGTCAATTACGTCCAGTCATGACCAACCAAGTCCTGCCAATACCACTTCTTTTCTTTTTCTTCCCTCTCTTTTTAATGACACTAACTTCATTTACAGTAGTGGAAACACCAGAACAAAACAGGAAATTGTGTTTTTTAAAAAGTACAAGACAATTTTAAGATAAAGAAATCTAAATTTTCTCAAACTAAGTAATCTGTGAAATTAATGGATGACATAAATGTCAGAATGCACACAGATAAAAGAGTAAGATCTCAGGGTCAACCAAGTTAACAAGCAGAAAGAAGTCTCCAAGGAATGGTGGAGTACTTGAGACTAGCAACAGCTACAATGGCAATACTACACCATAGTAAGGTGTGGGTACAGTAAAAGCAAGGGCAAAAGGAACTCTTAAATATAAGAGTGGACATAGAGTGGATACACAGGAGCTCATTGGCCTTGGATAGTAAAGACAGGAGTGACGGTGTGAACTTTCTAAGGAGAGAATCTTGTTGTAATCCTAAAAATATCCAAGATAAACTATTGTCTAAAGAAATCTGTGCATACCTATAAGCATGCAAAGCTTGAATGCATATAAAATGTAAAGCCATCTCGTGTGGGTCTCTTAGAAACTTCTGGGAACTATATTTACCCAGACAACCAGACTGCAGCCCTCTCTCTTTATTCCTTTTCCATGCTAATTTCGGCTGAGTCTGACAAGAACAATTTTATCTCGGAATCATCAAGTTTCAAACAACTTTAATTATAGCCTAAGTTTTTTTCACATTTTCATAAGAAGCAGGCAAATATTCCTTGAAATAGAGAAAACTTACACTCAAAAAGGATTATGTAAGAACAGTATATTTTACTGTGGGGTACTACTCAAAAGTTAAAATAACAGAATTAGATTTAAGATTTAAGTTTCTGTGGCAATGTAATCAACTAAAGCATTGGAAACATACGGCAAAATAAAGTGTTCTGTAAGTTTTTAAACCTCAAAATACAACACTCAGTAGTTTGTGTGCATTTACATACATTGTGCATGTGTAAATATGGCAGAATTGTATCTAGCAGCTGTAAATTATTTCTATAAAAGGAGGAATAAAAAAGATAAAGTGAAGAATTGAAATCTAAGAGTTTCGGCTACGTCAGTAAAGCTCGATGGAAAGAGAAAATACAGCAAACTCAGGCTACCTTTGTCTCTACAAAATTCATTCTTCCTGTCCCCTCATCCTATACCTTTGTATCTTCCAGGGTTCAACCAGAGAGATATGTATTTACATTATATGTAATTACCATGTGGCCTAGCACATAAGCACAGGCACACACACACACACACACACACACATACACACACACACACACACACACACACACACACAGAGTTTTCAATCATAAAAAATAAATGAAATAATTATAACGTTACCATATAGATGGACACTGGAAATGTAGGCCAAGTGACAAGTAATAACCAAAAGACAAATGCTGAATTATTCTACTCCTCTGAGATCTTTTTTAATAGTCAAGCTTTGGGGGATAGAGAACAGGCCACAGCTACCAGGAGCTAAGAAGATGGTGAGATAGGAAGCTGTTGCTTAACATTTATAGCATTTCTTGTTCTGGGTGACGAAAATGATTTGGAAAAAAACTACAGCAACACCTTGAAATTTGTACATTATTTGTTTTACATATGATATGAAAATTATGAGTGTAGTAACAACCAAGTGATTCTTAATTTCTCCTGACAAATAATGCCAATTAATGGGTTTTAAAGTGTCTGCCCTGAGTTCACCATCTGTCCTTTGAAGACTCAACCTTGGACTAGAGAGATATCCAAGTGCTAAAGAGCACCAGCTACACAGTCAAGGGGACTGGAGCTTGGATCCCAGCACTCAGGTAACAAGCTAGACATCTGCCTGAAATGCCAGCTGCTTGAATCCAATACGTTCCTCTAGCCTCCATGCAAGGTTCATATGCTAACACACAGACATATGCAAGTAAACACAGATAACTAAAAATATTTTTTTATTTTTAGTTATTTTTTAGCCAAAAATATTTTAGATATTTTAATTATAAAAATTTTTTAAGTAAGCCTATATACACATGCGGAACTTAGAATATCAAATCAATAAAATACAAGTGTCAGAAGTTCACCATCTACTCCTATCTCCAACAGTAAACCACGGCTCATCCCCCACCATAACACAAGGAACTCTATCTACTATCCAAGTCTTCTTGACCATCCGTCCTGGTTTGGATGTCTCTTAACTCCCTCCGTCAACCAGGCTTTGAGCTGAAAACCAATACAAAAATTAATATGGTAGGATGCTACAGTTTTCATTGCTGTGAAAGGACACCATGATTACGGCAACTCTTATAAAGGAACACATTTAATTGGGAATGGCTTACAGTTCAGAGGTTTAGTCGATTGACTTCATGTTGGGAAGCATAGCAGTGTGCAGGCAGACACGGTGCTGGAGAAGAAACTGTGAGTTCTACATCCAGATCTGCAGGTCCGCCAGAAGAAAACTGGCTTGAATTTTAGAGGCCTCAAAACCCGACCCTACGGTGACACACTTCCTGAAACAAAGCCACACCTACTCCAACAAGGCCACACCTCCTAATAGTGTCATTTCCTTTCAAACTGCCACAGAGGATGATTGTATAACAAGCAGCCACTGATATTTCAAGAAGCTGAGAGAAAAGATTGAGAGTATTTTCACCCTAGAGAGATAATAAATGCTTGATTGAAGGAGCGCTCAATGCAGAAA
>OU015744.1:62413684-62452481 GCA_907169655.1 Acomys percivali
AAAAAAAAAAAAAAAAAAAAAAAAAAAAAAAAAAAAATCAGCCACTTCCTTCTGATTTTTTTTTTTCATGAAAAAGCTTCCAGAGTCAGTACTATGAGCCTCTAAGAGCACAACTGAGATGTCTGATGTGTGGAAGGGCCTCTGGTTGGTTGCCTCCTGTTCTCCAGTTTATCTGCTCTTAACCATTCTCAATCTATTCTTGCTCTTTCCCTTCACAGCTTCTTTTATGCTTCCTTTCTAACATTTCTGTTGTTGTTTGATTGGTTGATTATTTGTTTGGTTGGTCATTTGTTTGTTTCATTGGTTATTTGGTTGTCTGGTTGGTTATTTGGTTGTCTGGTTGTCTGGTTGGTTGCTTGCTTGCTTGCTTGCTTATTTTGTTGATTGGTTGGTTGGTTATTGGGTTGGTTGGTTATCTGATTAGTTATTTGATTCATTGGTTGGTTGGTTGGTTGATTATTTGGTTGGTTGCTTATTTGGTTGGTTGATTGGTTGGTTGTTTGGTTGGTTGCTTGCTTGCTTGTTTATTTTGTTGGTTGGTTGGTTATTTGGTTGGTTGGTTGTCTGGTTAGTTATTTGGTTCATTGGTTGGTTGGTTGGTTGGTTGATTGGTTGGTTATTTGGTTGTTTGGTTGCTTGTTTGGTTGGTTGGTTAGTTATTTGGCTGGTTATTTGGTTGGTTGGTTGGTTATTTGGTTGTTGTCTAGTTAGTTATTTGGTTCATTGGTTGGTTGGTTGGTTGGTTGGTTGATTGATTGGTTGATGATTTGGTTGGTTGATTGGTTGGTTATTTGGTTGGTTGGTTGGTTGGTTGGTTGGTTGGTTGGTTGGTTGGTTGGTTATTTGGCTGGTTATTTGGTTGGTTGGTTGGTTATTTGGTTGGTTGGTTGGTTATTTGGTTGACTGGTTGGTTATTTTGTTGATTGGTTGGTTGTGTTTTGCCTTGACCCTCATTGCTGCTTTGGCCACCACTTACCTCTGCCATCACTCAGTGGTAAAGAGAGTGGCATGGATACTAGTCTGCATGGATACTGTGTCAGTAGGGTACAAACAATAAGACAAAGCAAAGCAGGTGTAGAAAATGCCAAGTGCAGGAATAGGATAAAGAAAATGCAGAGTGTGGATGCCTTGGTCCATTAAATGATTACTATACAAGAATGGAGATCTGAGTTTCATGCCCAGACTCTGCCTGAAACAGCCAGGATAGTGATGTCTGCCATAACCCAGCACTGAGAAGGTAGAGACAGATGGGTCCTGGGAGCTCACTGGCCAGCCAGCCTAGCTCAGTTGGCAAATATGGGTCCCAGTGAGAGATGCTTTCTAAACAAAAGGTGGATGGTGCTTGAGAAATGACAGTCAAACACACCCACACACGTGCCCACATACACACACACATACACACACACCATGTGTGCATGAGCATGTATATGTGTGAACACAGGCATGCATGCATACACACATGCACACACACTCACATGCACATATACACATGCACAGTAAAAAGAAAGCCTTTCTTTCTTCAAGATGAAATATAGTAAGACCTGAGAAGTCCAAAGTTCCATTCCCTTTAAGTTTGTTTAAAGTGATAATCTTCAAAGAAGGTCCCATGGTTATTTTATGTTGATAATAATGCCCTGCCAATCGTTTTGTGCTTTTAGGAAACATCAAGTCATGAGAAGACAGTGACTTCTATAAAGATTCAATCTATTAGCCTTTGTCTGTTTTAGGTACAAGGAAGTTTTCCCCCTTATTTTTGCTGCCTTTGATTCTTGGATGTCATTTGAAAAAGAAAATCCATAATTTTGCAAGCAGAAATTACAACCTCCACCCTTATTGAGCATCAAGTAGTATGCAGTCATGCGTGCAAACTTATTGTGGGAAAATAAATCAGAATCCTATGAAAATTAATTTAATTATGCTCTCAGAGTTTTCCTATTGACAGAATGTGCACATAACTCCTTTAGGACAATAAATAGTAATGGAATCTAGTGAGCAAAGGGTTTGTTGTTGTCACTGTTGTTTAAATCATTTAATTGCCCATTCCTCTTAGGACCATATCATGCAAGTGAGCAGTTACATTACCATTTAAAAGGGGAAACTGAGGCAAACCCACTATCCAACCAGATCTTCCTAACCCCGCTGCCTGTTCCTGTATCATTTCCTCTCTGTGCATGGAAATATATGTGCAAGGCTGTATCTTTGAGGTGATGGAGAAATAGATGTGCAAGGTTGAGTCTGTCAGGTGATGAAGAATCCTAGCATTGTGTATTCTCTGACATTTCAGTTGAACAAATACCCAAAGGACCCTCCCAGGTGGATATAACTTGGCTTTAGGCAATTAGTGTTCTAAGCCACATTAATGTTGCCTTCCTGAAGCTGCAGCTTGACAGTCTGATAAACAATAGCACTGAGGGAGGTGTGAACTTCCACTATTTATCTCAATGGGCTGTTAACTTTGAAACCTAATTATGATCACTTAAATGCCAACGCTGTTAATCATTCCACTGCTGAGCACTGTACCAGAAACATCCAGCCACAGCAGTGTGCTTCTTCCCAGGGTGGCCAGCTTCAGCTGCTGCGTCCTGATGAGCTTCTGCACACTGTCCTCTTGTTAGTGGCATCAACCTTGGGCTGGTTAAATGGGCCTATTCAGTGCTGGAGCCATTGGCTAAGTAAGACGCCTCGGACTGTGCTTAAAACAAAGAAAAGGAATGTGTGCCTGTGGCTCAGTTGTGTCTCTGCTTAATGCAGTGCACGGAGCTGGGGCAAGACCCTGGGTTCAGTTGACAGCACCAAAAACGAACAGTAAACAAACACTGAGCCTGATAAACCTCTTTGCTTACTCGAAGTCAAGAATGGGTTTATATAGTGTGTGTTGATTTCACCCAGAAAGATCACCCCATTAATAGGTGTTGTTTCATATTTAAAAGAAAGAAAATGAAAGAAGAAATAATTGGGAGAGGGGGGGCTTCCAGCTATATCCTGAACTCTATTATGTTGTGACAGAATTTCAGTTTGTGTGACTTGTGTAAAACTGAAATGTGATGGCGGGGAGTCAAATCAGTACTGAATAGAAGAGTTCCCTGGGAAAATTCACATCTTCCACAAAGCAAATATGGGCCAGGGGAAGTAGCCATTTCTCTTTCTCTCCTTCTTCCTTCCTTCTTTGTTTCTTCCTTCCTTCCTTTCCTTTCTCTGATTTGTGGTATTGGGGCTCAAACGCAGGGCCTCACACACAGTAGGCATGCTTTCTATCACTGAGCTATATGCCAGACCCACATAGTCCCTTCCAATGAGCTCTCCAATTCAAGATGGTAGTTTTGTCTCTAGGAAGGGTCTACAGCAGGGGCTCCCAGTGTTCCTTGAAAGGCAGTTTCTCATGCCACTGCAGATCCTTGGGGAGGCTGGGCTGTGAGCCTGAAAGAACAAACTCTCAGGGTGCTGACTGCCGCTCACTGGTGTGTAAGAACTACTGGTCTATGAGAAACCTACAGTGCTGAGGCCAGGACCTGCCTGTCGTTACCAGGACCCGAACAATGACTTCGCTGCCTCCATCACCGTTAACTCTACTGCATAATTAAAAAGAAGGGCAATCCATGCACCCGTATTTGAAAAATAGACTTTGTTGTAGCTCTAACCAAGCCCTGCTTGGGAGCCAACATATTTTGACCACCTTTTTACCCATTGTCCTGAGAAAACCCTGTGCCTTACCTGCTAAGCAAAAACCTTCGGAAGAAATGATAAATGTACATGAAATTTTAAATAATTTGAAAAACACCTATGACTTTGATCTTTCTGACATACATCTCTTGCATATAACATACAGAAACACTTCTTTGTTTGTTTTTGTTTGTTTGTTTTTCGAGACAGGGTTTCTCTGTGTAGCCTTGGCTATCCTTTGAAGACTCAGAAGCTTCTATTTTGAGTTCCAATTGAAAATGGTTTGCATTATTTGATTAAAGCCTGTAATCCCAGCACTTGGCAGGCAGAGGCAGGTGGATCTCTGTGAGTTCAAGGCCAGCCAGCCTAACCAGATAGTTCCAGGCCAGCCATGGCTACATAGTGATGTGCTCACTTGAAATAAAATTGTCCTCTATGATTGTTAAAACCGTCAGCTTGACGGGCTCTATAAGCACTGGGTCTATGAAGGGTTGGATCAGGGAAGACCCATGCTTAATATGCACAGCACCATTCCATGGGCTGGGGTCCCGGAATGAATAAAAAGGCGTTCAGCTGAGTGCCAGCCTTCATCTTACTCTGCATCCTGACTGTGGGTGCAATCTAACCAGCTGCCTCAAGTCCCCGATGCCGTGCTTTCCCTGCTATGGTGGACTGTGTCCCCTTGAACTATAAGTAAAAATAAACTCTTCATTTGTTAAGTTGCATTGTTACATATATTAGGTGTCTTGTCTTAGCAATGAGACAAATAACGAATACATTATCCACTGTACATTCTACCAATCACATTCTCTGAACCAAGGAAAGCGTAGCATCCCCCACAAACATCTAATGATTCTTGCACACATGTTGCTTACTCAGGAATGCCATTTTCTGAGGCAGGTGAATGGCTCAGTGGGTAAGAGGACTAGATGGTTCCCAGCACCCACAGGATAGCTTATGACCATCTGGAACTCCAGCTCCAGGGACTCTGGTGCTCTCTTCTGATATCTGCCAATACTAGGCACAAATGTAGTATGCAGACACACATACACTGATACACATAAAATAAACTTTAAATGGAAAAGGAGTGTCCTTTCCCTAAACTCATGTTCCCAGTGAAAGTAAATAAATTCTAGTAGATATTTATCAAGCTCCAAAATAACAGAAAACCCAGATTACTTGGTTATTTTTGTTCGTTTTATCCATCCAAATGATTTCATATCCCCCAGGCAACTATACAAAACAGTCTAGCAAAAGTCTCTTCTTTCCCATAAACATACCTGGAAAGCTCAGCTTCAAAGCTATTCCTAACCAGAACTGCTGTTGTCCAAGAGAGATGTTCTCACTGAAGTGTCTGACTCATCATCTAAGGAGCAGGGCCCCCACCAGGGATTTGCTACCTGGTAACATTTCATTAAAGAGAGATGGCTCCTTGGAAGGTGGCAAGCTCTTTCACAGACTGGTACACTCTGATGCTGGTACCATGGCTGGGCTCTCTGCAGAGGCAGCCAATGTCTGGGAAGAGTTTGAGTTTTAACTTCCTTGCATTCTAGCAGGTTAGCCCAACAGAGTTTCATAAACAAATGCATGACCCTTCAGTTTATGGCATATTGTGATAGTCATAAGCAGAAGATCAGTGTTTACAGCCATAATCTGAGTCCTGATTCCCACAAAGTAACAGAGTGAGGGCCTGGTGATGTCTGTACACACACACACACACACACCACAACATACACACAGGCACATGCACAGGCACACACACATAGACACATACACAACGCACATGCACGCGAGTATGTGTGTATTCACTCTCAAGTGCACACATACACACACACACACACACACACAAACAGACACACTTGAGTATTAAGAGACTATTCCTGAGCTTGGTGAATTTAAATATTTATAATAAAGAGTATTTAAATTTTTTAGTACTATTTATAAAAGTTCTTTTTAAAAAAAGGCTTTCCAGCTTTTGTTTCAAAGAAAGAGATATTACTCCTAGTATACTATATGGTGAATAAATCTCTCAGAGGATGACTATGCTAGGCTCCTGTCTTCAAGCATAGCAGAGTTATATAACAAAGTTAATGGTGTCAGGGGTTGGCTCTATCCCATAGAGTGGGTCTCAGGTTGGGTCATGCACTGGCAGGTCATTCCCTCAGTCTCTACCTTTATCTCTGCACATCTTGTACTCTGGGTCAAGGTTTTGTAGATAGATTAGTGTTCTCCTCCCATTAAGAAGTCCTGCCTAGCTAGAAGGTGGGCTCCTCAGTTTCCATGTCCCCTGCTGCTAGGACACTCAGCTAGAGACATCACCATATCTTCAGCTCTCATTCTAAGTCTGGAGGATGGGCCTGGATCCCACGTTCTACCTCAAGATCAAGGGTCCCAAGGTCCCATTTCTTTCTCAGGAGTGGCTTTAGGGTGAAGGCTGTTACCTGGGCACTTAATTATCCTGTAGGTGAGGAAATAACTTCTAAGTATGATTAGAGGTCATTTGCTGGAGGCTAGGATCTCCTCAGCATAGGGTGAGGTTCTTTCAGGAATTCCCAGTGCTTGAACAAGTTCCTTATTAGGAAAGGGTCAGGCCTATAATCTTCCCTGAGGGCTATGTGATACTCCTTACAAGATCTGGAGTTACCATATCAGATGGAATGAGAATCTCCGCCCACTGAGAAAAAGCACCCACCAACATAGACCGAGCGCAAATGGCTATCCGGAGAAGTCAGACTTCAACCTTGCCCAGCAGAGTCCCACATTCCCTGTAGCCTACCCTACTGCAGGTCTCCAGCTTGTCTTAGTGATGTCCCTGCCCAGGGTTTCCCTCTTCCCTCTCAGCCCTCACCCCTCCCCTCCCCACATTCTCCACATCTGATCCCCACCCTCATTTCCCTCCCCACACCCTCTCCTACCCAGTTCCCACTCTACATCTATTTCCCCTTCTGAGTGAGATTCAAGGGGCCCCTCCCTTAGGCCCTCTTTGTTACTTAGCTTCTTTGGGTCTGATAATTATAGTAAGTTTAATGAGTACATATCATGTATGTCTCTCTGGGTCTGGGTTACCTCACTAGGAATGATCCTTTCTAGTTCCATCCATTTGCTTGCAAATTTCATGATTTCCTTGTTTTTAATGGCTGAGTAGTGTTCCATTGTGTAAATGTACCACGGCTTCTTTATCCATTCTTTGGTTGAGGGACATCTAGTCCAGTAGTTGATCGAATCAGATGCTGAGACTCACAACCAAACATTAAGTGGAGCTTGGAGAGTCTTGTGGAAGAATGGGGCATGAGGGAGGATAGAAGGATCTAGAGAAGACAAGAACTCTGGGAGAAGGCAAACAGAGTCAATTAACCTAGACTCAGGAGGGCATACAGAGATGGAAGCACCAACCAAAGAGCATGCATGGATTGGACCTAGGCCCCCTACACATACGTAACCGATGGGCGGTTTAATCTTCAGGTGAGTCCCCTAGTAAGTTGAGCAGGTGCTGTCTCTGACATGGACTCTGTTGCTTGCTTTCAATCACTTCCCTCTAATGGAGCTGCCTTGCCTGGCCTCAGTGGATGAGGATAGCTCAGTCCTGATGTGACTTGATGCGCTGGGATGGATTGGTGGTGGTGGGGCTCCCCTTTCCTGAGGAGAAAGGAAGAGAGGATAGGAGAAACAGGGTGGAAGAAAGGGACTGGGAAGAGAGGAGAGAGGGAGCTACGATCAGGATGGAAAGTGAATATATAAATTAAAAATACTTTTTTGAAAAGGAAAAAATAAATAACTCTACCTTTGAATTGTAAAAAGACAATGTACCTTTTATGCTTCTGTATAAGAATTCTCTGCAAAGGCTATTGAGAGCAAGATGATTAGTGTCCTTTGTGTCTAAGACAAACAGAAATGCAAGTGACCTCAGGGAATTCCCTCCCAAAAGTAACTAAAGACACCATTCTCCTGGCTCAGGTCAGAGCTCTGGACACATTACTTATCTTCCTAGTTTCTCTCCTAGATTTTCTAGCAGGGATAATAAGGGGAAATTTTTCTAAGGTTACTGTGCAAGATAAATGAGATGTGTACATAGTGTATTTAGAGCATTTTATGCCATATCTGATACAAGGAAGCATTTAAGTAGTATTTGTTTCCTCCATCATCATCATCATCATCATCATCATCATCATCATCATCACATACGACAGCAGTATCCCTCCTCAGATGTAGCAGCTTCCTGTTAGAATACACTCTCAAATTACCAAGCTCAAAAAAAATAAAATGTAACTGTGGAATAATTATAGAACACAATATGTAAAATCATGTAAATTTTACTACCCAAACTATGAAAAACCACATTTCTGTTTATTTTTATATACAAGTATCACCGAGAATATATTTCTTTTTTAAATTTTTTATTTTTAATTTGTTCACTTTGCATCCTGATTGTAGCCTCCCTCCCTCACCACTTCTTGATCCCACCCTCCCTTCTTCATACCCTCTCTCTCCCTCCCCTAGTCCTCAGAAAAGGGAGCCCACCTCTTCTAACATCTGACCTCAGCCTATCAAGTCACGTGTGGACTACCTGTGTCCTCTTCCTCTGTGGCCTGGCAATGCCGACCCTCCAGGGAGAAGTGATCAATATGTGGGAGCCAGATTCCATGTCATAAGTAGCCCCTATTCCCCATATCATGGGATTCCCAAGGAGATGGTGTTGCCTATATACTACATCTGAGCAGAGGTCTAGGTCCACACCATGCATGGTCCTTGGTTGATGCATCAATCTCTACAGCATCCCCTTCCTCTACCCAGATTTGTTGGCTCCATGTGTCTCCTTGTGGAGCTCCTGACCCCTCCAGGTCCTTCTATTTCCCAACTCTTCCTTAAGACTCTTTGTGTTCCACCCCAGAGTTTGGCTGTGTGTCTCAGCACCTGCTTGGATCTCCTGCTGGGTACAGTCTTTCAGAGAACCTCTATGGTAGGCCCCCTTCCTGTTCCTTCTCCTCAACTGCTTCAGGTATCTATTCTGTTTGTCCTACTGAATTAGAATTTAGCATTCTCCCTAGGGTTCTCCTTGTTATTTAGTTTCTTTAGATCTGTGTATTGTAGAGTTATCCTGTATTATGTGGCTAATATCCATTTATAAATGAGTGTGTACCATGCATGTCTTCTGGGTCTGGGTTACCTGACTCGGGATGATCATTTCCAGTTCCATCCATTTGCCTGCAAATTTAAAGATTTCCTTGTTTTTAACAGCTGAGTAGCATTCCATTGTGTAAATGTATGCAGTTTCTTTATCCATTCTTCGGTTGAGGAACATCTAGGTTGTTTCCAGATTCTGGCTATTATGAATAAGGCTGCTATGAACATAGTTGAACAAATGTCCTTGTCATATGGCAGAACATCTTTCAGGTATATGCCCAGGAGTGGGATGGCTGGATCTTTAGGTAGAACTATTCCCAATTTTCTGAGAAATCATTAAATTGATTTCCAAAGTGGTTGTACAAGTTTGTACTCCCACTAGCCATGAGGAGTGTTCCCCTATCTCCACATTCTCATCAGCATGAGCTGTCACTTGAGTTTTTGATCTTAGGCATTCTGGTGGGTTAAGATGGAATCTCAGAGTCGTTTTGATTTGCATTTCTCTGATGACTAGGGACACTGAGCTTTCTTTAAGTGTTTCTCAGCCATTCAATATTCCTTTGTTGAGAATTATTTAATTCTGTACCTCGTTTTTCTTATTTCTTTTTTATGTTTCTTTTTTAACTTATACATTTATACTATTACACATAAATAAAATCTTTATATATTTTGGATAGTAGCTCTTTGTCAGATTTACTATTGGTGAAGATCTTTTCCTAGTCTATAGGCTGTTGCTTTGTTCCATTGCCAGTGTCCTTTTCCTTACAGAAGCTTTTCAGTTTCATGAGGTCCTATTTATTAATTGTTGATCTCAGAGCCTGAGCTGTTGGTGTTCTTTTGAGGAAGTTGGCTCCTGTGCCAATGAGCTCAAGGCTCTTCCCCATTTATTCTTTTGACAGATTTAGTGTGTCTGGCTTTATGTTGAGATATTTAATCCAGTTGGACTTTAGTTTTGTGCAGGGTGATAAATATGGATCTATTTGCATTTTCCTACAAGTAGACATCCAGTTACACCAGCACCATTTGTTAAAGATGCTATCTTTTCTTCACCGTATGGTTTTGGCTTCTCTGTTAAAAATCAAGTGCACATAGGTGTGTGAGTTTATTTCTGGGTCTTTGATTCAATTCCATTGTTCCATCTGTCTGTTTCTATGCCGGTACCATGCTGTTTTTATTATTGTTGCTCTATAGTACAGCTTCAGATCAGGGATGGAGATTCCTCTGGAAGATCTTTTATTGTATAGGATTGTCTTAACTATTCAAGGTTTTTTGCTTTTCCAAATGAAGTTTAGAATTGTTCTTTCAAGGTTTGTAAAGAATTGTGTTGGTATTTTGATAGGAATTGCATTGAATCTGTAGATTGCTTTTGGTAAGATGGTCATTTTTACTGTGTTAATCCTACTGATCCATGAGCCTGGGAAATCTTTCCATCTTCTTCAATTTCTTTTTTCAGAGACTTGAAGTTTTTTCATACAATCTTTCACTCACTTGGTTAGAGTTGCACCAAGATACCTTATGGGTTTTGTGGCTATTGTGAAGAGTGTTGTTTCCCTAATTTCTTTCTCAGCCTATTTGTGTTTTGTATAAAGGAGGGCTACTGATTTTTTAAAATTGATTTTGTAGCCAGCCACATTCCTGAAGGTGTTTATCAGCTGCAAAAGTTCCTTAATAGAATTCTTGGGGTCACTTATGTATACTATCATATCATAGGCAAATAGTAATACTTTGACTTCTTCCTATCCAATTTGTATCCCTTTGATCTCCTTTAGCTGTCTTATTGCTCTATCTAGGACTTCAAGTACTATATTAAAGAAATAGACAGTGGACAGCATTATTGTGTCCCTTATTTCAGTGGAACTGATTTAAATTTCTCTCCATTTAGTTTCATGTTGGCTATAGGCTTGCTGTATATAGCCTTTATTATGTCTAGGTACATGCCTTGTATCTCCTATCTCTCCAAGACTTTTAACATGAATGGGTGTTGGCTTTTGTCAAATGATTTTTCAGCATCTAAGGAGGTGATCATGTGGAGTTTTTTCTTTCAGTTTGTTTATATGATGGATTACATTGATGGAATTCCATATATTGAGCCACCCCTGCATGCCTGGGATTTCTTAACAAAACAAAAACAAAAACAAAACACACAAAAAAAGGTCTTTCTGTAGATTATGCATTCTTACCTTCTTTTCTGTCAAGGTCAATACAACTTTCTCTAGGCATGGCTGTGTATTTGAACTCATTTTTAGTTGAACTTTTCTCCTGGCAATATATGGATATGATTTTTTAAATGTGAGCTGAGCAGGAGACATAGTTTAGTGGATTTATTGGTTAAATGACCCAATTAAAAAGTTTAATTAGAGAAAGTATGGATTACTGGTGAATACAGGGAGTAAGATCCCAAATCAGCATTTACTAGCTGTGTTGCCCTCATTAAAGATTAAATGTGATGATATGTGCAGAGAGTTTTCAAGTATTAAGTGGAAATGTGTGATAGATGTTTGATAAATGTTTTCCTCCCATTCTTCCAATTCAGTAAGCCATGGCAACTGTGGAAATTTTCTAAGGGCTTAAAGGTGTTCGTCCCTATTCTCTTCACATTATCAATCAAGGTTTCAGATTAAGTTGTCAATTATGTAATTACATTCATAAATGGCCCAAAACTTAGAGAAATGGGCAACCTATTGAAGGTACTCAAAAAGGATTGCCTAGCCTAGAAATCTCCTAGGTTAGTTCAAATACTCATGATATTTCAATAGCAATTAAATGCAAAATTCTCTAATGGGTCTCATGTTCCAATAAATCACAATTTAAAGAAACTCACATTTATATTTTTAAAAAATGAATATGACTCTGTGATTTATAGAAAATAAATTTGGGACCTTTTAAAGCCTAGGCTATGGAGTATCGATGCAAAAACACATCTCTCATCTCAAAGGGAATGAGAGATCACATGTTCTAAAATCTGAGAGTGACCCCAGAATACAGATTCAGATGGACCACCACATGGAATAATTTAACGCTACAACAGTTTCATGAAGTTTTTATGGAAACAGAACAAAGACTTTAATAGAAGCACTTTAAACATATGGGAACATTAGGGAAGCAGGGGTCTGTGTTTATATTCCTAAAGGATTTACTTAATAATCACAGAACAAAAAAAAAATGGCTATTTAGGGATCGAGAGATAGCCCAAGACAATTTGGATACCAACTTGAAGCATCCCAGCTCAGGACCGCTGCAGCTTTAACCAACCAGCCTTGTTGAATGCTTATCATACCTGTGGCTTCTTTCTAAGAACTCAGCTCATGGGGACAATAAGAGTCTTCTCTGTCTTCCAGACTCTATCTTTTCTTAACCCTAGAATGATGTGGACAGAGATGATGTGACCTTGTTGTCCATTTCAAATATGCTTTACATTTCCCAAAAGGCTTTTGGCATGCAGTCCCCTTGCACTCAGCTGGAGAAACTTCAAATAGCAGACCTTTCAAAGGGGCCTCCCAGGTACCAGCCAGAGTCACCCAGAGAGATTTAAAGCACTTCCCCTCCCCTCCAAGGCTGAATGCATCCCAGGCTGCCAACCCTCCCTGATGCTGCTCAAAAACTATTTTTATACTCTCAAATTAGTAAGCCATTTCATTGAAGAAATTAAACTACATTTAAAGTATTGATACCTTAAAAGACTGAGTGTTAATAATATCCAATAGGAGAAAGAGAAAGGCACATACTTAGAAAGCAATTATCTTGACAGATTCAATCTTGCAGGTTACATGAAATTCATAAGGAGATCCCACCTGAGTCTGTTTTGGTTTTTGCTACTAGGAGTTCCAGTTACTAGTTCCCCCAGCCTGCACTGTATCTTTCTAGATTCCCCCTTAGGAATCTTTGCAGAAAAGTTTCCAATTTTTCCCTCTCTGAAACTGCAACTGGGTCACATGGAACTTCAAAACACTGCAGTTCCTGTGGCACAAAACACAAAGGGCAACGGGCCTACATCTCCCACTACCATAATTTCTTCACTGTGGTGAACCTCTTCCAGCCTCCCTGCTCCTCTCACACTGCCAGCTCTATCACTGGGTTCTGACACTCTAAAATCATAGTGCCAATGGGTCCTGTATATGGCTGACAGCTGTATCTTTATCTGGAGACTGACACACCTCACACTAATGTTGGAATGCTTCCACATCTGCCCACTGACTTCCAGTCCTTCTAGCACCTTCTCACAGAGCAGGGAGGTTTCAATCCCTAAAGTCCCTTAGCCTAGAGTTTCACTACCAAGTTGCTAATTAGTTCCCTGGTTGGCGCAGGAGAATAGAGCAGAGTGCAGTCTGGAAACCTTACAGAAAGGCAACAAAATTAGCATACAAGAAAAGCCAATTGCTAAAGAAGAAGATTGAAAACAACACAACAGAGAGACAGAGACAGAGAGAGAAACAGAGACAGAGAGACAGAGACAGACAAGGAGAGACAGAAACAGAGATATAGAGAGACAGAGAGACCAAGAGATAGAGACAGTGCCAAGGCTTACTAGAACTGGCTAAAGCCATGTAGAGACCCAGAAACCTGTCTGAAGGTGACCTATGGCTTATTATAATATGAAAATACACATCCCTGTGTGGAGCTATAAGGTGCTAATAAGATAAGCAATGTGTGAAGTTGTATGTAGAGCTACACATGATGTAGAATACTCACAAGAAAGCTCGTGCTATGCAAATGACCCAGAAAGTCCATGCTACACTAATAACAACATCAACAAAAATAAAATAAAATAAAAAGCCACACACAGAATGAGTTAACACTCAAGACGATGCTGACAGACATGCCCACAGGCCGACTTGGTTTAGATAATTCCTCATTAAGAGGCTCTTCCCAGATGGTTGTAGGCTGTGTCAGGTTGACAGCATGCATCCACAGCAAGGTCCTTCCACCAAGCAGAGTTCAAGGCAAAAATAACATCAGGCTTCTTTCTGCCTTTCTAAGTCTTTTGTGTCTGTCTCTATTTAACTACGAAGACAGTTGTATACATTCATTAAAGCCAAATGTATTGCTTGCTTTATGTTTTACCTATGTTTACTCATAATGTAGCTTTTTATTACATTTTAATCATTTTCATATTTATATTTAAGCATTTCAGTTATATGAATTCATGAGGTGCTTTGTGATAATTTCATACATGTATAAACTATATCTTATGATCAAATGGGGCAGTTAACATTTATCTCTCCTTAAATGTTTAGCATGTAGTAATTGCATGAATTTACAGGCTGTTGTGATATTCCAGTGCATGTTTATAACAAACACTGATCAGTGCAGGGTAATTAACTTTCCTGACTCCTTATTATTAGTTTGTGCTGAGCATCCACAAGCTCATCTCTTCTACTTACCCACAGAACTGGATTATTGTAAGCTGTAGTTCCCCCACCATTACTTCTATTTTTTTTAAAGCCAGGGAGTGGGGAGGCATGTGTGTGCCACCATGTATGTGCAGAGGTCAGAGAAAAATATGGCTCTCTCTGAGGCCATCAGGCTCAGTGGCCAGTGGCTTTACCCACTGAGCCATCTAGCTAGCCCCAGAGCACTGCTTCTATTTCACATTCAACCTTCTCCTACGTGAAGTGTCTTCCGCCATCTCATTTTGCTTAACGTCGTCACCTACTTCACAGCATCTTGCTGCAGATGGCTGGCTTCATTCTTTGTAGGAAGCGGCCTTGGTTTGTGAACCTCCATGCTGAGCTCCTCAGTGGCTGTTTCTAACTTCCGTTCCTGACAACAGTACACAAGAGACTCCCTTGTCTATACTTTTTGTTATTTTTTTATTTTACTTGTCTTTACTTTTATCTTGTTTATTATCTATCATTGGTGGTCTTTTAATGATAACTATTCTGGCTACAGTGTGATGATGCTCCCTTGGGGCCTTTGACCCACATTTCCTTGACAGCTGCTGGAGTTCATCACTTTTCATAAGCCAGCTGGCAACTTGAATTCCTTCTTTGAAAAGGTTTTGTAAGTTATCTCTTTCCCACTTATTGTCTCCTTTTCTGTATAGGAACTCATTAGTGTGATAGCGAGCACATTTGTGTGGTCGTGATTTTATTTCCCTTACTTTGAAGAGTCTAACTAGAAAATTAAAATCAGGACTTATGCTGATGTCATAAAGTAGTCCCTTGTGTTTTCTTCTAATAGTTCCATCTTTTCAGTTTTTAACACTAAGTCTTTGCTCCATTTTGAATTTATTAATAGCGTGAGAGACAGAGGACCTGTTTCCATCTGCTCAATGGGTTCCCCGGCACCACTGATTATCCTTTCTCAGTGTCACTTTCTGGTGACTTCGCCAAACACTGCTGGACTGCGTATGAACTGGGTTGCTTCTTAGTGTTTCTTTCTTCTTATATTCACTGAATGACATTTTAAAATATTTTGAATGTCTGTTGCATTTCCTGTTCTGAGTGAGATTCAAGCATCTTCAAATGAGGGGCATCCAGGTTATTTCCAGTTTCTGGGTATTACAAATAAGGCTGCTATGAACATAGTTGAGCAAATGTCCTTGTGTTAAAATGAAGCATATTTTGGGCATATGCTCAGTGGATATGCTTAGTCTTGCAGTGACTTGAGATATCACGGTGGACTGGTACCAAGTAGTGGTCTCCCCTTCTCTGGGAGGAAGAAGAGGTGGGAATTGGAGGAAGGAGTAGCAGTGGGACTGGAAGGAGAGGAGGGAGGGGGCTAGAATTGGATGCAAAGTGATTAAATAAATAAATAAATAAATAAATAAATAAATAAATAAATGGAGGAAAAAGTATTTTGTTTTTATGTGTACGGATATTTTGCCTTCATGTAGGCTTATACTGCATGTGGATCCAGTGCCTGTAGAAGCCAGAAGAGAGCATTGGATGCTCTGGGCCTGCAGCTATATCCTTGTGAGCCACCATGTAGGTGTCTGGAACCCTGGTCCTCTGAAAGTGCAGTCAGTACTCTTAACCACTGAGCCATTTCTCCAGTCCCCAAAGGTGTTCTACTTTTTTAAAAATATATTTTATTAATTTATTCATATTACATCTCAATTGTTATCCCATCCCTTGTATCCTCCCATTCCTCCCTCCCTCCCATTTTCCCCTTACTCAACTCCCCTATGACTGTGACTGAGGGGAACCTCTTCCCCCTGTATATGCTCATAGGGTATCAAGTCTCTTCATGGTAGCCTGCTAGCCTTCCTCTGAGTGCCAACCTTTTAAACTATACCCTCTTGGAATCATTCCTTTACACTGCACAAAGATTGTTTAAAAAATTAAGGTAAACTCATACAGTTATGTTAACCAATACGTTTTGTGCTCAACATGTAAGTTTTGGCATTTCTCTAAGCACATTCCAAAACTGACTCTACAAGATGTTGACAGAACTTTTCTAACCACCTAAAACTAAGAATGGGATCAAGTCACCACCCCAGGGGGTCTTGCTTCTTTAATCCTGAGTGAGGTAACTGTGCCCAGGGTAGTCTCCAGGGTAGACCAGTAGACTATATGGAAAGTTTGAGATCAGTTAATGATTAGCGAACAGAGCTCATGGCTAAAGAAGCTAGTCTGGATGTAGGTGGAACACAGGAACAACAGCAAAAGGACAAGATAAAAGGAATAGCACCACGGAGCAACCAGTGATCTAAGTATTGTGTCCAGTAGATTTTACAATGACAGAAAAATATCTCATTATGAACAAACAATCAGAAATTTGGGGATGTGGAACACTCTACAAGATAATTAACCTAAACTGCTAAAGGGAAAAAAAAGTGGTATCATGGGAAATGAAGAAGCTGGAGACATTGTTCTACATACTGAGGTGAGTGATACAGCTAAATGCAATGTGTGACCTTAAAGGAATCCCAAACCCTCTGTTAAGGCCTGTAAAAGACATCCAGAGGACATTGATCAATGGGCTATATGTTAGATTACATAGAATCCTCAACAAATTTTGTGGTGACATCATAATAACGAAAGACGTTATCCTTATACTTAAGATGTGCAAGTAATTTTTTTAAAATTTCCATACAATATATTTTAATCATAATATTTCTCCGCCTTCAACCTTTCCAAGATACGCCCTCTCTCCAGGAATTTTTTGTGGGAGGGCTTCATATCTAGTATTTGCTTTTAAATACTCTATAAGATATTAAGTCATGGAGAAGCAGAGAACAAATGTGGCCATGTGTTAACAAGTGTGAAATCCATGTGAACGGTACAGATACTCAGCTACAGAGATGTACAGTTGTCAATCCATTTCTTCAATTATTTTTAAAATGTGAGGGCTTTTTTTTTCAAGGTTTAAACTTTGATTGGAAGAGTACAGTTCCCTTCACCATGGCTGACTGGGCAGGAACAAGAGGCTGTCTCAGTCGCTGGCATATATATTTAAGTTCTTATTCCAGCACTCAGGAGGCAGAGGAAGGCAGATCTCTGAGAGTTCGAGGCCAGCCTGGTATACAAAGCAAGTCCAGGACAGCCAGGACTACAAGAGAAACCCTGTCTGAAACACCCAAATAAAAAGTTCTGCAGGCTGGAGAGGTGGCCTGATAGTTAAGGATGTATATTGCTCCTCCAGAGGACCCAAGTTCAGTTCCCAGCACCCATGTCAGACTGTTCACAACCACCAGTAACTCCAGCCCCAGGGGGATCTGAGGCTCTGGTTTAGCAGGCACCTGCCCTCATGCACTCATAGCCACACACATGCACAGATAAAAAATAATAATAATAATAATGAACTTTTTAAAAAACTACATTTTTCCTTAAAAGTGACTTGAAAGCAATAACAACTTCTAAAAGTGGGCAGGATTTAAAAGGCAAATTTTAAACAGAATCTAAACTGAACAGCTGGCGGGGTGGGGGTAGGAATGTGGGGGGAGTGTGGGACGGGGGAGGCATCCAAGCCAAAACGAGGTTTGACAAGTTGGAGTCAGGAGCCAAAGAAGCCAAAGGCCCTGCTAAGTGGGAACTGGACTATCCTTCTGGAATTAAAACAACAACAACAAAAAAAGAAAAAAAACAAAGAAAAAACTCAAGCTCATAAATTCTGCCCAGCTGCCAGCTTCCTGGCCAAAGATGTGAGTCAGAAGGGAGGCATCAGAAGCCTACATGGTCCTGTGAGTGTCTCTGAAGCCAATTTCCCACTGGCCCAAAAGTCAATAAAATCCCAGCAAAAGCAAATGCGAATGACACCCCCTGGAGAACCTCCCCAGTCCAGAGCTAGAAGGCAAGCCAGCCCTGGCCACAGACAAAGGAAGCTGTTGTTATTTCACTTGACTCTGCTAGGAAAAAACAAAACCAAAAAGTCAGGTCCTAATGGAATGCTCCTGGCACACCTTTCTCTCCTCGTGGGAACTGATATTTCAAGGTAGCTGTGGTCTTTGCTCTTGAACCCACCCCCCAAAAAAAAAAAAAAAAAAAAAAAAAAAAAAAACATCTTAAATTGGGCTACGGATATGAGCCAGTCAGTAAAGTGCTTGGTGCACAGGCACAAGGACCCGAGGTGTCCCCAGAAGCTATGTAAAAAGCCAGGTGCTGCACTCCGTGCTGGGAAAGTGAAGACTGCCGATCCCTGGGGCTTGCTGGACAGTCAGTCTACCCAAATCAGAGAGCTCCAAGCCAGCCAGAGATCCCCTCTCGAGAAGTAAGATGGAGAGTAATTGAGGACTCTCAACCTCTGGCCTCTACGTGCACAAAGGCACACATATGCACACATCCATACACACTAAGAAAACATACTTTAAATCTAAGCATCAATTTGTTCTGAAGTTTCGTTTTTGTTTGTTTGTTTGTTTGTATGATTTTCTATTTAGTTAATTTATTCATATTACATCTCAATTGTTATCCTATCCTTGTATCCTCCCATTCCTCCCTCCCTCCTGCTTTCATCCTATTCTCCTCCCCTATGTCTGTGACTGAGGGGGACCTCCTTCCCCTCTACATGGTCATAGGCAATCAAGTCTCATCTTGGTAGCCTGCTTATTCTTTTCTCTGAGTGCCACCAGGCCTCCCCACCACAGGGAAATGTTGAAGTTTCTTAATTGTATCTGATTATTTTATTATTATTAATAACGTTTACTATTACATTATTAGTAGTAGTAATAGTAGTAGTATTAATTAGTTCTCTCTAGAGATCACTTTGTTCCCTACCTGGAAATAGAGACACATGATGGCTTTCTCCTGACTTAGCCCTCCACTTTGCTGAAACCTTCACAGAGAGGTAGTCTCTCTTTCTGCTCTGCTTATACAGTTTTCAAAGTGATTTCTTCCTAGAGAACGTTCTGTCTTTCATGTTCCAGTGACTTCTGAGGAATTCCTCTTCCAGCTCCATGGCCTTCTCTTCCTTTCACTGCTGCACAACCCTCCAAGAGACACTTGTGGCTCCTAAGGTCTGACACCAAGCAAGAACAAAGGGCATTTGCACACCTGCTCTGATTTGAACTCACTCTGCTTTTCAGTTTGTAGAGTGGTGGATATTGGCGTGAATGAAATCCTACTTTAGGTAGAAGAGAATGGAGATTTATTTTAGTGAGTGATCACCAACTATAGTGACTGTATTCAGCTCTTTTCCTAGGTTGTGGCCCCCTCTATGACAGGTACCTTTTCCCAAGTCAATTCAAACCATGTGTTGTCTACAAAGCAGTGTAAAGACGCTCTCTTGCGACATGGTTAGGATTGAAAGAAACGCTTCCTTTTTGAAGTGACATAAAACATTGTGGCTTGTATTTCCCAGCATGCAGTCCTTGTTCTGTCCTTCAGAGGTACGGTCAACTCTTGTGATTCTATTCTTGCATATACTCTTATTCCCTAAACCAACACCCAGTGCTCAGGGCAGCTTTTTCGTTACGCATGCACATTCAGAGTGCTACAGAAACAAAGTCACTCACCAGGGCCTGGGGAGGTGAAGCGCAAAGCATGAGGGGATTGTGTTCAATTTCCAGAGCCCACATACAAAAGTCACATGTGGTAGCACATACTTGAAACCCTAGCACTCGGTAGACAGAGACAGAAAGGTCCATGGGGCTTCCTAGCCAGTCAGCCCCGTCTTCTTGGCAAGGGCTAGGCCAACAAGAGATCCTGTAACAGCAGCAACAACAACACAAGTGTGAACAGCAATGACATTCACTGTGGCCCTCTGGCCTGTATATGCACACAAAACAGTCGCTCAACACGCGCATTCTCAGCTCGGAGCTGAGCGAGGCAGCCCTGCTTTCTTACACAAGCATCCTTTCACTGGTGCATTTAATGCCACTTTCTTGGCACTTTTGTGTTTTCTGTTGTGGTGTCATTGCTTCAGACGGACCCCAGGCATAGTGCAAAGCATTTTTCCTAGTGTTCCCGTGTACACAGAGGCTCTGCCGGCCTTGAAGGTGGAAGTGAATATGTTAGCTGAGCCTCCTGCAGGAATAAGAGGCAGTGATGTCTGCTGTGAGTTTAGGGTTAACGAACTGGCAACATTAAATAACAAAAACCCACATCAAATATATTGATTGGTTGGCACAAAGGTTCTTGTTCACCTGCCTGCATTTTCCCTAGGAGCAGCAGTTTGATATTTGCTTCTTTGGGGCTGGTGGTAAATCTCTAAAACAACTACTGTGACTAATGAGAATCTATCGTGTTTCTTCTTTATTTGAGCAGGTAGTTCAAACTGCTGTGAGTTTCCCTGTGTCAGAGATAGGACAGATGGATATTCCCAGGGAGAAATACAGAAAGTTGTGGGTAGAAACCACCTTTGAGTTTTCCCAAGTTCTTGTTAAATACAAGGGGCCTCTCTTGGGACATGCTAAGAGTCTAAGCATCCTTAGACCAAGAACATCCAGTTGCAACCTTTGTAACAACTTCATTCACGGTGCCCCTCATGATTTAAGGAGAATTATCATAAGCATCATCACAATTGTTTTTATTCCATCCTTGCTCTGTGAGAAGGGAAAGTGTCACCCACAATCCCACAGGGCCCTGTGGATCTGGCTGAGGAGACGCCCTGATCAAGACTCAGTGCTGCTCAGTGGTGTGACTGGAACTTGAACCCAGACCCTCATGAGCAGCTTGTTCTGATGCTTGCCCGGCCCACTCTGGTTGGCTGTTCCTCTGTGTCCCTCCCCTTTAATGGCCTCTTCCTGATGTCACCATTCAATCATTTATAGAACTAGTAGTTTCATTTTTGTTGTTGCTGCTGTTGCTGAGATAAGGTCACAAGTAGCTCAGGCTGGCCTTGACCTTGGGAAGTATCAGAGGCTAGCCTTGAATGCCTCCACCTCTTGAGCTGGCATTACAGGCACGTGTCTGGATAAACTAGCATATATTTAGGAGCCAATTCATGAACAGAAAACAACTGAATTTTCAGTTCATCCACAGCTATGTGGCGTGTCACTGTCAGTAATTACCTATTGAGAGCAGGACACGTGCATAACCCTAAAGCGGCGGTGCCCAATCTTCTTAATGTTGTGAGCCTTTAAGACAATCCCTCGTGTTGTGGTGACCGCCAACCATAAAATTCTTTTTGTTGCTACTTCATAATTATAATTTGGTTACTGGAATGAATTGTACTGTGTTTTCTGACAGTCTTTTGCAAACCCCATGTCAGGGCCTTTCAACCCCCAAAGGGTTGCAACCCATAGGCTGAGAACCACTGTCCTAGAAAATAGAAACAGAGTGGTAGAGAAAGTGTGGTATTTACCTGAACATACACAAAACTGTAAATTAGGCTTCATAATCAAATTATTATATCTTAGGTCACATCGTAATTGAGATTTGTGCTGGTTGTGCAAACTGGAGAGAATAGCAATGTGTTTACAGGCAAAAAAAAAAATGGCTTTTTAGTTCCAAATACATCTGTACATGTGACATGCATTACAATCACATCCCAATTTAGTACTGAAAAAAACATCCCAGAAAACAAGGGTAAGGCAGAGATCATCAGAGAAACAGAGGAGCTGTCACCATTGTTTTTATTGTCACCCCCACAGCCTTCAATCCTTATTCAGTGGGGGAAGGGGGTAACGGGACTAATGTTTACATCTCTGTCCCATTTAGAATGGTCCTCATGGTGAGCCCAGATATGTCTGGGAGCCAAGGGACCAATGCCTTCAAAACCTCATTTCACTGGAAATAACTGCCCGGGGCCAGACTTGGGATCCATTGCCTAAAGGAACAGAACCAACAGAATGAACTTTGCATGTATGTTTGTGTGTGTACATAAAATACACACACACACACACACACACACACACACGTAGTCAAGCTGACAACCAAAATTAGCCACCACCCTCTAAGGTGATGTCATATTTATGTAGCTTTGAGAAACAAAGGTTTAGTTATAAACTGAGAGAATATGATTTAAAAAAAAAAAAAGAATAAGCTGCACTCTGCAGAAAGTAAAGCCTCATGGAACTGTTTAGCGGAGGGAGGCCAAGTGTCTAGCCTCTCCTCATGAGCTGCTCCAGTAGCTCCGAGACCCATAATGAGGCGACTCTAAGGAGACAAGGCTTCACCCCACATAAGGACCTATGTAGCCAAGTGCAGCCTGTCCAGTGATTGGGCACACAGCCCTGTCCTCTGTGTTGCTTTTCTCCGAGCCGAAACTGAATACCCTAAGAGAACAACTCAAAGGACGGAAGATCTGTTTGGTCTCATAGTTCAAGAATGCTCGGCCCATAGTTCATTTTCATTAGTTCTGGGCCTGGGGGGAGGCAGAACATCAATGCAACGACGGAGGTATGTGGTGGAAGTGACCTCGTAGACAGCAGGAAGCAGAGGATGGTACCGTTCTCAGAGGCAGCCCGCAGTGACCTACATCCTACAGCGAGGCTCTGACTCTGCAAGTTCTCACAACCTCCCCCAAACAGCCCAGCCTGCTAGGGGCATTTCCTTATTCATATCTCTATCCGAATCCAACTGGGACATCCTCTGCTGTACAAATTCTCTGCAGATTCTGATCATTCCGGGGGGGGGGGGGGGGGACAAAAAAAAACAACAACAAACAAACAAAAACCAAAAAACTACAGCAACAAACATCTTGATGGTTGTTTCCATATAAGTGATAGGGGAAAAAAGAGGTGGAGGGCAGTCACTGAAGGCGAATCCTCAGGTAATGTGTAGTGTAGACCATACTGTCTGGTTTTCTCTAAAGTGGGAGCTGGGTGAACAGAGAGAAAGCTGTCATGTAAAGCTAACACACACACAGCCTCTGCTGGCAAGGGGATCCCCAACCCCAGAAAACCACAAGTCCGAAGGCTGAAACATCCCAGCCTGTAGAGCAAGGACTAGGAGGCAGGGGAAGAGAAACATTTCAAGCTCTCAAAAAGAATGCATCCGAGGTGCTGTCAGAGTTTTGTGGAGATGGGAAAAGGTGGCCCAGGCATATTGACTCTGTTTCATAGCTGAAATAAAATGCAGATTCTCCTTAGGACTAGCACTGCCTTAAAGGGGGCAAGTGGAAAAGCTCTCTCCAGCCTTGCTACTGGTTTCATCTCATAGACAGGACAGAGACATGCAGCCCTGCTGACAGCAGGCATTTGCCGCACCGCCTGCTGTATTACTATCCTGAGTTGCGTCACCTCCTTCACTAGGGAAAAACGAACAGACTTTCTCACCTCCTCAGACCTTTTCAGGTGTCTGGAGTAACTTGGGAATAGTCAACAGGGAAACGCTGCTGTGTTCTCACTGCTTTCCTGTAACACAGAGACCTGTAACACAGAGACCTGGGTTTACGTTTTACATACCAACCAAGGCTGGGCTTCTGGTCTGCTCCTCTTGCTGGGGAGAAAGAGGAGAAGGCGGGGTGAGCAGCAGGTCACTCGGGTTTTTTTTTTTCCTTTTCTGACAGAATGTGGCATTTATCCTTAGCACTCTGCCAGATGCCTGAAATCCTTGTGTCTTTACAAAATATTTTTCTATTTAGTTGAATCAGGCGGCACAACGGCAATACGTCTTCCCTCTGTGGCTGCCTTTCACAGCCTGTGCCTTCACGAGACTTAGATGAGGTTTGGGTGATTCATGGCGCTTAAACTTCTCCAGAGCACTTTTTTCCATTGGAAAATTCTCCGAAACTGAATGCATCATCAACACAGTTGTCCATGCATTAAAGAGCTACAAGCAAAACAATGAGCGCCATTTTTTAAAACCTACGCTTAAGCCAAGAAAAACAGTTATATCACAAGATGTTAAAAGCCCTTATATTTCAGTTTCCAGGGATCTTTCATGAAGAACATGGCCTGTCTTTGTCTTAGGGCCCCTTATTCCAGGCTTCTAAATTACAAATGAAAGAAATAGCTTATATTCCGTTTAGCTTGTTTTCAAGTTATTAGCATGATGTATAGAGGGGTTAAGTAGCGCAACCTGCTATATTTATGTAGAACTTCACCCTTCAGCCATATTAATTCTTTTCTTCATTCTTGGGGAAAACAGAATGTTTTGTTTTGTAATTTAGCTGGCTTTCTCATTGTTATTTTTGCATATTAAATAAGAAGAGAGTTATCTAACATACTTTTATGCGAGGTCTTTTTAGAGTCTTTTGTGAATATATGAATTGGACTCTAATGAAACACAAACCCCAACTGGAACGTCAAAGTAAAGATACTAGACTTAAGTTCGAAAGTGCATAGCTTTAATCCCTGGATTCAGGAGGACTGAGAATTGATGCCAGAGTGGGATACGTATAGAGTTCCAGGACGTCTTAAAACAAAGACTAAGACTCCAAGCAAACAAGTAAACATGTGTGTGTGTGTGTGTGTGTGTGTGTGTGTGTATGCATGTGTGCACACGTGCACATATATGTGTGCGTCTCTAATATATATATTTTTGTTTTGGGTTTTTTTTGGGGGGGGGTTGGTTTTAGTTTGGTTTGGTTTGGTTTGGTTTTGGTTTTTCGAGACAGGATTTCTGTGTAGCCTTGGCTGTCCTGGACTCTCTTTGTAGACCAGGCTGACCTTGAACTCACAACGATCTGCCTGCTCTGCTTCCCAAGTGCTGGGATTAAAGGTGTGTGCCACCACGTCTGGCTATTTTTCTATATATGTATATATTTTTCTATTGTGTGTATTCATTGTACATGGTACTATTATATAAAAATATTTTTGTATAAGTGTATTAACTGTCTTTCTTCCACACCTCCTTCCTCTCCCATGTTCTCCTTCCTGTCCTACCAGTCTCCTCTGTTCCCCAATTTGCTTCTACATTGTACATACATATATATGTCATATGTATGCATCACTTTATGTTTCTGTATACAACATATACTTACCCATCTGTCTCCATTGCATAATGAAAAATTGTTCCAATAGGAATCCAGAGATACAGGCTTGGGTTTATCTTAGCACTCATTTGGTTTTCCCAAACGTCAAGTGGGCGTCATGTTTGCCAACCCTGAGCTACTCAGCAGAGTGAGACAGGAGTACCATGGATTTGAGGCCATTGTGGACACATGGTGAGGTCTCATGTCAAGGAAAAGAAATGTCTCTTATCACATTGTGTAATATATTTATTCTCTTATTTAACAAATATTTATTGAACATAACAGTGAGTTATAGGGAAACACAGGGTAACTGGTTAAGAGACAGCCTGTGGGGGCAGGAGTCCATATCTTTAAATGATACTACATCATGGCACATGCCATAATTAGACTAAGATATGAATCTGTGCCTGCACACATAGTAAACACTCAATAAATATCAGTGTTGTTTTTATTGATTGCTAGAGATAGAAAGATGGAAATGCTTAGCACCCACCCGTGAGAAGCTTACAATCCACGTGTAAACAGAAGAGATCGGTGTCATAATTCCCACACCAGGAAGCTATGCAAGAATGGGTTGAACTTTTCATGTGCTTCATATAATTTGTATAAATTACTTTGTTCATCAACATTGTATTTGCATCTACCAGGCTTAAACATATGCTATTCCAGGGTTAAAAACACACCATTGCCCTGTGTCTTGTCCTTGTAAAACTGCACATTTTTCATACCAATAAAAATGTTAGGAAATTTTATAATAGGACTTGAAGTCAGAAAGCATGGATATATAAGTTAGCACTCTTCTTATTGCATGGAAAGAAAATTCAAATCAAATTCACTTAAGCAAAAAAAGAGAATTTGTTCATTACCTCATGGAGTTTGGCTAGCTTACCAAGGTCAGTATCTCGCTCGCCTTCTCTTCCTCCTCTCTCCAGATTCCATGTGTGCCCCATGCTCCTGGATGGTCCCTACGCTCTCACGCTTCCAGGCTCATATCTCCCCACTGAGTATCCTTGAAATAGACAGGACTTCTTTTCCTCTTAGACGTCAGCAAACCTCCCTTTGTGACTCTTACTGACAAGCATGGGTGGCAAGTCCACTCTGAAACCATTGCCACATGCCTACTTTTGGACCAGATGTGGAGTCATCCCTGTTGACACCACATCTAACTAGAGGAGAAGTAGGCAGTTTCCACAAGGACAGGGCATGGTGACCAGAGAAATGCAAATAAAAACGACTCTGAGATTCCATGTTATCCCAATTAGAATGACAGTCATCCGTAAAACAGGTCACAGCAAATGCTGGCAAGAGTTCTGACAAAATGAACTTCTGTTCCCTGCTGATGGGACACTAAAGTAGTTGGGGCCAGCATGGAAGTTCCTCAGCAAACAAACAGTAGGCCTGACAAATGACTTAGCTACATCATGCCTGGTCATTTACACACAGGCTGTCAAGTCAGCACATACAACAAATACTTGCCCATCAATATTAGGAAATATTGATTACTATAGCACCAGGTGACCAGCAGCCAAGCGAAGGGAAGGAAGATGTGGTTCAGGCCGGGTGTAGTGGTGAGTGCTTTTAATACCAACATTTAGGGGATGGAAGCAGGGGGGTTTCTGTGAGTTCAAGGACAGCCTGGTCTACATAAGGCCAGCAAGGACTACATAGAGTCTGAAACAAGAAGTGTGTTTTAAAGACACAGTGGAACTTTTTGAGTCATTCTCAGGAAAATGGATGCAGGCAATTACATCAAGAAATTAAGTCAGTCTCAAGGAAACAGATACATGTTTTCTCTCATTTGTAAGTCCTGTACACAATAAATGTATAAAATTATATACAAACAGATGACATGAAGAAATCACCAAAACTGGGGATCAAAGGGGAATAAATGGGAGGGGTGTGAATTGGTGGGAGGGCAATAGGATATGAGGGGAATAGGCTGGTGTGCATTAGACACTTGCAAAACATGGCATTTTCTCACCCTGTATAACTTTCTATTAAAAGAGCCTTTGTCGTGGACGAAGAGATGGCTTGTTGCTTAGAACACTTATTGTCCTTGCAGAGGGCTCAGGTTCAGTTCCCAGCACATAGCACCTGACAACCATCTATAGCTCCAGTTCCAAGGCATCAAATGCTCTTTTCTGGCCACCATTGGCACTTGTGTAGACGCAATGCACACAAACTCTTATAGATACACACACACATGCAAGATAAAAAATAACAAATGACTTCTTGAAAACAGATCCTTTGAAAAGGCAAAACAGAGCGAAAGGATGGGACAGGATGGCACGATGTGTAATCAAAATGGGAGTGTGAAACGCAGCTAAGTCAATGGCCGTGCAAGCCTGGGCACGTGCCAGGGTGTTCCACATCGCAGCGCCAGCAAAGGACAGGCCTCGGTGGAAGTTACCTTGGTTTCTATTCTACTTTGAGAGACCTTTCTTTCTGTTGCTCTATATTTCTAAGAAAGTGACCAGTACATGGTATCCTGGAAGACATTTGATTCTTAGAAATGAATGGCTCTGAAAGAAGATGTCACTTGTACATTTCCAAAGTCAGAGTTGTAGCATGGAAGAATAAAGACAGAAATGGAGTTGATCAAGGTCTCCAGGTGATGCTTCCTCTTAGAAAGATGCGTAATACAAGTGAAGCAACTCAGTCAGGGTTATGATGTTTCCTTCTAAGAACTATGACCTCATAGTAATAACTAGCCAATTTCCATAGGTTCTTTCTGGGAAAAGAACAGTTTCCTAATCTTACTTCATAAAGACAGACATTAAAACAGTTTACGCCATATGCTAAAGTGAAGTAAAATTCCCCCAGTAGTTCAAGGTAATCCAGAAATCACCAAGTGCCAACATCCTCAGCAAAAGTGACAGGAACGGATGAAATTGTCAGGGGCTAGAGAGAGGTTCACCTCAAGTGTGGTCAAATACTCTTGCTCTTATTATATTTATGGAGGACCTAATAGAGGATTGGCTAACTATATATTTTCATATTTTTTGTTTCATTACTATTTAGATGAATTATTTTAGGTAGATGAATGGTTACTTTGTGCCTTGCCATGGTTCAGAGCCCTATGGCTTACAGATAAAGCAATATCAACGTCTGCCAAAATGCAGCCACCATTTTGTCTTATTGATCCTGGAACTATTGATCTGAATGGAGTTTTAATTTAAAGTCTTTAGAAGTTCTGAATCTTCCTCTTCTGATAAAATACTAAGGCACTGAGGGTGTCCCCAAGGTCATTAACAAGGCTGCTGTGTGCAGAATGTCAAGAAAGAAATGACGCTGGTATCCCTACGATGCCACAATGTACAGTACCTGCTTCCAGAACAGTGTACGAAGACTTTTCATCTGGAGGTAAAACCAGATGCAAAGTAGCTGTGGAAATCTGGCTGTTTCCTAACCTGACCTTAACCTATATGTGGCCAGATTCTTAGCATAAAGTGGGATTTTTATCTCTGCATTCCAAATGTATCGAGAGCTTTCTGTTAGTAACACCCAGGAACTCGTGGCCCAGTGAGCAACATGAAACGGTTACACACTGGGTTCTGATTTTGCCCCACACTGTTGCAGGCACAGGGACTCCAGTGATGAGGTGCACCGCTCCTCTTCAAGGTACTCGTGTTCTGATGGCAGGAAGGAAGAAGCACGTGTTGTCATGCAGGTGAACCAAGTGTTTTTGCGAGGGACAACCCAGGGCTCTGTGGGGTCACTGCGCATGTGTCCACTGCCCCGCCTGGAGGAGGTGGGCACCGCACAGTGAAAAACTCTGCAGACTGGGCAGGGATACAGTGTGCAGAATGGATGTCACTGGAAGTCAACTCATTATAGATTTCAAAGGTTCTGGGGTGTGCATGGAGGGGTGAAAAGAAAGACTGCAGGGGACTCTACCTTGGTGGCTCCTTGCAGCCCTCCCCATGTGACTACGAAAAGGGATTCTGATACATAGGAGCCTGAAGACTGGAGAAAAGACCTGCTGATGGGTTAGGATGTGGTAGATGAGCCAGGGCCTGCTCATCCAACAAATAGTCACTCGTCTACTTCAACAACTACAACAATGAAACTTCCAAACCACAAGTGGCATGAATAGGAAGGAAGGAATTTTTCATAAGAAGTTGAATTATTTGTTCACATTTTTAACAGTTAAATTAAATCACTATTCATTGCTTTCTTTTTTTTTTTTTTTTTTTTCTGTTTTGAGATGGGAACTTATCTATCCCAGGCTGGCCTTGGACTCATGGGTGAGAATGATCTTGAACTCTGATATCTTGACCCCATCACCTCAGTCCTAGGGTTACATCATGGCCAGTTTTGTGCCTAGGGTGGGAAGGAGTCATTAGCTGACTAGGAACTAGGGTAAGGACTTGGTGCATCAGGAGATAGTAACCTAGTTGAAAGCTTATCTGGAGACCACAAAGGCCATCTATGTGAAGCAGGAGCCATCAGCAATCCAGAACAGAATGGAGAGAGACGCTAAAGAATAGTCTGGGAGGTGACCAAAAAACAAGAGGGACACACGTTAACAGCCACTCACCTTAAGGAGGCGGGTAGAGCCAGTGAATGTCAAGTCAGAGAATGCCAGCAATGCTCACCACCCACAGTCCTCCACGTCTCCTCTGCCCAGAGTCATAGAAGCCTGGGGACCAAGGAGCCTTATGACTGGTTGAAACAAGTACTTTCTCCCACGTGAACCACTTAAAAATGTTTAAACTATATTTGTGTATTGTGTGTTATGTGTATGTGTATGTGCTCATGTGCTCATGTGTTCACGTGTGTGGAGGCCAGATGAGAGACAGCTGCAGAAGTCAGTTCTCTCCTTCCATGTTGGGTCCTGGGGACTGAACTCTGGTTATTAGGCTTGGCAGCAAAACCCACTGGAATAACTCTCTAGTAACAGATGCTGTGACAAAGGCTTACACACAAGTTCGCCTGAAAATGTAGCGAATTAATTCTAAGGTGGACAAGCGTTCCTTTAGAAAGGAATGTTTTAAGGCGTTCCAATTTCACTGTGAGAGTTCGCGAGCTGCGACTAGACAGGGTGGGATCAGTTTCTCACAAGAGCAGCGTGGAAGCAGAGCTGCTGGAAGATTCACCTATCCGTGGTGGCTACATGCATTGAAATGGGGAACCACGGTGTCGCTTTGCTAAATGACCAGACTGTGAGGCTTCCCTCTAAATATGTCTGTGCACACACACAGGTGTGTGCTGATCACAGCCTATGTCAAAGAGCTGGTGAGCAGTGGGCAGTGGGTGTTAGTGCAGAGACTCAGAAGCGGTCAGAGTCCAGAGACAAACTAAATGTTGAGGGCTCAGCCCTAAATGAAACGTCTTTATCCCTCCATCCTGGGTCAGGAAACATCTCAGAAAGGTAGAACAGAAAGAAAAAAAAAAGTAAGGGCCCGAGGAAGGGGTGGAGCGCTGTAAAAACTTCATCAAGACATGATGGATGCACTCAAGAACTCAAAGTAGCAGTGACTACCTGAAGGAAACAAGACAGGCTTGTTAAAATTCTGCCATGGGTGGGGGCGGGGCTTGGCCTCCTTGAGGACCCACTGACAGACCCAGTGGTTCCTGGCAGAGGGAGAGTCATTTTCTTTACTATAGACACTTTTAAGTTGCCCATGTTCCAGTAAATAAACTACCACACCTATTCACGTAACCTTGGATAAACTCACAGGGTCACACACCAAAAATGGCATGAAGTAGTTGGGGGGCCTGCCAGGAAGGAGAGTGTAAATGAAGGGGGATAAGAGAGGATAGTGGAGTGTGAAAATGATCGCAAACATATTAAACAATTGTCAAAGAATAAAACAACAGAGAGAGGGCAGAGGCAGAAAAGAGCCAAAGAAGCCAGCTCTCAAAGGCCTGGCTCTTGTTCCCCTCGCATCCCACACCACCTACACACTCTCTTTTCATGACATTCCTTATTTTTCTCCAAAAGAAAGCAAAGCCCAGCTCCAGTATCTTTTTAAAACAACAAACCTTGTTTAGGTTTTTTGTATCTAGCCGTCTTCTCCATTTATTGAAGATAAAAATCCGTTCTGGCTTCTAAACAGAGGGATCTGAAGAGCCCCAGGGTCACGGCCGTGCTTTGTCCTTCCTAGCATATATATGTTGGTCTTAACTTTCTAGAATTCTGCTGAGAGAGCAGACAACAGCTGGCTCTGACTACAGCACTTGCGGCCCCCTAGTGGGGCAAACGCAGTTCCAGCCGGAACAGAGAACGAATGCAAATTCAATACTAAGCCACAGCCAGACGGGAGAACAGGAGAATACCCAAGGAGGTGCTGAAATCGTTTCTATAAAAAGCCCATTGGGGGGAGGGGGGAGGAAACATACAAACAACAATAACACAAACTGAAGCTCAGACCACAAGACTGAGGGCTGCGAGATACTAAACTTGGAGTCAGCAAGAATAAGATGCAAGATCAAAACTAAGAGCAGCAGCGAAGTGTCTATAATCCAAATAATGGCTGGCAAAATGAATGGCACAATGTCCACTAACTGGTAACCCACTGACAGTCACCAGCCTTGCTGTATACCACAGGGAACATAAGCTTGGCAAAATCCAGAACTGTAAATTGACAAATCTCACCGAGGGCTGTGCGGCTAGCAGAGATAGACCAGGAATCTCTTCATTGCTGACAGACTCTCCTCCCGCCTCACTGCAAGTATAGTCTTCAGATGGGGGTGCTTTGCCTAGAGAGCGATAGCAGTCTCTCGTGTTCTAATGTTTCTTTTCCCTTCTTAATTTGTGCCCATAACTAACCCTCCTTGTATGGAGCTTCTTGCCTATCTCTAGCCAAATCTGAGGAGGCCTTGTTCCATGTTCTAATTCTACTCTATCCATGGGGAAGATGCATGAACGCCAATCGTTTTCTTTTGTGCAAGAGCCCCAGTGTTGGAGAAATTAAATTTGCTCCTGGTCTTAGACTCATCAGATTTTACAGCTGGGGGTGACATTAGAAATCACCTCAAGAGCCGGGCGTGGTGGTGCACATCTTTAATCCCAGTGCTTGGGAGGCAGAGGCAGGCGGATCGCTGTGAGTTCGAGGCCAGCCTGGTCTACAAAGTGAGTCTAGGACAGCCATGTCTACCCAGAGAAAACTTGTCTCAAAAAGCCAAAGAAACAAACAAACAAACAAACAAACAAACAAATCACTTCAAATGAGCACCCTCCTGCTTACATCACAGCATGCCAACACCTACCTAAGAAGGAGAAGATCCTAAGAACTTAGCTGCCTTGCACAAGGAGGCACAGTGAGCTAAGCAAGTTTTACTGTCACACCACGTATCCACACCATCCCTTAAATGAGTCTTTGTATGCTTCTTGGCTACACATAAGCTTTGCAGTTCTCTCATAACTACAATCTCTACCTACATGATGTACAAGCTCTGGCACATAGAGAATCATACATGTGAAACTAGATACTATAGTAGGGATGGCTGTGAATGGCAGTCTAAAGGTGACAATCTACAGAGCGCTAATTCTCCAGTTTGCTTTTTTAATCAACAAACTATGAATTAAGGTAGCTTAGTGGCTGGTCCATTGGTCCCAAAAGCACAGAACTGGCTGACCCTGAGCTCAGCCTTGCCTCCAGAACATACAGTTTGTAAGAATTATAGGAGAGAATCTAAGTATTTCTAAATTAACAGATTCATTTTTCCCTTGGAGTATTGAAGTGTTTTAGTCGTGCTTAAGTTTCTTCATTATGTAGTGGCTAACCCAACTGTTGTTCTTCTTAGCCCATAAGAATTTTGAATTTTCATCTTCTATTATTAGAAAGGTGCCAAGGGCCAACGGTGCATGAATACTAAATTTTACGGGTCTGACCATGACAATGTTAAGTATAAAAGGGAAAATAAAAGGAATATTTTTTGGTATTAATATACTGTGATTTTTGTCAGTGAGCTAGTTTTACTGTTTAAATAACTTAGCTTACACAGTGTACAGTGCTGTCTTTCCAGGATAATAGCTATAATCTTCTTCAGGACAGCTGTGATTGGTTATGTGGAACCCCAAGATCAGGCTTCTTAACTATTGATGGTCTCTCAAAGAGAAAGGGACTGGGGATCATCACTGGACCTCCACCTGACCTTCCAGCCACGCTTGCACCTTCTTGACAGTCGTGTGCTATTCTGTTCTAATTCCATGTAGTTCTTCCAACCTCTTCTCCAAACACACAGGTCACTGTATATTCTGATTTTACTCTCCAAGAATCGGAGAACCCAATGAGTCTCATCTGCCAAGCTTTGGGAAATCTCTTATTAGCGGATTCGTGGAAATCAAGGCTTTTTTAGTTTCATGGAACATAAATTCTCTCAGGCTGGATCAAGGAGGTCAGAGGAGCTTTGCTGAGAGAATGTGAGAGAATCCATGCTTCCTAAGGCAGCATTTAAAACAAAATGCTATCTCTGATATAGTAAGTTTTCTCTTTATTAATCTCTTTATTAATCAACAAGTTCCATCTTCTATATAAGACAGCTCCTCCAAGTGCTTCTAACAGTAAGGGCTTCTGGAGACCAGAGATGATATTTGTTATTGCAGATGCAAATGACCACAACGTGAATAGAGTGATGGAGAAATGTTGGGAAGTGAGATACCAGACACAGGTGAGTCCCAATATTGTTCAAGTCTTTCTCTCTAGTCCCTTCCATTCCTAATTTCCTCTCCCATATCTCTTCACACCTCACCATCCTTTAGCAGTGTTATAACTCCGTGGCTGTTCTCATTTTTCTCTCTCTTGGAAAGCTCCATTTCTATAGATAGCCCAATATTTCCTTTCTTATCCCTGAGCCTGCATGAACTTTAAAGATCTGAGTTTCAGAACTTATAGTGGGAGTTTTGGCTTCTTTAAAAAAAAAGAAACTCAGTTATGTAAAAATAAATAAATAAATGAAACTCAAGTTATGTAAACATGTTTTTGTGATATAGGGCTGCTTCAGAGTGTCCACAGCAGCAGACTATTTGCTTCTGGCAGGCTCTGAGAGGGGTGCAGTCTTGGCCAGCTGCAGATAGTTTAGTCCTGGGGACTCAGAGGGAGTATAAATATCAGAGCCCAAAGAGGGACGGGGCTCCGAGGAAGAAGATGGCAGAAGCTGCTCTCCACTGCTGGTCTTGGTTGATGTTTATGCAGTTTGATGAGAAGAAGTTGGAGACATTCTGACTACAAAGATTGGACTTGCCCCTAGGAATCTGACAGCCCTAACCAGCAGGAAGTAGCCTAAAGAGGTCTACACCACCTTTTCCACTAATCTTCTTTCTCTCCTAAAGAAAGCTGGGGGGTTGGAAGGGATTAGGATGGATAAGGTTGGAAGGGAGGTAGAGGCATTCGAAATCCAAATAAAATAGATTTTTAAAAACACACGCCAACAAGAACTAGCCATCAATATCAATTTCTCTTTTTCTTTCATTTTTTTAAATTGAAAATAGGTTTTTTTCTCATACAATACATCTTGATCATAGTTTTCTCTCCCTCTGCTCTTTCTAGTTCCTCCTCACATCACCTCACCTCCAGATCCACTCCCTTTCTGTCTCTCATTAGAAAAGGACAGACTTCCAAGAGACAACAACCTAACATGACAAAATAAAATAAAGATGAAGCAAAAACTATATCAAAATTGGACATGGCAACCCAACAGGACAAAAAGAGTCGCAAGAGCAGGCCCAAGAGTAAGAAAATCATTTTTTCTCACAGTCAAGAGTTCCATAAAAATACTAAGCTAAGCAGGCCTTTAATCCCAGAACTCATGGAGGCAGAAGCAGGCAGATCGCTGTGAGTTCAGGGCCAGCCTGGTCTATAAAGTGAGTCCAGGACAACTGACAATACACAAAGAGACCCTGTCTAAAAAAAAAAAAAAAAAAAAAAATATTAGCTTAATAATTCAAAAAAAAAAAAAAAAAAAAAAAAAAACCAAACAAACAAACAAACAAATGGGCCTGGAGAGATGGTTCAGAGGTTAAGAGCACTGACTGCTCTTCCAAAGGTCCTGAGTTTAATTCCCAGCAACCACATGGTGGTTCATAACCATCTATAATGAGATCTGGTGCCCTCTTCTGGCCCACAGGCAGAATACTGTATAAATAATGAATAAATCTTTAAAAAAAAAACAAAAAGCCAACCAAACAGAAATATTAAGCTAATAGTTATACTATATTTACACAAAGGACCCATGAAGGCCTTGTGCTTGCTGCTTCAGTCTCTGTGAGCTCATACGCACCTTGCTTTGTGGATACAGAGAGCCTGTTTCTCCTGGTGTCCTCCATCCCCTCTGGTTTTCACAATGTTTCTGCCTCCTCTTCTGCAGAATTCCCTGAGACCTGAGGAGATGGATTTGATGGAGACCTCCAATTTAGACTCTCTCTCCTCAGAATGTCTGGCTGTGGGTCTCTGCATTTGCTGCTGGAGGAAGCCTCTCTAATGACTGATCTATGAGGATAACAGAATGTTATTAGGAGTCTTTGAAGGAGTACTTTTTTTAGAGCAGTATTTAACTCCAGGCCTCTCTGGTCTATCTAATCTGGTTCTTGCTTAGCCAGGTGTGTTGGGCATGGGCTTCTTCTAGTGGAGTGGGCCTTATTATAAGTCAAATCAGACACTAGATGGCTACTCCCACAAGCTCCATGCCTCCATGGCCCTGGCATATCTTGCAGGTGGGACAGAGTGTAAGCCAAAGGTTCTGTGGCTAGTTTGTGTCCATGTCTCCCTTTTGGTAGCCCGCACAGTACCTTCGCTCACCAAAGAGACTAGAACACAGGGGTGAAGACTCCATGTAGGCACCAGCTCGACCTCTCCATGTTCAGTCAGTGAGTAGATGTTGTACTCATCAATGGGTCAGTTTACAGAGAGCAACCCTTTGTCTTAGCATCAGCCTGGGTTGTTTTGGGATTTCTATGGGACCCCCTTGACCAATAACTCAATTGAATGAAACCCACTTCCACCACTGGAAGCCTTACCTGGAGACAAGAGACAGCCTGTTCGGACTCCACATCCTCCATTACTAATATTCCTTATTAGGACTGCCTTCATATATTCCAGGAAGTTTCCACTGCACTAGTTTTCCACATGTACATACCCAAAGTTTAGCCATCTTTTCCTGCATTCTCTCTCTCTCTCTGCACTATCTCCCATACACACACAACTGATCCCTCCAGCTTCCGTCTCTCCCTGCCTTCAGTCTACCAGTAAAATCTGTTCTATTTCCCCTTCCTAGGGAGATTCATATGCCTCACGCCTTAGGCCCCTCCTCCTCTTTACCTAACCTCTCTAGGTCTACAAATTGTAGCTTAGTTGGCTAATATCCATTTACAAGTACATACATACATGTCATTCTGGACCATTTGGATGCAAATTTCATAATGTTTTATTTTTAACATCTGACTAATGTTCCCTTGTGTAAGAACATACCACATTTTGTTTATCCAGTCTTCTGGTGAGGGATATCTAGGTTATTTCCAATTTCTGGCTATTATCGATAAAACCACATTGATCATAGTTGAGCAAGGATCCTTTTGTTAGGATGGAAAGTAATTTGTGTATATGCCCAAGAGTGGTATGGCTAGGTCTTGAGGTAGATCAATCCAGGACTTTCTGAGGAACCGCCACCATACTGATTTCCATAGTGGCTGTACAAGTTTCTACTCCCACCAGCAACAGAGAAGTGTTCTCCTTGCTCCACATCCTCACAGCATCAACTGTCACTTTTGCTATTGATCTTAGTCATTCTGATAGAGATAAGATAGAATCTCAAATTCTTTTTAATTTTCTTTTCCTTGATGGCTAAGGATGTTGAACATTTCTTTAAGTGTTTCTTATCCATTTGAGATTCCTCTATTGTGTTTAGACCTATATCCTATTTTTAAATTGCTTTATTTGGGTTTTGATATCTATTTTCTTGAGCTCTTTGTATATTTTGAATATTAACTCTCTGTCAGATGTGGAGTTCGTGATGATCTTTTCTTATCCTGTAAGCTGCTACTTTGTCTGATTGTTAGTATCCTTTATCTTACAGAAACTCTTCAGTTTCATACAATCCCATTTATTAATTGGCAATCTTAGTGCCTGCACTATCTGTTCTGTTCAGGAAGTTATCTCCTGTACCAATGTATTTAAGGCTATTCCCCAGTTTCTCTTCTATTCGGTTCAGTATACCTGGCTTTATGTTGAGGTCTTTGTTCAGGGTGGTAAATATGGATCTATTTGCGTTCTTCTACATGCAGACATTCACTTTGACCAGCACCATTTGTTGAAATGTTGTCTTTATTCAGTGTATATTTCTGGCTTCTTTATCAAAAAGTCAGGTGTCCATATGTGTTTGGATTTATGTCTGGGTCTTCAGTCTGATTCCATTGATCAACATGTCTATGTTTATGCCAATACTATGAAGTTTTATTACTATAACTCTGCAATACAGCTTGAAATCATGAATGGTGAGGCATCTAACTGTTCTTTTATTGGTCAGGATAGTTTTACTATCCTGAGTAGGCTTCACCCCAAAGATGCAGGGATGGTTCTAGATACAAAAATCAATCATTGTAAGCCACTATATAAACAAATTGAAAGAAAAAATGCAATATTATCTCAGCAGATGATGAAAAAGCCTTTGATAAAACCAACACCTCTTCATGATAAAAGTCTTGGGAAAGATAAGGGATACGAGGGACATACCTAGACATAATAAAGGCAATTCCAGCATCAAATTAAATGGAGAGAAACACAAAACAGCTCCACTAGACTCAGGGCCAAGACAAGGCTGCCCACTCTCTTTATAGTACTTGATAAAATTTGGGCATACAAATTGGAAAGAAGAAGTTGAAGTATTGTCATTTGTCATTTGCAGATGATATGATAGTATACATAAATGACCCCAAAATTGCACCAGGGAATGCCTACAGCTGATAAACACCTTCAGCAAAGCACCTGGACACAAGATTAACTCAAAAACAAAAGCAAAAACAAAAACAAAACTTCAGTAGCCTTCCTATTAACCAATGGCGAATGAACTAGGAAAACAATAAGCTCAAATAATATAAGAAATATTTTGGGATAGTCTAACCAAGCAAGTGAAAGACTTGTATGTTTAAAAAAAAAGGTTCAAGTCTTTGAAAAAAAGAAGTTGAAGAAGATATCAGAAGATAAAAAGATCTCCCATGCTCACTGACCAATAGAATTAACATAACAAAAATGGCTTTCCTGCCAAAATTAATCTACAGATTCAATGCAATACCATCAAAACTCGAACACAATTCTTTACAAAGAAAGGGTTAGGGGAGCAGATAAAAAATAGAAATAAAAACCACAGGTGTTCAAAAGATAATTCTGGTTTCAGAGGAACTAGAGTGTTTGCATTTCGCTACAAAAATCAAACACATGATGGAGTCTTCTCATTTCTTAGTTGTTTGGACTCAAAGGGTCACAGAGTTTCTTTTGCAATTCAAAAAGCAGAGTGACTGTAGCTTAGTTCTCTCCCACAGTATATGGGATGGTCAAAGGACACTAGTAAATAATGTCAAATTAATTTTTCTTTTAAAAAAAAAAGAAGAAGAAGAAATTCTCTAAGAATTTAAAAGCAATAAAATAAAAAAGATGCATGTGGTGGCTCATGTCTTTAACCCTGGCACTTGAAGACAGAGGCAAGTGGATCTCTCTGAGGTTGAGGCCAGAAAGACATATGTTACATATTGAGTTCCAAGTCAGCCACTGCTACATGGTGAGACTGCCCATACATACATACATACATACATACATACATACATACATACATACATACA
>OU015744.1:62453812-62467275 GCA_907169655.1 Acomys percivali
CACACACACACACACACACACACACACACACACACACACACACACACTAACACAGCGGGTCCTTCGTGCAAAGAGAGCAGCAGCCGCAACAGCAGCTGCGGCAGCGGTTTATTCTTCCCCTCCAGAGTTCCAAAGAGCCTTCTTATAGGCAGCCAAACAGGAATCCTCCTCTCAGGTGAAATCCCTCAAGAGGTAATCGCACACAGGAGGAAAAGTCTCGAGGAAGGGAGGGGCGCGTTCTCAGAGCAGTAAACACGACTAGCTAACCAAGATAAACACAGACGTGGAAGCTGCTAGAAACAGGACATGAAACAGCAAGACAGGCAGGCAGCCCAGTCGGGCCTGGTTCCTACAGTCACAAGGCAGGAGAAGAGCCTTTCCCAGACACCAAAGAGACAACAGTTTGATCTTAAGCTTCCAACCTCCACGTCTGTGAAGGGGGAAAAAAAAGTTCTATTTAAGTCGTACAGTTGGGAGCATTCGTTACAGCAGCGCACACCAACAGGAATATTTATGAACGCTTAGTGAAGTGTGTTTCACGCAGTGAAAAAGAGTAGAGCACTTGGCAGAATCCAAGTGTGAAGCTCTGTATTGGCATGGAGACGCCCAGTGCCCCCTGCCCTGAGGAAGCCAAAATCACCCTCCCAGATCTAGCAGCAGTAACAGACCTCTGTTTGGCCTGGGTGCGTCCCTCGCACAGCTTCTACGCCATCACAGTTTTCTAGTTCTCTCTGGAGTAGCTTCTTCGCAATTTCTTGCTTGCCTTCCCCACCTCCCCTACAGCCTCTCGATAGTGAAGGAGCCAAGGGCTCAATCTAGAATCTCATCCCTTCTCGGTCAGTCTCCAACAGCATTCTTGCTAAGTCCAGGAAACTCTGGCCTTTTAAAGCCCCTAACTTTGTCCCTCCAAAAGGGGTCTCCATATTGTGCACAGAAGAATTACATCTGACTGCTCGTGCGGCAACTCCATTGGATGTTCAAGGAATCTCTCAGGCCAAATGGCAAAGCCGCTCTCAGGGTCTTCCCCAAGCCTCTGTCCTCATCCGTTCTCCGTCCTTACATGTGCTCTTCATAAGTGCCATAAACATTAATAAAAATGACTACATGCATAAATAATGAGCCAAGCATGTTTCCCAGTCATAATGCAATAAAATTAGAATTTCAACTCAATCACTTGTTAATCTTCAAACCAGATATAAATAAATCTTAGAGGAAAGAAGAAATCAAGATTGGACTGAAATTTATTCCAAAGCACTGCAAATCAAAATTGTGGGATGTAAATAAAAAGGAAATTGTGCAGCTTTAAGTGGATTTTCTAGCAAACAAAGTTAAAAATAAAGAAATTAAATATAAAGCCAGGTCATTAGGAAGAAAAATCAACAAAATAAGCCCAATAAAAGTCAAAGGAAGGAAATCCAGACATAGGGGCACATATCTGCAACCCATCATGTTGAGCCAGAGACAGGAAGACAGTAACAGATAGCCTGCCTGTATGATGAAATGCTTGTGATCCCTAAGGGCAAAAAGTACTGAAAATACAGGTAGAAGAGACCACCTTTAAAGCTCGTAACTTTAAAATAGAAAGCTTTCTTTAAAATAAAAAACCAATAGCTCAACAAAAAAGAAATGTAAAAGTCAGTTCAAGTTTTACTCCTGCAAAAATGCATAAGCCTTGCATCGGCCGCTTTGAACGTAATCTCCACCATGTTTGAAAAACCATATGGTCTGCTCTCAAACCCATCCCCAGCTTCCTCCCCAAGGAGACCTTCACTTTGGCACGGATTCTGTGCTACAAGAATGCTGAAGACTCTTACTGATTGAAACAATACATAAACTCTAAATAGCATTTTAGCCCATTAAACTCTACAGCATCCTAGCCAGCACCACATAGGACTCAATTAGCTATTGCCAAAGAATGAAAAGGTAATTTAATAAAATATTACAAATGAACTAAAACGTGTTCGCTAAGTTCCAAATGCACTTCAAATTAAGCTCTAAGTCCTGACTGAAGTTACAGGGTGGTGGGAAGAGGGATGCCTTATGAACATCCACAAGGGTGGGACGTAGGAAGTCACAGCCAGTGTCATACTTAGAAAGTGAGTCAGGAAAACTACAGACTGAGTAATGACCCTCTTTAACTATGTTTAGCCTACATTGCTCACTCACTCCCACGTTCCAGCACTACTTCATAGGGCATAGGAGTGACATTGTGTAGGTGGTATAATTGCCTATCTACAAATGTCAAACGCAAGGCTGGGGAGATGGGTCGTTGAACAAAGTCCTTGCTGTGCAGGCATGAGGACCTGAGTTTGGATCCCCAGCACCCATGTGGAAGGTTGGGTGCAATGGCATGTGTCTGTAATCTCAGCCCTGTGGAGACAAAATTAAGAGAATCCCCAGGGCTTGGCAGGCTGGGCTTGTCTGCATGGTGATCCATCTCCAGGTTCAGTGAGAGACTCTGTCTCAAACACTCAATGGAGAGTAATAAGTGGGAAACAAATAGTGTTGACCTCTGGCCTCCACATACCTGCCAGTGAATTCTTGCTTCTGGATTTCTGACCTCTGGCATGTCTGTGTCCACCACCAGCTTCCTGGGTGATGAGGACCTTTCAGCACCAAGCAAACTAGCAACAGAAACCTCCTGCACTTGGGTCACATTTACAGTGATTTGCTGAAGTGGGTCGGTTCTAGACCATCCTGAAACTACAGCCTAAGCCTTCCTCTCTTTCAACAACCCTGTAAGCATGTGAGTCCCTGCACTATGTGTCTTAGTGTTTGAAATGCCCATGGAGTGCTTCATGCACTAAATCCTAATGGGTGAGAATGATGGGCCGGTGCTGAGGCCCAGGGTGCTGTACACAGGGGGTTCTCATCAGTGTTTAGGCTAAGGCCAGCTTGAAAAGCCATGAAGGGACCAAATGCTTGCCTCAGGCCAACCAAACACATACATAATAAAACCTGGTCGTCTTCTGTCTATACCTCATAATATACAACCTTGCCAGTAATGGTGTCTTTAGTGGGTAATCGGGCCCCAGAATGCCGTGTTGGAGTTCATTGTGTTCACAGGCTTGCAAGGAGTGGTAGCCACAAGAGTTGTTTGGTCTACTTGGTTGACAAAAATAAACTGTTGTTTAAAGAATACTTTTTTTTTTCTGGTTTCAATATGCTAGAATTCCCCGATTTCATTAGCATGACAGTTATTTTTCTCTCCCTTGTGACCAAATAGCTGACAGAAAGAACTCAATGGGGCATTTATTTGGGTTCATCATTCAGGGAGTATCAATTCATCATGGCGGGAAAGGCATGACTGAGGAGTCCTGGCAATGTGGCTGGTGACGTCACTGGGGCAGACAGGAAGCATCGAGCTTGGGCCAGAGTGGGGTTAAAGATTACCCACAGGCAGTGACCCATCTCCTCCAGCCATGCCTCCATCCCCAAGGGTTCCACAGCTAACAGCACCGCACCAGCGGCTGACGGCCCAATGTTCAAATGAATGTCTGGTTCAACCTGTGCTCAAAAAGTAATGACTGATGATCACAGAACGGACTCCCAATTAAAATCTCCTCTACTTACATATAAGTTGAATATATAACAGAAGTCTTTGAAAGAACAAGAATAAAAACGCCTACTCCTGTCTCAGTGTTGCATTCTTTGGTTTGGTTTGACTTTAAGCCTGGTAGCCCATCGCTGCTCAGACAACACTGGTGCTTTGGTGGGCTAAGTGGCCTAAGGGAGTCATCTCAAGATCTGCCTGAGCGTCCCCTGCACTCACCCTCCCCAGTCACTATAGGTAACAGTATGTTTTCTTTTATATTAAGAAACAAGTTAGAGGCACATTTTTTTGTCGAATAATCAATTCCAGTTTGTGACATTTGTAGATTTTGGAGAACACAGAAAATTTACCTGAGAATAGTGAGCTGTCTCACTGTTTCTTGATTTTGTTTTGTTTTGGTTTTCCTGGCCAGTTACTAAAATTATTTCAAATGCCATGCAAAGGGAAAGAACTCAGGCATGCAAAGGATATTGACTTGTGTTCTTCCTACTAACATTTGCTGACCTGTCTGGTCAATATGTGTCCAAGTTTACTTAACAAGTCAATATAATTTATTTCACTTTAGATGTAGACTGTTTTTTTAATGACCAGGAGCCTTTTTAAGAAATGAAGGCTACTGTCAGAGGATACTAACATGTATGTTACAAACTAGTTTCCTTAAAAGTTCTAAGTATCCTATATGATTGTATTTTTCAAAATAATGGAAAGAAATTCAAAATGACCCTTTGCCTTTCTCCCTTTCATCTAACCTGCCCTTAGCTCCCTTTTTAAAAGCTATAATGTCTAGAAAGCTGTACAAACAATTAAGCTAAATCATTTTGTAAGCAGCTCTGTGAAATGCAAGATTGGTTTTTTTTTCTTAAAGTCCAAATGTGTGACTCAGCCTACATGAGCATATAAGCATATTTTGCTTAAATTACATTTCCATCTGACAATATTAATTTCATCAAGGAAGCTTAGTATAAAATTAATTATAGCTATCATTTATGTTATTTCATCTTCTCCTTCCATTGAAGCTTCAATGAGAATTCATCAACTGAAGGGCATGATTCACATTTTAACAACAATAATAAAGAAAATAATCAAAACCGCTTTCCCTGCCCCTCCTCCTTCAGTTCCGTGACTAGAGACTTATCACTTAATGTCATCTGAAATGTAACAGCATATTTAGAGGTTCAGGGGAAATGCCTCCAGTGGAAATAATGAGGGCACGTCTACTCAAGTTCTACTGCTGACAGAGAACATTTCTGTTTCACTGACTTTGGTGAATCACCTCCAATGATGGTTTGAGAAACCATCCCAGGGAAGGACCGGAATATGGTTTCCAGGGCCAAACAACCCCAGAACAGTAACATCTACAAAGGAAAGAACACCATGCTTTAGATTGCTTTTCACAGTCCACCTTCCCATGAGTGTTCATAAGAACCTGTGTCTAAGAAAAGGACCCACTGCTGGAAGCAACATCTGGGCAGGCAGCAAAAACATGATGAGAAGAGAAAAGATTTTCTGATTTGCACACAGCTACAGCTCATTACAAGGAAATCTATTTCGATGTCCTCAACTCTCATGGACATAGAGCTTGACCTCCCTGAAACCCTCAAGAATACACCCTGGTCCTCTTGTCCCTCCCTGTACTCTGAGGTTCTCCCTTCCAGAATCAAACGCTCATCTTTCACCCACTGTGAATTGAGCAATGGAGCAAAAGCTTGCAGGTTACCATTATTTTCCAAAAGCACAGACCTGAAGATGCTTTGATCACCACGTTGGTTACAGTTTTCAATGGGAAAGCAGAAGTGAAGAGCATTCTCTTTGGTCCTTGCCTCTCAGAACCTAGTTAAAGTCACAAGATAAAGCATTTCTGCACTAAGGCTATGGGAGACCTGAGGAAACAATACAGCTAAAACATGTCAATTGATTCCACCAAGATGGCAGTAAACACACAAGGACTCCCAGATCTTACTATATGCATCTCAGAAGAGTAATTATTTATAAGAAAAAAAACACCACTTTGATGCAAGGCCAATTCTCTATCATTTTCTTATTTTCAGCAATAATGATCATTTTTGTTGGGGGGGAGGGTGGGATGTTCTGTGTGTGTGCGCACACATGTGCATGCACATCACATGGCACAGCACACATCTGGTCAGATGACAATTTGTGGGAATCAATTCTCTCCTTCCACTACACAGGCTCCAGAGATCAGACACAGGTCCTCAGGCTTGGCAGCCAGCACTTTCACACTTTAAGCCATTTAACCAGCCTGACACTTTCTTGATGAGTGCACAATGCTGGAAAATAGATTTAACACCACCGAGGCCACCACTGTAACTTGGTAAAAAACAAGAGCAGAAGATAAATACTCCTCAAACGTGTTCTGCAGGTGGCACATTGCACATGGGTCCTCCAAGGGTCCCTGGCAGAGCCAAGCTCCAGTTGTACATAGTAGGCAGCTTAGGGACACGTATTTGGGGTGGCCTTTCCTTTCTCCTTTTCAACCCTTCCTATCCTCCACCCCCATTCTTTGTCAGTCATTTATCCGAATAGTTCACTTGTATGCAAGCCCTGGGCTCAGGTTCTACTGACACAGAGGATGCAAGCCACACTGCCTTCTGCATGTATTTTGCGTGTTTGTCTTCAGAACAGACACATTTTCCATGGTTGCATCTAGAGCAGCGGCTCTTAGCCTTCCCAATGCTGCAACCCTTTAATGCAGTTTGTCACATTGTGGTGACCCCCCCCACTATAAAATTATTCTGTATATACTTCCTAACTGTAATTTTGCTACTGTTATGAGTTGCAATGTGAATATCTGATATGTGGGATTCCTGATATGTGACCTTCAAAGGGGTTGCAGCCCACAGGTTGAAGAACCATTGGTCTATAGCTTGACAGCATGTCTTTAAGCCTACGAAATATAGAGTAATATATTCACTTTTAAATTTTTCCTATATTGTTACAAAAATAACAAAAACATTTTACCTAAATTTTTTCAAGACACTATTAGATGCCTTTGTGTCACAGTTTCCCCCAAAATTGAAAGATTCCATCCTTCATGGAAGCTCCTTATGCAGGAAAGCAAACAACTCAACATAGCTCCAGGAAGTCCCTAAGCCTAACCAGATTTACTGGGCTCCTCCTTGCCAGAGTAAGAAATAAAAGCTGAGGATCTCTCTCCCTTTTAGGTAAGAAAGCCAAGCTTAGAAAGAACACCCTGAGACAAGCCAAGGTAGACTAGCTGCCTGGAAGAAACAGAACTAACCAAGCTTCCTGGAAGAGGTTAGACCAGAGTCACTTGGGTAGGACATGCTCCAACCTGTTGAGCTGAGGGCTATCAGTATGCGCCTGGTCCCCAGCTTTGTGAATTGTGGCTCATGCTGGAGTGGGCCTTGGTGATGCGGCTTCTCTTGGCATGTTTGTGTTCCTGTAAGTAACCCCTTACTTACACCCCTAAGTAACCCTAACACATTGGCTCACCAAGTTGGACTTTGGTGGATTCTGTACTTCAGTCTGTTGTGGGATCCCAGTCTGGGGTGAATAGAGTGTATTGAGTCTCCCCAGAAAAAGTTTTGTCACAAAAGAGATACCGTAAGTCTACATTTCTGTCTCATTTGGATACAAATATCCCACTTGCCTGTGTTCACCAATTTACTGTGTTTATATATTCCATGAATTTTGGGATTAGGATTAAAATAAGGAAATTGTGTTATTTATTCTCCAATGAAACATTAACTTAAACTCTTAGTGTACTATTTAATTTAACATGCCTTTTATAAGCCATATATTAATAATGTCTATGAGTTTTATACACCAACTTCTACAAAAGCAAAAGACAAAACATCATCTTCTTGTCAGTGTCAAGATGCTTCTATGGTGTTCCGGGGTGCTACCTAAAATACTAACCTAAATACATAGCTTAATAGATCACAAACATATAAACAAATATGTCCTAACTACATATCTTAATATAACATCATCTCAAATACCAGCTTCATTTAACTAGAATTGGGTCCTCTTTTGAAAATTCAATCTCATTATAGTTATAGTCAATTATAAAAACTGCTTTCTATCATGACATAAAATTAGAATTTACTACATCTTAAGATAATTATTCTATGGTGTCATGACTTATCACCTGAGAGTGTGAGCTTTGAGATGACTTCCTAGATAACAGAATTGGCATTGATACATCCCAGTGTTCAGAAAAGCTGAGTGAATACTGACCTACAAAACATCCAATTTAATGAGAATCTTTTTCCCAGTTTCATGTAATTTTAGGTCAATAAGCAAAAGAAACTTAGAAAACTGAAACCTAATAGGAACGATACCTGATACATTATAAAACAGGCTTTTTGCACACTTGCACATTGTCCTAGTTAGTGTTACTATTGCTATGATGAAACACCATGACCAAAATCAAGTTGAGGAGGAAAAGATTTATTTGACTGACACTTCCACATTGTGGTCCATCACTGAAGGAAGTAAGGACAGGAATTCAAACAGAGCTGGAAGCTGGAAGCAGGAGTCGATGCTGTGGAGGAGTGCTGCTTATTAGCTTGCTCCCCATGACTTCTTCAGTATGCTTTCTCCTAGAAGCCTGGACTACCAGCCCAGGGGCGGGTGGCCCCACCTACAACAGGCTGGGCTCTTGCACAGCAATCACTCATTGAGGAAATGCCTTCCAGTGTTTCCCAGAGCTTGATCTTATGAAGGCATTTTCTCCCTCTCAGATGACTGCAACCTGTGTCAAGTTGACGTAAACCTAGCCAGCACATCACTTCTTGAGAGTTGAATGAATTCCATGACTTCATAATAAACCGTCTGCAAGTCAGATGATTTCTAGCCCTGGTCTCCTGAAAAATTAAGTGTGTTCATATACCACTCGTAATTAATAATACTTTTGATGATAACAATTAGATTTGGAGTTCTACAACTTGGAGAGATTTCAAATAGTTGGACTAGATAGTCCTAGTGGAACTCTTCCCCATCCCAAAACTTTGTCATCTAGTTTCTCAGTACAGACCTGAGATTACAAAAGAAAAGATGGAGGAAGGAAAATGGAAGTAGGGTACAGAGGTGGTATTTAGTTATTATCTAATTTTATCATATATTTGCATGCTTTTGATTAATTTATACAGATAATCTTAAACAATTTAACACACTGAAAATAATAGCATCTGCAGACTTGTCAAAGATGACCGACACCTTTTGATTTCTAAACAAAGTCCTCTAGGAAGTGACTGTGGCGATCCAGGCAAGAGAGGATTAGGCCTCAGATGGCTTTAAACAAGGAAAGAAGTGACAATGCTTATACATCTCAAACAAGACCCTGGAGGCACAGGGACTTGTGAGACCTTAGAGCTGGGGTCAGGTGAGGTACAAGTTATTTAGGAACTGAGCTGGGTACCTAGGAAAGTAATGATGTCAGTGAGGTGACTTCACTGTCCTGGTGATCTGATTTACAAGCTTGTGATTATGAGATACTGGCAAGGTAAGTATTCCACACAGCCCTGAAAATTGGGGTGGGGGATGTAGAGGTTAAGTCAGGGCATAAGGAAACGTCATATCACCTGGCATCCCTACATGCTGTGTAGAAACATGTTGCCACCTTCACCAAGCAAGGCAACATTCTATCTACATGGCATGGGTTATTAACATCCTCCGGTGCCATTTGAATTTGAAAGGTCTTAGTGACTTTACCCTTGCTTCTCAGCCCTCACTAAGGAAAGGCTTAAGTATTAGCTGTGCCCACTTTTCCTCGGGAGCCCTACAGCAACCCTGTTCTAAAGAGAAGGTGTCATTCTACTAAATCTGGCAGGCTATTCTGAGTAGAGCCTTCTCTATGAGTTAAAACACTAAGTCACAAGTCTGTCCTTACTTTCACAAGTGACTCATTCTTTAATTGTAGACCTTGGGGATGATGTTGCTCTGCTTTCAAAATGCATTTATAGACAGGCATGTTCACTTTTGTAATTAGCCACCACATGTCTCCAGTTTGAGATAGTTTTCTCTCTGGTGATGCTTATGGTGAACCCCTAAATTTCATTTTGCTGTTAAACATTCATTTTGACTGTCACAACTCTTCATTTTACCTAAAATTTGTAGTTTTTGATTTTTTAATAATTTAATTAATTTATTCAGAATACAACTCAATTGTTATCCCATCACTTGTATCATGCCATTTCTCCCTCCCTCCTGCTTTCACCCTATTCCCCTCCCCGAGGGCTATGACAAAGATTACCTAAAATTTTTGAAAACTCCAAGAATGATATAGGCCAGTCGAATCTTTATGCTTTAGCAACATTGTTAAAAATGCGAGAAGAGCTGGCTTAGTGATTAAGAGCCTCGGCTGCTTCTCCAGAGGACCTGGGTTCAATTCCCAGCACCCACATAGCTGTGCACAGGTGTCTATAACTCCAGTTCCAAGGGATCCGATGCCTTCTTCTGACCTGGGCCGGCACGCACATGGTGCACATGCAGACAAAACCTCAGTGCATAAAAGAAAACGTAAAAAGAAAACCACAAGTCACAGAACAGGGAACTGTCCATCTTCTCATCTGTCTTCAGCAGTCTGCTTTCGCGCACAGGATTCCATGCCATCCATCTGCCTACTTGACAGTAGGTTAAGGTTGCAGCCATGATTTGTTGACTGGCTTCATGATGTAAATCACTTACTATTGACCAATGCAATTCTGTTCATCTTGCCTCCACCGCACTTGGAATGTTGTGATTCTTCAAGCGCATGGCAAACAGAACGATCACCTTGCCTTTCTTTTATTTCAAATGCCTTCCAAACACTTAGCACTGCTTCCATCCCATAGCACCATGCTTTGTGTGAGGTGTTCATTTCACACAGGGAACTTAGACCCCATTGAGCCTCCACGTAACATATTCCTCTCTCAGGATCTCATCTGCTTTCCTCTATCCGGTATCTTGCTCCAGAAGGAAGAGGGAGGGTGGGCAAAAGAGGGAGGAGCCATCTTCTTCAGTGAATACTGACAGCTCTGCCTCCCTTCAATTCTTGGGTAACCCAAAGGCTCAGTCATCTCTAAGTCCTTCAAATCAGTTGTGCCATTTTAGCCAAGGACATGTACTGGTGACATCCATCATACAACCGTTTCTTCCTTTTTGGTTGTTACTGGAATGAGTTAGGTCCTCATTTTGCTGATACTGAAAGTTACTACACATGCCCTAAACCGGGCGGTCCTTCATGAGCTGTAAGCTATGCAAAGAAAGAAGTCTTTCATGGCCTTGTCATGCTGCAAAAGGATTTCTTGACTTTTCAGTGTTATTTTAGGAGCAGAGAAGGAAGAATCAAGGAATAGCATCTTAAACTCTACCACTTATGTGCACAGTTGATTTAAATGCTGTTTTCGAAAACTAAATTCTGTGGAGATTATTGAAAGTGTTCATCCAAATGTAGGGTTTTTTTTTTCCCCACAAGGAAATGTTTAGCTTTAAAGTTAATTGTAATTGTGAAAATTTAAAGTGACTTCCTGGCATATCATTCTGATATGTCCTTTTAATGCTCAAAGTTGTAGACAGCATTAAATTTATTCTCAGTTTTTGTGACTTTTTCCTTAACACTAAAAACGATACCATCTTAAATCCTCTCATTAACTCATTTTATTTGTTTCTCTTTGGGGATTTGGGGGATTGATTCGTCTGGAAGCCAGAGATATTCAGCAAAACTAAAGAGTTTTCAAGAATACACACACAAAGGCCAATCCATGCAAAACCATAAAACATTCAGAATCTTTCTTGGACTGGGGATGTGGCTCGAACTTCTGCCTAGGAAGGGTCTGGGTTAGAACGCCAGCACTGAAAAACAAACGAACAGCAAAAGTGTCCATCTTGAAGTATTCAGACTTTATGCCTCCATCTCATCCAACTTTGGAACAACTTTTCTTTCCTCTGCCAAGTGCACAGCCTTTATACAGGGTCTGAGCCATGGCTCTGCACTGGCAGAAGACCTGAGAGTAACCGCACCAGACTTTCACTTCGGTTTTCAAAATGGAAGTGCGAGGGCAGGAGCTATTCCAGGTAAACTGAGGGTAAAGCTCTAAGTAGAAGGATTGAATCCCCTAAGTAAGAAACTCAGAGCGAACCTGGCAAGATGGTGCACACCTTTAATCCCTGCACTCAGGAAGCAGAGGCAGACAAATCTTTGAGCGTTCAAAACCAGCCAATGCTATATGGTAATACCGTGCCCCTGCCCTCTCCAAAAGAAAGAAATTGAGTGCTGAGGAGGTGCTCAACGGCATGGTTTGATACACTACACAATGTATATGTGCACCAAACATCATAAAAGTGAATAATTGGAACTAGAAAGATGGCTCAATTGTTAAGAGCACTAGGTGCCATTGCAGAGGATCTGGGTTCAGCTACCAGCACCCACATTACTATTAAAAACTGCCTGGGATTCCAGTTCTGCGCATTCATCTACCTCTTCCAACGGCCACATGCTTCTGCATGCACATGGTATACACACGTACTCACACACTCATACAAGTCAAATAAACATATTTTTAAAGCTACAGACTTATGTGTCCATATATATCCAAGCCAAATGTTTTTCTTTAATACAATCAGAGAGGCTGAGGTAAAGGTGAACAAATGATCATGAGCATGCTAAGGCAGCAGGGGCTTTGGTCACCGAGTAGATAAATCAGAAAAAGAGACAACAGCGCTGAATGAACAACAACAAAGTGTCACCTTGATGTAAGAACATTTTTTTCCAGGGGTGGGTAGGGGTGGGTCATGAGTTCAGTTGGAACCATGTCATGTTCAAGCTCCCTCCAAGGCTGCTGCCTAGTGTCACGGCCTGCTACATGCACTGCCCAACCGCAAGGGGTCCTCAGTCGCACAGACTACAGTAACAGCGACCTCCTCGGGAAGGGCCGTGACCAGACTGTTCAAACGTACATGAAGCCCCTGCTACAGCATAGGAGAGATATTCTGATTGCACAGATAGGTTTGGGCGTGGGGTGGAGGGCGTTGCCGCAGCATGTAGATAGCACATAAATTAATCCCCTTGCCCCTGGAGAGAGCGTGTAGGGCTAGTATGAGAGGGCTAATAACTCAGCGAAGTTATATTTACTGAGTGTAGAAAAAAAAGGTACACTCACAAAAGAAAGCAAGAAAAGGGAACCTTTAAGACCAGAAGCCAACCCAGGAGGCAAGTCACCACCGACGCAAGAGGACCTTGAAGTTCAGGTACTCGCCACCAGGTGGAGTGTGGTCTCCGGGTTAGAGTCTCTTCTAGGCCACGGTCCCACAGAAACATTAAGCCAACAGACACAGGTGAGTGTGTATGCATCTGTCACCTGCTCTCGGCAGAGCCAGGGATAGGATTTCCATGCATAATGCAGCTAAAAGGTAAGGAATAAGGAGGGAGAAAGTTTTTAGTCTCGCTGTTGCAAGAAAACCCCCAGCAAGGCTCTTTGCCTCTCTGTCTTCCTGTTTAAAAAACAAGTCAAGTTAGACTAGCCTTTCACCACTCTAACTGCAGTACGATAAACAACAACAAGAAGAAAAACATCCGCAGAAAACAGTTTCATAGCCTGGGGAAAAATGAGTAGGAACAATACAGGCTCTTGTTCCCCCAAGGCCTAACATTCCAGCAGGCTTAGACATATTTGTAAACTAAGGTTGCAACAGTATAGCCAAGTGTGGTAACCAGTGCAGTTATGTCCCACCCACGGCCATATGCAGCCAAGAATAGCTATGACTATAACCTAACAAAGCACCATAAACTTGCTCAAAACATCATGAGATGGGGAGAAGGTGCCATGTTGTTGCTGTTGTCTTGTTCTATTCTGTTTGGGGACAGAGACAGAGACAGAGACAGACAGAGAGAGAGAGGCAGAGAGAGAGAGAGAGAGAGAGAGAGAGAGAGAGAGAGAGAGAGAGA
>OU015744.1:62467285-62522193 GCA_907169655.1 Acomys percivali
AGAGAGAGAGAGAGAGAGAGAGAGAGAGAGAGAGAGAGAGAGAGAGAGAGAAGGTCGGACAAGTCAGTATAGGAAAGCACAGAGAAGCCCTGAGTGCTATGGAATTCTCACGTAGGAGAAACCCCTTAGGATGAATGTCACATCTGAGTAGGAGTCTTCAAAAGATCATGGTGAAAAGAACCCTATGCTTGCAGTGCCAAGGCCTGGAGGTGTATTCCATGTACATAAAGGGAAATAGATGCCAATGGAAAAATGGGCATACAGCAGAGAGCTCACTACAGGACTTACATATTCTATGCTTAAACTTTATTTGGTTCACAAACATTTCTAGACACAAACGTGTGCCAGGGTTTGTTACAGGCTGCTTACAAATATTTACTCATGTAATCCTAGCAAAAATCCTACGCAGCAGTACTACTGTCACGCCCCACCCCATTTTACAGCAAGAGCATTCTCATACAAGTTTAGTAACACCTTGTGTCATCATGACCTTATCAAGTGATGGAGCTGTGAGTCTAGCAGAGGGTTTTGTTTTGCTTTGTTTCAGCTCTTAAGCCTCAGTTGTTGTCCATACCGTGTGTTTCTGTTTTTGTTTGTTTTTCAAGACAGGGTCTCTCTGCGTTATCCTTGGCTGTCCTAGACTCGCTTTGTAGACCAGGCTAGCCTCGAACTCACAGATCTGCCTGCCTCTGCCTCCCGAGTGCTGGGATTAAAGGCGTGCGCCACCACACCCGGCCTCATACCGTGTGTTCCTGGATGGGTTTTCAAGTAGGACTAAGCATCTACTTTGCATTTTAGAAATGTCCCCAGGCAGAGGTGAAAGGCTCAGGTGGGTCGCAGGATACTGGTGGAGTCTGCAACATAAGAGGGAAACCCGGGAATCACTAAAGGGGCAGGTGAGTTAAGCTGTAGGCTTAGGTAGAGAGAGGGGACTACTGCAAAAGCCTCACTGCTGAGCAAAAGGGATGGAAAAGGATGAAATCGTTAATGCAGGAGAAAGGTCAGGTAAAGAGTGTCACATACTCATTGTTGATGTTTTCTTGTTTCTAGGAGAGTAGTGTTTTGTTTCAGTGAGACATTTTAGCATTACATCACCCTTTAAGTCTCTAGTGTGGGGCAGGTGTCAATCCAACGATGCTTATTGTAGTGACCAAGGTCATCAGGCTTGATAGCAGGTGCCATTCCTCACTGAGCCATCTCAAACAACCCCCAACCACTTATATTAATATCTTTCCAAGTGAAGGCAGGTAAGATGGCTCAAGAGGTAAAGATGTAGGCCACCAGGTGATGTAAGGCTAACAACTGACTTCCATCCCCCTGGGACTCAGATAGTAGAAGGAAAGAACCAAGTCCCCATAAGCTTGTCCTCTGGCCTCCACGTGTGTGTCATGGTATGGCACAAACTCCTCCCCTAATAAAAAAGAAATGTAATTTTCATAATTTTTAAATGCTTCCCAAATGAACTTTCTAATCATGGATATACGTTCCAGAACACAATCCCCCACCCCACCCCACCCCAAAATCATAAACCTGTATGGCACTACCTTCCATTATCTAAAATTCAAGCAGTAGAAATCTGAGATGATAGGCCCTGGATTGATGGAGACCCATAGACCTCCATTCTCCGGCTCTGGGCAAGTCATTTAGCATTGCTGCACCTCCATTTTCTCATCTGTAAAAAGGATAATTACACTGTGTACTACATCGGGCATATGGGAGAATAAGAGCCACAGCAGTGGAGTGGCAGCTATTGTAGACTGATGCCCAGCAGGTATGAGAACCCTTCTCCTCTCGGGCCATACTACAACTAAATCATGTTTCACTGAAAACTTGAAATGTCAAGAAAAGATCCTCAGAAGACAGGCTCTTCTTTGGCTTTGGCACCTCCACATCACTAAGGACCACCAGACAGTGGTAGTGTCCATTAAGGGGACTCAGAATAGGAGTTCCTCACACCAGGATGTTGATTACTTCCTCAGATAGCTCTCTGAGCTCTAGTCCTAGTCTTCAGATGCCCATGTCTGCAGTATTATGAGCTTACCAAAAATAACCATCTCTCCAGATGAACACAAACCACCCCCCTTGTGAATCTTAGCAATATTAAAACCATCTGAAATAAGATTTAATGAGAAAGAACTACTTAGGCACACATCATAGAGCTTGCCAATTCCCTTAAACTGTCTTGAATTATTTAACTTGGTCTAACCTTGGTTTTAATTTCCTCACATTAATTGCAACTCATCTCCATGTTGTCAGAGGCTGATATTGTATGGACTGTGCTTAACCTTAGAGTTTGGCAAACTTTGGTGAAAGCTGCCCTGTCCACCTGCTGGAGGATTAACCTCCCCCATTAGCAGGTTTAGGAGCCACTTTAGCCAACACATGGCACAAGACCTCGGCCTCTAGCAGCCCATCTCAGAACCTCGTCACTCATACTTCCCACGTTTACCAAAGCTAAGGTGAAAAATCCTTCCTGGGATCCCTCAGCCCCATCACCACTGGCTTCTGACAGAAATTCCTTCCCCAGAGTTCCCTGGGCTGCTGCAGGCATGCCTTGATGTTCCTTGTCTTCTCTTAGGGGAGGGGAAGTGCTGAGGAATCAAGCCCAGGGCCTGGGGCATGTGTTTAGGCAAGAATTCCACCACTGAGTCACACCCAGGAGTCTTCCTGTTATCTCTTGCAGGGTGACATAGCATCAGGTCTGGGCTACTCCGGATTACGTGTTCTTAGCTTTCTGCCTCAACCTAAGTTCACTGCTATAGACAGCAAGGCTGCTCTTTTCTTCTTTTAACCAATTTTGAATTCTAAAAGCAAAGGATGCCTTTTTTAAAACCTAAGTTCTCTTTGTTCTTTAGGCTATGAAATTTCTGTGTGGTGCTGAGGGAGGATGCTTGCCACTCATTTGTCTAAAGCCAAAGAATTCACCATCTCAAGAGCGATATTCATTGTAAACTCTGAGTAATGATGGATTAGTGTAGATCTGAAAACTGTACCAAATGGACCAGTCTAGGGGATAGAGTGAGTACAGGGGACTGCATATGCTGGGCAGGCTTATGCAATTCTACTCTTCCCTCTCCATTTTGCTGTGAGTCTAAAACTACTCCTAGAAGGGCAGTCTGCTGAACAGAGGACTTGGCTATCACTTCCATGCAGTTTCTATGCAGTGATGGACAGGAAACCACTGGTCTTCACTATGTCTTCTCACTGGGATATTGGCGCTGCAGTTAACCAAATGGCCTCGGTCCTCATCTTTAATATTCCTGCAATTGAAATGAAAGTGAAAAAAACTGAACGGAGTCATCCAAGTAAGTACTTAATTCCACCCTGATAGCATGAAAAAAGGCACCCTGGGTGGCTTCCAGGGAGCAGCTGCAAAGGGCTCTTGTCTGGGCTTCTTGCTGGCTCCCCAACCCCCCACCCCCAGGCTGAGCAGTAGGTGCACTGCATCTTGGACTCTCCCTTTTTCTGCTTCCAGTCCTGTTAAAGGAGCTTTAGCCTTTAACACCAGATAGTTAAAGGACTTCTAACAGGAGCATGATGGAGCTAACACCAAGTGCGCCAGGGCAGACAAGAGTACAATTCAAATAGCTTAACAAGTCTAGTTTTAAATACAGGACAATAATTACATAAAAACCTTAATTTAAAAGTACCTTTAGAGACCTGTTAAACCCAATCGATGCAGGCAGGAGCTGGAGCTTTCCAGGGGTGTCCTGGCTCAGATGACCAGTGTACCATACTTGGGGGGCCAGGCTTGCAGCCAAACTGCAAGCTGGAAAAAGCTTTCACCAAGGCCAAACAGCAGCCGCCCCAAAACCCTGCAGTTCCTGTGTCATCTTGGTGCTTGTTCAGCACAGGTGGTGGCAGACCTTAGCAGTACTGTTTCCACCTCTCTCCTAATGCTGCACATTCAAGCTAGAGAGCACAGGTGGGTGGGGAGCTGGGTATGCCACTGCTGGCTGAGGGCTCAGGTATTTTGAACCAGCAGGGATACAATGGCCTCAGAGGGCCTTTAGTTCTTGGGACAGGCCTCTATACCAAGAACTCAGCAGCAGCCAAGTATTGAAGTAGGAGATGGGAGGCACTAGACTCAAGCTGCCATGCTTGAGACCTGGCCCATTTCTAGAACAGAGATGGTTACAAGCAAACAGAAACACAAGATGAATGTACCAGTACGGTGAGAAAAAAGAACCTTAGTTCAGAACTGCAACTGTCCTGAGAACCAGCGGGCTCTGTCCCGTCGTACTGCCAGAAACCAAACTCAAAGCAGCCTATCCTGTAACCGGGTTCTGCCAGAATCAGAAAACCAGACCTGGTCTGGAAATCCTACAAAATATTCTTAGTCACAAGAGTCGCACAAAAACAAACAGGAAACAAAGCACTAACTGACAAAATTAGACTTCCTGCTGCACACAGGTATTGAGACATTGACATCTGCCATACCTTGGGAGCAACCTGCTTTGTCTCCGTCAGCCTCAATCAACACTACATACCCAAAGTCTCAATCAACATTATACACATATACAACAGTTGTTGGACACACAAACATGTTCAGCTCACTGATAGGAAACAAATGTACCAGCTCAGCCACCAAGGAGAACATTCAGCAGCCCGACCCAGTACTAAACAGATGTGAGACTCTAAGTCCTCCTGACGGGAGTCAGAGACCACTTCCTGATGGGGAGTGAAGCCCCCTAATGGGGACCGAAGCCCCTCATGGGGACTGAAGTCTCCTCAATGAGGCTCTAAGGCCTCCATGACAGGGGTCAGAGACCCCCTTCCTGATGGAATCTGGAATGTCTCCACAGAATCCCACAGCCATGACTATAGAGTGCGACCACTAAGTCACTCCTGGATGCCATGGATACAGAAGTCCCAGGACGCCTGAAAACACAGAGCTGTGGCACAGACAGACAGACACAGACACATACTTACTGACCAGTCTAGGACCTTCAGTTGGGGGTCCTGTGGGGTGTTTCTGGGGGATCCCAGATGAGCCCCCAAATGTAATACTGAGATCACCCAGATAGCGAGACCCCCAAAATGACCACCAGGACTCGATACCAATGCAACATACACAGGGTCCTGTATTACAGACTGGAGCCTTAGATCACAATCCTTCCTGACACAGCAGAATAGGAAAGTGGCCCCAAGCTTCAAGGGCAGTGGGTCATAAAGGGAAGTGGGCGTTGTGGGTCACAGGAATGTCGACCTTTAGGCAGGTTGGGGGAGAGGCTGGATCTTCAGGGAAGTTGTGGGTCACAGGAATGTTGATCTTTAGGCAGGTTGGGTGGAGGCTGGATCTCCAGAGAAGTTGTTTTATCTCAGAGGATCATTAAGAGTTAATTGTATCTAATCGCTCTGGTGGAGTTCCTGGAGACTGCTAGCCAGTGTAGTTTATGGCAGTGTGTGGTCATTCCCAAAAAGCAGGAAGAAGTGAAGTCACCTGGAGGACAAGTTCTCACGGAACATTCACAGACCATGGCATTAGTTGCAGAATATAGAATGTGGCATTAATTTTGCCCTTACAGTACCATCTCCCCACCCCGCCCCTATGCTTTTCTCCTCCCACCTGCAAACCAGTGAAGCAAAACACAGAGAACCGTCAGAGTGGTTCTTACATACATATCCCTCCTAGTTTTCACTTTTATTGGGTGTTTTGTTTTGTTTTGTTTGAACCAGGGTATCAGATAACCCAGGCTATCCTCACACTTCTGATGCAGCTGAGGATGGCTTTGAGTTTTGGGTCCTCTTGTCTCCATCTTCCAAGTTCTAGAAGTACACAACCACACCCAGTTGACACAGTGCTGGGGATTGGAGCCAGGCTTCACCTGTGGTAGGAAAACATTCTACCAACTGAGATACATCTTCAGTTTCCCTCCTGCTTTTCCCTAAATTGTCTCTCTATTCAGTGTGTTACAGAGAAAAAATGGATGAGCACATATATACGTTGTCCCTTGAGAGCCTTTGTGTCAGGCTCCATAAGCATCTTTTGAAAAGAAAGTGTGGGGAATGGACTCTTTTCCTCCCACATGCTGAGGTGATGGAGCCTTTACACGGAGAGATATGCCACTATCCAAGAAAGCAATGGTCCTCAGAACCTCTGACTGGGCTTCCATGCTTCTGGAGGGGGCAGAGACATCCAGAGGAATGTCAATTGCTGTGTTATTTACTATAACATAAAGAAATGGTGTACCCAAATATCCCTTCAAGAATGGTTAAATACATTATGGCTCATCTGTAGAATAAGAGTGAAGTAGAACTGTAGCCCCTGGACAAAGAGAAGTGTGTGGCTAAAGGCAAGACACTAGCTGCAGATCATTATCCCTAGAAGCTCTCATTATCTAGAAAGAAAACATTCAAATCTGTGCTTGCGTATGCATTTTCTGAAGTCTAGACAGTTAGACAAGTGAGTTGTGGGGCATTGCCCATAGGGAGTTATGGAAAATGATAATTCATTCACTGTATGATACTTTCAGCAATTTAACTATTAGTTATAATGAACAACTGTTATGTGAGTGTGCTCTTCGGGGTATAGGTGTGGGCAAGGGTTATACAAGTATGGTGTGTGCATCTGGAGGCTAGAGGTCAACACTGGGTGTTGTCTCTTGGGTACCATTCACCTTGTGTTCTGAGATAGGGTCTTTTCTTAAATCTGGAGCACAGCAGTTTGGGTAGACTGGCTGCAGCACGTCCCGTAGATTCACCTCTGACATTGGTATTATAAACTTGTACCACCAAGCCTAGCTTTTTCCATGGGTCAATGTTTTAGAAGTAAAGAGTGAAATAGAGGACACTAGAGATGGGGAAGGGAAATACAGAAAGCAACAAAAAGAGATTAAAAGAGTTTCGTAGATGGGGAGGTACTGGGGGAAGGAATAGGAGTTCTGGGTTGAAGGCGGATGTGTGGACACAGCAATGCAATGTGCACATAAATGGAAGCTCACAGGGAACCATGTGTGTCAAGATATACATAAGGCAGAAACAAAAAGTGCTTAAGTTGTGTATGGAGAGGCCACACTGCTGTTTAATTCTGCACTCTGTCTTATATGTCTCTAAAGATTTAACTTAAGAAGGCTAAGGTTGTCGGCTAACTGGGGCATATCAAATAGCTTAAGGATATCCATTATTTTAATTCTTAACCAAAAACTATTCTAAGTGGAAGTTATCTCTATTTCATGAGGTATCTCCCAGTCCTGAGATGTTAAGTACTTGCCTAACACTGTATAGTTTTCAGAAGATGGGTCTAGGATATCTCCCAATTCTTGGTCTCTGGGGCTTCTGGTTTCTATCGGATCATCACAGATTCCTTCATAAAAACTTTGAGAAGGATACTATTATCCCTATTTAGGAGATGGGGGAGGGAAGTTTAGATATTTTAGGACCCTTTACCCAAGAGTTTATTATAGTATAAGGAAAGAGGACCAGAGACTGGAAGTATATGTCAGTGCTAGAGTGCCTGCCGTGAGGACACAAGGTCCTTACGCTGAGTTCCACCTCTAGTCCAGGGAAGGATGGACAGACTCAGGTGGCCATCTGCACTATTACCCACACAGGTGACTATCTCCTTGGTAACACTTTTTATAAAATTCATTTCTGGGCAGGGGAGGTCAGTCAGTGAGTCAAGGTGCTTCCCACCAAGATGACCCCAGTTCATTCTCTGAACCCATGGGGTGAAGGGGAGAATTGACTCCTACAAGCTGCCCTCTGATCTCTAAATGTGTACCATGGCATGTACATTCCTCATCACACACAAATATGTAAGTGTAATATTTTTCTAAGAACCAATTTCTAATAATATAAAAGGAGAAGTGGACTTAGGTATACAAGACCCAAAATATATTTTGAAAAATAAGAAGGGCCGTGCATGCACAAACTCCCAGGTTTGACCCCCCACCCCCGCACCACAAACCCCACAGGTGATGAGAAACACCTGTAACCTCAGTAATTAGAAAGTGAAGGCAGGAGGATCAGGAATCAAAAATGGGGGGGAGGCGAGTAAGAGCTGCATGGAAACCTTAGCTCAAAAACCACTTAAGAAAATATATTAAGAGTAAGATTGTTTTCTCTGGACTCTAGCTTAGAGAATGCATCTCCACATCAAGTCACACAAAGTTTAACTGCATTCGTGGGACTGTCCATCAGCATGTTCTGTCACCCCTCATAACTACTGCTCCAGTGAAACTTGCAACTTCAGGGGAAAAGGAGGAAGGCTCTGAAGCTGTATAATTAAGGACGTTGTGCAATGGAGCGTGTGGGTTGTGGGAAGGCAGTTAGAGCACTTGCCCTCTGCGTTTTAGGATGAGCTTACCCATCCATGCTGTTCCAGGGCAGGGGGGAAGCTCTGCCTGCCGGATGACAGATAGGCCATCCTTCACAGGTGAGGCCTGAGCCATTGACCCGTCATCTGGAGGGCATGACATTGAATTGCCAGGCAGCAGGGTTGATGGATTTGCACTGGTCTCTGTGTGCTCCCCGCTCCTTTGTCCCACCGTGAGCGATGACAAGTGTTTGAGGGCATTGGAATTCAAGAGGTGGTATTGTCGTGATATACGAGATTAGCAATTGCCTGTGCAACCTTAAGAGCAAGGACAAAGAGCAGGATCCTGTGCAAACATGAACCTGGCGAACGCGTGACCCATTTTCTCTCTGGCTTTGTACAATTGAGTGACGAGATAAGAAGCTGTTTTCAATGTCAGCAGCAGCTCATGTTTCCATAAATAGGACAAAACAGAGAGCTCCAGCAGAGTGCCCTGAGCCTAGTGTGAGACAAGTTCTTTTTGCAGTATGTGTTAGATTTATATGTCTCTGTCTCTGTGCCTTACAACAAGGCCATTCTGCCAGCATGCCCTTAGAACAGGACAGAGGCAATATTTCCTTCTGGTTGGAGGCAGGGCTGTAGGGGGAGGGAGAGGCACCATTTTTACGCAAAGGATATATAAGAAGGATGCCCCCTCCCCATCTTGAGGATGCCCTCCTCAGGAGGCCCTTAGAGAAAATGAGAAGTGAAGGAGAGGATGCAAAAGGCTAGAGGCCTATCTAGCTAATAAAGCCTGATCATAAGCAACAGGTAAGCTAGTATATACACTACCTTGAAACCATCAGGAAACTCTGAAGAAAGCGGCATCAGATTGCAAATGCTATGATTTTCTTCTGGTGAGAGATATTAATTATACAGAGAAGATTGCAATAGGACCATAAAATGGGTGTCTGCGTCTTCATTATTCAGTATTTCATGCCGTGATGATAAAGCCGTAATGACAGAATAGCAAACAAGCTTTTTATTTATATATTTGCCTCGTTGGAAGCTAGGCTTTGAAAGTCAAATCCAAGTTTGAAGGAAGTTGGTAAAAGGCACACACAGAAACACCAGCAAGGGGTAAGATCTCAAGGTTGGGAAGAACAGAGAGGTCAACCAGTAGCTGGTGGGAAAGATGTGTGTTTTCCTATGACAAGCACACTCTTAAGACTGCATCAAAGTTAAGACAAAAATCTCACCGCTAGGTGATGGCAGCATGCTGTTGATGTGTTCAAAACTGCCCAGAGCTCAGGAAACAATACTTTCTTCCCATGACATGGAGAAGGGCTCTTGTGTCACCCACAGAGCAGCACCTGCTACTTTTATCATTGCTAAATGCTCTGCCAGCTCATGAGGCCCTGGTGAAGGGCAGAACTAGGCTGTGGGAGACAGAGAGTAGGTGGAAAGGCTAGCTGACTGAGATCACCTGCAAGGCAAAGCAAGGGCAGGAAGGAGTGGGTGGGCAGACAGGCAGGAGTGGTGCCTGAACACACAAAGCAAACGAGTGAAGATCTTTATCATAATCTACTAAATAGATTGTCAAAGAGTAAGGCAAATTGGGAGAGGGGAAGGGAGGAGAGAGGCAGCAATCCGGCTTGCCTGGAATCCTAAAAGTGCCCTCTCCGAAGCAACTGTAAGGGCTGTGGTTAACAAGTCACTACTCCAGCCAGCCTGCCTCCTCCCATCCTGTTAGCATGTCCCGGTGTTTCAAACTCTCCTAACTTTGATGTTTTTGTAGATTGAGTTTGTAAGTCTTGATTACTTGTGACTCTTCTGCCAGCCACCCCCCCCCCCATGGAAAAAGCAAGTATCTTTCCTATTTCAAAGGAAAATAAAGTGGCCTGCTCTGCATCGCCCCCACCCCCTACCCCGTTCTCTCTAGAGACAGAGGCAAAGGAATAGGATTGTTTATGTGTTCTGTTATTTGAGACTCCATTTTCATTGATTTGTTCTGTCTATCAATATGAATGTAGAAAACCAATCTGGGAAAGAAAGGCTCTGGGTAACAAAAGAAAATTTTGAAATAGTGACAATTTTCTAGGGATGGGGGTGGGGGTGGGGAAGGGGAAACTTTTAAAAGTAATCCACAGTGAAATTAATAATGTAAAAAAGAGTTGATGAGGGAGAGTGCAGGGGGCAAGGAGAGGGCAAGGGGGCAACTTAGTGATGACCGCTTTTGAGAATGTAGATGGGGAGGGGAGAGGGAGGGAGGAGGGAGGGAGCCAAGGAGGAGGAGGGAGGCAGGGAGGAAAGGAGGGGGGAGGGAGGAAAGGAGGGAGGGGGAGGGAGGGAAGAAGGAAAATCACAAGCAGCACCTCATCTTGCCAATTAAGTACTAAAAATCTAAGTTTCAAATGGAAAGTTTAACCTGTTTTACCATGAACCACCATGAATTAAACCAGGTTTATCAGGTTGGATGGAGTTATTTGTTGACTTAAAACCATCCTCTCCAGTTATGTAATAGACACGTTGCCGTGCACTGAGATCACACCTGTACTGCACTTGGAATTAATTTGGTTTCTGGAACTTAGGCCACTGTGTCCCCAGGAACACAGTCACTCTGTTTCTCTCTCCTTCGGGTGAGAGGTCTGGATTGGAAGGCTGAGTCATATGGCGTAGCTTCTTCACCAGGGCAGGGTGATCTCGCCTGAATAGGAAGGTCAAGTGACAGGACGCATGTTTGCTCTACCTCCACATTCACGCATCCAAAACAGGGTCTTCCGCGTCATTGATACATTGCTCCTTCTTCTCTCGGCGGACCCCCTAATCACCCACTGGTACATCCAGATGCTAGAAGGTTTAGCCAGCACTTACAGGTTCTCCTGAGTGAACTCAGGGGTTTGAGAAGGGAAACTGAGGCTCACTCTCTTTTCCCCAGAGCATTTGTTCCATGAAGACTTACTAGGTGCTACTATAAACAAAGTGATTAGAAAATAAATTATTCAGGTGGCTTGGCGCTCCCCCAGTTGGTAAAGTGTTGGCTTAACATGTGACAGAGCCCCGGACTCGATTGTATAAACCGGCACACATGTTTAATCTCAGCACTCTGAAGGTCAGAGGCATTCTCAGCTGCATTCTCAGCCTGTTTGAGGCCAGCCTGGGTATGTGAGGCCCTGTCTCAAAAAATAACTACAGTGTGTCTGACCATCTCATTTATGGAAAAGGAAATTAGATACAGAGTAAAGAAAATTCTTTCTCTAAGCAAAGAATTGAGAATGGGTTTAAAGGTACAATATTGAGGTAGTAGTTGCTTTTTATGTGAGATGAAAGTGGGTTTTCCCCCTACCCAGTCTAGCCGATGGACAGGACATGCTCCACCGTTAAGTGGAGAAGGAGATCTGACTTTCACACAAACTCTGGTGCCCCATATTGGACCATGTCCCTTGGATGGGGAGGCCTGGTGGCACTCAGAGGAAGGTTAATAGGTCACCAAGAAGAGACTCGATACCCTATGAGCATATACAGGGGGAGGAGGTCCCCCTCAGTCACAGACATAGGGAAGGGGAGTAGGGGGGGAAGTGGGAAGGGAGGAAGGAATGGGAGGATACGAGGGATGGGCTAACAATTGAGATGTAATATGAATAAATTAATAAAAATTAAAAAAAAAAAAGAAAGTGGGTTTTCCAGGTAAGAGTACCACAGTTTTGTAGTTTGAATCTGTAACACCCCCACAGGCTGGTCTTTTCAATTCTCTGGCCCCAGATCTTGACTCTTTTGAAGGTTGTAGAGCTCTTAGGAGGTAGGATTTAGTCACTAGGAGTATATACAACCCCTGGTTCTGGCCTGAGCTCTCCACTTCCTTGCCCACAGGGATGTGAAGAGGTCCCATCGTACACTCCTGCCATCAGGAACTCCTCCTTGCTTCCTCACCATCCACTGTGAGGCTGAACATTGCTTGCAACTATGAGCCAACGTGAGTCTTTACTCCTTTAAGGTTGTTTTTAGGGGGAATATTAGCCACCATGATACAAAAGTGACTTATACACACAGAAAGCCAGTGAGCTGAGTGGAGGACCCAGGAAGGCAATATGCCACTAAGATAATCCTCGTAGATTTGTGTGGAAATGGGGAAATAGCAGCAGTTTGTTTTGAAAACAAACTAGGCTTTTCGTTCAAGAAATATTTGTTTAAATTCTGTAATGTGCCAGACATTTACTAAGAACCAAGGTGAAAGGTGTGATAAAGGCCTTCCTACCACAGTTGTCCCCACAGCATAGTGGCACTGGTGACATCTGGGCATCATTAGCAATGAATCACCTCAGGACCCACTTCATAACTAATGAGTCAGATGACACATTCTAATAAAATCTCGAGGTGCTTTCCATGAGCTTTAAGTTGGAGTGCTGATGTCATATGTTGCTCATATTCAAGAGACTTGAGGTTTCGTGAATGAGATGAACACAAATCAGTAAATATCATGCACTACAATACAGGCCATGACAGATAAAGACAGGGTAGCTTGATGAGGTGAGCGAATCAGACAAGGCAAAAATGGCAGGAGTGGGAAGACGGGCGAGGCCCGCACAATTGTATCTTAAGGCCTGTACAGAGTAGCCATGCATATGCTGTGGGAAGATGTTCATCAGAAACAAAAGGAACATGAGACTTTCTCCGCTGCCTTGGACACTAAGCACTGTTAGCTTAAGCATGGCTCAGTCCTTTACAACCACTTTCCTCCTGCTCCCATCTAGCGTATTATGCTATTTGGCCATTGGGCTGTTTGAATAAGAATGGCTCCCACAGACCCACATATTTTAATGCTTCGGGAGTGGCACTAAGGGGGAGGCTTTGTTGAAGTAGACGTGGCCTTGCTGGACAAAAAGTGTCACTGGCAGTGGGCTTCAGGATTTCAGAAGCTCGAGGCAGACCCAGTGGCTGACTCTCTTCCTGCTGCCTGAAGATCTGGGATGTAGAACTCTCGGCTCCTCTGCAGCACCACGCCAGCCTGCGTGCCACCATGCTCCCTGCCATGATGATAGTGGACTAGGCCCAGTCAAGTGTTTTGCTTTATATAAGCATTGTGGTGGTCATGGTGTCTCTTCACAGCAGTAGAATCCTTAACTAAGACAGTCATCTATGTGTTTAAAATGGGGTGATTGAGATCCACAGTTCCCGGGTGAGCCAGCGCTTTTTGTAACCCCCTCCTAACGCTCTCTGGTGCTCTCAGTCCAACCAGCAGCCCATTTATAAGCCCCATGCTTTCTCCTGCCAGAGGCAATGTAAACCTAGTTCTCTAAGACACTCCCACCCTGAGACCTCAAGTGGCCTCATACTAGAACATGCCTGAGCTTCCCGGAGGTCACATCTCCCTTGGGAAGGGTTGCCTGGTAGCTCTTTTCACACCTGCACTCTTGTATCACCATATGCATTGTGTTATCCGCACGGTTTTCCCCAAGTCCAAAGACCTTGTCTGTTTTTATGTCAGCCCCACTTCCTCTGAGAACGGTGCTGGTCCATATTAACACTCAATAAGTATTTGTTTGACCAATGAATCGTTTCTATGGAGTATGTCTAGATATAAATTGCTGGTGGTCATATTTCTGACAAAAATAACTAACGTGAAATATTTTTGGAGAAATTTAACCTAACTTCCAATTAGGTTACTAGATGATCATAGCCTTTGTGATAAGCTCACTGTTGTGGTTTAAATATGAAATGTCTCCTGCTGGCTATGTGTTTGAACACTTGGTCCAGCTAATGATACTGTTTTAGAAGGTTATAAGGTTTAGGAGAGGGGCCTTTATGGGGAGAAGTAGTTCTGTTGGGGTGGACCTTGAGGATTGGTAGCCTGGCCCCATTTCCTGTCTACTCTCTGCTTCCTGCCTGTGAATATGATATGACCAGCTGCCTCACACTCCTACATCATGCCTTTGCTACTGCGATGGACTGTTCTCTTCTGACTGTGAGCCAAAGTATGTCCTCTCTCCCTTAAGAATCCTACTTCTTAGAACATTATGATAGGCAGATTTGGGCCAAGGGGTCCCGCTCAAACTAAGGCACTAGCCAAGGACAATATAGGCTGTAAAATTTAAACCCCTACCCAGATCTAGCCAATGGACAGGACAGTCTCCACACTTGAGTGGAGAGTGGGATATGACTTTCTCATATACTCTGGTGCCTCACATTTGACTATGTCCCCTGGAGGGGGAGACGTAGTGGCCCTCAGAGGAAGGACAGCAGGTCACCGAGAAGAGACTTGATACCCTATGAGCATATACAGGGGGAGGTAATCCCTCTCAAGAACAGTCATAGGGGAGGGGAATAAGGGGAAAATGGGAGGGAGGGGAGAATGGGAGGATACAAGGGATGGGATAACCATAGAGATGTAACAAGAATAAATTAATAAAATAAATAAAAAAATTAAAAAAAAGAAGAATCCTACTTCTTGCATGGTATTTGATTGCAGCCATGAGAAAATAGCTAATAAATAGCTAAGCAGTTTCAGTTGCAAAAATCACCAAAAAGAATCCTTAAATGGCAATTAAATGGAGATAAAATTGTGGACAATCTGATTATAAGTAGGAGAGAAATAAAGACTAAAAGAGAAGCTGGAAGGAGGCACCAAAGTCAATGAAAGGGCATCTGAAAGGGAAGGAGGAACTACGCAAGTTTGCTGGGATCAAAATAGCAAGAACAGAACACAAAACTGAAGGAGAAGGAGAAAATATAGTATTGAATTAATGTAACAAGGAGTCAGGAAAATAAGAGAATTGACACATATAAAGAAATCACCCTTGTCCCCTGGAGGGGGAGACCTGGTGGCACTCAGAGGAAGGACAGCAGGTTACCAAGAAGAGACTTGATACCCTATACGCATATACAGGGTGAGGTAATCCCCCTCAGGAACAGTCATAGGGGAGGGGAATAAGGGGAAAATGGAAGCGAGGGAAGAATGGGAGGATACAAAGGATGGGATAACCATTGAGATGTAACAAGAATAAATTAATAATAAAAAAAAAGAAATCACCCTTGAAAACCTGAAACAAAAGCACATCTTGCTTTAAAATGAATGAGAACAAGACATCAAGTGCTACAAGATTTTTGGTATTTTAGATTTTATATATATATTTAAATTCACACAATAATTCTGCAATGTCAGCATAATTAGCTGGGTTTTACACAAAACAAACTAGGCATAAGCTGCCAGTAAATAGTGTCTCAGGCTTCCACGTTTATGGACTGTCTTCTTCCAGGAAATCGAATCCATTCTAACTGGATTTCACAGATACATTATATTTGAGCAAGGCATTGGCTCAAGCCTTAGTTATAACAACACTGTCCCTTTCTAGCTCTTCCTCTACTTCTGAGATGAAGATGCTCAGCTATATGGCTCATGAACAGTAGTGATATTTTAGTTGAGAAGGGTTTCCTGAGCAGCCCTCACTAGTCCCACTGGCTCTTGGAACTGACCTTATAGTCTCAGTCACCATGCATATCACAGACATAAATATAACTGAGGTCTTTATTATGACTATACTATGACTAGCCACATGAAAGATTTCCATCTTAATAGATGTTAATAGATCACAAAGCCCTTTCTTTGGGCTAGCTCTCTGCTATTGCTACTTCCATTACTCCTCAAGCAACTATTTTGACATTCTGAAGTCCCCCTCTCTTTTTCTTGTTTTGCTTTGAGATAGGGTCTCGAATACCCAAGGCTAGCCTCCAGCTCACTATGTAGCCAAGGATGCCCTTGAACTTCTGAGCTTTCTGCTTAGACTTCCTGAGTGCTGGGATTACACGCAGGTGCTGCCACCCTGGTGCATGTGGACAGAACCAACAATCTCATACACACTAGTCACAACTCTACTCAGATACATGCCAAGATCAGAGGCCATCAACTCCTAAAACATTATCTGCTTGATATTTTATTCTATCTAATAAATACAGTAGCAGACACCCTCAGAGGAGTGTGCATCTTGGTCTCTGGGATGCTCTGGGGAACTTGACAGCTGTTAAATTAAGGATCTGAAGATGGCTTAGATTATCCTAAATGAGCTGGTGGGGCCAGAGTAATCTCCTGGATACTGATTAATGAAGTAAGGCTGTAAGACAGAGTTGGAGAAATTTAGGGGTATAGAGCTGCTGGCTTAACAACTGGAATCAACTGCCCTAAGCCCACAAATATAAGCAGCTTTGACAGCCTGCAGAAGAGACACAACCGACTTACGTCTTGATGAACCCTGTGAGGCATGTCTCAGGATCTCTGACCTCCAGAACTGCAAAATCACAAGCTTGTGTTGGGATAGCCAATACATTTGTGATGGTTTGATCCAACACAGTATGAAATAGATGCAAACATCTTTAACTCGTCTCCTGTACTGACATCTTGTTGGACACAACGAACGCCACTCAAGATGGACCTTATACCACTGATGCCACGTTCTTTACCAAAAAAATCTCAGCTAGTCAGGTATGATGACTGCTCAGCTGCAATCCCAGTATTTGAGAGACAGGGGTCAAGGTCATCCTTGTCTGCAAAGTAAGTTCAAAGTGAGCCTGGGCTACATAAGATCCAGTCTATAACAACTAAAAACAGGGAGCTGGGGAGATGGTTTAGTAATTAAAAGCACTTGATGCTCTTACAGAGAGGACTAGAGTTTGGTTTCCAGCATGCTGGTAGGAAGGCTCACAACCACCTGGAAATCCAGCTCCAGGAATCCAATACCTCTCTGTCTCTGTTGTCTGTCTCTGTCTCTGTATGCGTGTCTCTCTCTGTCTCTGCTTCTCTCTCTGTGTCTCTCTCTGCTTCTCTCTCTCTCTGTCTCTGTCTCTCTGTCTCTCTCTGTCTCTCTCTCTCTCTGTCTCTCCCTCTCTCTCTCTCTCTCTCTCTCTCTCTCTCACACACACACACACACACACACACACACACACACACACACACCACATGGTTAGAAATAAAATAAATGTTTTTAGAAAATGAAATAAAACCAAAGCCAAAAAAAACAAAAACAAAAAAAAAAAAAAACCCACAACAAATAGCTTTAGAATTTGCTCCTCTGCTCTGGTTCTTGACTGTGGATGCATCAGACTCACCTTCAGGGCTTATTAAGACCAAGCGCATTTTATTTTTTACATTCTGACTTTACGTTCTAATAGTAGTGTCTTTTTTTATTTTCAAACCTCGTCTAGATGTTACAAGGTCAATAGAAAGGAAATAAAGGGCTGGTTCAACTTTACAGTTTATTCAGCATTCCAGACTGGATATTCCTTGTTTTCTAAAGTCAGTGGGTGTAAATTGTACATTTTCATACATCTTTGCAGAAGGAAGTCAGTAGAATAACAAGACAATATGCAATTTTTTAATGTTTCAGAAAAAGAAGTAGAGCTAATTAAGCTTTTGGGAGGATGTGTTCCTTTCTATGTCAGCTTCAAGAACAGGCTCGCCATAGAAGAAATAGCAACTACTGCCCTGTGTCATACAGTAGGGAACAATGACTGTCAGTATCTAAAAAGAAGTAACACAGAGGATTTTTGAACAATACCAACACACAGCAATGGTGTGTCACCAAGGTGAGACCATGCAAATTTTCCTGCTGTCACCAATACGTTGTATGTATTGAAGTATTTCACTATGCCCGATAAATGCATCAAATTATGTGTCTAGCTAAATAACGGATTGACTCACCTACTCGTCTCTCTACATCCGTGCAGATCACAAAACAGTGGTGTTCAGCACCGCCATTCTACACTGTCACTTAAGGGAATTCTTGGTTTCTCTGCTACGTATTACAAGACTAGAGAGACTAAAACTCCCTCTATTGCACTGATGCAATACAACCACATCACTTTTTTAGGAGACTGTTCTTAAAGTGAAAGCAACTCACTCATCCTTACCTTAAAAAGAAAAGCATCCTTATTCCTACCATCCTTTCTTCCTCGGCACTACTTCTGAATCCTGCCTTCCCAGATGTTATCTCAGCTCTGTGGCCAGCTGTTTAGTTTTCGGCTCTGTGATGGGTAGTTTCTATCTGTCAACTCAATACAGTCTAGAATCAGCTGGAAAGAGGCCCAATGGTGGGTTGTCTAGATCAGTAAGCGTGCCTGTGGAGCTTGAGCTTCCTTACCTTAATTGATGTGGGAAGTCTTTCACTGTTTTGGGACCCTAGACTGTATAAGAGTGAAGAAAGGCAGCTAAGTACAGAAGCATGCGTGCACTCACTTCCCTTCACTCTTGACTTTGGACATGTGGATTCTCTTAGCTCATGACTAGCTATCTCAAGCTCATGCCACTGTGGCACCTCCCACAGCTAAAACAACCTTTTTATCTTCTAACTTGTTTGCTCTCGGGGTATTTCATCACAGCAATAGAAATGAAACTAGGACAATCTTTGTGGCTTGTAAAAAACTACTGTTAAACCCAATCCACTTAACTTTTGTTCTTTGGTGGTGGTGGTGGGGTCATATTGATTTTAATTTTAGATTTTGTTTTGTTTGTTTGTTTGCTTGCTTGCTGGCTGGTTTGCTTTGAGACGATCTCCTTAAGCATCTCAGGTCAACCTGAAATTCTGCCGCTTCAGCCTCCTAAATGCTTGGGTTACAGGCATGAGCCATCATGAGAGCTCCTGGCGGTGCCGGTTCGAAGCAGAGGAATTATTTGTATTTCTCATGAATCCCAAGGTGATGCTGAGACTGCTGACATGGGGCTGTAGTCTGAGAGGCTGTGTTGTAAATCAAGTCCAAGTGACCAGCTGAAACGGCTCTAGTTGCGCGTTATAACAACCAGTACACCTAAGGTGAGCACTGCGTAACCAACCGGCTCAGTTTCCTCTCCAGAAAAAAAAAAAACAGCCTAGGCCGGGCGTGGTGGCGCATGCCTTTAATCCCAGCACTCGGGAGGCAGAGGCAGGCGGATCACTGTGAGTTCGAGGCCAGCCTGGTTTACAAAGTGAGTCCAGGATGGCCAAGGCTACACAGAGAAACCCTGTCTCGAAAAAAAAACAAAAAACAAAAAAAACAACAACAACAAAAAAACAGCCTAATGCTGTTAATCTGCCCACTGACATCGCTTTAACCAGCTTTACTGCCGTTCTCTGCAGTCTCTGGACACAAAGAAGGCATTCTGAAAATATAAACCTTGAAACTGAGCGTATATGTAAATAGATGCCCAGCAGTCAGCAAAATCAGTAGAAAGAGGCCCTGCAGAGCTTGCGAACAACCCGCCTTCGGTGCTATGGACTCTCCCCAGACTGCTTAGTTCCCCAAGGAGAAAAGAAACCATCGTTCTGACTCTCTGTTTCTCTAATAACAATATGAAGCAGGAAGTCCACTTAGCTTTTAATATTTTACATTCACAACAAAGAATCCTTAAAACCCACCTTCCCCAAGCCACGTTTTAAAAACTAAGGTTAAAAATCACACAAAAGGAAGCAAATTTGTTTCTAACTGATCATCTAATGAAATAGACCTCCTCCAGCAACTAATAAAGCATGTCTTTTAACATTAGTAAATTCGGAAGATGCCTCTTTAATACAATGGAGAAGTGTATATTGGTCCTCAGCTCATTAGTTTTAGTATGCCCTATTAAAATATCTTCCTTGCATTTTTGTATCTGCCAAGATGTCAGTTCTGACATGACTCTCTTCAGGCGAAATGTGGTTGGCCTTTCCTCGTTTTTCGCTGACACAGAAAATGAACAATTTCCTACCATCATTTAGGATAATGCTATTTGAATCATAGCAAGTTCAAGTATAAATGAGGTGCACATGCTAAGTCATCTGCAGAAAGGTACAATTTTACAAGTGGCTGAATTAGTTCGGGGCATGAAAGTTTAGCAGGCAGACTAAACCAATTCTCAGAGTACATCTGACCGATTTAAAAAAAAAAGAGAGAGAAAGAAAAGAAAGGAAAAAAGGAAACGAAAATTCGCAATTCATAGAAATGACCAGCTTTAGTGTCCTCATTTCCGTTTGCATATAACATTTGACTTTAATCTAATGTATGTGCAAGTTGTTTCCTGCAGTGTTAAGCATTAACTATAAAGAACCCTTATCTAAGTGTATTTGATGATTTGGGTTGGCCATTAAAATATTTAAATTGAGCACTTAAGTACAGTTTAGAAAATTATATTCTCTACATTTGAAATAACCGTAAATAAAACTCTCTTTAAATTATTATGGAAGAATAATGCTAAGTGAAAAAAGCAGAATACAAAATTGAATCTACACTGTAATTGCAACTATATAAAATTGGTTATGCATGCAAACAAGATTGGGGGAAAACAGGAAATGTAAGTGATTTAAGAGAGTACATTGAAGAGTTGCTTTTAACAGCCTCATTCTCTTTACAGATCTTTTTGTACAATTTCCAAAAATATTTAAACCATTTTAGGGAAGAAGCTATATGTTCTCTTAAATTGAATGTTTTCCTATCATTGGTGATCATTTCAGTTATATAGACATGGACAGGAGAGTTTGAGTATAAGGCAGCACATTGCTATCTCTTTCATTCAGCGAGCTATATTCTAAAGCTCATGTGACTACACACATTACTGCATGTTTCCATACATTTATTATTGCCATTCATCACTAACATTACAATCATCAAAACTACTAGTCTTCTAACCAGAAGTAATCATGGAATCATAATAAAGACAAATGAACTAAATTACTGATGGAGTTGAAAGTTGCAGTATTTTGATGAAACAGCCAGCAGGAATTGTCAGACTAATTAACTCAGGGTCAAGCTGCTGCTGAACCAAATGCCAGAACGATCAAAATCCAATACAAGCTATGCCCCGTTACTCCACTAAGACTACGTATTTGTACTTAAGAGTAATGATCTGATATGTTAAGAAAGTTCAGCTCAGTAAAAATAACTGCTGGTGAGAACTATTTGTGCCAGGGCTGTTGTCAGCAAATCACTCAAGTTCTCATAGTCGAGTTTGGTCTTTTCAGTTCTGAAAGTGAGGGGCTCCTCCGAACATCTCCCTAGCTAGCTCACGCCACGTAGGCCTGAGGAGGAGCCATAGTTTAATATTCACATTCTCAACCATATTGCTATGTGCTGAGAAGCAGGAATTTATCTGAGGAACTGGGGGTAACAGAACACACCTTTAAAACCTCAGGATTAAGGGACTGAGGGGATAACTCAGTTGGCAAAGCAGTTGCTGGGCAAGCAGGAGAACGGGAGTTTTACCACCCAGAGGCCACAGTCAAAAAATAAATAAATAAGGCCAGGCCTGGCCTCAGTGGGTAAGGAGGGGCTCAGTCCTGATGGGACTTGATGTGCTGTGGTGGGTTGGGGGGGAGGGGTCCCTTTTCTGAGGACAAGAAGAAGGGGATGGGGGAAGAGGGGGGGAGGGAGGGACAAGGAGTGGGGGTAGGAAGAGGTCACAATCAGGATGTAAAGTGGATGTATAAATTAAAAAAAAAAAAAAAAAAAAACAACTCCAGAGCCACCAGTGCATATCTACAGCCCCAACACCAGGGAGGTGGAGGCAGGTGCATCTCTGGGGCTCACTGGCCAGCCAGTGTAGCATGCTTGGGAGATTCCAGGCCAGTGACAAGGTGGGGAAATATGAATGGAGCCATCCAAGGTTATATTCTTCCTTCACAGACACATGTGTACACACACATACACACACACACACACACACACACACACACCACACACACACACACACACACACACACACACACACAGGTTTAAATAGACAGACTACTACTGATGTTCCCCCCTACTCCCCACTTATCTCTCAGGCTAAGGGGATGAGCTTTGTACCATTTATCTCTGTGTCTCCTTCCTTTCCTGGCTTCCTTAAGCACTTCCATTGTCTACACTAACTGTAGTCCACTCATAAAGATGTTTTAAGAGCTTTAAGTTAGTCACTTGAATCATAAGTTATCAGTATAATGTCTTAAGCTCTTCAAGCATCTGTGTTAACCATCTCCAACCCCAAAACACTGACAAACAACCGGACTTGCATGTACTGGTTTCAACAGAAGTAAAAGGCAAGGTTGGCTAGGAAGCTCAACAAAGTGTAGCACATGTTACATTGGATATGGTGAAACGGGGCGTGTGTTCGGGTGCTCAGGTAGAGTAGTTTCTAGATAGATCCAAGTTGTAGGCTTGTTACAAAGACGATGCTACTGGGCTCCATGGATGGATCACAGAGATGCTACTGAAATGCCAATGAATTCACAAAACAACCACTTAGGTATATATTAAAGTATCTTGCTCCAAGTGGAAATAGGGCCAAGACTGAGAAGCCATGGTGTCCACACATTGATTGAAGCTTACAATTATCATGTCTAACTCTTAATGGTCTTGGCTCAACAAAACAGTCACTCATTCGCACACAATGACTATTTTCTTAACAGCCTGTCCAGTTTTAAAATAACATATGGGAAAATTTGGCCGTTCAGAACTTGAATAGCTTTGTTAAAAGGCCTCTGTGCCCCTCTCTAATTGTTCTCCATCCTCCACCATACACATCATAACGGGGATTTTATTTGGTTCCCTTGGTGGTTTGAATAGGTTTGGCCCCCCATAGACTCATGCATTTGAATGCTCGGCCCACAGGGAGTGGCACTGTTAGGAGGTATTGGAGTAGGTGTGGCCTTGTTGGAAAAAGTGTGTCTCTGTGAGGGTGGGATTTGAGGTTTCCTGTACTCATGCTCAGCCCAGCGTGGAAGGAGAGCCTCCCTCTGGCTGCCTGTGGAAGCCCTTCTCCTCCTAGCTGCCTTTGCATCAGGATGTAGAATTCTCAGCTCCTTCTCCAGCTCCATGCCTACCTGCAGGCAGCCATGCTTCCTGCCATGATGATCATGGACTGATCCTCTGAAACTGTAAGCCAGCCCCAACTGAATATTTTCCTTTATAAGAGTCCTACCAAGAAGAGACTTGATACCCTATGAGCATATACAGGGGGAGGAAGTCCCCCTCAGGCACAGTCATAGGGGAAGGGAGTAAGGGGAAAATGGGAGGGAGGGAAGAATGGGAGGATACAAGGAATGGGATAACCATTGAGATGTAACAATAATAAATTAATTAAAAATTATTTTGAAAAAAAAAAGAGTTGCCTTGGTCATGGCGTCATTGCACAGCGCTACAACACTAAGACAGTTCTTAAGTGACACAGGCATCTTTGTGAGGAAATAAAGTCCAGCAGAGCATTATCGTCACAGAGTATTCCAAGACTGTTTACAAACCTGCTTCCTCTTTGAAACTGTGACTTTCTTAGAAATATGACCCATTTCCTGGTTACTCCAAGCTTACACAGTGGGCGGGCACAGCAAATGCTGAGGGGGTAGGTGGGGGGGGTGGTAGAATGTGTGAAAATGACACTAGAAAGAGACAGCGGGCTCTGTACTACACTTGACAATGATGGGGTAGTTGTTGTTGATCTCAGTTTGTTTGTTTTTAAATAGAAAATAAAATTAAGGTTTTAATTTCAGACTGGCAAGATGGTTCAAGTAAAGATATCTGTCTCCAAGCTTGACTACCCGAGTTAAGCCCCCAGAATGCGTAGGATGGCTGGCGATAACCAACTCCACAAGCTGTCCTCCAATACCTTTGTATGCGTGTCCATGTGTGCACATGTGCACACACACACACACACACACACACACACACACACACACACATGCACGCACACAATGTAATGTAACTTAAAATATTTTAAAAAGAGTTTCAAAGCTTACCTGGTGTGACTGAATCTTGGCGCCCCTCCCCGCCCTCCCACCACAAAAAGATAGATTAAAATTCTAACCTAGACACTTTATTAGAAGGAATGTCACAGTAAGTATAATTAGTTTAAATGAAGGAATTAGGGCAGCCCCATCACCCAGGACAGCTGGTAGTTTTTCTTTTTGTTGTTAGAAATTTCACTTTGAACTTTTATTTAGTTATCTGTAGTTATAGATTTATAAATAAATATGCACAGATGGTGGCACAATAAAATATGATGATTGTTACATGTAAGATGATAGATAGATGAATGATAGATATTTGACAAGTAGATTGATACATGCTAGTATACACATATGCTCCCATATCTAACCCGCAAGGGTCAAGGTATAATAACATTGTATAAAGAAGAACATTGAATTCTTATCTCTTGATTTTTTAGTACTCTTCAATGAAAAATAAATTACTATTGTAGCAATTAGAGAAAGAACTGTATAAGATGACTGCAGAGTCTACTAGAAGACCAGAATAAAAGAAAATATGTTTAAAAACGAGAGTTATGTGAAATGGACTTAAAAGCCAATTGTGTTTCTAAAATACTTATTATACTTCTAGTTGTTATTAAGTAAATGTTTTACAGTAAGTAGGGCTGGGTTTCTTTTTTTATTTTTGTACATATACATTTATATTATTATACATATATACAATAGATTACCTATGGCAAGAAGAACCATGACACAATCAGGAATTATATAAATGTTACGTTCTTAGTATTTTGGCTATTTGTATTTGACAGCCTTGAAGAAGACATCTTTCTATCTTGGTGCATCTAAATTTCTGAATGTAAATCAATCTCCATCACATATTGTCATTATCAACTTAGAACACCTATCTAGATCAAAAAACATCTTAACGCATAAACAATTAAGCTTCACTATTAAACTAAGCTACCTGGTCTTCAACTTCCTCAGAGACTTGAGAAGGAGTAAACTTGATTATCTGAGTATGCCAGGAGTGCAGGTTAGTAGTTTTCCAAATGAAAAGATGACAGAGACAGTTTTCTACCTGAATAGTCACCCAAAACTCTCCATAATGTTGGAGCATCTTCTTCAGCCTTCTGGCCCAATATATCTGACAGACATATTTGTGAGGCACGAACTATTAAGGACTTGTTTACCCTGTCTTGGCAGAGTTTGGCTGTTGAATTGGCCTGCATCCAAGCTTTTCATTTTTTAAGGCTAAATTCTGTCTGTGATAGAAATGAGGACATTTTTCCCAGTGGCTTGTTTGCCACATTTGAAGCCATCTCCATAAGGAGGTTCTTTGACGCTCATCATCCTCTTTGAGGTAGGATGGGTGTTGCCAGGAGTTAACCTGTCTCATTTTCAATGAATCTTTAAAGTAATAAAACATTTTTAAATGCCATATGCTGCATGTCTCTGGGGTTTTTGAAGACCTTGTTTTTCTATAGAGTCATATCTATCTGCTGCACCTAAGATGTATATTGTTGTGATAAAAGTAGACTAGCAATTGACATGACCATTATTTAAGCTACTAACATTTAATTTGTATAGCTTATTTCTCTTAAACAGTTTGATAGCACTTTTAAAGCATTGGAAGTAAACCTTGTATTATAATTGAGTTATATGAGTCCAATAATTCATTAGAGTAGAAATATATATATATATATATATATATATATATATATATATATAGTGTACATATATATAATGTGTAGAATAACCTTACATTTGAATTCTATACCACGGTATCTAGAACTTATTTTGCATCTATATACAAAATTCTTTTTTTTTTTTTTTTTTGGTTTTTCAAGACAGGGTTTCTCTGTGTAGCCTTGGCTGTCCAAGACTTGCTTTTGTAGACCAGGCTGGCCTTGAACTCAAAGCGAGCCACCTGCTTCTGCCTCCTAAGTGCTGGGATTAAAGGCATGTGCTACCACGCTCGGCCTATATACAAAATTCTGTATCAGTGAATTAAAAATATTTTGTGAGTGGCAATTGAGGCATTAAGTTGAGGAGTAGACTCACTAATCTACTTTTTGTTCTATCTTCCCTGTACATTTATGTATTCCCCCTTCTTTCTTTTCAACCACTTTCTCCAAACAGGATGTCAATGTCCAGTATGCTGCAAGGAATGCATCCTGTCATGTCTGATCCAGTGTCAGTGTCTGGTTCTTTTGTTCTGAAAGGGTATAATTTCTCACAAGCATTATACAGTCCTAAAATTATAAGTGTATAAAATGTGTGCATGACACATGGAACAATTAAGGCTGGATTTCTGCTCTTTGTATGAGCAAGAAAAGAAGACATTTGTAAATCTTCATTCATGCCATATGAAGAATGGCATCTAATAGTAATTCACAGGGGTTCTGTAGTCAACAAGAGTCACTGTCTATGCCTAGACATTCACGCTTCAGCCAGTCTCAGAGCTAGTCCCATATGCTGGGATTAGCAATACAAGTTACCTGCTTGTTCTGCAGTTTAAATTCTTCCCATCCTGATTGTAGCCCCCTCCCTCATCCCCTCTCCCTCCCTCCCTTAGTACCCAGACAGGGGAGCCCTCTTCCCCTAATATCAACCTCAGCCTATCAAGTCTCATCTGTATTAGCTGTAACCTCTTCCTCTGTAGCCTGGCATGGCTGTCTTGACAGGGAGAAGTGATCTAAGTTCTGTGGCCAGAGTGCATGCCTGAAGTAGTCCCTACTCTCCAGATGTGGGATCCACAAGGAGACTATGCTACTACATCCAGGTAGTGGGTCTAGGTCCACATCATACATGGTCCTTGGTTGCTTCTGACTCTGTTTTGTAGTGTAGTTATCCTGTATTATGTGGCTAATGTCTGATTATGAGTGAATATATACCATGCATGTCTTTCTGGGTCTGGGTTACCTCACTCAGGATGATCTTTTCTAGTTCCATACATTTGCCTGCGAATTTCAAGATTTCCTTGTTTTTAATACACAGCTGATACTTTTTGAAATGGGGAAATATGGGTTTAGACACAGACACAGTTTCATCAGCATATTTTTTTTAAAAATCAAAACAGAGACTGGGTTGCACTTCCAAACCAACGATGACAAAGACTGCCAGAAACTGTTGTGAGATAAGAGAGAGACAGGAGATGGACTTTCTTTTCAGGTCTCCAAAGGAACCAGCCTGGCAGCCATCTTGATCTGGTTATTGTAGCCTCCAGTACCGGGGTCAATGGGACCATTAAGTTCTCTGTTATAATTACTCAGGTTTTTGCATTTTGTTACATCAGCCTAAAAGTAAGACAGCTAAGGAATAAAATATTCTCTTTGGACATGGATGTGAGCAAATGAGTTCACATGTTGCCTCCACTTGCTTTTGTCCAAACGCCAACAATAGAAAGTTCTAATGTTCTCACTTGGAGACTCATTGCCCTCAGACACTTTTTCTATACTCTTTCCAGAGAATTCCTCACAAATCTGGTGAGGGTTCTGGTGAGTTGAGTTTCTTCTCACCCCAGATCTCACTCATAGGAAGCCTAACTGAGCATAGTTTCTGCCCCTCCCCACTGTCCCTTCATTCCAAGCACATGATAATGACCAGTCATCAGGTCCAGTCACTGGGCACACTGCATCAACTCTCTCATTTTCTTTATAGCTTCCTTAACGAACACAGATCTGTTATTTCTAAATCATCTGGTACAAGAGAGTCAGGAGTGATGAGCAAGGACCTGTTGCACACACCGGGACTCACTAGCTGGGCCCCAAGGTGACGTGGACTCTACTGTATTGAGGGGCATGTATTCAACAGTCTTGGGCATAAAATCAAAGCTGTGCAGGCAGATGGTTCATCCCCTTTCACCTTAGACTCTTCCAAATTACCATATTTGGACATGTCCGTCCAAGCATTTCTTGCCTTCTCAGAACTATGCCGGAATTCTTAGGCCAATAACCCAGAAAGCAGAAAGTTGTTAGCAGAGGAAGACATTCCAAGAGGGGAGCAATCCAGTGAGCAAACTCCACCACAAGGAAGTTGCATTTATGACCTTGACATACATTTGGACTGCAGGCGAAGAAGATTAGCAATGTATGCACCCAGGGGTCCCAGTGTGCCACTAACTCTCCTCTTCCACATCGCCACTGGGCTCACTAGCCAGCCTGAAGACCCGCTGCTTCTGTCAAGACCCATCTCAAGTGAAGAGCAGGGGACAGAATGCATAAACACCTCTGCTCCTTCCATGAGCTTGCCCTCATATTTCCACCCTGGACCATGGGTTGGATTTCCAGCCCCTCTAGTTTCCTCCATGGCCTTCCTCCTTCCTCACGTGTGTCTGTTCTCATCCTCCATCCCCACTAACGTTTCTCCTCATGCCTGTCACTCCAGACCTTCAAGTTTCGCCACCCTTCCCTCCTAGTCTCTTCATCAATAGATAGGAATCCCTTTGTTACTCAAGTGGCTGTTAATTCATTTCCTTAGTCATCCCTGATCCCTTGAATATGGGTTCACTAACTCCAAAATGTTGTTGCCAGAATATTTGTTTATATATACCACTATCATCTTTCCTATCATATTATATGTCTGTTTAGGGTAACTAAGTATCTTCCCTCTGGCTTCTAAGGGATACCCATCCCTGCACTGTCCTAACAGAAACGATGTAGATAAGAAATATTAAACTGAATCAGTGAAGACATAATAAGAGAATCTCAGCATGTGCATACAGCTTCATCACTGGGTACACAATGACCAAGCATGTACCACAGGCTCGGTATATAAAAAGCAATTCAATTATATTCTTTTATTCTCTGTAGAAGTGCTTTTCTCATGTAAAAATTTTGACCTTTGCAAATATTTAGCACAAGGCTATTTTATAGCAGTTAAAATAAAACTTAAAATATTCCCCTACAATCAGCTGTGCATTAGCATGCACTAACCTAATTAAAAAGCAAGAACTGTAACAGAAGAAAGGAGATGGGCCATACATGGATTGCAAAGAAATAAAAAGAACTAAGTCTTAAAATGAAGAGGAGACGTTCTATCTCATAAAGGTCAAATGAACATTGTCAAACTTGCTTTTCTACTTAGGGTCTTACTTATGAGGTTGGCACTGTATCATTTTAAAAAACCACATATAAATATATTTTATTAATAAAGAAAAATTCCTTTGTAAGTAATGAAAAGTTACACTCTTTTGTCAGATTGTCACCTTCAAATAGGCCAAGAACCAAGTGTCTTACCACATGTGTTCTCTGTCGCTAGAATAAGCTCCTCCACATACTTATTCTGAACATTTAGCTATTTCGCTATCTGTAAATTAAGCTATTTCAGACTAAAGGGGGATCTGCGCATGCTTTTCAATAAATTGAAAAAGAAATGAATATCTGAGATCAAACACCTTCAACACCTCCAACAAAGCCACATTTCCAAATAGTTCCTCTTCCTATGGCCAATGGGAGACATTTTCTTTTAAACCACCCAAACTCCTGGGTGTGTGTGTGGGGGGCAGGGATTGATCTACAATATATATGTTCTTTCTAGTACATGAGTAACTGGCAGAGGGAAGCTGGATAGGGAAACATTCTAGATGAAGATGTTGTGATAAGTGATAATTTGAGAGGTCCTCTTTTCATCCTCCTAAATAAACCTCCACTGCTTTCACGTGACCCCAGGACTTGTTGGTTTATGTCATAGCTAGTCACTCATTTCTGTTTTGTCCACTACCTGTCTTTCAGTACAGCTTCTGTAGGCATCCTTGATAGTTATAAAGAACTGCAAAAATATAGTCAATGACATTGAAGTCCTTGACTACTTTATGATGGTGCACAGAAATGAGAAGAAATAACACTGATAGTGGAAACCAGTCATTTCAAGCTGGCCTCAGATTCCCCTGTATACTCTTAATATTGTGAAAGACTCCATGATGTTTTTGTTTATGTTGGTCATATCTACTGAGATATAAGACCTGAAACGGGAAATATCAACACACAGGCACACATCCCATCAGTCCTGTCACCACATGCCACGCAATCTCTGGGAAGACAGCAGTGGAAACGTCAATGAAGTTTTCAAACTGTTATGAAAATTATTTTGACTTCATAAGCTCATTAAAAGGATCATTGGGACGCTCATGGGTCCCCAGACCCACATTCTGAGAACTTTCAGTAAAAGAATACAAACGAATTCTCCATCAACATCATTATAAAAGAGCTTTAGAAGACAAAGGCATGAATTTCCCAGACAGTGAAAGAAGTCATGGGGAGCAGAGCCAGAAACCAGAAGCATACAGGGAGCTTGCTATTTCAGAGTGATGCTCAGCAAGCTTAGTGATCCGCCACTCACCCTCCTGTTCACACAGCTATGTAACACAGCTTTTCTCCATGGCTTATATTTGAAATAATAGTATAAGGCTTCTTGGACTGTATCCCAGAGAAGCGAAAATTTGTGTCTGTACAAAAGCCTGTACAGAATTGTTCATGGCAGCTTTTCTTTGTTGTTTATCAAAAATAGGAGCAACAAAACTGCCCTCAAATTGGTTCAATAACCACGAGATAATAACCATGGCATGTTACATCGAAATAATAAAGGAAGAAAGCATCAATACATCCAAGTCAGCTGGATCTCCAAGTTCAAGCACCACTATTCAGCCTCAAAGGGTTAATGCTACATGACTCCATTCATGTAACCTTTCAAAACACGATTATGAACAAAAGAGATTAGTGCTTGAGAGCAGGCAAGGGTCTTGGCAAAGAAGAAGTGGGGAGGCAAATGTGCTAACACGGAGCAGCTGGAGGGACACTGCTCTAGTTTGCTGCCTGTTACTGTGATAAACACCATGGCCCACAGCATCTTGAGAAGGAAAGGGTTTGTTTGGCTCATGTTTCCATCACTGAGGGAAGTGTGGGCAGAAACTCCAACAGGAACTAAGGTAGACACCATAGAGGAGCGTTTGCTAACTCTGACCCATTCTAGCATTCTGCGCAGCTGTCTTTCATAGATAACCCAAGAGCCTGCCAGGGATGGCTGCACGGACAGTAGACTGGGCCCTCCTAAATGAATTAGCAATCAAGAAAAAGCCCCCACAGACGTGCCCGTGAGCCAATCTGATTGGGGTACTTCTTCAACTGAGCCTCCCTCCTCACAGGTATGTCAAATTGACATCACAAAGCTAACCAGAGTAAGTACCTTCCTGGTGCGAACCCTCTGTATCTCTATTGTGTGGTGGTCCATAAGCTAATTCATGCAAAGATAAAAAGGAACTAGAAACACAGCTTACTTGTGTCAGCTTCCTTATTTTGGTATTGCATTATGGATAGCTAAGGCATTACATTCAGATGAAGCTGATTAAAGGCATATTTACCATGAGTCTATAATTATCTTAATATTTAAAATTACATAACTATGGATGCATACATATTTCTTTGTTCTGTCCACTGAGACTTCATAGAAGAGATGGCATTCTATTAGGAACAAGCATACCTGGCACCCACATTTTTTTGTTTGTTTGTTTTTTGTTTGTTTGGTTTTGGTTTTGGGGGAGTTTTGTTTTGTTTTGTTTTTTGGCACCCACATTTTTGTTCTTTTCTTTTTCTGTTAAAGGTTTAATTCTTTTATGTATGTATGCATATATATATGTAATGTATATATAATGTATATGTATATAAAATATATGCCCTTGTGCATGTATGTGCACTATGCATGTGCCTGGTGTCTGATTCGTGATACAAATCTAATCATGAGACACACAGCCCCAATTGAGGGACATTCAGCAATATACCTAACAACATTCCTCAAAACTGTCAAGACATCACGAGCAAAGGAACCTTCACAGCCGAGGAGAGATAAGACGCATAAAGAAACAAGGGATCCTGGAGGAGACAAACAGGACAATAGGTTAAAACTAAATAAAAACAATAACAGTAACACGTCAGTCATAACCTCTGTGTCACTGTAATGCAAGATTCCAATAAGGTAAACTAAGAGGCGGACCTAGGAACTATGTACTGTGCTTGCCTTTTTTCTGTAATTTAATTTTTTTAAACATCTTTTTGTATAGGGTTCTCTACTGCAGGTTGTTTAGGGTCATCTCATTATATTATATTTAATGAGCCTTAGAAATGGTGCCCCCACACTGAACAAAGACTTACTGGTCTGGGGGTGATTCTCTTTCTTGGGTGTTTGACTACAGAAAGACTCATAAATGTGAGTTGTCCAGTGAGGACAGACCATCAACCAGGAAATGGTGATAGAGCAGCAACCACTCATATTCAGAAGCTGATAGGCAGGGAGACATCAGTTCTGATAGTGAAGTGAAGGCAGACAGCCTGATTCTTAGACAAAGCCTACAGCTGGAGCCAGCAGTGCCTCCAGGACCAAGCTAATCCTGCGCCTGCTGGTGTCATGTGGGGCTCAGCGGTGTAACTGCTGAGACTCTCTTCTTTTACCTTCCCCCCCACCCTGTCCCCTCTCCCTCCCTCCCCCTCCTCCTTCCCTCACCAGCCATCCCTTTCCTTCTCCATCTCTCTTTCTTCATTTCTTCTCCTTTTTGTCCTCCTTTTCTCCTCCTGGATGCATGTCTCCTTCTTTGTGTCTTTCTCTTTAAATGGTGTTTGTTTTTATTTTTGGAGGAAATACACACCAATTTGTTCACATTTTAGAAAAGGTAGTGGATTCCATTTAATAACGTACCGTGATTACAAACCTTCAATAGGATGTGAGTCAAACCAGAAAATATCTTCATGTTGCGAAAGAGAAAATTATGCATTAAAAGCACCTGTGTGTAAAGTGAATTGGTGTGAAAAAGATTAAAATTAGTAGCGCTAACCGACAGAATTTTGCAGTGGCACAGATGAAAGTTATTTGAACACTTAATACTCAAGAAAGGGAGAGTGATGAGTGCTGGTCTTAACTTACGCTCTCCTTTTTATGCAGCCCGAGGCCCCATCCCACCGTCTAGTGTCATCCACGGTTAAGGTGGATCTTCTCATACCCCTTAACCTAATCAAAATAATCCTGTACAGGCACACTCGGGGGCTAAACTAACGGAGATAATCCCATACAAGTAGGCCCTGAGTCTTGTCTTCTAGGTGAGTCTAGATACTGCCAGGGTGGCTCGACTAACCATCCAACGCCTGCGAGTTTCATTTGTTTATGTTCCTCGTTATCATGATTGCCATTAATATGTTGCCATTACACCACAGCATCTAAGCTTTCTTCAGTCTTCTGCTGCAGTAAGTGCTAAGCCGCTAGGGCTTATGGGCCTCAGTAATAAGAAGTGGTGTTAGATAATAGCACTCAAACTAAACTTTAAAATAAAATAAAAAGAGGATTGGTTTTTGGGGGATTTTTTGTTTGTTTGTTTGTTTGTTTTGGTTTTTTGGCTTTGGGGTTTTGATTGTTTTGTTTTGTTTTGTCAGTTGAGAAAAAGACAAACATGTTCTGGAGTGTTGGTACTGTGGAAGTTACTGTCACCTTGGAGGAAAATCAAAACATCACTTTCCTCAGTGTTTCTTGCTGCAGTCAGTTGCGAATTTCCCGTGGGGAAGGCTTTGTCTTATATGTGTTTCTGTCCATTGCAGCAGCTCAAAGCCTGCTGTGGGGAGACGACTCAGTGCATTGGCATTGTTGGGGTCCCTCACATAGTCATCATTTTCAGGGAAAACAGTCAAAGGAGTAAGACCTCATAAAATCAGAAAGTATATAACACACACCACATATCAAAATGCTGTGGGTAGTTAATGTGGCCTGCGCTGAACAGTGGAACCTGAAATTCCCAGTAATTCGCCAGGATCTAGGGATCTACGGAAGACTAGGGTGGACCAGCCTCTGTGTTCAGTGCTTGACATTGTGCAGCGGCACCTCACGTAAGCCTCCTAATGATGCTGCAGGCAACTATCCTCACTGTGCTCCTCTTTCAGATGGGGAAATAGACTTCACCAAGCTGACTGCAAACTGATTATTGACATTTTATTATCACGTTCTCTCTGGTTATCATGAAGATGGCCAAGTGTAACTACAATCTCTTTTCTGATAGCTCAGCATGCCCCAAGTTATCTGTATTTGTTTTCTTAAATTACCATTACTCTTCCTTGGGAAAAAAATAGCTAATATTTTATACTAAAGTGTAAACCAGGACCAGCAAGTGGCTCAGTAGATAAAGGTGTTCACTGCTAAGCCTGATAGCTTGGCCTTGATCTCTGGAGTCTACATGACAGGAGAGATCTGACTGTCAGAACTTGTCCTCAGAGCCCCACATGCGTGTCATGGCACGTGTGCCTTCCCACCCAGAATAAAAAAAAAATGTAGATAAATAAAAAATGTTTTTAAAAAACGAATTACCAGTTTTCCTAGTAATGCCATCACTTAACATTTTAAAATGCATGCCAAGTTTTAAATTTTTCTGTGCATGCAGAGTGACAATTAATTTGAAATAAATAAGTATATTTTCTGACTTAGGTTACAGAAGTAGCTACTTTATCATATCTTCAACCTATTTACCAACCAAATTGCATTTATGCCATGGAAATGGATATGAAAAATGACCTTGCTCATACCATAGCACTCTGCTTATGTGGTTTGTGTTCGCTCCGACACTCTCTTTCTATGTGAGTCTGTATCTCACTAGTGTGTCCTTGAGATCGATCTCTCCAGGAGATTTTCTGCAATGATGGAAAACCCCTTGTGAATAGGGTTGTAGGTCATGGGCATATCGAAACACTGGGAGGTACAGGGGTGTCCTGGGGGTGGGGACAACTCTGACACCATGACCCAAGCAAAATAAAATATATGGAAGTGGGTGTTGACAATGGTGGTGCGCACGCCTTTAATCCCAGCACTCGAGAGGCAGAGGCAGGAGGATCTCTGTGAGTTCAAGGCTCAGCTTCGTTTACAGAATGAGCTCCAGGACAGCCAAGGCTGTTGCACAAAGAAACCCTGTCTCAAAAAATCAAAAACAAACAAAACAAAAATAAAATAGGTATGTGTGTGGGATAAGGGGGATGGGATTAGGAGCTAAAAGTTTGGAAGTCAGAAATCTAATGCAATCAATAACAACTTTCAAGAAAACCTTCTCCAAGGCTGGAGAGAGAACTGAAGATCAGTCCTTGGCTCTCTCTCTTGGAAGTTGTGGTTTTCAAGGCAGAGTTTTTCTGGGAACTTCTTTTTGTTTAAGGCAGTGTACGTCGTGTTGCACTTCTCGTCTTGCACAAAGAAAGCACATGTTAGCTTTCCGGGTTTGGTTCCTAGGTTCTCTGACCTCTGCAAGTTGTTTATTTTTAATCCCCAGACAGGTAAAGCTTCTTTTCCAGACTTTAATCTCTGCTTCTCTGGAAATGCACTTCCCTGCTTCATTACGCCTCCCTGTAATATCCAGAATTAAATGGCACACCTCATTTATTCCGCTTGTGGGTTGCTTTTTTGTTTTTTAATGCAACATTGGAAATGACTTTGAAAGGACTGACCTAAAGTTTTTACCACTTAATTTATTTTATTCTTTTTACTTCTAGATAATTGTGGAAGAGAAAGTTGCTTAACATTAAGGCATTTTAAGCTCACTCAGAGTGCTGGGAAAGAAAGCAGAGACCGGACAAGCACAGCGTTCTGTAGACAGATATTTTTCTGTCTAGTACCCCAAGTAGAATCAGGACCAGACAGAAAACAAAACAAAACAAAACAAAAAACAAAACCTATTTCTACCAGGGCTGTTGTAGACACGATGAGTAATTCCCTCCTGAAAGAATTTCACTTTGGGGATTCCTAAAGTGAACAAGATATTTTACAAAATGAGCTTCTAAGTCTATATGCGTGTAGCATCTGTGAGATCTGGCTGGAGGCCAGTTAGAACACAACAGTAGTTTTGTAAACTAAGGTCCCTGGGAGAAAAGCCATACCTGTGTTGATGCCACTCCTGTTGTGAACAGTTGTGCTATCCCAGATGCACAGTCACGTGATCTTAGACTACTTTTATTCCCTTTGAAAGCCATTATCTGCTCACCAGTGATGTCTGACTTAACATCACTGTGACTATAAAATCCCTTAAAATATATTACTCAAAGACCACAAGCTTCCAATGGCACAAAACTGAGTAACATCATCACACACCATCTAGGCAGCATCTTCACTGATGTGCTGTGACCCATCTACCTCTGCCCCCACTAGAGTATCTAATAAGTGCTTTGAGGTTTTGACTTTCCTCAACAAAATCTCAGGTGGGATCCTTGGTGGGATGTGATACTTGGGGAAACCTAAATCAGTGTTCCTGGGCCATGATCACTGGCATTTGGCTCCAAAATAGAATATTTCTTACTCTCTTTAAGGTTGCAACTATGTTCTTTCATCAACAGTTTGATGGGCTAGAACAAAGACAAAGGCTGGAGGAGGTGTGGCTCAGGGGTGGAATGAAGGTTTAGCATACTTGTAACCCTTGATTTCGGTGCCAACACTAACAAGGAAGCAAATAGACAGGGCAGTGAAGATGAGTAACCTACCGGGATGAAGCTGTGGTCTTTTGGTTGGTTGCTTCAGGGATAGTTTCCTGGAGACAGGGTCTTACACAGGCCAGGTCTGCTTTGAACTCAGTAAATCTTCAAGGATGACCTTGAATTCCTGACCCTTATGTCTCTGTCTCCCAAATGGTGCTATTGTAGGTATATGCCACCACACCCACATTGGAGGTGAGTCTTAGTCTGCCCCCCTCCCACACACATACATCTCTTTCTCTGCTTTACTTTCCCCACTTATAAAATGAGACTGAAACATTGTTAGTTATAAGTATTAAGTTCTTCTGAGATTTTAAAAATTCCTTTCGAGCAGAGAGTAAAAACTAAAGTGACCTAAGATTCAAAGAATCATTTTTTTCAGCTGCCCACATGTACAGGCCATTTTCATGAAAACGCGAAGATCCACAGGATTGGGTTGTGACTTACTCCTAAGTAATTGATAAATGTTACCCTGGAATAGATATTCAATAAATACGAATTGAACAAATGGATGAAACATCCATTTGTGTCTAATATTTTAAAGAACAAATAGTTATCATGATAATTGCATTTAATCAAAAGTAAGGAAGGCCTGTGTGATGGTTAATGCTGATTTTGTCAACTCCGCAGGATTTGGAGTCACCTAGGAGACTTGCTTCCAGGTGTTCTGTGAGGATTGCTTAGGTTTTTGGTTTGTTGGTTTGGTTTGGTTTTAGTTTTTTGAGTCAGGGTTTCTCTGTGTAGCCCTGGCAGTCCTGGAGCTCACTCTGTAGATCATGCTGGCCTCAAACTCAGAGATCTCCCTGCCTCTGCCTCAGGAGTGTTGGGATTAAAGGTGAGCACCACCACCACCATCTGGCAAAACTTTAGCTTGGTTAGGTTAATATGGAAAAGACCCACAAGCAAGGAGAACATCATTCCCCGGCCTTGGATCCTGGACTTCAAAAAAGGAAGAAGCTAAGAGCAGTATTTCTCATTGTATTCTTGCCTGTCTTTGCAATAAGACCAGCTGCTTGAAGCTCCTGCCATGTGGGACCTTCCTCACAAACTTGGAACCAAAAAAAAAAAAATTTTTTTTTTTCCTTAACTCAGTCTGTTCAGGTATTTTGTCACAGCTCAGCAACAGGAAAAGTTGCTCAGACTAACCTGTCTGCCATGATTAGGATGCTCAATGCATCCTCAAACTAAGGAAACATGTTTGATTTATTTTGGTTTAGTTTCTTTAAAAATAAACAATGGGGCTGGACAGATGGATGGTCCCATGGTTAAGAGTATTTGTTCTTCCAACAGAGGACATGAGTTTGGTTCCTTTGGTTCCCCTCACCCACACTGGCTAGCTAAAACCTCACTGTAACTCCAGCTCTAGGAAATCTAACATCATCTCTGGCCTCTGAGGGCCCCTGCACATGTACAAGCGCTCACACATAGCCAAACACATACACATGCACACTCACACACACTTATAGACACAGGCACACACACACACACACACACACACACAGAGAGAGAGAGAGAGAGAGAGAGAGAGAGAGAGAGAGAGAGAGAAAGAAAAAATAAATTAAAAGAAAAATATCCACTGGGAATGACCTCTTGTTAGAATATCTGTGACACTCTTTTCAAAGATAGTGTGTAGTTAATGTGCAAAAACCATGTACACTTCCCACCATACATGTAGCTGCAAGAATTTCCATTGAATATAACAAAATGGAGTAATACACAAAATGAAGCGTGTGCATGCAGGCACGCGCGCGTGCGCGCGCGCGCGCGCACACGCGCACACACACACACACACACACACACACACACACGCACACACCTGCCAACTATTAAAACATATGTAGATGCTGGCACAGGTCTAAGCTGTATGGTTATTTCAACTGTAAGCCCATGGCTGAAATCTATTCTAGCTGGACTACTGTTGTTCTCCAACCCTGCCCCCCTAGCTGGACTACTGTTGTTCTCCAACCCCGCCCCCCCCCATTCCTTGATGCATCCCTCCTTGCCCCACCCTCATAGCAAATGAATTATTTCCTTCCAAGGAAAACTAATTAATTTGACATGTCAAAGCTCAAGTGTATAAACTGTATTTCTTCCGCTAAAATCTAAGTTCACATTTAATATCAGAGTATGTATTTTATGGTGTGTGGATGCCTTTACCACAAGGAGACTTTCCTCTGAACAAGGGTCAGGACAGGAAGGCTGTAGCTCAGAAAACATGAAGAAGCAAGCGCTTGGGATAAGCCCTATGAGTTTTCACAGAAGCCTATCTCACTATTCAAAACAAATGAGCCTTTTGAATAAAATTTGAAACATAGGTTTTTAGATTTTTATCTCTTATTATGATTTGGTCTTAATATTAACAGGTTTTGTACTCTGTCAAATGAGGATGGAGAGTTAGTTGGCAATTTAAATGAAATAATATATGTAGGAATACTGAAACTTAAAAAAAAAAAAAAAGGGGGGGGAGGTACCACTAAAATGGATCAGTACTGGTGCCTCCTATTGCAAGGCAAGGTTCAGGGGACCATGGTACCTGAGACCTCCCACATCAGCCCATGGAGCACAGAGCGACTGCCAAAGAGTGAGCAATGGAGTTAAAGGGGCAAGTGGGAAACTGCAGGTCACTCACACTTGATAGAGTCTAGAACATAAGAAGCCATGACTCAGTCAGATGCCTGGAGGATACCTTAGGGATACAGCACAACAAAGGTGAAAAGACTGATGAGGACGAGACATCTTTTTTTTTTTACTAAATCTTTTTTTTTTTATTTAATTTATTCAGATTACAACTCAACTGTTATCCTATCCCTTATATCCTCCCATTCCTCCCTCCCTCTCGCTTTCACCCTTTTCCCCTCCCCGAGGTCTATGACAAAGGAGGACCTCCTCCCCCACTATATGGTCATAGGCTATCAAGTCTCATCTTGGTAGCCTACTTATTCTTTCTCTGAGTGCCACCAGGCCTCCCCACCAAGGGGAGGTGGTCAAATATGGGGCACCAGAGTTCATGTCAGAGTCAGTCCCTGATCTCCACATAACTGTGGAGACTGTCCTGTCAATTGGCTAGATCAGAGTAGGGGTTTGATGTTTACTGGGTCTGCTCAAACTATTGCACTAACCACGGGGCAAGATATCTTAATGGAACTGTTTGGAATATATGGAGTCAGAGATGAAATAGGGGTTAGATCATGCAAGGGCTGCTGTATCTTCTTGCATGTGTCTATTCCACTGCTGTTGACAGACTTCAAAAGGAAAAGATCTCTTTTGGTTCACAGTTTCAATGGATGTAAACATGTTTTTGTTTTGACCCCAAGCATGGGATGTGAAACAGACTTGTGTGAGGATTTGCGGTGTTTTTCCCCCGAAGACAGATTTGTGAGAGAACAGGTGATAAGGGGACATGGTATTTGCCAGCTGATAAACATCCTAGTACAGACTCTGAGAGTATATGTATGTGTGTGTGTGTGTATTTATATATACAATATATATATATTTGGTTTTTGCATTGCTTCCTTCCTATCATTTGGCTATTCATCATTCTGTTCAAGACACGCCTAGAGAGAAATGCTTCAGAGAAAGCTTCAAGGTTCTGGGTTCCAGCTGCTGCGGTTGCTGTCACCTTTGCTGAATTGCTGGTGTGCTGTTTAACGGGTTGGAATCCTGACAACAAAGAGTGGAATCGCTCCAAGGAACCGAGTCTAAAAATGTCTACTTCTCCTGTTCCCATTAACCTCTTTTCTCTCCTATCTAGAGTAGGTGGGTTGGAAGGGATGTATAGGCATTAAAGAACCCCAAATAAAGTAGGCTTGTAAAAGTTCAAAGCCTACAGACTTCAGATCCTGGCTTCAGGGAGCAGCAAGCTATATTGTGGCTGACAGGAAGCAGAGAAAAGCCATGCAGGGAGGGGTCAGGGCAAGACACAGCACCCAACCCCATGCCCAGTGACCTACTTCCTCCATGTAAGTCCTACCTCCCATGAGTTACCATCTACTAGTAACGTGACATACTGTGAGTCACACACAAGGCAAGACCCCACTTGTTAGTCTGAGCCCTCGTGATATGATGTAACTCTGGAAAACCTTCAGAGTCAGGCCTAGAGCTGTGCTTCACTCATCCCTTAGATGTCTCTTAACCCAATGTGACAAAAGTGAGCACTTGTCCGGGTGTTGCTACAACTCCTAGTACCAGCCTCAGTTCCCCCCTCCTCCCCCCCAGTGACAAGAAGAGCCTACTGCCAGGAGGAGATCCTGTTGGGAAAATGCCTTCTGAATCTGTTTACTGCTTAAGACTCTGCTGAACCAGGCCTGCTAATACAAATCACATGTGTTCCAGAGGACACTCTACCATTCCTAATTATTTTAGGGTAATGTATTTAGTTACACACTAAATTAACGCTAATTGAAGTTGGAAGAGGTTCAGAAGGCAATTAAATATTACTTGGAATAGAGTGGTAGAGTAGGACATGTCGTTTTTCTCGGTACAGAAATCGTGTTGAATGATTGCACCGAGCTAAATTGACATCATCACCACCCACTCCTGAATTCCAGCAAATAACTCAATCTTCTTCACTTCTTTCCAAATCAAAGGGAAATGAGAGAAAAGATGCAAATATATTTCCTTGCTTAGCTTTACCCTTTGGGGAATTTAGACCAAAAGCTCTGATGATCTTATAGTAGAGCCCATAAATACTGGTCACATACTGTGCATCTGTTTTGTGTCTTTGCTAATATTGCCCAGAAACAAGGGAAGACTATTCAGAAGCTGGCTCTGACAGAGAACTGTAACGTAACTGCTAAAAGGAGCTGTTGTGGGCCGGAGGGACGAGCCATGGTTAAGATGAGCTGTGGGCTCTCCCAAGGGATCTGGGCCGCATTCCCAGCATCCACTTGGTGAGGTTCACAGCATCTTTAACTTAAAATCCAGGAAATCCAACTCCCTCTTCTGGCTTCTACATGGTGTACAGACATACAAAGGCAAAACACACATATACACACATACACTAAAAATAAAAGGTAGAAGGAGCTCTGTATATTATACCTCTCTTTGGATCTATTTCCCCTACATGAACAGTATACACCCTTAACTGCTGAGCCATCTCTACCGCCCCATGTATGTTACATGTTATTGCTTATTTTTATAAGTTAAACCAGATGCCTATATTTCATATATAGCTACATCATTTGGCCCCAAGTCAATTACTATGTTCTACGAATGCCTTTTTCCAGAAAACTCGCTTACTTTATAGCAAATATAAAATGATATGCAATATTATGTTTAGTTTGATATGTTATAGATGTGAGTAAAATTAAGTTTTAATTAATTTACTGTAAATTAAAATAAGTTTGTGGATTACAACACCACCCTGGCAATTACTTCTTTGATATTTCCCCTGGGTTTGGCTGGAATCTGAGGAATAGTTAAGTGACTTTAGGTCTCTAGTGGGTAATGACAATTTAGAGACTTGGAGGAAGATTTGCTCTCTCTCGTGAGGGAGGTTTCCTGTAGAGAAAAGAAGTAAAAATTAAAACTCAGAGGAAGCAAATGCATCCGAAGGGAGAAGATTTTAATTCAACAGGAGGAGAATTGAAAAAAGAGCCAGGCCAAGGAAGAGGAGGACCATAGATATTTAAGAGTTGTGGCTCATTTTATAAAATTAAAGGAGCTCATCCTGCAGTTGCGTGACACTTACTATGTTTTAGACAAAAAGAGTCTCTTCTGAGTCTGTACTGGGAAGAGTGGAGTGAACAGTCTTAAAATGATGTTCTCAGTTTTTAAATAAAATTTGAATATAACCCCATAGGAAGAAGCCAAGTGCAGAGCTGAGGCGGTGCGCAGGAGTCTTCAAAGACACAAGAAGAATTGAAGCGGAGGGAAATGAGCAGTTGAGGTGATTAATTTTAATTGGCAAGTGGGTTGGATTTATAAACAAACTCCTGGAACATTAGTGAGACACATCATTGGGTGTGTCCATAAGGGCTTTACTAGAAAAGCCTAACTGAAACAGGAAGACACACTCTGAATTTGAGTGGCACCATGCCAAGGCCTGGAGGTCTGGGCTGAGTGAAAATAGGAAAGGGAGCTTGCCAATCACCAGCATTCTCCTTTCTCTGCTTGCTGATCCTCTAAGCTTTCATTCTGAATGCGATGAGGCCACCTTGCTCCAGGCTTCCCTGACAGGATGGACTGTGTCCTCTCAAACTGTGAACCAAAATAAACCCATTCTCCTTTAAGTTGTTTTGTCGGGTCTCGACAAAGAGAAAAGCTAACTAATACACACTAGCAACGCAACGAGGGGAAGGGCTGGGGGGGGGGGCGGGGCGCATCGGATGGGGACCTGTTTTTCCAGGAGACAAACTCTAATCAGGGGACCTGCACATGGTTCACTGAAGATGAAGGATGTGCCACCAGATAAGCAGAGGACCAATCCTTCTACAGAAGCCACTGTGGAATTTACATCATTCTCTGGGGGAGGAGAAAGGGTGTTCATACCTGGAGGCCAGAGGAAATCCTTGGCCGTAGGCACTGCCTAGGCTTTTGTTGTTTGTTTTTAATGGTGTATTTCTTTTTTCATTGTAAGTGCATTGGCATTTTGCCTGCATGTACGTGTGTGTGTGTGTGTGTGTGTGTGTGTGTGTGAGAGAGAGAGAGAGAGAGACAGAGAGAGAGAGAGAGAGACAGAGAGAGAGAGAGAGACAGAGAGAGAGAGAGAGAGAGAGAGAGAGAGAGAGAGAGAGAGAGAGAGAGAGAGAGAGAGAGAGAGAGAGAGGATTTCAAATCACTTGCATCTCAATTATAGAGCGTTGTGAGCTGTCACGTGGGTGCTGAAAATTGAACTTGGGTCCTCTGAAAGAGCAGCCAGTGCTCTTATCTCTTGTTTTTGGACAGAGCTTGGAACTTGCCAATCAGGCTTGCTGGTTGTCCAGCAACCCACATCCCACTTGTCTCTGCCTCCCCAGGGCTTAGATGACAGAGCACACATAGCCAAAGCCCAGCTATCATTGCCTTGGTTCTGGATTTGAACTCGAGTTCTCATGCTTGAAAGGCAGGCGTGTTTTTTTCCAACAGCTCTCTGCTCATCCCAACCATCAGGGATTTTAAGAAAATTAAGGTTTTGTTACAATTTACCTCAAGGAACTCCAGCCTGACTTAATGTGAAGGCTTTGCTTAGTTGGGGAGAGTGGGCCAGGAAGCAGCTTGGAAGTGGATGGTTCTGTTCGCCACTGAGTCAACTGCTCTTAAGGAACAGCCTACATTTTCTTTCCTGGGGACACTAGGTTTATGGTAAAAAAGAAAGCAATGGGAGATTTTGCAAAGTAGGCTTCCAGTAGCAACTGAGACACATAATCAGGAGAATTAAAGGCAGGCTTGGCAAGAGGAATAATAGCAAAGACCCGGGAAGGGTGCAGTAACGCGTAGGGACACATCATACCCAGGTCTCGTAACAATGTGGCTGCCATCATCCCAGGCTCCTACCCTCTCTGCCAGCACCTCAGCTGCAGAGGCTTTGGAAAGGGTAACCCCAAATCTCATCTCTCTAGCGTGAACCTTAGCTTTTTGGCCTTATTAAATTGTCTCCTCTTTACATTGGTAAGGATGAATGGAAAATGGATGCTGCCCAAATAGGAGCCTTTCCTAAAAGTCCTTTGAACCCTGTGCACAGTCCTCCTTGCTCCATGGGGTAGGAACAGCCTGGTCTGCTCCCCATATCAATCAGTCAATTGCGCAGGCAGTACAATAGTCGAGGAGTTTGTCTCCAAGTCATCTTGTGTGTGGTCTCTCAGGCTGAGCAGCCATTAGAAAGAAAGGCTTTATCTTCCATGCCCCAGGAAGCAGGTAGGTAGCAGCGGAACATATCTTTCCCACACTAGATTCAGTGGGCAGACAGTATGCTGCAGTCTCTGGAGGTGGCTCTAATGAAAGGCCCCCATTCAAAAGCCTCTACTAGAATAGATCTTCAGATGCTTGGGTGTTTCTGTGAGGACATCTTACTGAGGATTCTGAACCCTTGTGCTGTTGGTCTCTGTGAACTTTTGCATTCATAACCCTTCTTGTCATCTCTCTGTTAGTCCTAAGAGCTATAATATACCACGAGCCCTTTCCCGAGAGTACACAGCCTGAGACGGACCCTGCCTTCATGGATACATCTCATGGATGTGTCGGCTTGTCTTTTACTAGATGCCATTCCATAGAGAGAAGGGTGTGGCCCTGGGGGGGGGCGGTGACAGCTTGCTTTTCCAGATCATACTGTCAAAGTAAGTGAATAACTATTCAAATGTTATTTTAATTTTGTTTACTAGCTTAAGTAGCCATTGTAATATATGGTACTATTTTCTCTCTCTCTCTCTCTCTCTCTCTCTCTCTCTCTCTCTCTCTCTCTCTCTCTCTCTGTCTCTCTCTCTGATAGTAGATTCCTCCCTTGTCTATCCAGGGACAGAAGGAGACAACAGAAATCATGAAACAACCTCTGTTTCCAGTTAATCATTCAGCTTCTGCCAAAATAACCATTTTAAAACATGCAACTTCCTAGGAAGATTGGGGAAAATTAATTCTACTGGCACAGTCTCTGTTATTTAATCAGACTGGCCTTTTTGAAAACTGCCTAGATAGTGAGCTACCAGGACTTGTCAAAGGGCAAACTCTAGTCTCATCCTGTGATGTTAAATGCATTGATAAGTACATCAATATTCTCAAGAAAAGGTAGACAGAAACGGTTCAGACTTAACTGGGTTAAGCAAGATTTTGTGCAATTTTGTCCTACAGTTCTGTCCTTCCATGTAACGTGGTCCAAACAATCCCAGGCTGTCTGAACATTCCAGAACATATCACATTGGTCCTGTGTTGTTGACCCCATATATGCTAGATGGCAGGTGCTCCAGATGATGTGGTAAACGTCCCACTAAAATTTAGAGGGTAGGGCCAGTGAGATGGCTTGGCAGATAAGGATGTTTGCTGCCAAGCCTGATGACCTGAGTTCAATCTCTGGCATTCACACTGTGGGAGAAAAGAATCAACTTCCCAAGTTGTTTTCTTTTTGTTTTGGAATCAATATGCCTTACTCAGAAATACTGTTCCAAAGCATTCATCATGTGACACAAAAGGCAACATGGAAAGAGACTATAGTACAAGGAGTACAAGCCAGGCTTCAGAATGAATGATTTGGTCTCTGTGCCAAGTGCAAGGCAGACCCCATGGGACTGCAGGCCATATTTCACTAGCATTCATTAGGTAAACCATGGGGTACATTTGGCAAGCTCCAATATGAAGCTGAAGTGTAGATGTTTACAGTTCTGAAGTTAAAATAATCTGCATCAAGTCCAGGCAGATCTACACGGTGGAAGTGGTCTGCCTACAACCACATTTAACCCACCACGACTGCATACAAAAACTTGCCTTTTTTCATATGTAATCTCATGGAAGCTCTCTATGCCCATCTGAAGAAGAAAGGAAATTCAGGTTTGATTAATAGATGAAATTTCTCAACAGTTTGGTATGAAGATAAATGGACTGTTATAGACCCGCAGGGGAAGAAGATTGAATGCAATAGTATAAAGAAATTGCCGTGGCATACACAGCTTTGAAGAGAAAAAAAAAACAGTGAAAATAAGGACATATATGGTCTCAGTGATAATGCCAAATAGTTTGAGTTAGCTCGACAGACTTAAAGAGAGCTGGATTGAAGAACTAGAAACAGAAAGTCTGAGCAAATGTGGAGCTCAGAAGACCAGACAGCTAATGGAAACATAGGCAGTGGAGACTTCTCATGAGAGTTCCTATGAGAATCAGGACTTTATCCAGGGATGCACTTGAGGCCATTTGCATTATGTTATGGGAGGGGAGATTAAAGATGTTATCTATCACAGGGTATGGAGTGTATGCTGAGCAAAGTTGCAGGGAATGAGTGGAGCCAGCCCAGGTAAGAGGCCACTCAAGCCCATAGTAACTCCTATCATGACACTGTATGCCCCAGGCCCCCAGACCTGGAGCTACAGGATTTGATGTTCACTCTGCTGAGTCAACATTGCTTTAATCCAATCCTTTATTTATTCTTCTGTTCTTCCATTTTGAAATAAAAAAGTTCATTCTGCACCATTTAAAGTGTGTGTGTGTGTATATATATATATTTACAGAGGTACACACCTGAGGAATTGGGTGTGTCCATGAGAATATTTTTAGAGTATAACAGAGGGGATATGGCCTACCCTGAATGTGGGCAGTGCCATCCCATGGACTGGGAGTCCAAGCAAAATGGGAAAGGGCTTTTTAAAAGTATAAAGACTACTTTTAGTTTTCAAGGAGTACAATCTAAAAGAGATGGCACGCTAGATTTGGCCCATGGACCGAAGTTTGTAATCCAAGTAGGTCCAGGGGAAGAATGCAATGCCTAAGCAGAGAGAGTGCTTAGACCCTGCTGCCTTCTCTCAGTCTCCCTGAAGCTGCTCTATAATAAATAATTGAACAGAATAAGATGGGGGCTCAGAGAATGAGTGGAACTGCCAGGAATATGACACACACAGGGCACGAATGGTTAGTGTAGCTTAATCCACATCCAGTGGGCTCAGCTTTGACTTGCAAACATGGCTGTGTACTCTATATGGCAGGAAGAATGACCAAAGAAATAGATCTATAGATTAACTTTTTTTTGTATCATTGTGTCCAAAATACCTGGCAGATGTAACTTATGGGGGAAAAAGACCTATTTTGATCATGGTTCAGAGAATCCAGTTCATAACAGGAGGGGCATAATGGACCTGTTGTAACAAGCCAAGAAACAAAGAGGGAATGCTCTCACTTTTAAATAATCAGGGGGGAAACCCACAAAGTCAGGGTAATAGAAGACTGAGGAGATAACTCAATTGGTAAATTGCTTGCTATGCAAGCATATAGTCCTGAGTCTGATTTCCCAGCACTCTATTAAAAACTGAGAGTGGTGGTGCATACTTATAATACCAGCGGGGAGGCAGAGACAGGTGATCCCTGGGGCTCGGTGGCTAGCCAGTATAGCCTAACTAGTGAGTTCCACATCTCAGCAAGAGATCCTATCAAAAACCAAGGTAGATGACTCCTGAGCAATGAAATCTCTGATTGACTTCTGGCCTCCATGGCCAAACACACATATGTACAAACATGTATACACACATGAGAGAGAGAGAGAGAGAGAGAGAGAGAGAGAGAGAGAGAGACAGACTACACATACACTAATATGCATACATGAACAACGTTTCACAAAAGATTATATGAAATTCAAATAAAGTTTTATTGAAACATTCCCCTATTCTCTTTGCATAACTTATAGCCTCTTCTGTTCTGTAGCCACAGACCTGAATAGTTGCAACAGAAGCCATATGGCCCATAATGCCTAAACTATTTACTAGCTGGCCCCTGAGGGATAAAATTTTCTGACCCCTTATATATACTGCTCCATTTTATAATGGAATGCACTGTGCACATCTAATTTTATGGTTCAGTGGATCAGAAAACACAAGTTTGGCAATTTGGATATCCCATGGTCAAGAATTCAATCTGTCCCAAGACCAAGAGCCAGTCAGGGTCTCCCTTCCTAATGACTGGTGGTTGGCAGAGTATGACATGGTCCTATTCCAACCCCCCAGGGTCTGTGTTGTGCTGTTTCTGCAGCAGTTTGCCCAGTGTTCTGTACAGCATTTCTATCTGCCACTGACAGGGGGTACCATTGGCGACAGGGTGTATCCTAGCTTAGCCTACAGCTATTTTTAGCTTCAGGTCTCACTAAATAATGTCACTTTATGAAGTTACCTACTCAGTGAGCTGTTATGGCCTACTTATGGCATATGTTGCTCAAAGAACAGCATAAAGCACTGTGAACAAGACCAGGGGCAGCAGCTTCCCTCCTACATCAGGAAGGGTGTCCTTGTGCTATAGACTCATAAACTCTCAGTTTCTTCCTCACTCGCTGGAAACATAGATTACACCATGTCTATGTTCTTCTCCAAGTCTGTGTCCTTGAGAATTCCCTGTGTGATCCCCTTGCAATTGGATATAATGGCATATATAGCTGCCTCGATATGTAAATACAACCTATATTTTATGTTTCACTTGTGAAAAATGTCAAAGTATTTGAAGCCTGGTACTATGTATTTACTCCAGTAAAGATGCCACTTCAGGAGCAGAAACTAGCCTCAGCTCACTCTGTGTATTATACAGGAATCTGCAAAGAATATGAATGTGTATAAAACTATCTGAAATGCAATCCATCCATCCTCCCACTCATCCACCCGCCCATCCACCCAACAATGAATGTGACTTCCAAATACTCAGGATGCATTAAATCCCAAATCCTGGGTAAGTGAATTCATGTCTCTTTGTGCATCCCTTCTATGTATTGTGTGTTCCCAAGGCTTCTGCTTGTTAGAAAGTTCTTGTGATCTGATGCTTTTCCTCCTTGAAGATGATTTTTTTTTCCCTTTGTACATGTTCTGTTGGGATCTAACTCGCACTCTAGGCTTACAAGGAATGAGGAAGTGTGCAGGACTGCCATTTATTTGTGGATTTCAGAAGAAGCTTAAAGTTCAGCTCCTCAGACTGAGTTGTGGTTTGAACATATGTTTCCCTTTGTTGAGGGTTTATTTCTTGCTCACTATTGCCCTTATTTGCATCCACTGTACCCAAGGCTTGTTTCTCAACCATATCTGCTAGGTTACAATAGACTAGAGAGGTTGTTTTTAGCCATACCTGGTTCTCCATACATGTGCTTAATTTAGGTTTCAAAACCTCTAGGCTCTGCTTTTCCTCCTAGAGGCTTTGTAGGGCAAGGAGAAGCCAAGTGACTCACTACTGTTGCCATAGTAACTGCATACTTTACCCAGTTCTTTCCTACAGGCCTGCAACTTTCTCTACTCTCTATCTTCAAGTACCACCTGGAAAAATTTAGATGTCATAATGGAACCACATGAGATGGCTTACTCACATCCTGTATTTCTCTGAAAATGCATTTATTCCTACATCCTTCAACTGTGAGACACAGATCCCAGAATAATATTTCAATGGTATCTTTTCTTGTGACTATTACAGGGCCAATCACAGAATCAAAGTCCAAGCCAGAAACAACTGGCACAAAAAACATCAAAATAATTCCAAGAGAATTTAATGTGGAACCTATATGACCTCTAGGCCTGAGGAGAAATTGAGGTGTATGACCTGATATCCACAGAGACAGGGAGAGATGTAGTGCCCAGTATTAATATAGACATCCCTAGAGGATAGCACAATAAGGAATAAAGAGAGATAAATCCTCTCTTTCCAAGGATGTTCACTGGTCAGCTCAAGTATCACCAGCAGGAAAAGTGCTCACTGGATTAGAAGCAATATCCTCCAGTGAGCACATATGGCCTCCAAAGGGAAAGAGCAGGATAAAGAAAGATGAAAAGTACATTCAGAGAGACAATTGGAAACTATGTGCTACATCACATGTACCAAATACAAGTCTGCAGGTTGAATCACAAGAACCCCAAGCCTGTCCTCTGGACATAAAACCTTGCTCCAGGGCTCTAAAAATCTCCTAGCAAAAAAGCTTGTTGCCCAGTTAACCTAAGGAAAACACATGGGTAGAAAAGCGTTGTTTATAAAGATGAATCAGTTTCTTACTGTCTTGATGGTTAACATGAAAGTATAATGAAAACTTGTACAAGGTCAGTGATGGATCAAGCAATCATCCGATAAATTTAAAACAAACAAAAAGAATAAAAGGCAAGAGAAAAATAGCCACAGTGAAAATAACAATTCAAGATTAAAAAAAAGAAATGCTTAGGTGGAGCCCAGATCAGTGTGTTGGCCAGACCTCATTAAAGAAGTTTCTTCTTGTAGTAGATGAGAACAAACACAGAGACCCACATCTGGACAGTGTTTTGTGTGAGAGAGGGAGAGACAGACAGACAGACAGACTTTGGCATACTCGGCCCTATGTCTTTATCAAATCCCTCTAGGCTCAGGGAACTATGCAGAAAAGGTAGAGGAAAGATTGTAAGGGCCAGAAGTGTGATGACCCTGAGGAAAGAATGTCTTTCAGGGACAACAAGACTGACACGTGTATGAACTCATAGACACCTCGGAGGCAGCACACCCAGGATCTGCCCAAACTCGAGCCAGACAAACTCCCAGCACTGAGAAGAGGAAGTGGATACCTGCTCCCACTACTAAGCAAGAAGCTATTTTCAATTGATCCCTGCTGGAGAAGGAAAAGAACAGTTTTCCGCAATTGAGGGTCACTGGGGACATCGGCCACAGTCCAGGGCAGGCCCATGGGCAGGAGTAGTTGGACAACAGAAAAAGAGAGAATATGTAATTTTGTGTACTTTTTTGTTGTTGTTATAATTTGGAGAGTTTTGTCTTTTTGGTTTTTTTTGTTTTGTTTTGTTTCTTGTTATTTTGTTACTTTGTTTTGTTTTGTTTGAGAAAGAGAAAGAACATAAAGTTGGGTCATAGGTGGGGAAGATCTGGGAGGAGTTTTCAGAGGGGCAAGAATATGATTCAATATATTGGATGAAAAGTTTTAAAATAATAAAAAAGTGTAATAATTTTTTTATAATTTTATTAATTTATTCATATTACATCTCAATGGTTATCCCTTCCCTTGTATCCTCCCATTCCTCCCTCCCTCCCATTTTCCCCTTACTCCCTTCAATAATTTTTTTAAAAAATTAAAAAATGTATTGCTGGCAAGACAGCTCAGTGAGTAAATATGCTTGCTGTACATGCCTGGTGGCCTTAAGGTTTGCCTCTAAACCCACATAAAGGTGGATGGAGAAGACAGACTCCATAAAGCTGTTGTCTGACTTCTCCACATGCTTTGTGGTGCATACATGTCACATATATGTACATACAAATGAGTTTTTAGGCTTTTAAGAAAATGTAGAGGAATTAGAGACAGCAATCTCTAAAAACTATCAATGTCCTCAAGGGGAATAAAAGCCATACCACTTAACAATAAATAGCTATGAATACACAAAAATAATGTCATTCAAAATAGTCTGGTTGTAATACTGTAAGATAATAGAAAAGAGCTGTTTGGAAAATAGAACAGAGGAAAATATAGGACAAACAAAAAGATGAAAAAAATTAAAGAATCCAGGACACAATATGTTGGCTTCTGTAGGAAAAAATATTAGAGAAAGTTTAAAGAAAGGAGACAATTTCCAAGGGCTGCAAATCTCAACTCTCTAGAGCATTGGAACCTCATTTTCAGGATAATAGTTACAGGGGATGGGGGAATCAGAACCAAAGAACGTTTCCACAAAACCCCAAATGTTAGTTATGTTGAGCAGAGCCTTTCCTGGACTAAAATCAAAGCTTATGAAACTACAGTGCAATGGAACTGCTCAGCTGCAACATTGAAAGCTTGAAGGCACCGGAACTATGTCTTAAAAACCAGACATCGTCAGACCTAAAAGAATCCAATTCATTTCACGTGCATCCTCCCTGGGAAATGGATGAACAGGACATGTATAGTTAAAACTGGAGGAGAGCCTAGACCAAGCAATAAACCCAGCTCAAGGGACAAGGGCACGCATGCATCATTGGGAAGTAGCAGAGGCCAGTCCCAGTGCAACACACAGCAGCCAGTGGGATCAGAACTGGAGCTGGAGGGTCTCAGTGAGGAAGAGATGCAGGAAAAAGAAATGGGACCAATAGATAATCTGCTCGCCTCGAATAAAAATAAATTATACAGAAAGCCATCTTGTAAATATGCTGGATTAAGGTTTGGCAGATGCCTCTGTCCCCTGTCACCCTCTGCTGCAGCCACACTGAGCTCCATCATATTCTTTGTTAGTGCAGTGATGACAGGCTCTGAGCACTGGAGAGAAAGGAATTGGATATAAGGGCTCCTCCTTTCACAGGATTCATATGCCAGGGTGGCAATTATAGCCGTTAATAATGACACTGGTGACAGGTCCATCTATGGGGAGAAATGTGAAGATGAGAATTCCATCCTGAAGCATACAGGTCCTGGCATCTTGTCCACTGCAAATGCTGGACCAAGCACAAATGCTTCCAGGTCTTCATCGGCACTGCCAAGACTGATTGGTGGGTGGCAAGAGTGTGAACTTTGGGAAGGTGAAAGAAGGCATGAGCATCCTGGATGGAAGTATTTTGAGTCCAGGAACAGCAAAACCAACAAGATGATCACTATTGCTAGCAGCAGTCAACTCTGATTCTTCTGACTTGCTGACATCATACCTACCAGACCTTTTTTCTGTGGCTCAGGAGAACACCCCCAAACCACCTGCTCCCAATTCCCTGTAACCTCAGCTCACACTGAAGTTCTTTGGGTTTCACATTTCTTCATTCCCCTCCAAGTCTAGCTGGAATACAGAGTTCAGCTTATGATTAAAAAAACAAAACAAAACAAAACAAATCATTCAACATACACAACCATTCTGTATCTTACTATAGTTTACTTAACAACTTTTTGTGACTTTTAAATTGGATAAAAACATAGTGCCTGCATTTTGCATGTATAAAACTAAAACTTACCCAAAAGGAATCTCTCTCTCTCTCTCTCTCTCTCTCTCTCTCTCTCTCTCTCTCTCTGTCTCTCTCTCTCTCTCTCTCCCCACCCCCTCTGTAAATGTGGAAGGATACAGGCAGTTTCTGAGCATCAGGACACAGGCCTGCAGACTTGGACCATGGCATTACCTTTATGGTAGGTATATAGCACCATTATGATCGATAATTATCTGCATAGTAGCAGAGAGACCCTTCAAAATGTAAAGGGAAGAGCCTAAGCATAAAAAGAAATAAAAAAGATGTAGGTGTTACCTATCCATTGTCCATAGAGAAAAATATATGGAAACAATTTCATTTTATTCTAAAATTTTTTCAAACATATATGAAGATTCTGTGAGGATAGTGTAGTGAACCCCCCATATATCCATAAGTCTACTTCAGAACTTATCACCTTGTGGCCAATCAATCTTGTTTTATTTAAACCCATATCTAAAATCTCACTCTCACCCTGGGTTATTTAAAACCAAGCCATAGGGCTAGAGATATCATTTAATGGTTAAGAGTGCTTGCTGTCATCTAGAGTCCCAATAGGATGTCCTCCCCTCTGTCCCAGTTTCCTAGTAAGTGAAGGCTTTCATGGGACATGCCCCTTGGGCTAGTATGCAGATATAAGTGAGTATATACCATTTGAGTCTTTCTGCTTCTGGGTTAACTCACTCATTATGATCATTTCTAGCTCAATCCACTTGTCCACAAATTTCGAGAATTCCTTAATAGCTGAGTAGTATTCATAGGGGAAGAGCAAAGTAGAAGGATCCAGAGGGTCCTAGAAACCTACAAGAAGAACATTATGGTAGGCAGATTTGGGCTCAGGGGTCCCGCTCAAACTAAGGCACCAGCCAAGGACAATACAGGCCGTAAACTACAAACCCCTACCCAGATCTAGCCAATGGACAGGACATTCCCCACAGTTGAGTGGAGAGTGGGGTATGACTTTCACATGTACTCTGGTGCCTCATATTTGACCATGTCCCCTGGAGGGGGAGCCCTGATGGCACTCAGAGGAAGGATAGCATGCTACCAAGAAGAGACTGGACCCTATGAGCATATAAAGGGGCTCAGGCACAGTCATAGGGGAGGGAAGTAAGGGGAAAATGGGAGGGAGGGAAAAATGGGAGGATACAAGGGATGGGATAACCATTGAGATGTAACAAGAATAAATTAATAAAAAAAAAAGAGAGAAAAAAAAAGAACGCTTGCTTTTTTCACAGAGGACCCAGGCTCAATTCCTAGCACCTACCTCATGGCTCATAACCATCTGTAGCACCAATCGCAGGATATCTGAAGCCCTCTTCTGGCTTCTGTGGATCCAGGCATGCATGTGGTGCAACTAACATACACTCACCACATAACCAACAAACATCAATACACATAAATTTTTTTAAAAAGTAAAAATGAGCCACAGACATTTCTTATTATTTGTAAGGCCCTCATTTTGTACCTTCAAGAGCTAAGAGTTCTCTTCAGACCTATCTGCAGCACATTTGCATGCCTAAAATTAATGATAACTACTTAATATCAAAACTGGTGGGCCAGTGTTGTAATTTCCCCAATTTATCTCACAATTTCAGTTCAGAATTTGGATTAAATCAGAATCAAAACAGTATCCAAACATAGCTATTGTGTTTTTTGCCTTAGAGTCTCTTAATCTTTAGATTTTCCTTGAAATTTTTGCTGGAATCCTCCCCAGCCCTCCCCACCCCCACCTCTCCCCATCTCTCATTGTAGAAAACTGGTCCAATGGTCTAGCGGGACATCATCAATATGGCGTCCCTTTGTGCTCCTGTGATCTGGCTGATGGATGTAGAACCTTGGTCAGACTCAGATTCAATGATTTTGACATCCACTTTACAAATGATGCTGGGTGTCTCTATCACGGAGCACATAGTGACCTCTGTGTGTGTGTGTGTGTGTGTGTGTGTGTGTGTGTGTGTGTGAGAGAGAGAGAGAGAGAGAGAGAGAGAGAGAGAGAGAGAGAGAGAG
>OU015744.1:62522203-62538592 GCA_907169655.1 Acomys percivali
AGAGAGAGAGAGAGAGAGAGAGAGAGAGAGAGAGAGAGAGAGAGAGACTCGCAAACACTTGTGCTTATTGCCTCAATCATGCATTCAATAGACCTTGAGTAACAGTTAAAATAAGCCCATTTTCGCTGACTAATGAGAATATAATACTATGACTAAGAGATATTTTTATCCCAGCAACTAATTATTCTAAAACAGGTTTTGTTGGATGTTTGTGTTTTTCTCTTTACTTACCAACCTAAATATCAAATCTGCTCTTTAGTACCTTCCAGTGGCGATTAAGAACTTTGTTCATAGCCGGGCGTGGTGGCGCACGTCTTTGATCCCAGCACTCGGGAGGCAGAGGCAGGCAGATCGCTGTGAGTTCGAGGCCAGCCTGGTCTACAGAGTGAGTCCAGGACGGCCAAGGCTACACAGAGAGACCCTGTCTCGATTAAAAAAAAAAAAAAAAAAAAAGAACTTTGTTCATGAGTCTATTTAATTAATTTCAATCCAAGATTGGCTCCTAAGTTCTTTGATACATCTTTATTAGTCTTGGATGGCTTCTTTGTTTTCTGGTAAGAATATTCTGAGCTAATTTTGCAGGGATTATTGCCCCAGCTGTATGATCAGCCATTTCTTCAGGAGACGTGGTTCCTTCTCAGGGTCAGTAGCATTCTGAGGTAATGTCTGAGTCCTAAGGATCTTGTTTGCTGCAATCATGACAGTTCCTCAGTAGTTTGCTAGGATGGGATTAGGGGAAAAATGCATTTGAAAAGTCCTATTGATATTTCTCATCAAAACCAAGACTGGGAAGTTTTCATTTAACCTCTTTCATCTTAATTCTGTGTATTTCCTTCCCCCACACCACAAATCCAAATAACCCAAGCACCATATTTATTTGATTTATCCCACGACATACACTAACAAATAAAATAAGAAGAAGATCAGCATCTCATAGAGACATTTGAGGAATGCCTCGAGTACTGCCAAAAATAATTTTTGAGAAGCTAAGTATTTCATGAGAGCAAGAAAAGGAAAAGGATAGAAAGCAGAAGCGACAAGCTGGGTGTGGTGTGATTTGTACCCAAAATGTGGTCAACTCTAGGTTGACAACAGATTGTTGCGTATGCTGTGGTCCAAGAGGCTGGCTGCGTGCTGCTTCTATGGGGAATAGCAGTTTTTAATATTCAATAGTATTCATTTAATAATTAGTCATTTATTTTATTAAATGAGAACTTAATATAATTTTCTTCTAACAGATACCATCAAGAATTCAGACACAACGCACTTGCTTCAATTTGACATTTTTCCCCCACATACCCTACTTTTCAGACCATAAGATGCACCTGACCATAAGATTTTTTAGAGCAGTAAAACAAGAAAAACAGTAAAAACAGAATCAGAGTTCTGTGTTTGTTCTGTCTATGATCGACAGCCACCCCAGGAGTTAGGCAGGCAGGAAGTCCTGGCGGACTGTGCGAAGAGAGCTGTGTGGCGTGGGTCCTAGCTCAGTAGCTGTGGAAAGCCCACAGTGGTTCCTGCGCCCCCTAAGGGGCACTCAGAAAGGTCCAGCGCTTGACATACTGTCTAACAAAACTAGGCTGTCTCGAAACCCTGGCAACAGGATTGTTTACCTGTATAGCACGAAGGTTGGGAAAGCACCTAAATCTGTATGCGTTGTGTGCCCAGGCAGACTGCGAGTTGTTTGTGCTGTGAGGCCCAAAGTCTTTATGAGATTGTCTAAGACAAAGAAGCACGTCAGCAGGGCCTATCGTGGTCCCTAAGTGTGTTTGCAACAGGATCAAGCGGGCTTTATTGAGGAGCAGAAAATCGTTGTGAAAGTGTTGAAGGCACAGCACAGAGTCAGAAAGCAAAATAAAAATGCAACTTTTTTAAGTAATAAAAATCAAGACTTGGTCAAAGAAAAAAAAAAAACAGCAATCGGACCATAAAACCCACCCTAATCCCTAATCCCCACTCCCCACTTTTGGGGGGAAAGTGCATCTTCTGGTCCAAAAAATACAGTACGTTTTTATTGATTCTCTGCAAGTTTCACATCAAACACCCTGATCACAATCCCTTCCCCGTTTTTCCATGTACACCCGCCTTGTGACCTCTTTTCACCAAAAGAAAAAGAAAAAAAAAGAAAAAAAGAAAAAGAAAGAAGCTGGGCTGTGGTGATGCACGCCTTTAATCCCAGCACTCGGGAGGCAGAGGCAGGTGGATCTCTGTGAGTTTGAGGCCAGCCTGATCTACAGAGCAAGTTCCAGGACAGCCAAGGATAAATGGAGAGAGAAACTTTGTCTCAATAAACCAAAATAAAAACAAGAAACAAACAAATAAGGGAAGAATGGGGGGAAGGGCGGGGAGGGGGGAGAAGGAAGAAGAGGAGGAGGAAGAGGCCACTTTGTGTTATGTACTACTACTGGAGCTCAAACTCTCAGTAGCCTGTCCCTTAAGTAGGACTGAGTCCTCCCCTTCCTACACCTTTTAAAGCCTTTTAATTTTATGAATCCATGCTCTAAAGTTAAGCTTGCAGCATTTAAGTTAGAGTGGGGGAGAGCGATGGAGGTCAGCTGACCCTAGTTGAAGGAAAAGAATTGTGTGCCTCTTTAGAACAGAGCCATCAAGGGCATCAGGGGTCACAGAATGGACTATCCTCTGGAGAAAAGTCAAAAGTACTGGTCAACAACACAGCCCCGCCCAGCGTGGTGGCGCACGCCTTTAATCCCAGCACTCAGAAGGCAGAGGCAGGTGGATCACTGTGAATTTGAGGGCAGCCTGGTCTACAAAGCAAGTCCAGGACAGTCAAGGCTACATTGAGAAACCCTATCTGAAAAAAAAAAAAAAAAAAAAAAAGAATACAGCCCCACAATTAATGGACTTACCAGAAAACAAAACAAATACAAGGCTTAGATTGCAGAGGGGGATTTTCTTCTGCACTGAGCAGCAAGGAAGATCATTTAAAATTAACTCTTTTTTTTTAAACCCCAGAATTCGAGGGCACTTTCTCTTCTCTTATATTCTCTCACAATGGATAGCTTGTTTTTTTTCATTCCTATCAGTTAGACAATGAGTTCACTGCATTTCCGTCAGCCCTTTCCCTACAGATCCCAAGGTTCAGAAGTAATCTGTGAAGGAAAAAGTTCATGGCCATCTGACTTGAAGTCACGCTGAAAACATTTGTCTTCACTAGTGTTCTTCAAAGACCCGCACCCTGCTCCTCCCTCCACTTGCTACATTTGGTCTGAGCCTGTTGTATTCAGGGCTACATTACTGTCTGCTGACTTCCAGAGAAACTGCTAAGTACCAAGAAAGAGGGCACTTAGCTGCTTTTAGTCATGACCAATGGTTTGCTAATAAGAGCCTAAAAGGATCAGAAGGGCAGGGGAAGGATGCAGAAAACCTCTAATAGGTCACCATGGGACTTCTGCACCTGTTTATAGAGAGAAGGCTGAGCTCAGATCTTATTGCTGGTCCAATTCAGTTTAGAGACTCGTGAGTGGCAGGCCAGTGCTCATGATGGATGGTGCGGTGGTTATGGATGGGGTGGGCGCTGTGTGTTTAAGGTCATGTGTGAAGAATTTACATCGCATCCTACTCTAACGCACCTATAAACCGCTACACAAGAATAGAAGAGATGACACCAGAGTTCTCTCTAGTTTCTGACTCAGGCATTAACAGCCATGAAGGGAATTCCTACCCCCATCTTTCTCTGTGTTGGTATGAGACTGGCCTGGAAACCAATCCATAGTATTAGAGATATTTAACACAGAGACAAATATAGTTTGTTTATTGTGCATGGAAACATTGATTTTCAGAGGTAATAATAGTGTCTTGGTTAGGGTTTTATTGCTGTGAAGAGACGCCATGACCAAAGCAACTCATGCAAAGGAAAGCATTTAGTTGGGGCTGGCTTATAGTTTCAGAGGTTTAGTCTATTATTGTCATTGCGGGAAGCATGGCAGCGTGCAAGCCAACATGGTGCTGGTGCTGAAGCTCAGAGTTATGTGTCTTCATCCACAGGCAGCAAGGAGAGAAGGTGTGCCACACTGGGCGTAGCTTGAGCATAGGAGACCTCAAAGCCCGCCCCCACACTGACACACTTCCTCCAACCAGGCCATACCTATTCCAACAAGGCCACACCTCCTAATGGCGCCACACCCTAAGACCAAGCATTCAAAGACATGATTCTGGGGGGGGGTTACTCCTATTCCAACCACCACAAATAGCAATATTGGCTTCCACTTCCAGGATGAGCATTGTTCTATTTACCTTGAGCAGAAGATATTTTCATCTGTGTCTTACACTGGAAGGAACTGTGGGAAGTCAAGCAGCCTACCCAAGACTCTGTGCCTGTGAGCAGTCAAAGGACATGTTCAAATGAAGACATGTGGGGCTGTAAAGCAACCCCCCCTCCCAGTAGGAAGAATATTCTCTATCTGCTGTAGCGTCATCCTCGTTAACGTTCACTCTGGACCTTGAATTTGCCTTGTTAGCTCATAAGCACCTAGAAAGTGGACCTGTTGCCTAAACAGCACATCGTGTTCTAAGGCCAAACGTGGTTGTGTCCTTCTGAAATCTCAGCAGTTGGAAGTAGAGGCAGAAGGACCATAGGTTTGAGGCCAACCTGGTCCACTTAGTAAGATCATGTCTCCCTACCTGTTTGCTCACTAGCTCAAAAATAAAGAAGAGAGAAGGAGAAGAAAGAAGGGAGGTAGGGCCATGGTCCAATGATCACTCAGTATAAACAGGCATAATACCTCTGCTTTCTAGGGAGTTGGATCCTGGGACGAAGACTGGCTTCCCAGAGGTGACAATGTATAAGCATCGTGTACATTTTTAGAGGAAAACATTGTACAGATGCCTCAGTGGCAATTGGGTAAATCCTACTTCTGGTATGGCATGTTTTCAGAAGTTGGCAAAATAATGAAACATGTGTTGCCTTGCTCGCCCTGTTAGTTCAGTCCCAGGAATCAGCTGGAGCAGTGTGCTCAGGTAAGCCAAGCTCACTGGGTGGTTTGCCCTTCCTCTCTTCTTCAAAGCTTGTCCCGGGAAGATTAGCAACTTCACTGCCATTGGTGTTATTGCAGAGTAAACAGGACAGGTGATACATTCCTCAAAGGGTTACTATGAGAACCCCAAGAAAAAAGTCTTTCCATTTCCTCACAAAGCTCCTAAAATGTGGTTAGATTGTCCATGAGAATGAACTAACTTTCCAAACATCCGGGTTAAGAGAGATTGGTTGATAACTCTTTTGAGCTGACGTCAGAATAGCTCCAAATATATTCAGTGAGCAAAATGAGCTTGAGAAAGATAACTGGCATGTTTGGTTTTTAACTGTTTATGGAGGGGAATGGGCGAGGAGAGCAGGAGGTAGATGCAACTTCAGCCACTGACTTTCTATGCTTCGGTATTGTTTGGGTTTTACAATATATGCATGTATTGTATTGAATATTATTTTTATAAAACAATAGTAAATGGTAGCAAAAAATAAAGACTTGCTGAACCTTTGCTAGTGAAGAATAGGCTTTAAATCTGTTGAAGGAATGATTCACTGCCGCAGCTGCTGCTGTCTCAACTCCTCTCTATACTCACAGATCAGTGCTGCTCTGGGTCTCCATCTGAGATGCTTTTTCTGCTGTGAACAGTGACTGATGCAGAAGACCACAAATGGCCACAGTGCAGAGAGGAAGTGTCATTGGAGTGTTCAGTACAAGTGATACATCTGTTATCACTGCTCCCTCCCTACAAGGCTCGGGAACATCAAGGGGGGGGGGGAGAGACTGCAAGGTCAGGGAGGACCAGAACAAAACAGTGTCTTCTCGACATAACAAGACCTCTGCACTCATGAACTCACAGCTGCTGTGGCTGCCCTCGACAGACCTATACAGGATCAAGCTGGTCAACACCCCAGCATAGATTGGGGAGGGACTCTGAGCCTCACATCTAACTGAGGAGCTACCTACCGACAGGTGGTGGTTTCTGGAGAAGGAAAAGCCAGCTTTCCTGAGGGCTGTGGCTTCTGGTAGATTGACCACACTCCAGTGGATGGCCCTAAACCCAGGAGTTTACAGAAAATACAAATTAGACTCAATGGCTTATTAGAGAGAAAGAAGAGGAGGACATTAAGTTCAGGAGGGGTGGGGAGATGGAGATGGAGCTAAGAGAAGTTAGGGGGAGAAGAAATTGGAGTAAGTTTGATAAAAATGCACTGCATGGAATTCTCAAGAATTAAAAAAAATATATGAATAAAAAGAGCAGTCCACCATAAGCTAGAAGTAGACAACCATGAAAACAGGCACATACAACATGATATAAAGATCTATGTACATATATAGGCATATATAATTGAACACACACATATACATTCATGATCATTATAATAAAGGAGGCTATCAAATTTATAATAAGGGTTGTTGGATTCAAAGGAGATTATCTGGGAAGGGCTGAAGGGATATAACTAATTTTATGAATAAGGGGGATAACACATATAAGATGCTTTTTAAAAAGTACTACTCAATGGAATTGACAAAGTGGAAACACTAAAAAAGGAAAGACTTGCTCTTCCAGGGTGCCAGAATCTGGCAAAAGTGGTAGAGTTACAACCTATGTTTGGCGGCAAGAAGAGGCCTGTGTGAATTAAGGAAGAGTTCAGGGAAGACAAGGTGTGGCATAGAGAACTGCCCAACACTTGTGATACTTAATCTTGATTTTCAACATGATAGGATTAAGAATCACCATGGAAACAAACCTCTTGGGATGTCTGGGAGCGGGGAATGCTCTAGAGTGTGCTAATTCTAGTAGGAAGAATTGCCCTAATCATAGACAGTACCATTCCAGGGGCTGGGGTCCTGGATAAATGAAGACGAGAAAGCAAGCTGAGCACAAGCATCCATCACTCCTGCTTCCTCATCGCATACATGACGTGACCAGCCGGCTGGCTCCTTGAGATCCTGCCGCCATGCCTTCTCCTCCACGACAGACTGGATCCCCTTGACCTGCAGCCAAAGCAAACACTTCTTCCCCTGGTCAGCTTCCTGGTGGCATTGCATTACAGCAGTGAGGAGAGTAACTAATGTGGCATCCACCCATGCAAGCATTTATTCTAATATTTTAAGAGCCTACTGTGTGCTGGGTACTGTTGTCACACGCCCCTGGGGAGACAATATGTTGCATCCCTCAGTGCAGTGACTTGCAAGGGTGGATACTGACCTTTCACTGTATAATTACTTTTCACTTCTCATATTACAGTGGTTGACAGTGTGATCAGGCTTGTTTATAAAACACTCATTAAGGCCACCCTCAGATCCAAAGGGAAGCAAAAGGAAACCGTGACATCACTGTTCCCTTCAGAAATGTTCACATTATAAAGAAAGGCGTCACTTTGCGAGTGCACTTTTTCTTCAACAAAATTGAAGACTTTGGATCAGGCCACTCTAATCCTGCACTGTTTAAGCATAGGCCAGACACACCCACCTTCAAAGGCTTTTCACAGCATGCTGATGGCATCTCCCCGCACAGATCATGGTAAAATGCCTTCCCAAGGGTTTTCATCCATGAAAACCTGAGGGGGCAGGAATAATGGAAAGCAAAGTAGAATTTATTAAATTGTTCTTTTATTGTACCTGCACAATCATTTCTGTCCTGATTTCCACAGGCACACAAGAAAACCAAATTAAGTCTTGAATTTATTGCCTGCTTTGGGCATCTTGACATCCACTGTGTAAACTTAAGTCTGTTTCCTTGCAACCCTTGTCAGAGGCATCTTGTGTTTCTCACTGAGAAATTACATAACAAAGAGACAGAGGAGGTTAAGGCGCTAGGCAGCAGCAGTAGACCTAGCACTCCCCAGCCAAAAGACAGCTCTTCTGTTTCTCAGATCAGATTGTATGTCCTTTCAATTCAAGCAATACATTATTTTAAGAGACAGTATTACAACATGATGGGACAGAGATATCAAAAGGAAATAATGGAACAGATGCATTAGGCAAACACCAGTAGAAAGAATTCAAAATATAGAAGGCAAATAAGTACAGGGACAGGTGACATAAAAGGAACAAGCCATCAAGGGGATGTGGCAGTCATAAGCTTCTGTGAGCCTCACAACAAAACGTATGGACAGAAATAAGAAGGCAGTTGCAAAAGCAAACGGAGAAGTCCAAATCATAGCCAATAATTTTTAACATACCTACATGAGAAGCAGACATTTACGGAAACTACCAGAACTTGAGTAGGAAGAGGATGTTCCCATTGTAAATGTAAAGACAATGGCTATTCATTACTCCCTAAGTTGAACAAATAAAGAACACCTCCTGGCACTACTTGGGCACTACCTATGAGTCATTCATATAAATAGATCACAAACAGGTGATGAACAGGTTCAATAAAACGTGAAGAAATAATACATTTCTTGACCACAAAACACAAAAAAATTTTTGGAAATTAGGAATTGGGGCGAAAGTCCAGGTATTTAGAAGTCTTCAGTGTCCGATAACTTGCCAGTTAAATGAATTCTCGAGACAGAATAGAGACTGTAGGTTAGAACCAAGCGAGAGCTAGTCTGCATCAAACCAAGTTTGTGTTATGATAAGACACACAGTGAAGCCCTGTTGATATCGGAACCTGATCGTATACTCATTACAAGGAAACAAGTCAGGAATGATGGGACGCATTTTTAGTCCTGGCACTCATACCACACTGGAGGCCAAGGAAGCAGGGCTGAGGTAAATTGGAGGCCACTCTGGCCTACAATAAGGAGGGAGAAGAAGAGGGAAAAGAGAAGGAAGGGGGAAAGGGGGGGATATGGAACATTAAGGGCTGGAAAAATGGCTCAGCTGTAAGAGCACTGGCTGCTCTCCCAGAGGACCCAGGTTTGAGTCCAAGAACGCACATGGCAGGTCACAGCCATCTGTCATGCCAGTCACAGGAGATCAAATGCCCTCCATACCCTCTTATGGCCTCCATAGTCAGCAGGCATGCTTGTCTCACACACACACACACACACACACACACACACACACACACACACGAATGCAGGCAAATCACCCATATATGTAAAATTCTTTTAAAAAGTTTTTAAGAAGAACGTAGAAACTTTGCTGGATTAAATTTGCATATATATTCATATAAAGCAGTATTTACAATGGATATGTGTTAGACATCATTGAAAGACGATTGGCTACAAGTCTCAGAAAACCACTAAAGCTCTGGGCAGTAGTGGTGCACACCTTTAATCCGAGCATGTGGGAGGCAGAGGCAGGCAAATCTTTATGAGTCGGAAGCCAGCCTGGTCTACAGAGTGAGTTCCAGGACAGCCAGAACTACACATGGAAAATCTGTCTCAAAAAGCAAAACAAACCAGACATCAACAAACCAAATAATCCAAATTTAAAAACAGAGTATAGATCTAAGCAGAGAATTCTCAACTGAGGGATCTTAAATGGGCAAGAAACACTTAAAGAAATGTTCAACATCCTTAGCCACCAGCACAATGCAAATCAAAATGACTCTGAGATTCCATCTCACACTTGTCAGAATAGCTTAAGATCAAAAACACTAGTAACAGCTCCTGCTAGCAAAGTTGTGGAATAAGGGTAACACTCCCGCATTGCTGGTGGGAGTGCAAACTTATAGAGCCACTTTGGAAATCAATATGGTGCTTTCTCATAAAAGTGGGACTCAATCTACCTCAAGTCCCAGCTATATCACTTTGGAGAGTACACCACAAAGATACTTGCTCAACTATGTTCATACAAGCTTTATTCGTAATAGCCAGAAACTGGCAACAACCCAAATGTCCTTCAACTGAAGAATGGATAAAGAAGATATGGTATATTCACACAATGGAGTACTATTCAGCTACTAAAAACAATAACATTATGAAATTTGCAGGTAAATGGATAGAACTAGAAAAAAATCATCCTGAGTGAGGTAACCCAGGCAACCTACAGACCCAGAAAGGCTGAGTCACAATGAGGGCTCAAGGAGAGATGTATGGATCTCCCTAGGAAGGGGAAATAGAATAGATATTGCAGGTGACTGGAGGGTGGGAACAGGGACAGGAGGGATCAGGTTGTGGGAGGTTGGAGAGAAAGAGTACTAGGAAAGACAACTGGAATTGAGGGGCAATTTGGGGCAAAGTACAAGTAATGTCAGGTAGTTGTATATTAAAATAAAGCCTAAAAATCAGTTTATCAACCTGAAAGAATTTTGAAGTAATTCTTCTCACTGTTATAAAATATATAGTAATGAATAAATATGATAATTATTTATTTGTTACATCAAGAATTGAATGCATTCATAAATACATTTCTGAGTTGTTCATAAAGCGTCTTTTCTATTCTTAGAATGCTTTATTTGGGGATATCTCTTCCATATTAGCTGGCTTGGGAGGGATACACAAAGAATTTGCCCCCATCCTCTCCACTGAGTTTCACTGTAGAGCTCCAAACAAAACCAAGAAGCAAGCGAAAGTTCTCTTCTTTCCATATCGTATAACTAGGTGACACAGAAGAGACCCCAGGAAGATGCATGCTTCCAATATTTCAGCTGTCTGGGGGCAGCGATAATTTATTCTTCAGAGGAGAAGCTGGTAATGATGTCTTTCCATGGTCTATGCAGTGATTTATCATGCTATGGTAGAATTCTTCAACTTCAAGAAGGAATCTTAAAAGTGTGTGCTATTATAAATACGTTTCTGGGCTTAACTTATTAGCGCATAAAACTTCTTTTCTACAGTTAAAATGATGTGCTGAGGGTGTTTTCTTCAATTTTAAGTTATTTGGCGTGCATTTAAAGCACACCAAGAGGGCTGGAGAGATGGCTCAGTGGTTAAGAGCACTGTCTGTTCTTCCAGGGGTCCTGAGTTCAATTCCCAGCAACCACATGGTGGCTAACAACCATCTATAGTGAGATCTAATATCCTTTTCCAATGTACAGGTGTATATGGAGGCAGAACACCGTGTATGTAATAAATAAATATTAAATAAATAAATAAATAAACAAAGCACATCAAGAACATCCTGTTTACTTTTTCGCCAACACGGTTTGAGGAATCCCATCTCATCACACCCTTGACATCCAGCCTACTCCTAGTGCTAAAAAATCAGTAAAAAGCTCTGCTTAGGATGATCTGCCACATCACCGCAGTCAGTAGAGCTGCCCTGTTCATCCTCCCTTCTTCTTCATGCTTTCGAGGGTAGCTCCACCCCGCAGAGCCATGGGACCATCCAAGTATCCGAATTTACTTAAACTTTTGTGAACAAATTATGACGTTCTGGACTCTGTTTTAAACTGTAAAAATATCAGGATGGATTAATATACATTTTTGTTCTTATAACTAGCAATGAGCAAAGTATTTTTCTAAGCAGCATAAAACAAAAGTCAAAATGGATGCATCTTTCAGATACTTCTGTACAAAGGTGCTCTAAATGATGTCCGATGTTGGTGCTACTTGACATAATTACTTTGGTGAGTATTAACAACTTCCCCATGACGACCACTAACCTGAGAGATTCAAGGGATATGTAGAGACAGAGAAGGCAGGCTGGCAATATGACTCAGGGCATAAAGGTGTTTGCTGCCAAGCCTGACAATCCAAGTTCAATCCCTTATACATGGTGGAAAGGGAGAATCAATTCCCACAAGTTGTTCTCTGACCTCCACTTGCAAGTCAGACCATGACTGTACTCATACACATACAAAGAGAGACAGGGGAAAGAGAAGGAGAAAGAAGGTGGAAAGAGAGAGAAGAGGAAGGGGAGAGAGGAACAGAGAGAGGAAGAGCAGAAAGAAGAGAGAAAGACACACACACATGAGACAGTAACTGTTTCTAAAAGCAGAGGAGACATTGAAAGCAGCTACTGGTAGACAGGGTCCCTAGATCCCTAACGATTTAGTTTGTCCTGTAAGCAGAAGCACTAGCAGCCTTGGCAGTCTTTTCCAGGTTGGGGACAGGAGGTAGAGGCATGGAGTTGATGCCATCATGAAGCTTTGCCACCCACAATGCCAAGAGGAGTCCGCTGTTGTCTCCAATCCAGGTGTGTCTTGCCTTTTGACAACCTCCATAAAAGTGTGGTAGCCTGAATTGTGAGCTAACACGTATATAAAATCTCAGGTCTTTATAGTGGTGGACAAGTGTCGTTGAGAAATGTACTACCCAAAATACTAGAAAGAGGGTCTAAATTATTTCTGACCAGGAAACAGCATGGTGTGTGTGTGTGTGTGTGTGTGTGTGTGTGTGTGTGTGTGTGTATGTGTGTGTGTGTGTGTGTATACAGTTTTTTTTTTGTGTGTGTGTGTGTACAGTTTAAGGTGAACCTTGAAAAATATTCAAGGTATAGGAGAGAATGTGTGTAGAAGAAGAAGACATGAGGTACCACTGATTCCTATTTTTCTGATGATTCTTTTCCACTACCCTGTGATCCCCCGCAGGTAGTTTGCTCCCCACGTTTTTATCAGTTGCCACACTTCTCTTTACAGTATGTTCTTTCTTGGGAAACCGTGTCTACTTCTAAGACATGTGAGCGGTCGCACCGGTGGTGGGTAATAGATTGTCAGCTTGGAAGGGTCTAGAATAACCAAGGAGACAGAGTTCTGGATGTCTGTGAGGGAGCTTCAAGACTGAGCTAACTGAAGTGGGACTATTCTCCCTCACTGTGGGCAGCCCTGTCCTGTGGACTGGGATCCTGGGCACAGCAAAGAGGGCGGGCGGAGGGAAGCAAAGCCCCAGCATTCGCTTGCTGCCCCCTCTTCTCTGTAGTTGCACTGTGACCAGCGGCCTCAAACTCCTGCCATCATGCCTTTCCTGACTTGATGGGCTGTACCTCCACACTGCGAGCCAAAATAAATGTTTCCTTCTATAGGTTGGATTGTCAGGCATTTTGTCATGGTGATGAGAAAAGAATAACTAATACAGCCAGATGAGGGACGGCCATCTCTCCCTGAGGTTCTGAGCACATTAAACACTATTTACCAACGATTAAAATCCTTATTAGCTAATGATAAGTTCTTAATGCAAGCACTCCTGATGTCTAGTTCCCTTTAAGTAAGCAAAGATTTGACTTCATGATTGGCAGCTGCTGGATCCTCCCTTACTATTCTTGCTGCCATGAGCAGAAAGAGCTGTCAGTCAAACATCCAGATGACCCACCCATATACCTGTATCTGTATTTTGAACACTCCTCAGACAGCTCCAAAGCTACATGACTGTCAGAACCATTTGCTCCTGAGAGCTTGTACTCAGTCAGTCAGGACACGTTCAAGAAGTTTAGGTCTAACTTTCTTGGCAACCATTTTGGATCCAGCCCAGAGGGGGCGCACTTCCCTGCCCCCCCCCCCAGCCCTGCAGAGGGACTACTGTGACTGGTGCAAAGCAGTGAGTGGCACGAGTGTGTTAAACAGGAACCTTCGTTTGCACGAAAGCGTGTTTGTCGCACACACCCCTTCTCTGGACACCTCAGCAGGCTGTTGGTTCAGTTGCTGAGCCTAATAGGAAATGTGCTCCTGTGTCGCCTTTCCCGGTGCTGCAGTGTCAGGTTCATAAAAATCCCTCCAGTGGTCTTTTCTCACTGCCCTTTAGCAGAGCAGGCTGCGCTGGTGACACTAAGAAAAGTGGCAGCAGAAGCAGAGACAGCTGAGCAAGCAAGCGGCTGGCAGGCCGAGCTGCAGAAGCAGCAAAATGACTGGCTTGACAGGTGAATAAGAGGAGGAACCCTTAAGAACACTGGGTCTGCAGAAGTGGGGGGGTCACACAGAAACAGTGCCACCTGGACTGCGGCAGCAGTGGGGTGGCCACGGGGTTTATGCAAGCCTTGACAGTTGAAGAGTTGGAGCTACGGAACTGTCTAGTGACAACAGAGTGGCAGTGGTAACAATTGAAGCAAAGGCCACAACATCAACACGTAACAGCATCTGAAGCAGCAGAGCTAGCCATAAAGAAAGGAGTCTTAGATCCCACAGGCATAGAAGCCGTAATATCGACCACTGCCAGGAACAGAGCCAGCCCAGAGCCGGTGCCAGCAAGTTGCAGTGACAGCCTCCACCAAGGACTGAGGAGCCCTGACTCTCTGAGTCTACACAAGAGTTGGATCATTTGTTGAGCTAATATGTCCCAGGATCCCAGGTCTGTGAGAGCTGTAAGACACTAGGCTACCTACTGCTGCTCCCACCTGCTTGCTGCTGCTACTGCTGCCACCACTGCTGCCACCACTGCTACCGCTGCTTCTGCTATTGCTGCTGCCGCTGCTGCTGCTGCTGCTGCTGCTCACAGATGCTAAGGGATGCAACCGCCAGCACTAGAAGAGATTCTCTCATCTGTTCAGGATTCCTATCTGGGTAGAACAAAAAGATCCCACATTGTCAACTGTTAGCACGTCTATGGCTTTGGCTACCAAATATGCACCTCTATCCTGCATTTTCTCTCCCAATTCTCTCATGTTCTTTCCAGCTGTCCGATGTATTTCGCAGATGACTCAAATTTAAAATGTCCACATTTGATCCATTCTCTCTCCTCCCCATCACGTACTCAGTAGGTTCTTTTTTCCTCTTAGCTGCTAGTGGAATCGTCTCTACCAGGGCCCCAAACAAGAAATCCATAAAGGATCCTCATTGCTAGTCAAGCATGTCAACAGAATAAAGTCAATTTAAAAGTACCAGGCTGAGATAAACGATGCCGCTTAGTAGTTAAAGCTGTCGATAAAAACCCACACTTGCCTAGAGGTTGGTCTGTCCCTTCGAAGTCACTCTGCTTCTCCTCTAATCTGACTTACCACAGACTGACATAAAAGTTCAATGTTCATTGTTTTTTTCAGTCTTTATATATGTCCCTATGTCCTAATTGCATGGCTACCCACATTGGATGTCTTACAGTTGGATGTGCTTTCTGACCCCAAAAAGCCATGACCATTTCTGGAGAATGGCTTCACCCATGGTGGGAATGAATTAATCAAGTTCTGAGGAGTTTTAGCTCCTTAATAAGTACCTTAGATCTGCTCGCTTGTTTGCACTCCTGAGAATGTATTGTCCTAGCTACACCCTCTGTGATCTATCACCAGATGTTTCTCCTGCCTCTGACTTGTCCTCCATCTTTTCCCACCAACCTCTCCAAGTCCACTTTGTGTACCCTCTCCAAAATTCAGACCTGAGCTTGGGAATGCCCGTGGTACTCCAGTAGCCCTCACTTTCATTGTATAGCATCCATTACAGGTCTTCTGTGATAAAGGTGGTGTCCCTTCAATGCATGGACATGGCCTTTTGTAATTTGAATCCTGCCTAATTCTCCTGCTCATCTCTCTAGTCCCCACCTCAGATCTCAAGATACAGCAAAAGCAAACTGACTGCTGCTCTAGCCTCAGTGGAATTAGTCACACTGGCCCCTTCCTAGCCTTCTTCCCATGCCTTCTATGGTTGAAGGGAGCCTTGTATGGTAGTAGGGAGCCTTGTATGGTAGTAGGGAGCCTTGTATGGTAGTAGGGAGCCTTGTATGGTAGTAGGGAGCCTTGTATGGTAGTAGGGAGCCTTGTATGGTCCAGAGCCTTGTATGGTCCAGAGCCTTGTATGGTCCAGAGCCTTGTATGGTAGGGTTTTCTAGCAGGCCATCTTCTCCGAAGAGTTGGATTGCTCTCCTAATTCTTAGCAAGCAGGACACTCGCTTTGCTGTCCCCACATGCCACCCTTCTTATCCCTGCCTCATGGGTTATAATTATAGTGTTTCTGGACTCCGTTCCCATGAATGCATCTTTCTGTCCCCCTGGCTTGGAGGGTGCCTCGCATAGATGAGTATTATAAACACTCATTGAGTAAGTGGGCAGACTGATGGATGGATGAAGAGTAAGTAATGAGCAATGGGCATTTATATGCCGATTTTAATCAAAGTATACTTAACAAGTTGATCAAAACATAGAGGGACACATTATTGTCTGTTTCCCTTTTGGAAGGGTATTAGTTACTGTAATAAATACATCAACAATAGAACACATCTGACTATTGTTTCAACAGTTTCAAATATTTTCATTTTCTCTTATTAAATTCTGACAAATTAGAAGTGCAACTGAACACAGTGAATGTTTTCAACTCAGTATATTTACTCTTATTAAATTCACTCTTATATAAAGCACTTGTGATGCTAGAAAGCAAGGTAAAAAATCAGATTTCCTGCTACTATTTCATAAATGTTTATTGTTTTTGTTGAGTTCATCCTCATTGTATTAACTGTTTTAAAAATGTGGCAAATGTACTTAGGTCTTTGGAAAAGGGCCAACATTTCCAAATGTAAGTGTGACTCCAAATTATTCAGCAATGTATTGAAAAAATATTTGGAAAGAGCGCGTGAAATTTACATTTTTACTACCATTGCAGTAGTAGTGTGTGTGTGTGTGTGTGTGTGTGTGTGTGTGTGTGTGTGTGTGT
>OU015744.1:62538602-62552150 GCA_907169655.1 Acomys percivali
GTGTGTGTGTGTGTGTGTGTGTGTGTGTGTGTGTGTGTGTGTGTGTAAAGCATCGGAGGTAGTGCTGGAGAAATGTGTCTTAAAATAGAGTTTGGATGAGAGTTTGTGGGAGGTAAGCAAAGATGGTGCTTATGTATGTCAGAGCCTTCAGCAGGACCCAAGGAGAGTCTGCACAGTCACGTTAATGGGGCATCTTCCAGTTCATTAGCAGAACAGTTAGAGCAAAGTGAAACTCAATGGTCTCTGCCCCCATGACTCCCTGGTGCCTATTTAAGTGCCAGGGGACAGTGAGCACCCATCCACTTAAGCTAGATACCTCCTCATAGGTATTTTATCTTCCCATACGACTTAATGGTAAGGATGCAGGGGAAATGAAAGACATGCATCTTACTGATTAAAGTCAAGAAAGGAAAAAGGTCAAATTCAGGACCATTTTGTGGAGGAAATACAAACATAGGCCCGGACAGAGGTGTGAAAAATAGCAGAATGCTCACAGCTCTACATAGTGAGTATTTTCTACTCTTTCTTGACATCTGATGGTTCTTACTATTTCCCAGTAAGTCACATTTTTATCTTATTTTCCTATTTGTATGTGTTCTTTTAAGATGTAGGAAGCAGGCTGGAGATATGGCTTAGCTGTTAAAGGCTAGGCTCACAACCAAAAATATAAGATGTAGGAAGAATTTGTCAAGATTTGTGGTTTTCATTAATTATTCTCTTTATTAAAAGGTATGGTATACTTTTTATTATATTGATTTCCTTATTCTCCCCCTCCCTCCTTCTCCCTCCCTCTCTCTCTCTCCTCAGTTGTTGGTTCTGTTTGGGTAGAAGTATGGCAGGATTTGATGTTTTAAAGATGTTTGGCTCACTTTTGGTTCACAATGTGAGCTCTCAGCTGCTGCTCCCACAGTATGTCTGTCCCCTGCCATCACAGACTCTCACCCTCTGGAACCGTGAGACCAACAACCTTCCTTCTATAAGTCTCATTGATCATAGTGTATTTATCAGCAATCAAAAGTAACTAATACGGGGTTCCAGGGACTGAACTCAAGTTGCTAAGTGTCTTTCCCTGCTGAGCCATGTCGTCAGTCCTCACTAAGTAAGTTTGCCCTTTATAGAACATTATGCTTAGTGTTTACTGCTGGTTACTAGATGTTCACACCAGTGGGATGAGAGATCTGGGATTGAGCATGCTGAGTATGCACTTTCTGTGTCACTGAGCACAGAGTATGCTCTCACTGTGCCACTGAGTATGCACTCACTGTTTCAATGAGTATGTATTTACTGTGTCACTGAGTATGTGTCACTGCGTATTCACTCACTGTGTCACAGAGTATGCACTCACTGTGTCTCTGAGCACTGAGTATGTACTCATGTCACTGAGCACTGAGTATGCACTGGCTGTGTCACTGAGTATGTATTTACTGTGTTACTGACTATGCACTCACTGTGTCATTGAATATGCTCTCGCTGTGTCACAGAGTATGTACTCACTGTGTCACTGAGTATGCACTCACTGTGTCACTGAGCACTGAGTATGCACTCGCTGTGTCACTGAGCACTGAGTGTGAACTCACTGTGTCACTCAGATACAGTCCAGCCCCTTCTTGTCCAATATTTTGATAAATGTCTTCTCTCATCTGGTAAATAATGAAAAAATAATATAAACTCAGTTTCTTCTTTTTTTTTTTTTTTTTGGTTTTTCAAGACAGGGTTTCTCTGTGTAGCCTTGACTGTCCTGGACTCACTTTGTAGTCTAGGCTGGCCTCAAATTCACAGCAATCCGCCTGCCTCTGCCTCCCAAGTGCTGGGATTAAAGGCGTGCGCCACCACGCCTGGCATAAACTCAGTTTCTAAACACCATAAGTAAAACTTTACAAATTAATGGTATAAAAGCCTTTACAAACATTTATACATTCTAATACAGAAATTTACCGCTTAGGGTCTAGTAAGGGGGGTGAGAAATCTTGGCTATGCCCAGAGATTTGCCTACAGGAAAGTCATGAAGATATTATTAATATGAAACTATAATAAATCATTAAATGCCAAATCAGAAAGAGTTGAATAAATTATATGATAAAATACTACAGAATCATTTTAATGGCACATTTGAAATATAAAATAGCACATAAAATGTTCATCCATTGTTAAATGAGAAATGTGAGCTTCAATTTTTTACTATAGTTTGGCCCAAAGCAGAGATACACATCATGCATACATACATAATACATACATATATACTACATGCATACATACTTACATGTATATATGTATATATACACACACAAAAGTGATATATATCCCAAGTCCAAATAGTGGTAGACAGTTAAGTTAGGATGATAGAATTGTAGTACACATTTTCCTTCGTTGAATTTTTCCATGTTTAAATATTTTATGATATAGACATATAAAAAAACCACATTGGTCCACCACACCACAAAAATTAAATTAAAAATACTCTGATGGCACAAGTTTTCATTTGCTTCCTAGGTAGGAATAAAATATGAATTTTTGAAGACATAGATTTGGGAGTGAGTGGAAAATCCAGTAGGAAAGTTATGTGTGATCTTGAATCATCTAAAGAAAACTGATGTGACACCCTCCCTGTGGTGTCCTATTCAACATTGAGAAGGGTGAAGGAGGAAACGTCCAGTTTTCCAGAGTGCACAGGCATCCAGAGGAGCCAGTACCATCTAGCTTTCTCTCACTGCTCACTGCTAGACCCAGGAGAAATGTGTAACTTAGGAATGCTGGTGGGGTGGCACTTCTTGGGAAGCTGTTTCAGCAGAGAGCTAAAGCTCTCATCTTCTGTCTAGGGAGAGATTTAACTGGAAGTGCCTATAACTGCCCCTGGCACCAGAGCTCCTCTGAGATTTCCAGTCACCAGAGCCACAGACTCACACACAGTCTAAGAAGGTGGCTTTTAAAAAAAAATCAGTAATAGTTTCATAATAAAATATTTTTATTTTGGTCCTAATAAAAGCAAAATGATTACTTTGTGGATATTACTTTGTGATATTAAATAGATAGGTTCATTGAAGGAAAAAATCCAAATCATGTCACAAACTATAGATTCTAAGTGTAAAACAAACTTAGATTATATATTTCAGTAGAAATACAGTAGTTACAATTTGTCTGATGGCTATTTTAAATATATCTTTAAAACTATTTATTGGACTGGAGACTTGGTTTTGACATGCACAGGCTCCCCAGTTTGATTCCCAACACTGTAAAGTGAAAATAACAACTGATCCCTAAAACACCAATTCATTAACATGCAAAATGAACAGTTAATGGTTCAATGATTAAGCTTCCTCTTAGAGCACTACTGAAGCTTAGGGACAGTGTAGACAACCGCTGTCCACGTGACCGTGCCACTGGACAGACGTGCATAATCCCCAAAAGTACACGCATCCTCCCACCAAGACCTTCTGTTTGCTTGGAGTAAATAGACCTTACACACACACACACACACACACACACACACACACACACACAAAACCAACGTCCTCATGAACTAGAGCTTATTTTAGCCTATGAAGATATACAGATGCATAATCACATACATATATATGACAATTTGAGCAAACCCAACACTTTATTTTTCAACTCAAAACTTTCATTCTTGTCATTTGCCATTTTATTTCTGACTACTTGAAGTTTCTATAGCTTTTCACATAATGTTATCTGTTTTGAGGAACTGTAAATAGTAAAACAACAACAACAACAACAAACAAACAGCAACAACAACAACAAAAAAACCACACACACAAAGGGAAATCTTACCTAAAATCAAGCTTTCAACAATGGAGAAAGAGCTCAGTGGTTTAAGGCGTTTGCCACCGCACCTAAACACTGACTTCTGTCTTCAGGACGTACATGGCAGAAGGAGAGAATCAACTCCTGCAAGTTTCCTTTGACTTCCATATACATGCACAACAGCTTGTGATGGTTCTCTCTGTGGTCCTCCAACAGCACTGTACCATCTGTGTTAGCCAACGGTCTACCTAGGAGAGTCATAGCCTGGATCAAAAGTGAAGAAGAGGGAGAATTGACAAAGGTAAATTCTTGGTGTCCATTCAGGGGACGTAGACACACAGTCACTTTAGACATACACAGACAACATCCGCCACCTGCTACATGCCAAGTGGTAGGAAGGCTAACAGAGGACAGCGTCAAGAGCAGTGGTTCTCAACCTTCCTAATGCTGCGACCCTTTAATACAGCTCCTCATGTTGTGGTGACTCCCCCCCTCAACCATAAAATTATTTGTGTTGCTACTTCCTAACTGTAATTTTGCTGCTGTTATGAATTGTAATGTAGATATCTGTGTTTTGATGGTCCTAAGCAACTCCCTGAAAGGGTCATTGGCCCCCTGCCAGTAAAGGGGTCATGACCCACAGATTGAGAACTGCTGCTTTAAAGAGAGAAAGCCATAGTAAGGGAGACCACGGATAAGTTAACAATAAACATGTTATCCATGCCATTAATGATCACAACACTGGTCAATAAACATAATCTCTACTTTGTGATGATTGGGGGGTCTCACTGGCAGCGGGCTCAGATGAATGGCAAAGAACATTGTCCACACGGGTTTGGATCTTGAAGGTCTTACTAATATCTCCACCTGGTGGGTTGCTTATGATGAAGAGATGTGGTGACCTCTGAAGTCACACAGAATGTGCTGAACCGAGCTATTTATTGGTCAACTCAACAAGCATTTATCACTTTTCCTGTACCAAGCATGGTAGTAGGAGTTGGAGAAACCAACAGGAATCCAGCATATCCATGCCCACAGCTACCTGGGAAAGCGAGCCTGAAAACAGATGGCAATTAGCGCAGTAGATGAGGGTGTTCCTGGGTACAAATGACCTCATAGAAAAGGGTTCTCTTTTGAAAAGGAGACAATGTTTTGTAGAATACAGAAAGCTAGAGCTAGAGCTAGTAGAGGTGTTCCCCAGGAAGAGAGAAGGAGAGAAGCAGTCTAGGCTGAGAGGATGCCTACAAAGGCATGCAACAGCAAGATGGTTACTGCTATCACATGATGTCGGAAGGCAGCTGGCAGAAATGAGTCGTGGAGGCAGATCAGCCACCTAAGGGAATATGTGGTTGCACAAAGGGCTTTCTACTTTATTCCTTGGACAAGGGGGACCCAGACAGTTTACAAGAATCTAACCAGAGAGTGACTTCTCGGTACATAGAACTTAACCGAAAGGAAAAAGAGCCTGAAGTTCCAGAGAAACCCAAGGGCCGTGACCTTTGCTCTTCCACTTGGCCTCTGGCTTCTGCGCTCCAGGACACTGTGATATGGGAAGAGAAACATGTAGCATTTTCATCTCGCAAAGGTGATAGTTCAGAGAATGAACACGCCATGCATTTGTGAACAGCGAGTGCACAGTTAGGAGGCTGGGGTAAGTCCCTCACACAAGTCCCCAGGTATTTTCTGTCCTGGTCGCCCGTGGGCTTATCAAGGGCAGTTCTGCCAGGCTCTTTGTGCCTTTTTCCACAGACTCTAGGGCTGGGGGGCAGAGTCTTCTTTTCGAGGCCTGTTCCTCTACTGTGTGCTGTTTTTTTCCTAAATCTAAGACCTCCTTTCCATTTGAATTCATCTCTTCATTTCTTCTCTAAAAACAGTCCCATCCACTAGTGTTTTCAATAACACGGGCCGAACACTTCTAATTTAAAATGCTAAATCAGGAATGTTCAAATTTTACATTTTTTGAGTACTGACAGAATAAGCGAAAATGACAGTCACAGGCACACTGAAAACAATGTGTGAAATTACCTCCACGGGGCCGAGCATGTGTGAAGCCTCAGCACCTACAGTACAATATTCAAAAATGGTCATCATGCTACTTAGATATATTTGAAATATAAATGATATACATGCGATGTTTAAATAGTAAATACTTAAGTTAGGTATGAAAAATGAATGGATTTCATGGTTAAAGTAGGATTTCAGTCCTCAAGGCATCTTTATTAGGTATATGCAAATATCCTAAAATAAAAACAAAGCTAAAATACTTCTCAAGGTCTGAAGATAAGGAATACTCAACATGCAACAACAAAGTATTTCCTATGTATCAGACATTGTGTCCATTTCTCAGTGTGTATTAAATCACTAGATTCTCATCCAAGCCCTCTGACATGAATGGTGTTATTATCTTAATTTCTTCAGAAGAGGAAGTCACTGCTTCCCAGGGAGCACACCACTGACTAAACTCAAGGGTTAGGTTGTGCATATGTACTATTTGAATACTTAAGTTTGTGTGTGTATGTGTGGGGAGGTCAGAAGACAGCTTGCGGGAGTCAGTTCTCTCCTACCGCGTGGACCCTGGAGACTGAGCTTAGGTTATCAAGCTTGGCAGAGAATGCCTTTATCCACCGAGTCATCTCACTGGTCTTGGAGTTGATTGTTTTAATTATCTAAATCACATGCTACGCAACTGAAGAGATGGCTCAGTGGTTAAGAGTACCCACTATGCTTCTAGGGGACCTGAGTTTGGTTCCAAGCACCCATATCAGGCAGCTCACAACTACTTATAACTCTGGCCCCTATGAGCACAGGGCATATGGGGCATATTTTCTCTCCCTCCCTTATTAAATAAACAAATAAAACATGTTTATAAAGAATCTGCTGCACACGTCACAGGCTGTGCTAATCAGTTCTCCTTTATCCAAACAAGTACTTCAGACAAATCCGCTCACTTTTTTAAAAATTGGTTTTTAATTGGTTAATTGGTCTCTCTGTGTTAGCTTTGCCTGTCCTGGACTCGCTTAGACCAGGCTGGCCTCGAACTCACAGCGGTCTGCCTGCCTCTGCTTCCAGTGCTGGGATTAAAGGCCCGCACCACCATGCCTGGCACAGTTGCTCACTTTTAAAGCTTCTGGTGTGGTCCATCATGGGCGGAACTCTTTGCTTTGTGGCCCCTGTGAGGCAGAGCCGAATGTTCACCTCATTTTATCTAGGAAACAAAAGAGAGGAAAAGTGAGAGGCCAGGGTTCCACAGTTTATCCTTGGGGGGGGGGGGGGGGGGGGCGGTAAGCACAACTCCATCTCAATAACCTAGAGCCCTCGCATCGGTCTCCACCTCTTAAAGGCTGCACCATCTCCGAGTAGCTCTCACAAATGAGCTTCAGGGAAACATTTAAGGTCCAAACAATAGCACCCCTACACCCTGCTTTTGTGTTTTTATATATCCTGTATTGGCTTAATAATTCTCAAAACATATTTGGAATATTGGAAGTTTAATAGATATTTTCTTATAGTCATACTTAATATGTTTCTTAAGGATTTCTTCAGGCTGGAAAACTTACCAGGAATTGGCTCATTAAGACTTCTTCCCTCAAATACTTAAGATTGAAATGAAATCTTTTCTGCCAGGTCAGCAATAAGAGCAAATCTAATGTAAGACCTTTCTTGATTTAAAAACAAATCTAATTACATTAACCTTTTTTACTTTTTGTCTTGTCTTTAGGTCATAGGTCATCAGTCCTTTTTGGGAGAGAGAACTGCTTTTCATATTCCCCAAAGCTTTTAAGGAGAACGTAATAGAAACAGAAAGTGATGGTTTTAAAACATCAGCTCAGCATGTAAAGACTTAGGATCTGCTTACTGGACAAATGAAGAACCCCTGACCTTACTCAGCCTTAGATAGTTTCTGTCATTTTTCTTCTCTCTCTCTCTCTCTCTCTCTCTCTCTCTCTCTCTCTCTCTCTCTCTCTCTCTCTCAGTCTAAGCTTTATTTTCAGAAATGATTAAGATATTTTAAAAAAATAGCTGGTTCTTAGCATGGTACGGTTTTGAAACATGTGAGCCAATCTTAGAGCGTTATGGACCTGTGGTGTAATTTTTTTCTCTTTATGACTAAAAAAGATAAACATGAATGTCTTAGAATTAAATATTTGAGCAGAAGAATTTATTAGGTAATTTAGCCAATATTCTTAAGTAAAGGGCCCTGGAAGGGAAGAAGAAGATGGATGTTCACCTCAGCAGTCTCTCCTAGTTTAACTTTGTGTGTGTGTGTGCGTGCGGGGGGTGGGCAGGGAGATGAACACTCAAGTCAGGGGTGTGCCTGGAAAATTGGAACCTTGCACTCCCTTCTACATCCTGAGCTCCGTTGGCAACAAACAAATTCTATTTCAAAACTGTGGGCAATATTATTATGGAAAGTAACTGTTGGTTGATTGCTAGCTGTGCCATTTTGCGATATGCCCAAAAGTTCAGGTAGCATGTTTTGGAAAGGGGATTTATCTCTGATTCTCAGAAAAGAAGCTCTCTGCCCTTTCCCTCTGCGCATCAGGGGAGGGTGGCCTCCTGGACGCTGACACACTCCACAGCTTTCTGTGTCTCTGGTCCTTTTGCATCCTGCCTGCCAGCTACACTTAGGCTGGTTACAGAAACTTCCAGTTAGGTCTGTAGGGTCGTGGGGTCGTGGGGGAAGTACCACGAAGACTGGCTCCACAGGGGCCTCGAGCAGGCTTTTTCCCACCCAGGTCCCTAAAGCGAGGACAACCTGCAGCTGCCAGAGGTCTAACTGCGGACCGCTAAGAGCGCTGGATCTTGGGCTCCAGAAAGGATGCGCCGGGCGAGGCTGCAGGGCGCGCGAGCGGTCGGACGGGGGAGCGAGAGCCAAAGCTTGCGGAGCGCAGCCGAGCGGGTACCGCAATCCCCGGCGCCGCCTAGGAGGGAGGCAGGGAAATGTGTGGAAGGCGGAGCCTGCAGGGGGCGGGGCTATTGGAGGCGGGGCCTGTGGGAATGAGGCGAGTGAGGCGGGGCTTGGAGGAGGAAGGAGGAGCTAGAAGAAGCAGTGGTCGTAAGGGGGCGGGACGTATGGAAGACTGAGACTACTGGAAGGGAGGCGGAGCTAGTGGAGGTGGAGCCCAAGTTCCAGGGACGTGAAGCCTGAGCCCCAGAGAGGGTGGAGCTAGTGGCGTGGAGGCGGAGCCTGAGCCAAAGAGGCGAGGCCTACCTTGGGGAGGCAGAGCCTGAGCTCCAGGTAGGCGGAGCTCCCAGTGGGGAGGCGGGCGCGGAGGCGGTGCCGGGGCGGGCTGCGCAGGCGTCCCTTGCACCTTGTTGATTAGTCAGTGCCGGGAGCGCTGCTATGGCGTTCCTCGGAGCCGCGGCTCCTCCTCACTCTGTGCTCGAGGCGGAGGCTAGGAGGGGGCCGAGGAGGAGGAGGCGGGCGGCCGGCCGCCGCAGCTGCAGAGCCGGGGCCAAGGGAGGCGGAGGCGGAGCGGGAGCCGCCGCAGCCAGCCGGGCCGTCTGCAGTGCTCCCCTGGCTTGAGGGCGCGGGGCGCCAGCCATGCCTCGGTGTGGCCGCTGAAGCCGGGCGCCGGCGTCCCCGCCGCTGTGCCTCGTTGCCCGGCTGCCCGCGGCGGGAGTGCGGAGCCGCCCGCCAGCCAGCGGTGGCGCGGGCGCCGGAGCGCGGGGCCCGGAGGAGGCGGGGAAGATGGACCCGGCGCCCTCGTTGGGCTGCAGCCTCAAGGATGTGAAGTGGAGCCCAGTGGCCGTGCCGCTCGACCTGCTGGTCAGCACCTACCGGCTGCCCCAGATCGCGCGGCTGGACAGCGGTGAGTGCCTGCGGGGCGCGCGGGTGCCAGGAAGGGTGGGACCTGGAGTGGGGGTGGGGGTGAGTAGGGGGGTCAGAGCTGGCCCCTGGCCGTCTAGTTGGCCCGCCAGGCTGCCGCAGCTCTGGCGCGTTGCTCTCCACTCCTCCCCAGCAGCAGCCGCCGCCGCCTGAGAAGTGCGAATCAGAACCCTTGCAGTGCAGTTAATAAAGACACCTTAAAAAGAATCAACATCGTGAAAACCTGCAGCTAGTAATCTTGGACGCAATCTGGGAGCCCTGAAGTAATCTTAGACAACTTTCTAACGAAAATAATTGGGCTCTGGGTGTTATCTTGTTTGGGGTGTTCTCTCCAACCAGCCCTCCCTGTGTCCGCCAAGAAGCTGCAGATTTCAGAGGGAAAGCTCCCAGGTGACCCAGTGAAAACGACCTCTGTCTCTTGAAGACCTTTTATTACAGCTGTTTATACCAACAACGAGCTGTGTACAGAAAATATCTTTAGCAGAAGTGATGGTATGTTTAAGGTTAATTATTAGCTTAGCGTGCTTCCAGCTTAGAAAAAAAATTTAAGCCACTAAAACACATATTGATTTGCAATCTGAGCTCTGAACCAAGAAATGCCTGTATTTCCTGAAACTGACCACAAGAAAACAACAAAGAACCACCTACACACACACACACACACACACACACACACACACACACACAATTTTTCTGCACTGTGACATCTACAAACAAGTATGTAGATGTGTTACTGGCAGTCAAGGGGACACCTTTGGGTTTGAGAGTTGTGACACTGGAGCGGGCAGTTTCAGTTGTGTCTGTTTTTCACACTATAACTTCACTAGGTTTAGCTTCATATGACTGTAGGTTGTAGGAAGTCTGCTCTGCTGCTCTGCTGCTCTGCTGTAAGGGGGGGTGGGGGGCAGGCTGGCAGCAGGCATGCACATAGACAGAGCTGTGGCCACACACAAGCCAGATCAAAATAGGTCTGAGCAGAGGGATGCTATTCCTCCCAGCCACTGGCACTTGCTTCACTCCTTGTTTTCTAGAGTAAAAGAGTGCTTCACATGAGATGTGTGCGTGCCCCCAAGGAAGTCTCATGTTAAAGAGAATTAACACAGACGGAAGTCTGTGAAGGCTGGAATACATTGGCATGCTTGCTGTCCCTGTCTGATTATTGTCGATAGTTGTGGTGAGCACTGGGAATAAACTAGGAATGAAGTGTGTGATGCTAATACTGTTGAGTCCAGGGGAGGACAGATGGCATGTTGAGGCATTTCTGCTTGGCAAAGTGTGTTGTGCACTTTAATATGTATTTGCAGACCTGTGTGTGTGTGTGTGTGTGCGTGCACGCACAAACACACATGGATGCACACGTGCATTTTCATTTCCTCCTCCACTCTGTAAAATTGTATGCTTTGGCAGGTTGTGAGTCTTTACCTTTCCATTTCCAGACCTTCCCTCATCTTTGCAAACTCTGCCAAAACTTCTTAGCTAGGCAAGAGAGCATTGGTGCAAGTGGTATGAAACTCACGCGGGCTTCCTCTAACTCAAAGTGCACAGAGGCCTCAGACATTACTCTTAGTCTTATTATCCACTTATTCTATCCCTGTCATTCATTAAAAGGATCTGAATCAGCACTGAGCTCACCCCACACTTCTTTTCAAATTAGGATGTGGGCTGCAAGTCTTAACACTGTGTCCTTTCAAGGCCTGGCATGGATTTGATCACCATGTATAATTCTCGTTCTTTATTGTAAACTCCTCTTCTGGTTGCCACTTGAGAGTCACTTCAGCGCACTACATTCATACTTGTAGCCAGTACTACATTTTATACCCGGTTCCTTCATTAACCGCTACCATCTCCTTTTGTTAGCATAGATTTTAACAGCTACCTGATATTCTATGGGAATGGCTGCAACACATATCCACTATTGACGGGCGTTAAATTGTAATTATAGCTACTCCACTATTGAAGGATGAACATAAAGTTGTTTCTTCTCCTTCCTCTTCCTCCTCCTCCTCCTTCTTCTTCCTCTTGCTATTTGTAAGTTCTGAGATAATGAGCATCCCTGTACATAGGCATGTTTTGGGGGTAAGAATGCATTCCTGCCTTGCTGAATGCACACGAGACTCTTTAAAACTTATGATACTATTGTCTTTGCTCTAGAGATCAAAGATTGGTTATACTCATGCAAGCACAGGCATTGTGGGAATACCACTGGCCCACATCCTCACTATAGTAGGACTCTTTGTTTACTTCCTAAATCCCTGCTAATCTGATGGGGGCAGGGGACAAGTTCCTTTAACAATTTAATCTGGGTAGACTTTAAAAGAGCCAAATCACAGATTCATTATGTGTCTGTGTGTCACTGCAGTGTGGAGGACAGGTTAAGGACATTACTGCAATAGCTTCAGGTGCCACTGGGAAACGCTCAGGATTTACAGTCACACACACACACACACACACACACACACACACACACACACACACATCTCCTAGACATGAAAAGTAGCCATTTTCCAAATCAGCTGTTTTAAAAGAAACCAGAAAGAAGTTGAAAACCGTGCCACAAGTTGACATTATGCTAAGTGGAAGATTGATGGGGGCTGCCATGAGGCAATCCTTGGAGTTCGTCAGCGTCAGCATTGAGCATTAGATGCCTGCTGTATGCAGGTATGTTTCCACATGGTGCACATTGTCTTTATCCCTCAGCAACCCTGCTTTAAGGATTTGGGGAGCCTGGACTCAGACAAGTTGAGCAAGACTCAAAATGAGCAGTGGGATTTCCAGCAGGTTTTTGTGCCAGGGAAGACCACTCCTTAGGAGGACTGCCCCTTAGGAGGACCGCCCCTTAACGCAGGCTGTGCTGCCTCCTCCTGAGAAAAGGGAGTGGGATTGGGTAGGTCTGACTTCTGCTCTAAATAGCCTCACTGTCTCTGAAAGCTTGAGGACCAGAAAGTCAATATTTTTAAAACCGTGTAGACACCGAATTAAGAGTTGGCGTCATCCATCATATTTAGATGACTTTTTGCTTCCCAAAGGAGGGGCTGAAAAGGGAAGAAGGGAGGTTACAGAAGGGAGAAAGAGTTGGGAGAGAGAAGGAACTAAGTGGTGTTTGGGGCTTACATTTGTAGCTTCCTTGTGCAGTTACTATTTTAAAACTATTAACTCTACAGTACATGAAGAACTTTCCAATTCTTGGCATGAGCCAGGCCAATTAGATGCATTCAGTTTGTTATGTGCAATGATGAAAATTTTAAATTACATTTAATTTGTCGATTTATTTGTGTGTGTGTGTGTGTGTGTGTGTGTGTGTTTGCACAGGCACACATATCACAGTGTACATGTGCATGTTAGAGGACAACTCATGGGAGTCAGGTCTTTCCTGCTAACCATGTGGGTCTGGGGGATGGATTTCAGGCCAACAGGCTTGACACCAAGTGTGTTTACCCACTGAGCCATCTTGCCTGCTCTCCAATGAAGAAATTTATCTTTGAGTGCTAAATAAAAAAAAATTGGTGAGACTTCCTAGGTTTTGCCCCCAAGTCTTTCTGGAAAAGCCAGAGGAAAGGCCTGTTGTTCTCCCTGGGAGAGCTGATGGGCCAACTATAGTGAGCAGAGGCCAACCCCAGTTATTGATTGGCTGACTGTCAGGTATTTTAAATGGTTGTACTCTTGTAAATCGTTTTTAGGATCAGATTCGGTGAATTCATTCAGAACCAGGAAGCGGACAGAGAATGCTAACCCCTGCTCTACTCCAGCAGTCCCCGCTCAAAACCAGGTCTGAGGGAAGCTGCCTGCCTTCTACTGCGTCTTGCAAAAAGTCCTAAAGATCTAATTCAGAGTTTTATTCCCTCTCTTCCTCCCTTCCTCATTCTTTCCTTCTTTCCTTCCTCCCTTCCTTCCTCCTTTCCTTCCTTCCTCCCTCCCTCCCTTCCTCATTCCTTCCTTCCTTCCTCATTCCTTCTTCCTTC
>OU015744.1:62562405-62573028 GCA_907169655.1 Acomys percivali
TGTGTGTGTGTGTGTGTGTGTGTGTGTGTGTGTGTGTGTGTGTGTGTTTGTATGTGTGTGTGTCTATATGTGTGTGTATGTGTATGTATGTGTGTAATAGAAAGGAGTGGGGGAGGAATCGTAATTTAAGAGGGAGTTTGCAAGTTGTACTCTCTTTAGACTCTATAATTGTGCAGTTCTGTTATTTTTGGTACAAATAAGAGGCACACTTTTGCACACTACTCTTTTTGTTGTTGTTGCTTTTCTAGACAGGGTTTCTCTGTGTAGCCTTGGCTGTCCTGAAACTTGCTCTGTAGACCAGGCTGTCCTCGAACTGACCGAGATCCTCCTGCTTCTGCATCCTGAGTACTGGGATTAATTCTTAATGTGTAAGTGTTTACTTTCTTCAGACTCCATAGTGACTCACTCTATTCGTTTTTAAACACTTAAACTTCTCACATTTTGTTACATCATTGTCATCCTAGTTCTATTTAATCTCACTTGCAGAGGCTAGAGTTAAACCTTTTTAGAAAAGATGCAGGAGAGTGTGGTTCTTACCTCAGCCTCAGAACTCACAGGGTCTATATCAGTCTTCTCTGAAGCTTTGTCCATTGCATTTGTCATGTGTGAACTTTCAGCACATCCTCAGCCCTGGGTTCCCTGATGCACTGCAGGAAATTGGACTAATGTGTACTTAAATGTTTTATTTCCTTCTGGGTTCGCACTTCTAAGCCGAGAGCAGAGATTTGGACCTCTCATCCCATTGTAGGTCGCACAGGAATGAGTGTTGATGTCCCACTGGATAGATCAGAAGTCCGAGTCAATGGCTCCATCCCAGGTGTGTTGGGAGTGTATAATGTATACACATGTGTGTACACTTCATTCTTCACCTAACAATCTTCCAGCAGGCTCTGGGCAAGGGGAACATCTTGCCTCGAGAATCTCTCCCTTCCTGCTCTAGCTCAAAGGATTTAGAGACTTGAAAGTTTTCCTTGTATATATATCCACTGTGTGTGGTACTGTGTTGCATAAAGTCATGTTCAAACAAGCGTGTATTCTATAATCTTTCTAAGGCCCTGACTTTTCACACTTAATTCTCAAAGACACTGCCTATCTAAGATTATATTTATATGCATTGGCCTAATGGAAAGGAATTGGACATATGAAGCCAGCATAATGTTTGCTGGTAGGTCATTAAGATTTAGCTATACTATTTTATCAAAAGCTATTTGCATTTTTCCACGTGTTGTGGGAACATATCCCAAAACGGACATTAACATATGCGTTGATTCTAAAGTACTCATTTTAAGTAGAATGTGCTTTATAATTAATGGTGTGGCATAGTTTAATCAGTGGTGTTTATTCTGTCTTGGTTGTTGTAAAATGATTATCTTACATCTGGGATGTCAACATACCAGATAGCATGAGTTATAGTTATCCTGTGGAATGTCTTTCACTCAAGTCATCCAGTGCTCAGAGCAAACACCTGAAACAAGGTGTGAGCACCACAGTAGAGGGTAGGATGTTATCCAAGCTGAAGTCCAAGGACTAGTCCCTGAACTATCCATCTCTAGTGGGGAGTGCTATAATGTAGATCTGGGGCGTCTCCCAGAGGCCCTCTTAAAGAGTTAGGCCTCAGCTTGGTGCTGGCAGGAGGTCATGGAAAATTTTAAAGGTAGGGCCTAATGAAACTACTTCAGGTCTCTGTGCTGCGCCTTTGAGTGGGATCCTTTTTCTCTCCTTTGCTTCCTGGCTACAGAGTGAATGATTTTATTCACTGTGCGCTTGCGCCATGATGTGCTGCCTTGCCATGGGCCCCAGAGCAACAGGGCAACCAATGAAGTAAATTCACCGAAAGTGTAAACAAGTACAGCCTTATGTTATAAGTTAATTATATCAAGTAAGTATTTTTATAGTAACAGGAAGCTGACTAAGAGGGAAACTGTTAGGTCATGTGTGTGTGTGTGTGTGTGTACACATAAGTGTGGGGAGGTCAGAGGACAACTCTTGGGAGCTGGTTCTCTATTGCTACCTTGTGGGACCCAGGGATCAAACTCAAGTGCTCAGGCTTGTGCACAAGCATCCCCCCCTCCACCCCCAACCCTATCAGAAGCATCTTACCAGCCCAAGGACTCCTTTTGTGGCATAATGATAACACACAAACATACTCACAATGTAGTCGAATGATGCTCATCCCATCCTGAATAAAGACGTGTCTCTATCTAAATCCCTTTTTATGTTACCTTACGTAGATAAAATCTTTGCAGAAGTAATTGACAATCACGAGATGACGGCATCCACCCAACTGGGCTATAAAACCATAGTAGGCATCCTTATAAGAGGAAGGAGGAGAACTGAAAGGGATCTGGGATGGAGTAGGCAGTGTGGCCATGGTGGCAGAAATGGGAGAGATAGCTATGTAAGTCAAGGGTTACTTGGTGCCATTAGAGGTAGAAAACATAATTAGAACCTTCATAGGAATATGATCCTGTTCAGTAAGTTTGGATTTGGCCTCTAAAATGGGGAAGGGATAAATTTCTGTTGTTTTAGGCTACCCAGTTCATATTAATTTATTACAGCACTCCCCCAAAAACTGCTGTGCCTTATGTGGACACACATGCACATGGACACACGCACGCGCGCGCGCACACACACACACACACACACACACACACACACCACAAGTTTTGTTGGCCTATAGTTAAGTAAAATGCTAGGTTTTTAAAAATAGCAGTTACAAATATAGAAGCACATAGAATTTACCCTAACATCCATCAATAGGATATGTGAGTAGGAGATTGGTATGTGGTTTACACAATGCTATTCATTTACAAACTGGATCACGGGCCTGCTATCTGATACACACAGTCAGTACCAAGAGCTAGGAGCACAGAGATAAACAAATGTGGAGCCCATCCCCGCGAGGCTCGCAGGCCTGCTAGCTAGGTGGTTCTTAGAAGGTTAAATGTTAACCTGTAATAAAGAGATGGCAATGCTTCATCTCAGAGGTCAGTTAATTTTGCCAGGGATTTTTCAGAAAGCACCATTTGACCAGTGAGCTAGTCATTGAAGTATGCTTAGAATTCTGCCCTGTTTAGAACAGGCAGAATTGTATCCCTGACCGAGGTTCAGAGCAGCCAAAGCCCAGGCATGTGAGAGAGGAAATAGGAAACGACGCCCCACAGACAAGTTGGAAACAGATTTTGAAGAGCTAGCGTACAGAAGTTTGGATCTCACCTGTGGCTGCACGAGTAGCCGTTCGTGCCAGGCTCCCTTCCAGAACACAAGTGACAGTGGACGCATTGGAGTCCTTAACTTCGATGAGCTTCAGTGTCAAAATCGCAAATAGTGCACTGATCCTTCTGATAAAAGCTAGGCAAGCCGCGCAGCTCAGAAACAAGCTTCTGAATGTAGTTGGCAAACTTAGAAGGGCTGGGAGTGCAGGAGCTATCTAGATTTAATTTTCATGAAGACCTTTATCATCATCTTGGAAAATCATTTAGAACCATAAAAGGCCGGTGGTGAGAAAGAATATTTGGAAGCCATAGGATTATATAATCGAGAAAAGTGGCCTTTAGTCCCAACCACGTGTGGAGAGGCATGCAGAAGGTGAATGGCACCGGCTTGCAGGTGAGTCTTGTCGGATGAGTGTTTGGTGCCAGTGCTGAATTAAAGATGACCACACATCAAAAAGTCAAAAAGTAGGCTGCTGGTGAGCGCTAACAGCAGACAGCTGCGGAAGGTCAGTGTTTTCAAACAGGAAAGGTTCAGCTGCGGGTACAAGAGAAAAGTGAGACACATGGTAGCTTGTGCCACTCAGAATTCAGTCCCCAGCGCTTCAAATAATTGAGTAAAAATTAAGCGGACAAAATAGCACAGGTTTATGTACTCCTCACAAACTGACTACTCCATGGCCTCCTCCCTCCCTCCTCTCACTGTAGGTCTCAGGTTGGCATCGCCATTAACTGTATGTCCCCATTGTTGAAGCAGGAGATTGAATAAGCACATCTCACTTGGGGCCCTTAAAGCCTCTGCCTGGAAGTGATCTACCTCGTGTCCCTGTTACATGTCACTGTTAGTGGCTGATTCTCTGGCCGCACTTAACTCTCAAGAGTCATGTGTCAAAAAAGACTCTAGTGTCTGCTGTGGTGGAAGATAGGGAAGACAGCACAGTTACCTGCAGCCATGCCGACAAGTTTTAGGGAATACATAAACAGTGGAGAGTTTGCATCTCGAAAGTCCAGGGGCTGGAGAAATGGTGATAGGAGATTGAACGCAGTAGTCACGAGTAAAGTGAACATACCAACAAATAACACTGGGCAGGTGTGAATAGACCCAGCTCAGTCCAGGGTTAGCAAGCTGTGGCTACAAATGCTCTAACCCCAAAATCCTCTGTTTTGTAGCAGCTGGCTATAACTTTAAATTTTATCTAATGGTTGCCATAGGGTTGAATGAATCACTTAAACAGAATGTGGCTTTTGTAGACTCAAATTGCTGACTGGCATGTAGTGATTTAAAAGGTGGTTTTAGATTTTGCAGTAAGATCCCAGCCAGCTTTTTCACCCCAGCAGAAAGATGATGCGTTGCAAAGGATAGCTACTGTAAGTTGGAACACAAGGTCAGTTATATGTTGATTGATACCAAGATTGCTGAGTACTCAGAAAATTAGAATGCCTTCACTTTTTTTTCCCCTGTCTCTGCCTCAGACAGCAAGATAGGCTTATCCTTGCTGTAATGATGTTCTTTTTATAGCTTCAATTACTGGCAAAGGGAGGTAGTTAATAGCAGTTTTCCCCATTGGCTGAGGTTCAGACATAAGACTTGCATTTCCCATTCTCCATTCTCTCGAAAGGTTCTTACATGTTTGCCTTCTTGACCTCCAAAGGGGGTCTACACTCCAGTATTCACGTTTAAAACTTTTTGTGTGCACATATGTAATTAATTACTCTCACCAAATTAACTCCCCTTCCTTCAAAACTATGTATTTATCAGAAAAATGAAGAAATAGGCCTGGCCCTATGGCATGCCTCCTTTTTATTTTTTGAGGCAAGTTCTCACGTATCATGTAGCCCAGGCTAGCCTGAAACTCACTCACTCACTCACTCACTGTGTGGCTGAGAGTGACCTTGAGCTCCTGATCCTGGTTAATGTGGTATCAGGAGTTGAGTTCAGCGCTTCCTGCAGGTTAGACCAGCACTCTACCAACTGAACTACATCCGCCAACCCGTCGTTATCTTTTTAATGGGAGGCCTGAAGTGGTGTGATAGCAGGAATGGTAAAATGAGTATTCCAGGTGAAACAATCAATGTTTTCATCAACTTTGCATTTTCTGATAGCACTATACTATGAGTGATTGAGAAAAGTGTAAGTAGGAAGCTAGCTTTTACCTTCGGTGCACGCACATATATATTATATACATTAAAGATTGAATAAATAAACAGCCATAGAAAAAGGGTCCTCCACCAAAGGATTCACATGAACACAAAAAAGGAAAATCAGTGGTTAAATACTACACGATGAAGCTCATAGTTATCACAGTCATCTACCAAGAAGGCAACTGGAAACAAAATAGATATTATAAAAAACACAAATTTGGCTTCAGTCCAGTCTTACTTTAGAATGGATCAACATACCTTGCCAATGAGGAAGAAATAATGTCATCTTCATTTATCTCCATTACATTTAATTTAAACTTAATCTCAATGTTAATATTTTCCTGCACTTCAATTGTGATTCTTCATGAACAGGATGAACACAAACAATTCACTTTTGATGCTTGGTGCCCAGTGTGTCAGTTTACTCCAGTTCAAAGAAGCAGAGAATAGGGGCAGGTCCCTGACCTTGTCCCTGACACTGCTGACATGTGACCTCCGTGACCTCCATGTTTACTGATAGGGCTGGCGGTAAATTCGCCCACCAGCAAGGCTCTAGTTCCTGTTCTTAGGATCCACTGACCCACAAAGGCCCTCAGAAATCCTGATACTGAGATGTTGATTGAGTGCTAATTAATGTATTTACATTATTAAAAAGCTGCCACTAGCTTAAGAACACGCACTTTTATGTTCTTGACACCAGTACAGAAAACTGTGAAACCAAACAGTTGTGTTTTCTCCAAGATGGCTAAGGCACTGGTTTTCACACCTGTGTAGTACTTACAATTCATGTTTATTTATTAAGGACTGACTATGGTGCTGGCCATGGTTCCGTTTGTATTCATGATCTCAGTTACTTCTTAGACCAGCCCTGACACAGGGAGTAATTTGCGGAAGGTCGTGTAGCTGGAAAGTGAAGTCAGTGGCTGGAGGCACTTTGAGAACCCAAACACAGCTCCAGCCTGCCTCTCCCAGTTCTCACGCTGGCCAGCATCCCTCCCTATTCGTGCTGCACTGTGCAAAATAAGACAGTTTGTTGTTTATTGTCTTCATGAAAAAATTGAACCCTCTCTAGGCAAAAGGACCAAAAATAAGTCCGATCTCAGTAACTGATGGAGAGTACCACAAGGATCCCATAGAACTCTTTGCAGAGGACAGGAACGGAAGTGAACACTGAGGATCCAGTATCCTCCCACCCTGTCCTTCCCAGCAGGAAGGGCTGGACGGTAGCACCCAACAGCAAAATAACGAAGAGGTGGAAGGTGGCATGTAACAGTAATAATAGTTTTCATTTTCTTGGCTTCTAAAACACACATTCCCAAATTGTCCCCAACGGTCTGTATATGTGCATGTGTGTGTGTACATGCATGTGTGCATGTGCGTGTGTGTGTGTGTGTGTGTGTGTGTGTGTGTGTGTGTGTGTGTGTACATAAACCCATATGTACAGTAATACCCTTCACTTCCCAAGGGATGAGACTTGAAGAAACTCTGGCTGTCTTTCCAGTGAGCCCTTCCCTCTAGTTTCATGTATCATAGCTCAGACTCGTAGTCAGATCCCTTCTCTGACTGGGGGGCAGTGTGCTTTATATCACAGAATAAAATAGCAAACACTGTGCCAATCAAGCAAAAACAGGCTGGTACCAGCAGGAGTGACAAGAACCTGTCCCAAACACGCATGTGATCACACTTGCCTTCTAGTTTCAGTCAGCAGCAAATTCTTCCTGTCCTAAACACATCTACATCGTCACAACATTAGTGGTGATTCTTGACCAGCTTTTTAAAGCTGTAAGAAAGCAGCAGGTGGACATAGAATTCCTCCCAAAATTTAAGAGTGTTCATAGATAGACTTACACTCCTGTCTGAAACCAAGGACTCAGACCCTAGGCTAGAGTGCTTTGACTCTGAGGGACGTGGATACCACCTCACGATGGGCTAAGTCGCCACACAGTAGATGGTCCCAAAAATGGAAAGGCTTACCGTATCTATTTTCACTTGGTTATTTCGCAATGAAGTCTTTATTAGATAGCGCTCACTGAATAGTGCCTTTATCGTATGCATGTTGAGTGGTATTAGCAGAGCCCTGTGACAGGAGTGCTAATGAAGGCTTCTCAGGGTTGGGGATAGCTGGAACCAATTCACACCAGTCTGACCACAAGTTCCTTAAGTACTCCCCTACCAAACAGCAGCGAGGTTGTCGTAAGTCTGAAATTAGCACCTGGGGTACCTAGGCTCATGTTTACCAGAAGACAGCCACTTGTACCCATGCTTTCTACAGATGCTTTTGCCCTATAGCAGCTATGAACAGAGATTATATAATCCAGTAATGGAGTCCACCAAGCCTAAAACCTTTACCAACCTCTCACTTGAAAGAAGTTGACCATCCCTCATCTGAAGTCATTTGTTCTTAGCTACGTAGCTTTAGTGTTCGTTGATATGGATGATGGTTGCATGTCTGCTTGGTTGCAAGGCTGACAGGATTGTATATGAGTCTCACGTGTACTCACTTAATATATGATAGGTATGGAACAAAAGAGATCCTGAAAGATGCCCATTCAGGAGTACAGTATTACAACCCCTTATTATCTGTGTTGCTATTATCTATTTGTGAAGTGGTATAATTTTACAGACCAGGCTTTCACAAACCCTCTCATGGGATACCTAGACGAGACAAACTCAATTATTTAATGTAACACCACAGAGCACAGAACCATAGAGCCAGAGTCACCCCATTTGACGCAGCAAATTGTGCAATTCCTTGAGTCATCTCTGTTTTTATTAATGTGACTGAAAACCTGTAGAAATCAGTTGAGAACATGCTTGCAATGTATAAGTCAAGTGGAGGGGACAAAGAAATGCACAGCCCTACCTTCAGGAAATGTTAAGATGTAATACTTTGTATTTACTACTAGATACTACTAGAGTTCCTTTTTTTTTTTTTTTTTAACTGTTGTAGTAGATTTAGAAGATTGAAGAACACCTGAATCTATAGCCGTCTTGAAAGGTAGTCATTCATCATTTTTTCCTTTTGTCATCAGTCCATTGGTGTAGGAAAAAGCTGTGTTGATATGCTAGCACTGCTGCACCCATTGGGGGGTGGAGCTTGGGAGGCTCAGTGGGAGACACTCCATTTGGGAGTATGCTTAAGGCCATCGGGTTTCCTTCTTAGCAGAGGGAGGGGGGGAGAGGGGGTGGGAAGGAGACAGGGAGGAAAGGAAGAGTGTATTTGGCAACTTTAAAGACTTACTTTTCAATAAAGCCAAGGAAATTTCCTTACAGTCTGGGGTGAATGAGGGTATACCATAGGGTTGTGGATCACACATTTATTCGATGAGTGCCTTCGATTAATAGGCTTTTAAATACACAAAAGGAAAATTTGAAACTAGAGAATTTAGCTGAATGTGTGATGCGGCACAGAACACTGATCTTTATTAAGGCTGTCTGTATTAAATTCCAACGTGAAAAGAAATTCTTAAATTTGGCAGCAGATGTTCTCATTCAGAGTCTCTGTCGAAAGCCTTGGAGGACAAGTTAGTGGAGTTGATATAAACGATCAGAAACCCGTTTACTGCTTGCTGAGTGTAAACCAGGTGATGGCGGCGGCATGGTGGGTGCAGATACAGTTAAAAGCTGCAGAGTTGTCTGTAGCTGGTGTGCTCTGTGCACACAGTGCAGCCAGGGCTATTTACAGCTGTGCCGGTTGAGCCCTGAGAAGATGGGGTCAGGACAGTGCTTAGGAACACTCACCAGGGCTAGACTGCTGTGTGCTCTACACACCGACAATTTCATTATCTCAGTGGTTTGGGAATTTAATCCCTACTTTTGTGCCTAGAATCCTCAGGAGAATTGCAGGAGCTTGGGGGATAGCGTCAATGGAGCAATGACCAGCAGCCTAGGAAGCCTCACAGAGGCCATGTTGCTGGGTCCACATGACAGGAAAGTGGGACACAGAGGAAACCTGCTGCTGCTTTGTGCACCAACTTTGTCCATTTCTGTTTGTTTGGGAGGTTGTTATTCGAACCAGTCAGATGTGGATTTCAACCCTCATTCTCCCTAGTCCCTGTGAGAACCTGGAAAGTCAAGAAGCTTCTGACCTTACCTCCTTTCCTAGAATGAACGGTTCAGCATCTCATTTTGTCCAGGATATCCCAGTTTGGATCTCTGGTGCCAGTGGGATTGTTTATAGTGCTCCCTTTCCCTCTCAGAAGCACCCTGGTGCGGCTGGAGAATGACTCAGCAGATGAAACACTGACGAAATGGAGTCTCAGTCTCCCAGGTAGAAGCTAGAAAAATGTGGCAGGCATGTGCAATCCCAGCACTCAGGGCCAAGATGGCTTCCTAACCTCCCAGAATTGGTAAGCTCCAGGTTCACCAAGAGGACCTGCCTCAATATAGTAGAGAGCAACTGAGAGAAAGTCAGATGAACACAACACACACAGGTATATGCTTGTGCGTGTGAGCATGCATACATACCTCATAGACACACGCAAAAAATAGTGTCCTGGATTGGACAATACATAGGCATCCTGTTTATAGCAGAGAGAGTGGCTGCATATTTGTCATGTTGCAGAGATGGAATTACCATAATGTGAAAACGAACAACACAACTGTGTTTATATTTCCGGTGTAACCTAGCTCTGCTGCTGAAATAATGTGAGTCTAATTTTATCCTATTATTACCTCATGGAACATCTTTGATAGATGAGTTTAAGTTAATACCATATGGCTTGGTTCTGGGTTATTATATTACTAATTAAATGTTTGGGATTTACTAGGCATTTCACACGTTTTAGACTGTGGACATAATCTGTCACCAACAGTACGATGATTCACTGTAGAGTCCTACAAAGCAAGGGACATTTTACACACACAGTTTGGCTGTGTAATCTGGAAGTCTAACCTTCAGCCAATCAAGTTGACGTCATCATCTTTTATTAGATTTCTTGTCTTATTCAAAGGCAAGAAATTACTAATTCATGAATTCTAGATATTACCATATGCCATAATTTTGACAAGACTTTCCCATCCATTTTCTTCTCTTGGGCTGCCTGTCTCCTGCTGACACGGGACATGTGCCCTGGAGGAACACACACCTTCACTTGGGTAGCTGATGGCTGCTGCACTTTCCCGGTGTGCTGTTGTGCTCATAGACTATTGGTTTGCCACATAATGAATAGATTCTCTTCTGTTCATGAGAAAGACTCAGAGGGGTCTGATGACCTGTTGGCGTGTGTGTGTGTGTGTGTGTGTGTGTGTGTGTGTGTGTGTGTGTGTG
>OU015744.1:62577118-62592685 GCA_907169655.1 Acomys percivali
TGTGTGTGTGTGTGTGTGTGTGTGTGTGTGTGTGTGTGTGTGTGTTTTGCCAGAGGGAGTCTAACAGTGCGTTTCTTACATACAATTCTACTTTATACTTGTTAAATTGTCTATTTGAGTTGTTTCAGATAACCTTTTACTCTTGGGCCCACGTAAATAAGACTGCACTGAAAAAAAGGCATCTCTAAGACTGCTTTCTGTTCGGAGCTGACTTTTCTGTTCAGCTGTCAATGCCCATGTTTTCCCACACATATGGTCCTCCCTGCCATCAAGGGCACTGCTGATAAAGCATTTCTTGGGAATGCTGATGCTGCCTCCAGGACTTTTGTCTACTGACACCCTTTCCAGTGGCTTCATAAACATGAACACACCATGACTGCCGCCTGGCCAGCAGTGACTGTGACATGCATCCCAATCTGAGAGAGTCATTTCAGAATCAAAACTTCTAAGTGTAACATTACGAGAAGGAAGGAAATCCAAGGTCCAAGGTTCTTCACGTCATCTTTAATACAGCGCTTGCCAGGGTGCTTCCTGGACCCACTGTTGGCAGCCTCACCCGTGCTCACTATGGGTCATGATAATGGAACACTGTGCGACTCGTGAGACTGTGAACTAGGAAACATCAATAACTGTGGGTTCAGAAGCCACGATACCATGGTGGAGAGAGGTGCCCAAAGCTCTTAGAGCCGTGCGAAGCCGTGGGAGCGCAAGCACTTCACTTCTCAGTACTTCAGACAGTAAGCATTCTAGTGTCCGCCTCAGGGGTTCTTAAATTTCATAGTTAATAACTATAGCAACTTTAAGATGCTGCTTATGCTGGCAAGTGCCTCTTGTGTCCAATCAATTAGTAAACAAATAATAACTGGTAGTGTCGGGAAGTAGAAAACACAGCATGAGAGGGGAGGTCAGCCAGCAGAGAGGAGAGTTGCACAGAAGCTTAGGAAGCGGCCCTCTGGCGCCGGGACCAGACTCAGAGCCTATCTGCCTAGTGGAGGAGCCTAAGCATCTGAATCCCGAATCCTGTGGGCTTTGCCCAGCATGCCTTGGTCCTGGTAGGCAGTCTCTGTAGGGGAGCAGTCTCCTGTTGCAGTCCTGCTGGAGGAGGGAGCTGCAGTTGCTGCTGCTTGTACCCATGCCAACATTCTCACACTGACCAGAGCAAGGCTTTGCTGCTTCCGAGCCTGTCTCACTGGCTTTGCCATTCCGTGGGTCCTTGACATGCTGTGCCTATGTCAACAACACGCATTCTCTTAGGGGCGCTGTCTGCTCCCCAGAGGGGAGTGTTCTAAAGTAGAGTCTCTCCTTCCTGCTGGAGGCGCCCAACCCTGAAATCCCATGGGGGAAATGAAGACTAGAAAGCGGAATGCAGAACTTAGACTTTTGTTTATCTAGTACGTTCCCTATGCACGCTATCTGTGTGTGTGATACTGGAGTCTGACGGGGTGGTGGAGACCACAGGAAGGTACCAATTAGCCATGGTAGTTGCTAAGGCTCCAACACCCGGCACTGCCCTTGCTTAGCTGTGTCAGCAACCAACCTCTACTGTTCTTACTCAAAATAAACCCCTTTTAAAAAGTAGGACCTGCTAGAGTGTGATCAGATGGTGGGGGAGGAGGCCTCTGGGCACCCTCCTCCTAACAGAGGTCTAGGGGAGGAAAGGGCAGAACAGGGAGGGAGGGTGGGAAGTGGAAGAGCGAGGGCAGAACAGTCAGGATGTAATATGAACAAATTATAATAAAGAAATAATTTTTTAAAGTAGGTCTGTCTCTTGGCTGCTAAGTTTCTGTTGCAGCTAAAGCATTTCACCTGCTTCCTCGATGTCTTCTGCTCAAGAAAGGACTGGGACTAAGGACAGTCTGTAGGGTTGTAAATCCACTGGCCTCCCAGTTGGAGCAGTTTTATAGGACTAGAGTAAGGACTGTAGGACGAACTACTCCATCAGAAGTCAGCTGACGCCAGCATGTGTGGGAAGTTTCTCTCTGTTTAGCTGCCTCCTTGGAGCTCTCATCTGTGAGCCAATTGCCTGCTTACCTGCTCTCAGCCTTTCCTAAGGCCATGGTTCTTATTCTCATGCAATTCTGGATTGTATGGGCTTTTCTCCCTCCTTTGGATTCCTCTGGGAAAGAACTTTTTTCTTTAAGTCTTCTTATTAACTATCAAAAGTGGCAATGATAAGGCCAAAAAAAAAATGGGCTTTAGAGTTTCCAGGGCCTGGCAAGCTTTCACATCTCAGTTTGGTGTCTGCCACATAGACGGGGGAGCGGGAGGTAGGATCTTGTGGAAGTACGTCACACGTCCAGCCTTAGCCTCGGAGCCTTGCCTTCAGATTTACTACCTGGAGAGGCTGACATTGCTATCCTGAAAGCAATCTTTGAAGATAGTAGAAATTTCACTTTGCAGATAAAGAAACCCAGAGTCAACAGTAGGGTATTTGTTCCTAGACAAAAGCAAAGATAGATTCCTTTGTGAACTTGTAGGTTAGCAGGAGTTCCTGGCATGAAGGCCTGACACCTTTTCTCCTGGACACTGCAGCGTTTGGAAAGACAGGGGAGCTGTCACTGCCCTGACCCAGCTATTGGATGGGTATCACTTGGTTCCTTTTTAATTTTTTTTTCCTTTTTGTCTTTTGGGGTGTTAGTCTGTTTCTTTCTTTAAAAAAAAAAAAATCTATTTTATGTGTATGGATGTTTTGCCTGCATGTATGTCTATGTACCACATGTGTACCCTAGTACCATTGGAAGACAGAAGAGGGATCTCCTGGGATTGGATTTACAGATGGTTGTACCATCATGGTGTGGGTGCTGGGAATTTATCCCAGATCCTCTGGAAGAGCAGCCAGCACTCTTAACCATCGATCCTTCTCTGTAGGCCTCGTCTGTTAAAGAGATTAGTTTAAGTTTTTCTAAGTAGAACCAGAGATCATCAACACTGCTTTGGGGTCAGCTTGGGGTGCCTCACTGAGGAGTGGAGAAACCATGAGTCAGAGTCATTCTCCAGACTGTCTACTGCCAACTTTGCCCCTGAGAATTTTAGAAGGAGCAACCGAGGCAGGATGACTCTCTAGCATGGGACCCCTCCGGTCACCTCGTATTTAAGGCCCATTGGTATGCTGTCTGTGGTTAAATCTGTGCTCAGGTTAACCTTCTGAAGGATAGTCTACCCGGCAGTATGGTAGTGCTTAGTGTAATCTCTTCTTTGATGTTTTTAGCCCCTTAAAGTCTACCTGCCCCCCAAGAATGCTGGTCCCCATTAGCTTCTCTGATCAGCCAGGAAGTTGCAGACTCTAGAGTGCATGGAATAACTCCTCCACCACCTGTAGGCCCTAGGTTGCCTTGTAACCTTTCCACTTTATCATAGAACTAGTTTCAGTCACAGTTTTATTTGTGGGCTTGCCAACCCCTGGCAGCTGGGAGAAGCATTGAGAGGCCCCCATGTTGCTCCTGTCCTGTGGCAGAAGGGCAGGAGGAGGCAGTAAGCAAGCTCCTCAGACATGGTCCCTGCTAGGTGACTGCAGAAAAGTAGCTAACACAAGTTCCCTGCCTCTATCTGCTACTATTCTCATTATAACACACTGACTGGTTGGTTGGTTGCCCCACTATCACTTCTGCCATTTTAATGATTACCTATCACTATTCGATGGATTAAAATCCATATATGAAATGAAGAATTACATGCTGTGTTACCATCACTCAATCCCTGTATTGTAGGCTTCGACTCCTACTTCATTTGGGGTTCTTTAATTCTTATACCTCCCTTCCAACCCACCTACCCTAGATAGGAGAGAAAAGAAGTTAATGGGAACAGGAGAAGTAGACCTTTTTGGACTTAATTCCTGTGAGCGATTCCCCTGGCATAGTCGGCAGGATTTCAGCAGACCAGCAGTTCCACCAAAGTTGCTGCTGGAACCTGGAACAGCAACCAGAACCCGGAGCCCCGAAGCGTTCTTTGGAGTAGTCTCTCTAGGAGCGTCTAGAAGTGGAGCGATGAACAGTCAAACAATACCAAGATCCCAAAAGCCCCGCCTCCTGTTTTGGGCTCATACCTATCTCCTCTCAGAGTCTGTACTAAGATGTGTTTCAGCTGGCAAAAACCAAGCCCCCGCAGGAGGTGTTTTGTCTTCTAGTGGATGAACATCACCTGCTGTCTCACAAGTGTTTCCCATCCCACACTTAGGATCCAAACAAAAACATGTTTCTATCCACCACATTGTATTCAAGGGTTGCTCTGTGTCCATGGTCAGCTGGGCACTGGCCCATGGGATGATGGCTCAGTTATTTCACAATAGCCTAAAAAAGAAAGTTTTATATTGAGTTAGATTGAAAGGTGACTCCTGGGTGAGCATGTACAACTATAATTAAGGGAGCTCTTGGTTTTGTTGTGTTGCATTTTGGTTTGATTTAGTTTGGTTTTGGGGTTTTGGTTTGGTGGCGCAGAGCCTTCACCCTGTAGCCTAGGCTGTCCTAGAACTTACCTTAAAGCGTAGGCTGGCCTCAAGCATGTGGCAATCTCTCTGTCTACATACCCCAAGTGCTGGGATTTCTATTACAAACCACCACACTGAGCATTAAAATAGTTTCTCTCTCAAACATCTCTGCCAGTGGGTTGGCGAGGTGGCCTGGCATTTAAGGTACCTGCTGCCAAGCCTGCTGACCCAAGCTTGGTCCCCAGAAATCAACATGGTAGAAGAAGAGAAAAACTGACCCCCAAAAGTTGTCATCTAATCTCCACATGTATACATGCACATGTGTACAGGAGGGGAGTGCCTGTCATATGAGAGAGTGCCTGTGTGTATATGTGCATACACACACACACACACACACACACACACACACACACACTTTGTAAATCTCTACTCTTTTGGTATCCCCTCAGGTATAGGTGCATGAAGAATAAAGAAATTTCTCATGCTTGAGTTGATCAATTTCAAATCTGAAATGTCAAGTCAGAACCCAGCATTCTTCTTAAACTGTAATCTGACTTTTCTGTTTTCATTTAAAACTACAATTCAGGAAAACTTAGCAGTGTGGATAGGGCCATGCACTCCAGTACCTCTAAGAAGGAAGCAGATTAGAGTAACGGAAGCTGTGCCTGACATGAGCTGCCTCAGCCATTTCGTTCCTGGAGTCAGAACAGTGAGGCTTGCTGCAGCCAAGAACCTGGTTTTGAATGCTGTCACATTTTACACAGTCTTAAGTTCTGACTGTCACTCTGAAGTTTCTTATCTTTTTTTCCTTTCCATTTTTTTTTTTTTCATTCCTAAAGTTAGGAAGTATGGGTTCTCCAAATTTAAGCTGCAGATATGGCAATTGCAATTGTATCAAGCACAAATTATATCAAGACAAATCATTATTTTAACTATTATTGAATTCCTAATTTTCCCAGTCCATGAACATGCTATGCCTCTTTACTTCTTCGCTTTTCTTTTACTTCTTCCCAGCATGTTTTCTGCACTTTTTGCTAAGTGTATACTCAACTATCTTTTAAGTATTATCAATGATATTATTGAAATTGGTGTCTGATTGTTCATTGCTAATATATAGAAATACGATTGACTTTTAAGAATAACCTTGGTATTCTTTAGCCTTTATCCACCAAGCCCTCCAGCCTGCAAGCCCCAGTCCCCTGCGCAGCTTTCCAGGCTTCCAGGCTTCCTTCTCTTAGCCCAGTTCCCGCTGCTGCCTCCTCTGGAGTGGATCCGCCACTTGATAAACTCCCTCCTTCATCTTCTTCATCTTAGAATGCCCAGGTTCAACTTCATTTTTCAAGGATGCTTTTGCAGGATATAGACTTACTGGTGGACACATCTGTTTTCACAGCGTAGGGAAGGCTCCTCTCTGGCCTGTATGATTTCTGATGAGAGCATCATTTGAGTCATGATTTCCCTGTAGGTAGCATGTCACCTTGATCAAGTTGCCCTCCGGTGTTGTCCCTCTGTGTGCAGTATTTGACTGTGGGATATCATTGCTTGGACTGCATGAAGCTGGCCTTTTCTACTTAGAGTTTTGACTCTGTCTTTTACTAGATTACAGGCGTTTCTAGTCGTTCCTCAATTTCTTTTACTACCCCACTATTTCTCCGTCCTCGGCTGTGATAACACAAATGTCATATCTGTTGATATTATCATACCTGGAGACTTAGGTTTTTTTTGTTGTTGTTGTTTTGTTTGTTTGTTTGGTTGTTGTTGTTGTTCCATTTTTTTCTTTCTGTTGCTCATATTAGAAATTTCCTGTTCATTTATCTTTAGATCCATTTGATTTTTCTTCTGTATCAGCTCTGAACTGTGTGTACTACACTGTAGACAATCTTGGTCCTTGTTAGTAGACTATACTCTAAATCAGTTCTTGAACTGTCTTAGAAATTGCCTAGGGTCAGAACCCAGGGTTGTGTACACTTTATGGAAGCAGCTCTCTGATGTCTGATATCCCTGATATTCCTGACTTCCTAGAATTCTTTTTTCAGTTTTCAGGCTAAAATGTTAAAGATGTTCTTTTTCCCTCTCTAATACACAGTTTCCACAATTGCATCCGCATCCACAGCCAAGCAAGAGGACAAGAGACAGCTCCACACACTGTCCCCTCCTCATGAAAGGGAGCAATATGCACCATCCCCTCCCCCTTCCGCATCCCCCATCCCCCACCCCCACCCCCACCACCACCCCTGCCCCTGGAGGGGAGCAATGGTCATTTGTCTTATGGTGTTGGAACCAAAGTTCCCTCCGTCAGGAAAATTATTACCCTTTGAAGTTTTGGGAACCTGATCAGCTGTGAAGCCCCACCACCATCACACAGACCAACTTACTGCTGTTGAATCTCACGTGTCCTGGAAATGCCGCCTTCTACATTCTGTCCAGGCGTTATAGCTAGATGCCCTGGTACACAAAGCAGACTGCACTGGGTCCAATCCTCACTCCCAATGACGGCTACAAAGGCCATGCTTTTCCTGAGCATCCTAAACATATTGAGACCCTTTGGCTTTCCATATTTGCATATTCCATCAACTCCAGTAAACATAGACCTTTTGAACCTACTATCTCTGTGAGAACAAATGAAATAATCAAAATACAGCACTTTTTGTGTAAGTCTTTCTTGTTACCACTGCACCACCAAGTCAGGAACAATTTTCACTATAGTCGGTTCCTTTCGTCCCCTTTGGTGTATTTCTGTAAGCCATTCATTTGTAAGACAGAATTTTAAAGATTGGATTTAACATCTTCAGGACACCCCAAATATCAGCATGCCAGCTCTGTCTTCGATCCCTTTCTTGTATCTGACAGAATGCAAAGTTGTCCTTCAGTGTCAACCATTTCTTTTGCTCACTGACTCCCTTGGACTCTGCAGAGCAGAGCTGTTTTCTGTTCTCAGGAAAGTTCTGGGGTACTAGCATAGGAGCAGCATTCTTGGCTGTGACTGGTAGTTGTATCATGAAATCTGATGTGTTATTTTCTTGATAAGTAAAAAGGACAGCCTTTAAAAAAAATTCACGTGACAAGGATCGTGTTTCAGAATTCAGATGAAAACAGCAGAAACCAGATTGTTGGCATGGCATGTCTTTGGTTTCATGTTACGGACCGTCTAAGACAGAGCATCATATCCATTCTTCTTTGCTTCCATTCACTAAGCTTGATGTGCAGAGAGAGAGAGAGCTCAAGTGTTTGCTTCCTCTTGGTTATTGTTGTCTGCTATCTTACAGGCACAGTGTAGGCCATGAGCGGTTCACATAAGAGCACACGCAGTTCTTCCGTAGCAGGAAGGAGTGAGCTGGAAAGAAAGGCCATTCACTTAGAATAAAGTTCACCACACTTGGATCACTGCTTTTCACTAGAGAAGTCAAGTGCCCTTGATCACCATAGATTAAAATATTATCAAAGAGCTAAGCCGGAAATGTGGCCTATGAACTGAAACCAGCTGGCTCTCTTCACTTCCTGTCCTCACAGCGTGAATTCACTTTTAGAAGTTGAAGTACCATGCTGTGGGGTTCAAAAATCTCACGGCAGCATCCCGAACTCAGGAGGGCCCACATCTGCTTTGAAGTGAAGGTGGCTGCAGCGGGAGCAGCACTTGCTTTGTTGGAAGTGGGTAGGCTTCGTTCCTAATGGCATTCCGAGATTGGCATCATTGACCAGGGTGCTGAAGTCATTTAAGAACTATTGACATCAGTCTTCATGATACACAGAATCCCAAGAGGTAGGTCACTGGCTCCAAAATGATGAAAATTAGTTCTACAAGGACTAGGAAATGAGTAAATTTCCAGTAGCCAGCATGGAATGGTGTGATCTTTTACTAAGCTGATTATAACGAATATGAAAGAAGTCTGACAATGAAACGGCTTAAATGGCATTCCTTGTATATGTAGATGCACAAAGTGAAAGTGAGGCCAGGCCTTATATTGGCAACTCTAAACTGGCTAGCTTCCCTTCCTCCCCACCCCTATCACTAAGAACAGGAAGGTGTCCTTGCCATCTTCACCTTAGAGTTGTATTTGCTTCATTCATCCATCCATTGAGTGCATGTTTAGAAGTCCTGTGTCCCATGATGCTCTTGTGGAGCTCAGGACAACCTATAGCAGTTATTTCTCTCCTACCAACTGAGTCATCGGCCCAGCCTCCTATCTTCATTCCAAGGAGTCAGTTCTGGGTAGGTGGAGGCTGTATTCAGAGAAGCATAAGATATATTGTATTAAATGCTTCTTAAGACCCAAACATTTGCTAGGACCTTGCAAATTATACAAAACAAACTTGGGCTGCTTCATCAGAAAAGGGAAAAATACAGAACTGCCGGGGAACCCAAGGGCACGGATGGAAGTGACAAAGACAGGACTGGCCTTTGACATTACACCAGGCTCTTATCATCTCTAAAACACAGGCTTGGGAATGGGCAATGGTGTTACCACAGGGAGGGAGGGAGCGAGGGAGGGAAGGAGGGAGGGAGGGAGGGAGGGAGGGAGGGAAAGAAGAAGGAAGGAGGGAGGCAAGGGGGAAGGAAGGAGGGAAGGGAAAAAGAAGTCTCATGATGTTTCAGATAAGTTTGCAATTTCCTGTTGGCCTGGATTCCTGGCTGTCTTTGGCTTCGAGCATCTAGCAGTTGGACCCATTCAGAATGGGCTGGAAGTCTGAGGATGGTCAGGGTTCTCCTTTAGGGTCCCAGATCCATTCCTGTGCCACCAGCTGTATCTGCGAAGCCGAGGTACCTTGTGTTCCAGGTTGTGGCTCAAGTCCCTCCTCTGGGATGAGTAGAGATAGGATGGTGGTGGGATTGAAGTACACTGGGCTCTCCAAAGCCATCCAGCTCACCACCTTATTTTAGTTAAAACCTTTCCTGACACGCTGCGTTCTGGAGCCTTACAAAATTCATCAAACTTGCAAGTTCATGTTTTCAACCATTTTCACTCTGAAGCAGCCAAACGGTTTTAATGGTTTTGTCCAGGTGTTTGTTGCTCTGTCCCTCAGAGATGGCAACATTTCCAATAGCTTTGTATAGTTTAAAGCTGGACTTCACTTCTCACTATACAAACTATCATCGTCGTTAGACCTCCGTACTGCGCACTTCCACATGAGGTCACGATCTTGCACACAATTACACTTAAACTGTACTAGCCCTCCCCTCTCCTCACTCCTCCTGTTGCGTTGGAACTTTTCAGACCTAAAAGACTTTAATTTTCAATTTTACAAAGTATAGCTTTAATATATCCACAAATGATGTGGCATTTTTTTTTGAAAGGTCACATTTTTTATGGTTGGAAGGAAAACTGGAAATATTTATGAGTCATTTGAATTGTCTAAGTAAATTTAAGACCAGATTTTCTATCCAAGTGCAGATGCTTAAACTTAAATGCAGAGGACCACTTATCTGCATATGTCTGATTTTAATTTGGGAGATGTGACGGAATGGAATAATACAATCCCTTGTTTCCAGACCATAGCCACAGTTCTGTGTTTCAGCACTGAGCTCTGGGTATCCACATCAAGTCAAATGAAGCAGGTGCCCTGGCTTTCTCTCCAGATCATCCATTCATTAACAGGGCGGTTTGGGGCTAGTTATTTCATCTCTTGGAACCTGAGTTTTTCCTCACATATTAACTTGGAGAAGGAGTTATATAACTGTTGACCTTTGAAAACAAGTTAGGCTCGTTCCTGAAAAATAATTCATTGCTGCATAGCATATGATTGCAACCATGTTTAGCTAACAATATATGTGTTTCTTGCAGACCATAGCTTCACCAGTGAAAAGTGTCTGCGTTGCTTACTTTGCAGTGTCCTCGAAAGCTTTGTAGTGCAAGTATATATGACTTTCCTGTCCTGGTGCTCCCAGAAGCTCCAGGGGCACATCGGGGTAATGAGAATAATAACACATTTATGAGTCCACAGATGAAATTGGTATTAACCACTCGGTGATAAACCGGTTGAGTGGATGAGACTGTGAGCACTCTAAGTAGAATTAAAAAGATAATTGCTATAGAATAAAGAATAGTAGTGATGTTTTTGGAGACATGAAGTAGAGAATGGAAATTGAAAAAATAAATCTAGGTATAGTATACAGAAACAGAGTCAGAATCCAGAACTGCTGTCTTGCGGAGCATAACTCTGTGGTAGGATACTTGCTTCTGGCATGTATGGATAGGTTCCTGTGTTCAATCCCCAGTACCACCTAAATACAAAACCAGAAGTAACTAACTATCTTGTGTTCCTTTTGCCTTAGATCCTGGGACTTGTATTTTAATAATAATAAAAACTTATTATTTCAATAACCTTGCTCTATCTGTCGGTCAAGGCATTTCACTTTTTCCTTGGACTTAAGAATTAAAAGGGAAAATAGTAATGGTCCATGAAAGGTGATAGAAGTAATGAAAGAATGCTACTAAGGCCCACAGGAGCCATGAATCATTAGTTCAGAGAGAAGCTAAAGGGATCACCCATAAAAGAGACTCCTGAGAAAGTGCTTGCTCACTGAGTGCTCACTCAGGAGAGCCTCTTGCAAAGAGAGGGCATGGAGGCTTAAACTGACTGACATCTGAGTCCTGAGGGAGGCGGTGCGCTGTTTGCATCACTGAGTGTTTGTTGACTTTCACTTGGCCACAAATCAGCGCTTGTTTTATCTCTCACTTCTTCCCTGTCCCCCCCCCCCTTTTTTTTTTCTTCTTGCATTTGTGATATAGGATCTTCCCACATAGTCCTGGGTGGCTCCCCTGGAACTTACTGTGTAGTCCGCTGTCCACAAGCGCACTGTAATCCTCCTGTCTCACTCTTGAGTGCTGGGATTGCAGTTACAGGCTACCACGTCGTGGTTCTTTCATGAGCATTAATGTCTGCTTTTCTCTAATTCCCCACTTACTGTCCCAAATCATAAGGTAGTGAAGAGCAGAAAATGAATTCTTGTGGCCATGAAATGAGAAGTTCTTTGACCTAGTGGTTTAGCAGACTATGGAGGCAGAGTTTCCCCTGAGAGTTTATGGATGGACTTAGAATCCTTGTTTACCTGAAAGAATAGCAAATTGCATTTGCAAACAGAATCACCTTCCTTAGGAACTATGCACAGTTCTTGGTTGGTAAGTCTCCAAACAAATGTGCTAAGAAATCGTGTTTCCTACCACCTACCGTATATGGGGAAAAAATTGATTTCTTAAACAAGCGCTGTTCAGTTAACAAGAGTTTAAAAGCTAACTTTATAGGAAATATACTCTGCACACTGGATGGAAGACACAACTGAGCAGTAACTAATCAATGTCTGCCAACCCACTGGGGTAAAAATAGTGGCGCAGGGAGCAGAGCGATCACGGAGTTGACCTTCACTCAGTCACAAACACTAAATTGAGAATGGTACAGAATTTTAAGTGCCTTTTTTCTTGGGCCTTGCTGTTGTGATCTTTCTTTAGAACTGCTCTGATATACTCTTCGGAAGGCTGGCCTCTGTGGACGTTCTCCGTGCCAAATTACAGCAGCAAACAAGGGCCTGTTCTGTTTGGTGACTGAGAATAGTGCCCGTCAGTGCTGTTTGACAACATGCTGAAGTAAGAGAATGTTAGGAGGATGTTTGACAAAGGAAAGTGGGCAAAAACGTTTGATGTTTACAAGGTCTGTTTATATGTACGTTGATAGGATCAGAAAGTCTGTACTTAAAGCTCTTCTTTAAACATCCTATGGAACTCACTGTGGAAAGTGGATGCTTTCATCTGGTTCTTAACATATGCACTCTCAGTAGAGTTAGCTCTATTCTAGAATCCAGTCTTTCTCCTTTCTGGTTTGAAGTGTGTCAGATGCTGGTAAGTTGCTTTATATTAACCGATCTCTCCCAGTCCTGACTGCACCCAGGCACACGCCCCTGGTTGTTTCTTTTCTCCTGTCTTTGACTTGTATCCTAGTATCTTATCTGAGGTCTAAGAATAAGTAACTCTGGGCTCCGTGAGATGCAGCCCATGAGAAAATTAAATTGTGTTCCTATATTTCTGTGTCAGGGCATATCCTGGCCTTACAAAGGTCAGAGGCATTTGGTGTTGAGAGGGGAAATAACTGTGAAATACTTGTACTCTATTTCAGTGTCACAAGGCAAGCATTTATCTTGCCTTTACTTCGTCGTAGCTCTTTAGCATATGAAAAGCCTCCTGTGGCGTGTTGAAAGCTGCTTCTATTTTTTCATGGACAGTCTGTAATATATAGTCAGGTGCCAAATAGGAAACAATACAGGATGAAGTAGAAAACTACTCTAACTTGGGGTAGGGGGAATTTCTTGAGTTAGAGGTCTTCCTTGTGTCTCCTTTGGATAAAAGATAAGACTTAGATGATGCTCCTTGTACCTGAGATGCTCCAAACTTTCCCAACACATGTTAAGCTTCTGTGTGTGTGATACACTGTGTCTCTAAGTATGTAAGCAGCATTCATGTCACACTGTGGTGATGACTTGTGATTGCACACACTGATAACAGAGGCTGAGGGAAAGGTAAATTGATACACATTCAAAATCTACAAACCCTCCATTGGCACTGATGTAACTCTCTTGAGCAAGATAAATGCTGAAGTCCGAAAAAGCAGGACAGTCATCACCTAGTGGTTAGTCTCCCGCTGAAGGGCAAGCGCAGGGTAAGCTAGGTCTGTCTTACACTTCATTTCCTCACAGGCCAGCACCTATGTGGCCTTTATGATTCATTGAACACATTTGCCATCCTTGGTCCTTAATCCCCAGGGCAGATTATGAAAGAGTACTCTCATGTGTCTGATTCGGAGACCCCATCCTGGACCTCCTGAGTAACTAGGAGCACACACTCAAGGTCAGGCTAGGCCTTCCACTCAGCAGGAAGACCAGCCCCTGTCCTGGCTTGGGCTTTACCTCTAACAGCTTTAAGAGCTGCAGTTTAAATGAACTATGTAGGTGTGTGTGTAATCTGAGCACCTCATTAGCTGTTGGAATAAACAAGTCAATTCTCCGAGGAGGGGGAGGGTGGGGCATGTGGGATGTGGGGGGAATGGCTTAGGTTGCACCTGAGAAGCAGGAAGCTGAGTTCTGGTCTTGCTGGTGTCACAAATCAGAGAAGTTTGCGAACATTTGCTCAATTATCACACAAAAACACTTCGGCTCTAAAATTCTCTGAATCCACATTTAATTGCTACTGTTCCTCTCAAATTTGTTGCTTAGAAAAAAGTCAGCGTTGTATGATCAGCCTAGATGTTTGTTTCTTCCAGCTTGTCACAAGCCAGAAACTCATAACCATTTTAATGTGTAGCAACAAAACCCTTTATAACAGCTCCTGACAAAACTTTCTCCCACCAAATTTTATTCTGTGTCATACCAGGTAACAGGAAGCTCTGCTCCTGTACTTAAGGGATGGAAAATGGTGCCTAGAAAGCAGACAGACATACATTAAAGTTGATACCAGGCACTTGGGCTGCTGAGACTTATGTTCTCAGCTTAGTGTGGACGTCAGGCCCCCAAATATGAGTTGCTACTGCAGTTAGAAGGACTCTGGGGAATGGCGCTTGCCAAGAAAAGGAAATGGTCCCACCTGTAGGATCGAAGGGCTTGTACCTGCCAGGGCCTCACGAAATATTTTCATACTTAATCCTTTGAAATGTTTGAGGACCAGGTTTCATTCGTGTGTGTGTGTGTGTGTGTGTGTGTGTGTGTGTGTGTGTTTATATGTATATGTTACTCCCATTTTATTCAGAACTGGAAATGACAGATAATAAACTATGTTTTCACTGGAGATTGAAGCCAGTTAAAATCCATTTGCTTAGCACAGTTTCCAGGAGCACAAGCCTTCCACAGCCCAGGCGAAGCCCTGTACTGTGCTCATCCAAAAGCCAGCTTCTCTCTTCTCCCTGCTGGTCACTGTTGTCACCAAGTAAAGCGAAGATGAGAGGAGTGTCAGCTACCCTTGGCTCTGTGACTCCATGTTAGTGCTTTGCACCTCCCGCCTTGATCTCTTCACCAGCAAGAAAGATCATGTCCGGCGAAGAAGAGTGTGCTCAAGACCCATCAGGCTTCTCTGTCCATGCTGCTGTTACAGTCAAGTCAGACTGGGACTGACTTGCAGCCAGCTTCTCTTCATGACAACAAGCTCCTAGCCTTTAACCAGCTTCACACTGACCTTTCCATCAGCAGGAAGTAGCTTGGACCTGGCATGGGAGTGGCCTAGGAGCGGCCTAGGGGCTTTAGAAGGAGATAAGGAAGCGCAGATCCCCCATAGAGCTCAGAGAGGAGAACCTGGAATTTCTTACTTGGCAGGTCAAAGACTTCTCAGGCCATAGCATTACCTTGAGAAGTAATACTCCTCCTCAGCTAGCATGGCTGGGTGGGGGGAGGGGGGTAGGGGAGGGGAGGGTAGGGGAGGGGTAGGGGGTAGGCTTTACTAGCCTTTGCCAGTGTCTGTACTCTCAGTCTAGCTAGCTTCTAGACCCTTACCATGGCTGGAGGTGGGTCATGGGGGCATTTCATACTGCACCTCATAGAGTTCGGACAATTTTATCCTGAAGAGAGAAAAGACATGATCAAGGCTTTGCAAGCAGGGTAATAATAACACACCAGTCTGCATGCAGAAGATTCCAGGAGCAGTGAAATGGTTGGAAGGTAGGCAGATGTCAAAAGCAAAGACAAGGACAAGGGATGGGAGGTGAGACGTAGTAAGAATAAAGATAAGTTACGCTGGCTTGATCTGCCTGTGCCTTTGTGTATACAAACCATGTGTTACACAAACCCGTGGGCCCTGTATTCTGAGTATCTGCATTCTATAGGGGAATAAACTGAAGCCCAGAGTGTGATGTTTCTTACTGAAGTGAACAAGTTTGACACGTGTGTAGCTTTAAATACACTTGCTGACAAAACAGCCAATGGTGTCATAAATGTGGATCCAGGAGTTCTATCATGAATAATGCCTTAGGATGACCCTGGGTACAGTTGTACTGTATGCTTTTTTGTATATCTCCTCAGAAGTATTTGTAAGAAGTTCTCTTAAATGGGTAGAATGAGTGTATAGCTCAAAATGTTGGCCTAGCATGCCTAAGGCTTTGGGTTCTCTCTCTCTCTCTCTCTCTCTCTCTCTCTCTCTCTCTCTCTCTCTCTCTCTCTCTCTCTCTCTCTCTCT
>OU015744.1:62592695-62603039 GCA_907169655.1 Acomys percivali
TCTCTCTCTCTCTCTCTCTCTCTCTCTCTCTCTCTCTCTCTCTCTCTGTGTGTGTGTGTGTGTGTGTGTGTGCGCATGTGTAAAGTAAAATGAATGTTGGAAAGGAAACTGCAACTTCAGCCTCAGCCTCAGCCTCAGTGTGTGCAAATGGGAGCAGTTTAAGAAGCCCCGTGGTAGTAAGGCTGTCATAGAGACAGCTGCACATCACATCACAAAACACTCATGTTTATGAAACCAATTAAGTTTTGTACGGCCCTCCTATGTCCAGCTTTAGATGGTACCCTTCACTAGTTAAATGGAAATGGGGAGGATGTACACATGGATTTGGCTGCGTGTGGGTGAATGCACATGTGTGTATAACCTACCTTGGATATTGTATGTGTGTGCTGAGGTGTGCATGTATGTGTGTGGGAACCACTGGCTGACAGGAGTCTTCCTCAGTCATTCTCTGACTTAAGGTCTCTTAATAGAACCCAGAACTCATCAATATGGCTAGCCAACCTGTCTCTGCCTCCTGAGTGCTGGAAATACAGATAGCCCCCCATGCCCACATGGCTTTTCTGTGATTTCTAAGAATTGGCACTAGGATGAGCCATCCCTCCAGCCCCTACAATTGTTTTTCAGACAGACCTCTCTTTAGGGTGGAGCTTACTAAATCTTATGGTCTGGCTGACCAGGGTGCCCCAGAAATACTCTGTCTCCACCTCCCCAGTGCTGGGCTTACAAGCACATGCAACTTTTCACAGCTAAAACGTAGTCTTCTGGGGTTGACCTCAGCTACTCATGCTTGTGCGATCAAGCACTGTACGGAGCCCTCTTCCCAACCACTGAGAGAGTTCTTCATGCTCTTTCCTCACCCAGAAGGTGTACAGTGTGGGTGATAGGTGAATGCCTCTAGCAGACATCTGCACCCTTCCCCCAGGATGGTGGTTAAGAGTCTAGACTCTAGATTCTAAGGAATAGTTAGTTCCTCGAAGTAGGTCAGGTATTTGATAGAACCAAAAGACAGGTGTGTGCACATTGACAGTGTTCATTTCCACCCGTGTCAGTGCCTGGCACTTTGAGGATTTAAACATCCTCTGAGCCCAGCATCCTCCCCTCTTCCGACCCCAGGCACTGCTCCTGTGTCTTCCCTCTTCCTGCCTGGAGTTGAAAGCTAGAGCCAAAAACAAAGCAAAGCAAGGAAGTCTTGCGGCCTAAACATAGTGTGCACAGTAGTAATTCACCAACTGTTTAGAACTTTGACAGTTATGCACGATTAGCTTTTAAAAAGCCAAGTGAAATGGTTGAAAATCACTTCAGGTTTTATTCTTAAACATAAACTAATTGGTTTTGGCTGCACTCATGTCTCAATTAGATTTATCTGATGTCAGGATTGTGTCTGTCTCCAGAGTTGGAGTGAGGCGCGTCCTGTTGGCTTGGCTGCAATGCTAATGAAACTGTCACCCTCATTTTCCCTCTCACCTCAGGCAAAGGAGCAAAGTTCTCAGATCATCATGACTCAAAGCATTAATTGATTTTGATTGATTTGTATGCATGGAGTCACTTTGAAAATTACCTTGTAAACATAAAGTTGTGCCAATAATACTCAAGTTAAATTCTGCATCTGCCATGAAAACTAGCTTCCCTCATGAATTAGCATCCATGGTAGGCAGATTTCTCAGATGGTCCCTTGCTCTTTGTCCTTTCGTATGATAGCACTATGTTATTATATATAACATATACTGTGTGTGTGTGTGTGTGTGTGTGTGTGTGTGTGTCTCAAATGGGATTGCATAGATATAATTAGGATCATTAATTAATTTACTCTAAAGTTAAGTAGTCTCCCAGCCTTCTGTTTTATTTTAAGTTAAGGAGTGTCTTAGTTTGGGCTGGTATAACAAAATGTCATAGACTAGGTGGCTTATGTTAGTGGGAACTCACATCTCATTGCTCTGGAGGCTGGGAATCTGAAAGCAGGCTGCCAGTATGGCGGATCAGGGCAGGAAGGCCTCTCATTGCAGTTTGCTGACCTCTCTTTGAATCCTTGGGTGGTACGAAAAGAACAAGAGAGCTTTCTGGGGCTCCTTTTATAAAGATGTTCATCTTATTTCTGAGGGCACCATTTTATTGCATGACCGTCTCCTCAAATCCATCAACCTAGGAACTCTCGGAGAAGACAGACACCCAATGCACTGAGGGATGGTTAGGCCAAGTGGACTGGACTGGTCAAAAGCCCTTTCAAAATCAGGCTGTTCTTTCTCTAGCAGGTCACAGACAGGAAGTCAGAGGTATTGAGAGCATGAGAGGGCTTTGGTGTGAGACAGTTGGCTGTGCTACTGAGATAGGGAGAGGGCTGCAGACAAGGCCTTGAGACTGGCCTTTGGCTGGGGAGCAATCTCTGACCTGTAGCCAGAAAACAGGGATGTCAGCCCTACAGATCCAGATGAGAATGTAGCCAGCCAACACAGTCTCATCCTGATAGATTTATCTGTGCTTGGCTCTCTAAGTGTCCCTATGTCCACTGCTCTTCCAGTCAGCCTTTTGTCTCCCTGATAGAATGCCTGAACAAACAACTTAGAAGAGGAAAGGCTTGTTTGGGTGCATGGTTTCAATCAGGTGACAGTAGGCACATATGGCCAAGGAGGATGCTCACCTCATGATGGCCAAGGAGCAGAGAGAGACCACAGGAAGAAGCAAAGGGCACCATAGTACCTTCCATCTAGAGTCTGCCTCCAGGTAACCCATTCAGCTATGCACTCATCGAGAGGTTAATGTAGCACGAAGTTAGCACACTCATGTCCTAGCCACCCCTCGCTAGCACCACCAGCTGGGGACCAAGCCTTCACTTCACAATGTAATTTTTTAGGACTCATATAACAGCCAAACCATAACAGTGGCTTGGTTTTGAGCAAAATTAGAACACTCTTCGACAAAATAACAAAGGAGCTCAGTGAGGTTTGGTAGGATGGGGCGGCATCATCACATTTACTGAGCCTGAAGCCATCTCTTCATAGTTGCCCATGTCTGAGAAATCTTTTACAATACTATTTAAATTTATCATGTTTAAACTTTGCATGTAGCAAAGTTCTATCCATAGTTGCTGACATACTTTCAATTATTCCAACAGACTTTTTTTTTTTAAGGCAGATGTGTACCAGGGTACTTAAGCACCCCACAGTGTGTCTTGCCTAACCTCAAGCCAGTTAGTCTGTGTTTCAGATCGGAAGTTCAGAAAGTCACCCTTTAGGACTAAGTGTCAAAATTACTTTTTCCTTGGTACCTTTGACCACAGAAAATTGTATTGATAATTTACAAGCAATAAAGTCGGTTAGGAAATATAACTAACCATAGTACCAACTCAATTGACATTGTCCAGTTATGTAATTTAATACTTGTAAACTTAAAGATCTTTTGTTTGTTACTGTATTGTGCATGATATACAGGGACATGCACGTCTCATCACGTGAAAGCCACATCAGAGACCAGTGTTGTGGAGTTGATTCTCCTTATGCCTCCACATGTGTTCCGGGCATCACACTGAGCTTGCCAGCCTTGCACAGCACATGCCTTTCATACCATCACCCACCAAGCGATCCCACAGCTTTCTTTTTGGTGTCCCTGTTGCCTAGTTTTGGTTTTGGATATTTATAAAGAAATCTTGTTGTTACTGTTTCATTTTCCGGTTGTGGTTTGAGAAGTGGCACCTCACCTGGGAATACCATGTACTTCCTGTCTCCCTTTATTTCCTTGTGACCTTTGTCTGTCTATAAAGTTTGATGTGACTTGTTTGCCTGTTTCCTTGGTTTAGTAGATTGTGCTCTTTGCATTTCAGTTTGTCAGCTGTATATATGTGGCAGCCCCATGTGTAGAGTGTCATAAAGCTGCTGTCAGCAAGAGCAGTGCAGCCGGAAATGAAACTCTTCCTCTGCTACATGGCATCTACATTATAATAAAAATAAATCAATAAAGATTAATTTTTTTAAAAAAATTAAAATTCATTAGATTTGTGCATTGATACTGGAAGCATTAACTTCAGCATCGACCTATGTTTCTTTAAATATGCGTGACGCTTTGCTTCTTTATATTTTGTTTGGTTTGCTTTCAAATGCTGGGTTTTGGTTTTCAAAATGTGAGCAACTTTTTTTTTTTTAGACCTGACTGTTCTAGACTCGCTTTATAGACCAGGCTGGCCTCAAACTCACAGTGATACACCTTCCTCTGCCTCCCAAGTGCTGGGATTATAGGCATGCGCCACTGTGGCCAGCTCATGAGTAACATTTTAAAGCTGTCAAGTATGTAGTTTAAACATTTTCATAAGACTGTTCCTCTCATGTAAGTTCTATGCGGTGAGCTTTGTTTTAAAATTGTATTCATTCGTGTCTCAAGTTATTTGTCATGTAATGAAGTTCAAGAGACATTTAGCAAAAGTTGAAACAAAACGACATTGGAAATCTCTGAAATTTAAGCTGTGACTCAATTTATCCATTTGAAATGAAATTGTTAGAGGGGTAGGGAGATGACTCCGTCAGTTAAGTGCTTGCCTGGAAAGTATGTGGACCTGAATGAATCTCATCCCAGAACACATGTAAAAGCTGGGCACAGGTGTAGTCTGTAACCCCCAGATGTGGGGTGGGGGATGGGAGTGGGAGAGTGGGGGCCTCTGGGGTGACTGGCCAGCTAACTAGTTTGCCAGCCGATGAGCTCCAGGTTCGGTAAGTGGAGAAGAATCAAGGATGACACCTAGTGCCAACTTTTGTCCTCCATACACAAGGGCACACTCATGTGCACACTACACTTGTTGGGTTTTTACACTGGCAGCAAATCACCGTTTTGGTAACGTGAAATAAAAATGTGCTCACTGCACCTTAGCAGTGCTCTTTCTCAGTGGACAAGGAATCCCCAGAATGTACTGAGCCAGACATCGGGGAGGGGCCTGAGGAAGAAAACACCACCAATCTTCCCGGAGCCTCCTGTCCACGTAGTGCTAGACTGGGACGCGTGTCTTTGCTATTAGTCAGTCCTGCCGGCCTCCTTAGCACGGCTCTGAGAAGGTAAGGCATTGCCCACAGTCACGTAGTAATAACAAAGCTACAATTTAGGACTGGAGAGACGGCTCAACAAGGATGATGAGCTCTCTCAGTTCTGTTGTTCTGTTGTGAGACATTGCCTCGGTTATTAAGGAGCACAATAGAGGAAGAGTCTCCTCACATCAGCCCAGGACTTCCACATGAACATGCACACACACATATACGCTTGGACTCAATTGTGCCCTCAGACGTGCTTATGTATGTGCACCACACTCACAGACACATAGAAAGCAAATAACAGTCACTTAAGCTCAAGCTATCTGTAAAAGCCCCTGGCTATTCCTGAGATGCCTCCCATGTACCACGTGGAGTCATCATATTTTCATAATTATCAGAGTTGGAGGGAAAAACTCTAGGAATGTGCCTGGTGATTTGGCCTTTGATGCCTGTGGAGTGTGGGGTGACACACATTGCCTGTCCTTGTGGGTCTCAGTTTCTGTGTACCGTTTGTGATGTGAGCATCTTCTTACACTGCTATAGAGCGGTGGTTCTCAACCTTCCTAATGCTGCAACCTTTTAATAATATTCTTCATGTTGTGGTGACCTCCAACCATAAAATGATTTTCATTGCCATTTCATAACTGTAATTTTGCTACTATTATCAATCATAGTAGAAATACCTGTAATGCACGCTAGCTGATATGTTACTCCTGTGAAAGGGTTGTTTGACCACCCTAAAAGGATCGCAGCCCACATGTTGAGAGCCTCTGTTATAGATGCAGACCATTTAAACTGAAAACGTGATCTTATTGATAAGTATCTAACCCAAGGTGGACGGGGTGGCAGAGCGGGCCTATCAGGCTTCCTGAAGCAGATCTGGCTGTGCGGTAGTGTGGTGGACTTTACAGCAAATACCTTTCTCCTGTGAATCTGAGCCTTTCCCCAGCGTATTCCGTACTACCCACTGCGCACTATGCTGGCTCATGGTTTTAAGTGTTGTAGAAATATGAGACCCACACCTGCTTACCTGCTGTTTCCTAAAACTTCCCTTTCTGTAGAATTCTTATCTTTAAAACATTAGCACAGCTTGCTATTTTAGAGTATAGAGTCTGGGGTTTGACTTAAGTATCCTAATAATTGGTAAATCTGCTGTTGGAAAAGGATTCCTTTCTCTGAGGATTTATTTAAAGAGGAAACAGTAGATGCCTGATCTTTCTTTTCTCCTTTGTTTCATGCATTCCTTCTTGCTTAGGTTTCACTAGGAAGCTCACTGAGCACATTGCTACCTAATGCTTTCACCAAATTAATCTCCTTTTCCTTCTTCTCTTAGAGTAAAGAATAAAATTTGAAAACAAAGTGCTTTTACTAGCTTAAATTCAAGATTATAATCTCTAGGCCTTTGAATAAAGTATTCATCTGAAAGCAGGACTCTAGGTGATGTGAGTTTCTTGTTGCTTGTGTAGGGCAGGAGAGAACAGTGGGCAAGTTCTCAGGTTTCCTAGGGAGGCTTAGGGTTGAGTGAGAGCTGGGTGCTTCATTTCTCCTTAGACTTATTTTATGTGAATATTGGTGACTTTATACCCAAGATTCTTTTCATTGAAGTGCATATATATATGCACCCACTGTGTTGTCTAGAAATCTTGTGGAATGTAACAGAGCAGAAACAGAAATTACATAGGGCCTACAGATCTGACTAATAATTGTCTAGGTAGGCACCCAAGGGCTCTGGTGTTCTGTGTGTGTACACTCAAAGTGAAAGTCTGTCTGTGAGCCAGGTGGTAGTGATTCACTCAGAGGCAGAGGCAGGCCGATCTCTGAGTTCAAGGCCAGCTTGGTGTACATAGTGAGTTCCAAGGACAGCCAGGGCTACACAGAGAGACCATGTCTCAAAACAAAAACAAAAACAAAACAAAACAAACAAACAAAAATACCACACACACACACACACACAAAAAAAAAAAACCAAAAAACAAAAAACAAAACAAAGCAAGCAAACAAAGATCTGTCTGTGGAGATCTTAACCTCTGTTTTTCTTACCTTCCTAAACATGTGATGCTTTTGATGAGCAAAGGAACGAGAACTCACTCTTTAACTAGTCAGCATGCCATGACAGCTTATGCATATTTAATCAGAACGTCTTTTCTGGGACTAGCGGGGGAGGGGGGAACCTTCCTGATTTGGTTAACATATCACCATAGACGCGCCTTCTTCTCTTTGAATTCTTGCATGTCCTCCAGAAACAGGGATCTCCCAAGCTTTGCACGAAGCTAGACTTTCTGTGCTGCAGGTTCATGGCCAAAGTGAAATTAATAGGAGGAACTGAACAGTTCCCATATGTTTATTTAATCTTAGTCGCAGTCAAATGAGATTTGGTGTGGAGCGGCCTTACCTTTCCATAGAGCTCACCTGGGGTGTCACTGTGCATCATTGTAAATGCCCCTGTTAGTGCTCACCTTAGAAAAGATGTCTGTATTTTTCATGGTGTTTTCTGGCCCAGGTTTCTTCTGTTTGCCCCTGCCCTGGGCTGAATTCTAGTCCTGAGTTTTCCTTGGAGCCTGAGATGAGATGAGATGGAAGTGATCACATCCAGGAATCATATCAAATTACATCTCTCAGAAAGAAAAAAGAAGAACAAAGCAAAATGTCTCCAAAGAAGGTCTTGGTGGCCACGTACTGTTAGCATTTTATTAGAGATTCTAGCTAGAGGCACTGAAAGAAAAAAATAGTGTCCACATTAGAATGGGGAAGTAAAACTTCTTCTGTTCACAGATAACCTGTGCTTATAAATGGAAATTTCTAAAGAATATGTAATGTTTTACAAAGTGTACTAGAACTAGGAAGCAAATTCAGCAAAGTTGCTAAATATAAGATCAACATACAACAATTAACTATACATCTGTGTGTTAGGAGTGGGCACTGCAAAATCATTTTCCTTGCAATGCTGTCAGAGTGTATTACCCATTCACACATCTAGCAAAAGCATTATAGGACTTGTACACTGGAAGTGTACATTATTGAATAAGACCAAAACAAATAGAAAGGCATCACTTGTTCATAGACAGGAAGGATTAGTGTTCCTAAAGTAACAATCTCCAAATTGATCCATAGATTAAACGGTTACCAAATTCACAGCTTGCTTGCTTCCTTCTTTCTTCTTCTTCTTCTTCTTCTTCTTCTTCTTCTTCTTCTTCTTCTTCTTCTTCTTCTTCTTCTTCTCCTCCTCCTCCTCCTCCTCCTCCTCCTCCTCCTCCTCCTCCTCTTCCTCCTCCTCCTCCTCTTCTTCTTCTTCTTCTTCAGAAATTGACAATTAGCATAGATAAAAGGTACACAGAAAAAAACCAGACAATCTTGAAAAAGAACGAAGTTGTCAAACTCAATTTCCTGTTTTCAAAACTTACAATAAAACCACAGTAATTGAAACGGTATAATATTAGCATAAAAATATGAGGCAGTTGGATGGTGTGGAAAGACTGGAAACAAAACCTTCCATTGACGCAGAAGTGGGTGTGACAGTGAGCATGAGGAGTTTGTGAAGAAAGAATCACCTCCGCAAAAGTTGAAATGGTCGGGCTTCTGAATAGCCGCATACACAGTAGTGCTTTTGGACCCCACCTATGACACACACAACATTTAACATGAGTTGTAGGCCTAAATGTAAAAGACAAAGCTGTGGAAGCACAGCCGTGGCTCTTCTTGACCTTGTGGTAGACAATGTTTGACTGTAGAAGCACAAGTAACAAAAGAAATAGTACACTTGACGTCATTTGAACTAAAAATTGTTGCACTTCAGAGCACAGTATCAAGAAAGTGAAAGATTCTACACAATGAAACATATTTATTTATAGCTTATGTATGTGGTAAGAAACTTGTATCTCAGATATATGTGAACTCAAGAACTGAGCCACCCACTGGGATATGGTCTCTCCAGGGCCCTTTCAAAACCTGGATTGCTCATTAGCACGCAGGGAAGATTTCAGAGCCTGCTGGTCCAAGGACCCCACTCACACATCCCTGACCTCATTGTCCAGAGGCAAGGAGTGACGAGCGTTCTCACTGGTCTCCAAATGATGACAGTGAGCATATAGCCTGGGGTCAGAACTGTGTCCCTCTGGGCTGCAGGGTCCTCTCATCACACACAAGGGACAATCAGACCGCTGCTCATTTTCGGAAATGATTACAGCAGGATGTCCACTAAGGCCAAAGGGCAGTGTTGTTGACTCTGCCTGTTATTTTCCCCCCAGAGGTGCACAAAATGACAATGCTAGAACCAGGCTACAGTGTTGAAGGTCAAGAGTGCTCTCTGTGGGTATAGAAATGTAAGAACTCGCATGTCCTTGGAGGATCGTTGGGGAATGCAGGATAGTACTTGTGACTTTTACTAGACGATTCTACAGCCTGACTGTGTTTGTCCAGGGTTAGGACGCTGCTTTGTTTCATTCACACATCATATCTGTCCCAAAAGTTTTTCAAAGACAATTCTCTTGACTCGGTTGATGTGTTCCCAAGCTCTTACCAAGCAGCCCCAGACATCGCTCCTGTGTCTGAGTGATGTTGATGTCAGTTCCCGCCTCTTCATTCTTATAACTCAGCCATTAGGCTGAGGGCGGTCTCTTCTCTTGCTCCTTGGGCTGTGGTGTCTTCAGTTCCCATTAAGTTTGGATTATTACCTGTACTCCAGTGATTTCCTGTGACCACATCCTTCCTGGTGGCTTTATAATTTTTCCTTCTTAATGGTTCCCTGCTAACTAGGTATTTCTTTGAGAATTGCCCTCCCTTTCTTTGGAGCCCCTTACTACCTTTTCAACGTAGGCAACATTTCAGTTTTTAGTTTTCTGATGGCTGTACTCTCCCGGTACAGTTGCTGTCACATGACTTCTTCTCCTTCCACACTCATAACCTTTTATTACATGGTTTATACGGTTGTTTGGGACAAACATATTGAAGGTACATTCTACAGTTTTCAAGCTGGAAGACAGTGGGACAGCTAAGACCTCATTCACTGAAAGTGTTCAACGGTGCTAATTACATCACATTGAATTATGTTCCTTAATCTATAGGATGAAATCAGCTGAATGCAGGAGCTGCCTCTACACTACCTTCTCAAAGGGCCGCGAAGTTTAAATTTATGCACACTGCTTAGAGAAACCTCTGGGAACAAGGCTTTTTGGTTACTGGGAGGTTGTGCTGATAGACATGTTGCATTAGGAAGGCTAACTGTTGTTGAAAGGGAACACTGGAGCTGCCTCTGTGGTAATGTTTCTCAGGCCGTGTGTGTGTGTGTGTGTGTGTGTGTGTGTGTGTGTGTGTGTGTGTGTGTGTGTGTGTGTGTGTGTGT
>OU015744.1:62603049-62619999 GCA_907169655.1 Acomys percivali
TGTGTGTGTGTGTGTGTGTGTGTGTGTGTGTGTGTGTGTGTGTGTGTTCAGCCATGCAACAGCTAGTTTGCCCAGACTGCTGGCACTGCTCTATCTTTGGTTTGTTCCAGGTGCTCCTGGAAATGAATATTTCTCATAGGGCTTGTGAACCGCTTTCATGGGTGTGGCCAGGCCAGGAAGAAGGCAGTGTCGTTTTTTTGCTTATACACCTTTGGCTAGAACTCAGAAATACGACAAGGCTAACTGCCAAGACAGTGAGGCACTATGCTCCTTTATATGCATGGGAAGCAGAGCAAACATATCTGCTGTTCCACCCCTGACATCAAAGGTGTTTTTATTTTTAAGTTGTAAGAGAAATATAGAGAATTCATTTACTCCCTTCCACATGGAAAAGACTGTAGCATCAAGTTTACACACAGTTAAAGTAACATCACAGTTTTTATTCAATAGAGTGAGAAACATCAAATACATTGCTGTCATTTAGCCAGCTCCCCTTTAGATGTTGGAAAAATAGGACAATTCACAACTATTAAATTAGACTTTAATGAGAATCAACAAGAAAGTTGGAGGAGAGATTCATTTGCCCGTAGTTGATATTTAACCGGACACAAGGACCAGCTTTTCATTGATTGAGTCTCATTGCAAAACCATTAGCAAATCAGATTATTTCAGTTGTTGCTTTATTAATCTGTCAACAAGTGTGTGCATGTCCGTCATAGTCAGAGTTCTGCTAGAGGCGCTGAGACCAAACTAAGTCATCCAGGAATAAAAGCAAACTTAGAAAAAGAAAATGGCTTTGCGCGTACGGTTCTGTATTTGCTACACAAAGACAGGTATTCTAGGAGTTGGAAGGAGTCAAATCAGTTTGTAGAGCAATAGTGCCTGACTGGCCGTTAGCTCTGGTGTGAAATAAGGCACCAGGAACAAAGAAATGTGAATTTGTTAATAAATTTAAATATATACTTGCCACAGTCACACAATTCTCACAATTGAGGGAATTATTAAAATCGCATGTGTTTGGTCTTGTCTCTGTTCTGTTAACGCAGGATATGTTCTGTATGACAGGAACATGCCCCAAACAAATCCAACATGGGCATATGTCTGCCTTATTCTTTGGCTTTATCCTAACAGTAATAATGAGAAAATGTGCTACTCATGAGCTGACAGATTTAGTAGTAAGAAGCATTTAGTCATCCAAGCCCACTTATTACAGAGTTGTTATTTTTTTGGTTTTGTTTTGTTTTGTTTTTTTCTTTCTCAGATTGTGTGATATTTGCAGCTACATCTCAGGACCTAAGTATAAACTCTGGACCCATTTCCATCTTACATGCACCTTGTGTCCCAGCCTGGAAGGAACTGTGCAGTATTTTTAGTTCATGTGAGGTCATGTGTGGAATTTTCCACTTGTGACATCATGGTAGCACTCAAAAAAAAAAAAGCTAAATTTTAGCACATTTCAAATTTCAGATTTTATTATGGGACTTCTTTTTCACTAGAGATGAATTAAAATATTCTATCTGTACCTCATTTTTCTGTTTAAAACTAAAAGGAGCATTTGACATACTTGTATTGTCCTGTGGGTAGTGCTGCATAACTGAGGGGGTCAGAACCATCCGAGTAATCCATACAGACCAAAAGATGCCTGTGCTGTAATTCAGATATACTCAGCTGTACTGATGTGCGAAGCTATATATATGTGATAGCTATAAGGCACATGGTAAGTTATAGTCCAACATGGAGCTCGGTATTAGACTATTTAAGAACACAGTGAAGGCCAAGGCCATGCGTGTGGCCTGTTGTGTTGCCTTCTGTGGGGTCTGTGGAGATACACTGCCTTGAAGAAGGCTTTCTTTATAGTCCTGAACGTCTATTCTCCTTAACCCCTAAAACCATGTTTCTGAAACCTGACAAATGCATAAGCGTGTCATTTCTGTGTTTGAGACTGTGTCTAGCTATGTAGCCCAGGCTGCCTTTAAACTCACTCTGTAGCCAAGGCTGACCTGGAACTTAGAATCCTTCTGCCTGAGGCTTCCAGGTGCTGAAAGGAACTGTCACCATGGCCCGGTGAGACAAACTTTTTAAATGTTTTTTATTAAAATTTTATCTGCATACTTACGCACATACATTTAAAAGTTGACCTCTTAGCTCTAAAAGAAACCACCTAAGGCAAAATGATTGTGACTTAAATCAATGAGATTGGGTTTAGTATTTAGGTAAGATTAGACTCAAGATGGAGAGACACTCACGTGGGTGGCGTTTGAGCAGGTTTTTAAGAACAATAGGATGAGACGTGGGGTCTAGATGTGAGAATATAAAGAGAAGAGTGCAAGTGAAGACAGGAGTGGGGCAAATATTTGAACAAAAAAAGAGCCTTTCGGGAGGCTAATGTAGAGCAGAGACCTAAGGCTGCAGACCCTCTGGGCTGCTGGGCCAAGAGAGGATAGGAACATCTGAAGAGGTGGGAGTGGGACCATAGGACACTATACTGTTAAGTGGTCCTGACTATAGGAATATGTAAATAAGTTAGAAAAGAAAAACATAAGATGGAAGGCCCAGAAGGTCACTGTGTCTATTTGGTTCATTCACTACTGTGCTGCAAGGACCTCGAACATAGTGACTCTCTGTCGGCATCACAGGATGGCTGCATGGCATATGATGAATGGCCAACAGAGGGGCATCCCTTCAGAAAGGTGTGGAAAATAACCTTAGACCAGGGGCCCCACGTGGAAATGTGCAACTGATGCCATAAGCTGTGTAGCTAAGGGGGTCCTGGAGAAAGGTCCCCCTTAGCTTGTAAATAAGAAAGAAGGGACAGGCTACGGCTGTGCCTTTCCTGCTTCTGTCATGGCTGGTGAAGGGGAGCACTGAGTAGCGGTGACAGAAAGGTGATTCGGTAGACTATTTTGTACCATAAGACAATAGGCAGAGGGGAAAGCTACGCATTCCTACATGTCCGGATCATAAATAATTATTTTTGGATTTTGAAATTGGGCCTTATTTTAAAGCAGACTTACTTTGAAGTTACCTAGTGTTAAATGAAAATATGGATATCTTAACAGGAGTGTATGGATTACTTTTAGGGAAACAAGGTCAATGCAAGCAAACGAAGTGTGTCCCAGAAGCATGTTAGCTGCAGAGCTCTTGCAGGATGATGTGTGCATATTGTAGAATAGAGCACCCACTTCCTTTATGCTTCTTAGTACTACAACCTTGAGCTAAATTTTAATACATTATACATAGTCGTGAAGCACCAGGGTAATGTCACATAAAGATGTTTGCTTTATGAATTCACGTAATTCCACTTCTTTATTAGTGACCTACCCTGGGATATTTTAAGTTATTGTATTATTTTATTTCCAGACAACTTTCGTGGAACTGACTTTGCCTAAAGCAGGCACACAGATCAGTTGTTTAAAAAAATAAAATACGACATAAGCTCAGAAATAGGCATTGCTTCCTTGCTACTTTATGGCTTCGAAAGTCATTCCGAGCCTCTTGCTCATGTTCACTCCACCAGCAAACTGCAGGGCTGCACATTAGCTTTTCATTTTGATGAACTTGACTGCAGTTGTTTGTTGGTGCCACTTTAGAGCCCACTGTGGAATAAAATTAAAACAGTCTTTATGATACAACAATTCACTTGCAGAAAATAACATTTTTGTTTTGTCCCTGAGTGGCAGTGCGCCCTCCCCCTGAGTTTCCCATGTGGGCCTCGGGGCTCCGTTTCCTCCCTTCATCTTCATCTTCTGTAGTGTCTCCAGATTCATGTTGCTGACATGCTGCTGTTCATTCCCAGGCTCCGGGAAGGCTCCCGTCTCCTCCAAGCCCAGCTGTCCATCACAGGGATGCCCCGTGGCTCTGTTCTCCTCTTAACACTTTATGTCTGCTGAAGGTCCAGGCCCAGCCTAGATTGCTTATCTCTTTCACACAGCATGGGTCTTGTGTTCCCTCCCACAAAATTACAAATGAGCAAACTGGGCTTCTTAAATTGACAGAACCATGTTGTGTTTTTTTTTTTTGTTTTTTTTTGTTTTAGATTTCTACCAACTCCTCCATTGCCTGCTCACAGAAATAAAAAAGCAGTACAAATCAAGTAGTAGGTCCAGGCATGGTGGCACATGGGCACCAACATATGCACACACACAAATAAGAAAGTAAATGAAAGAAGAAAGGTTTGGAGGACAAATGAGCAAGGGATGTCTTGACATTTAAAAAGCATGCAGACTGCCCCTCAGACATTCGTGCCCCTTTCTAGTACTGTCATGAGCCTTTTAATAAGGTGTGTGTCCCTTTCCCATAGCGCCTCTCAAAAAATTCACTGATAATGAAATTATTCGCTGTTCTTGTGGGTATTGGTCGTCTCCTCCCTGCGGGATACGAAGGACTTTTTGTTGCGTTGTTCCCTGCTGTATGGGTCCCAAATGCTAGAAGCATACCTGTTGTGATGGTTGAGTACATGAATGAAACTGGAAGCCCCAGGTCAGCTTCGCCCTGTGTCTGGGTTATTGCCAGTGGTTTTCCAAGTAAAGGCCAAAGTTGTGGCAGAAGATCAGGAAGAAATGCCGTCTCCAAAATACAAGTCACCCACTTACTAGCTGCACAACTCCAGACAAACCCCTTGACTGCTCTAAAGGTCATTCCCAGCCTATTAAAGAACAGCATGACCTAAAATTACAATGTTGGACTAACATTTAGGTGAACACATAAAAAAGCGTACAATAAAGTTAATGGTTAAAGTTCTGGGATCACTCATAATAGATCAGACCTGGCTACCATGCCCTCTGCTCCGTCCCTCTGTGTTCCCTGGGAGGCAGGGTTTGTGTTACCCATCTTGCTGAGGAGAAGCAGAGGTCCTGCCCGAGACCACACAGTGGAGGTGACGCAGTGTGGCTGGAGAGCAGGTCTGTGGAATGCACCCGCTGCGTGCTTGGCCCTTCCGGGGGCTGCTGTGGTAGGTACTGCTTAATGTCTCCCCTGGAGCGGAGCTTCTAGAGCCTTCCTTCCTGGTGTAATATGCCTGAGAAATGCAAAGGGCTGATGAGTCCCGGGAGACGTTATTATGAAATAGCCTAGTCCTCCCAAGCATGAGGTACAGGGAGTCTACATGACTCAGACCTTCCCATCCTGCTAATGAACACTATCTCCAGGTCATTCCTACCCTCTAAATAAAGCTTTTAAATCTCTTTTCTACCCCCAGAGATAAAATATGCTTTCATTAAGACTGCTTCAAAGATCATCATGGTATTGGTTTAGAAGTCAGTTAACTGGTTACAGTTGGGACAACCAAGCAGGCATTACTGCCTTCATTAATGACTGGAAAAGTACGGAATCTCTTAATTTTAGAGAGGTCTGCAAACTCCATTGCACAACATACAATTTCATCACTAACAAAACTCTTAATTACTGTAGTAAAGTTAACACAAAAAATGAGGAAGGCTGTCTTCCCTATAAGGAATTAATCTCTGCAGATATTTTCACTGGGAGTTTAAAATGGCTAACGCAGAACTAATGGGATGGAGCTTGTCGGCATCTGAAAAACGTCTTTTACATTTCAAAAAGTGGATTTCCCTTTTGAAATAGTTTTTCATCATTTCAGGAGGCTAAAGAGGTACTTCAGAGACTATTAAAATGAGAAATAATTTCATCTGGCTATTATAAAGCTTCATTACGCTTAATTGATTGGGAGGGTTGGTGGCAGACCAGAGAGAACTGGCGGAGGTACACATGGAACGTAAAAGGAAGTATACATATTTAGTGTCAAGCATGCCTTCAAATGAGGTTTACTTTTGATGGTTTTATTGTAAGAGCTGAGCTTTGGCATCCTTCTTGTCCACATCTGAATCTGTCTTTTCTGCTGATTAAGCCTGTGAGTTCAGACATGTCACATCATTTTGGATTAGTTTTCCTTACCTGGGAAGGAGCAATGGCTTCTTAGCAATGTCTTCTTACTACATGAAGTGACATAAACATCATCTGAGTGGTGACTGCTCCAGACACTGAATGGGGTTTGTCATTAAGCCACAGCCATGTAGACATGATGATGATGTATGTGATGCCATATTGCCAATTAATGGAAGCGTTTGTATGGAAACCCTATGTATAATTTTCAACGTGGGATAGAAAACCCTTTTTGTTTTATTTCTTTTCTCCTTTTTTTTCCCAACCGAAGGAATTTAAACTGTGTTATCAACTGTCAGTTTGTTCATAAATAAAGGTGGGGGCACTAGAGGATAATGCCACCTTTTTCCCTTAAGTTAAATAGGTGGTGGTGGTGGTGGTTGTGAGAGCTGGGGACAACTAACCCCTAAATCCTTATGGTCTAGACTATCATGGCCTCCAGGGAAACCCATAGCACCACCATATTTTTTGAGACAAGATCTTTCACTGAACCTGGAGCCTGCTGATTGGCTAGACTGACCAGTTAGCATGAGGGATCCTCCTGCCTCTGCCTCAGTCTCCAGTGCACCTTTCCAGACTACACCATCTCCCCAAAGCCATACAAGTTTAAACTAAGGAAATTTCGCTGTAGGGTGTGGAGTAAACAGATACGAATTCCAATTTTTCTCCTACGAAATTATATTTTCTAGGAGAGTGCGTGGAAGGGCTGCGGGAAAATGACTACCTGCTGATCCATTCGTGCCGTCAGTGGACCACCATCACTGCCCACAGCCTGGAAGAAGGTCACTATGTCATTGGGCCAAAGATAGAGATCCCTGTACATTATGCAGGTAAGACTGGACGAGACAAACAGAGAGAGGAGGGGACTTGGAGAGCTGGTTTTCTTTCTGTCTTTGCAACAGGAACTGACAATTGCCTGTTAACGAGAGAGCAAGCTGACTTCAAAGAATTAAACACTTCCATATGGTTATTTTGTTATCTCTGATAGCTCTATTTTTGTCATAGGTAATTGTAGTTAATGAAGGTGGATATTCGTAAGGTGAACAGACCTCTGTGGTCTTGAAGTTGGATCGCTATGTGTAGCCAGTCCCTGAGCTCTGCAGTCTTGTACAACATGAACATCACTTTTGTGAATGACTCGGGCGTAGCAGCTCCACAAGGTGCCATCCCACAAGTGGATAGTGCACCCTGATTTTATTTTTATTTTTTTTATTTTTATTTATTTTTTTTTTTTTTTGCACCCTGATTTTAAAAGTATCTGCTTAGAAGTTCAGATACCTGGGCCTGTTTGTCTTTCTGAGTGTAGCAGTGGCGTGACCTTGTTGCTCTGGTTAAATGTGGGTGGTGGCCACCTTGTCACCTTACGTTGAGCTCCGTTCAGTTCAGAGATGTCATGTTCTGTGGAGTGAATTCTGTGGTCAGAACTGACCTTGTGATTGATGTATTTGCATCAATAAACTTTCAGTCTGGGTAGCTCGTAAGTCAGTTTTTAAAAACCAAACATGTCACCATTCGCTATCTTCTGCCTTTACAGCTCATTATATAAGGTTATTAATGTCTTAATCTGTTATTCAACTTTTTTTGAAGTTCTAACAGGATATTTTAGCCAAGTAATTACAGGCTGTGTAGACCTGGACTGCTGTTTTGGCTTTGACAGACTTGTCTACAATGCCTGGCAGGTTATTTATTTGAAAACAGAATCTTGGTAGAATAGTAACAAATAGTAGCAAGTGGCATTTGTTCTGTCAGTATTAGTGAATAAATAAATGCTTTGGGAGCCTTTCTCATTCTTAGAATTCTTCAGCTGCTCACTAAACTTAAAAAGAAAAAAAAAAAGCCCTTTCAAAAAATACTATAGGAAAAAGAATTGTTGTGACCTAAAACTGTGTCCGTTATGACTATACTAACTGCTTTTTGGGAAAAGCAGAAGGTGCTGTGTTTATCAGGTCAGGAGCCAGGCAACTGGAGCAGTGCTCGAAGGAACGGCGAGTTTCACAAGCCCTCTAGGTAGCCCAGACTCCCCTCTAAGAGCAAGGTCTTCTTTCTTTTCAGCAGGCTAAACTCTGGTTTCTCTCTTTATAGAAAACTAAAAAATACATTGTCATCATGCGTGTTTTTACCTGAGTTGTGTTCTGTTGACTTGAGTTTTAGAAGTTTCTACAAAACATGGGGAATGTCTCTGCAACCCAGTCTTCCCAGAGGACTACTTTCAATGGGTCGTTTCCTCAACCTCAGTGGAGACCCCTTTCTGCCTGTCTTGTGCATGTATATTTCTCTAGCCTGATGCTCCAACCTTTCTACTCTAAGGAGGGCTTTCTGCTGTAGCTCGGTTAGTCACCTCCCTGTTTTCCATAGGCTCCACCCAGCCTGCTGGAGTTGCCTCCCTCAACCATGCAGCTTCTCTGGTGGGGACAGCCCTCTTCTGTCACAGACTGGTGGGGACGGCCCTCTTCTGTCACAGACTGGCTCTGGGTCCACTTGCTTCATGTCACATTCACTTGACACATGCCGTCACTCTTCATCCTGGTGCCACTGTCTATGCTTCCATACAACTTCCTTTGCTGACCAGTTGGATTGTACATCCCTTAACAAATAACACAGGCGGTAAACATCTCTTGCTAGCCAGTGATGGTGCACTCCTTTAATCCCAGCATTCAGGAGGCAGAGGCAGGTGAATCTCCGAGTTTGAGGCCAACTGGTCTACAGAGAGAGATCCAGACAGCCAGGGCTATAGAGAAACCCTGTCTTGAAAAAGAAAAGAAAGATAGATACTGACCATCGTTTCTATCAGTCTACAATTGATAAACTTCTTTGCATGTTTCATTGTCCAGAAACCACAGTCTTGGCTACACAGTGGACTTTAGGTGGTTCTAGAAAGACAGGTGGCTGGGACAGGGCTGCACAGATTCTACTTCAATGGGATTCAACGATTGCTTAGGTCTAAATGGTCATATAAAATGAGCATCGGGATTTTTAAGGTTTCTCCATGGCTGAAAAAAATACAATTAAAGTTGGGGAAGGACATCCAGTGCCAAGTGATAAGACTTCACTCTCTAAACAACAACAGACACTAGAATTTTGAGCTGGTGCTTTTATACTAATAATCCATCCATCTTCCACTGGGAAGAAAGGTACAGCCTGTTCAGACACACACTCTCTGTATAAGAAATGGTGAAGCCAGCAATGGGATGGCTCTGTAAAGCTTCATGTCGCAAAGATACAGATACAGGTGGCTGGTGATGAGCGTAAGCCTCGGTTTTCTGAGCTGTTTTCCTCAGATTGCTTCAGGAGGAAGCTTAAGGAGCAGCTTTGAGGTCCAGATAGATATTACTGATTGGGGGGGGGCATTGAGGGGCTTCACACTTTTTGACAGCTCTAAGGCATTTTGCATTTCCGAGTGTACAGGCAAAGGGCTGGCTCCGTTGCCTCTTGTAAAGTTTGTCTCAATTGTGTACAGCCCTGACCTTAAGCCTCAGTACTGCAAAGGGGGGAAAAAGAAGGTTTACAAAAACAAATTTTAGCAGTTTTCTAGGGTTTGCCCCTCCCCTGCCAATCCTCTAGGCTAACAGATGAGCAAGAGGCAGTTTGTTTGGTCGCATTATAAAACTGAGGTTTATTATTTTTGAAATGATCACTTCGGTGATTCCGGTAGCATGTTTATAAACGGTTTTCTTAGTTTTTCAAGCAAAGTTTCACTGTTTCCCTGGCTTATCTCAAACTCCGGGGCCCAAGCCACCGTCCTGTCTCAGCCTATGCAAATACTTGGGGCTATATGCATACCACCGTGCTTGGCTCCCGGTGGCCTGTAGCTTCATGCCAGGAAGAGATTTATTAGAAAGTTCAGCCCTTGGAAGAAAGCATCACATTGCAGTGTGGGAGCAAACGCTGTCACTTCATTGTTCTTGCTTATTCAAGTTCTGGCTGGAATCAGTGGAGGATCCACTCACGCAGGCATGCATTTTCTATTGGTTATTAGCTTCAGGAGTCCGTCTAAGTCAGGGTCATCGTTCATTCCTGCAGGAAGCTTAGTAAGTAGTCCACAAACAACTTTAGCACCACGGCACTGGCAAAGCCCATCAGCTCCATGACCATCCTTGTTTGATTTCTGCCAGTTCCTCATTCTCTGTATTGTTTGGATGGATCCTAGTGTCTCGACGTCTCGGTAGGATAGAGCACTGCTCTCTGAGGAAGCCAGGAGGCAATGCAAGCAAAATGCCTTTCAGAATGATTAGCGCTTTCCAAGCCCTCCACAAACATTGGCGGGCAGGATCACCACAGTTTTCCCAGAAAATGTTACTGAGTTCCTAGCTCCTATCTTAGACTTGTCAAAGGTGAATTTTCTTTCTGGTCATTGAAGCCAGATGAGACTTACACCCCTCAGAATTGTTGTGGCTGCTGTGAGTGGTTTGGTTTCATTGGGCTGTGTGTGAGTGTGCCAATGTTTGCTTAGTTTTGCTGTTTAAAAATACTTTTGTTTGTTTTGAGAACTTCATACATGAGCTCTGCATCAGTATCACTCCTGCCCCATCCTCCCCCTCCAGCCCCTCCAGGTACCCCTCCCAAACTCATGCTCCTACCTGTAGTTATCGTTACATGTATAAACATAGGAATCTCTGTGTGTGTGCGCGTGTGCACGTGTAAATGTTCAGCCTCCAGAGTCCATTTTGCATTGTTCATATGTCCACACATGTAGAACTGACCTCTTGAGATCAGACAACCTCGGTGTGAGCTTGTTCCTGGAAGAGTCTGGATATCTCTCTAGGCAGCTATCCCCACCTGTAGCTCTTCATCTGGGGCTGAGACCAGGTGGAATTTCCCCCATCCACATTGACACATGAGCTGGTATTGTCATCATTGCTGGCCTTCTCCTGGCAACCATGTTTTGAGAGTTTGTGGATACAGTTCCTTCTAAACTTTGTCTTGAGGCCTCATCCTTATATCAGGTACTCAGTTTGGCCTATTTTGGTCTTGTTTTCACATCATTTTTCCCCATTTGGTTTGATCATTCTTCCTCTGCCAAAATGTGCATATAGACGTATAGGCATCTTTACTTTGAATATGTGGGAATAGATAGCACACGTGTCCTAATGCTTCACCATGAATTTCTAAAGACAACGATAGCCTCCATCTAATGTAACTGGTATACAGTTGGAAAATTCTGGGCACTTGACACTTTAACCTACAGCCCATATCCCAGTGTGGTCACTTGTCCCACTAGTGTCCTTTAATGCATTTTTTTTCCTATCCAGAACAGCATCAGCTCACTTAGTTTCATGGTCAAGTCTCCTCAGCTTGCTTTCATCTGGCACTGTTCCTTGGCTGCCTCTGTGCAGTATGCTGTGGACATCTGTAAGGATTACAGATCGCCACTTCCTAGTCAGATTCCATGTATGCTCTTTGCACCAGGTCACTATCTATGCAATCATGGCTTCTGTAGGGAGCCAGTACCCATGTTCCTGTTATTAATCATACCAGCTTTAATCATGGAATTAAGTTGTCTGACTTTTTTGCTGTATCTATGTTTATAGATAGATGGATGGATAGATAGATTGACAGATGATGGATGAATGGATAGATAGATGAATGGATAGATAGATGGATAGATAGATAGATGATAGATAGATAGATAGATAGATAGATAGATAGATAGATAGATAGAGCCATTGCTAGGAAATTTAGAAGAGGAAACTTCCAGACCCTCTGACTATCCTGTTCCTTCTCTGAATCTTCCTATCTGTCCACTTCACCATTTGTGTAGCCATTGGCCATGTCCATCTAGTGCAGTGTTTACTGTGGAGTGTTGGGAATTGGTGATTCCACCTGAGCTGTTCATCCTACTGTAAGGAGACGCTGCCCCTCCTTGCCCATTTCTTTACCTGCCTCTGGTGACTAGCATGGACGTATGAATTAGTGTTCTTACGGTAACGCTCCACCTGCTGGCCCCATGTCTGGGCAATGTGCTCACTGTGTTTCTGGCCAGCAGGCCCTGCTTTCTGGCAGCAGGCATTCCTTCAGTTGATAGACTACTGACTGAATGAAGGAACTGACTGAAGACCACTTTGTGATCTTTGTAAATGGAGACCCATAGGCTTGAGCAGTACACAGCGTGGGCAGTCACACATATCAAAGAAAGTGGTGAAACTTTAAGGTTTGTTTGTTTGTTTGTTTGTTTGTTTCTGATTTCATTTTGAAACTGAGTCTAAACTGTATAGCCCAGGCTGGTCTCTGAGTTGAGATCCTCCTGCCTCTGCCTGGGATTACAGGTCATATGTCACCAAGTCTGCTTCCAAACTCAACATTGTTAAGAAGTCCCACTTCTGAATCCTTCCATAGTTTGTGTCAGAGATTTTCATGAAATTCTTCATATGAAAAGAAACAATTACATACAACAGTGAAAGGAGCCAAATGTGCCCTGAAGTCTGCACTCTGACGTGGCAACCATAAGACACTCCCTGTGCTGGCTTCTGCGATGGCTGAACATGCTTTGGACACAGGAAGACTTCTTCTGGTATAACAGTCAGTTCTGAGAATGTGTGCAGTCAGCACTGTGTGTTTTGCTAACAGGAGAGAAAGAGCTCTGAAAGACTGATCATGTTCAGAAAGGAGGCGGCTGCGTTCATATGAGTGCATGCGAAAGGCATCACAGATAAACTTTATCTTAACCTTCTTCTTTCCCATCGCTACCTGGGGCAGAGGTTTCCTAGGAAACGTGCAACACGAAGCACCCTGGAAAGAGCTGACTCGGAATGCAGACCGACTCAGTCACCCTGTGTGCCCCCCCTTACACCTTGTCCACCCGGACTTATCCGACTGAAAACATCTGCCCTTAAAAGCATGCAGATGCCTTCCTACAACTTAATTCCAGCAAAGGTTCCCAAGGATGAATGATTTTCATTTCACAGCTTATATGCCTATTTACCAAATGCATTTTGTCTTTGTAGCTCCGAGTCATTAGTCCAATTGACTCAAATTACTGCCTCAAAAGTACTTCGCATTTGTGTGACCCACGCCACACAGGACCTTAAATATAATTTAGTATTCATAATTCAACATCTGTTTTTTTTGTTAATTGAATACAAACTTAGGGTGACACAAAGACCTGGCTATGTCATACCATCTGAAATCGTGTTTATCTTCTCATGTTTTAAGACCCTGGGTAATGAAGATTTCCTGAGACCATATTGTGGAGATTATCGTAGATCTATTTTGTTTTATTTTGTTTTGTTTATTTTTTGAGGCAGGATCTCTCTCCATAGCCCCACCTGTCCTGGAACTCACTATGTAGACCAGACTGGCCTTGATCTCATGGAGACCCACCTGCCTCTGCCTCCCGAGTGTGCCCCACACCTAGCCTACATATCTAACTTTGTAGAGGCCTAAGCACATGAGGCCTTTGAAGCAAGAGATTCTTCTTGCTCACTGCTCAAGAGAAGCAAAAAGTAACTATCAGCCCATGTCTGTAACTCTAGCATAGGGGAGGCTGAGTAAAAAGTTCATGAGTTCAAGGTCAACCCAGTCACAGATAGCAACTTCCAGTTCAGCCTGAATCGCATAGTGAGACTCTATCTCTAAACACCAACAGCCACCAGAACAGAACACAAGCATACTAAGACACAGCTTTGAGAAACCAAGGAGGGGAGCCTGGCTCTGGTGGACAAGGCCTGTAATCCCAGCTATTCAGTGGGGTAGGCAGAAGTGGAAACATTACAAACTCAAGACCAGATCAGAGTGCAGGCTGAGTTCAAGGCCAGCCTGTTCTACCCTGTGAGACTATCTCAAAGTACAAAGTAAATAGAAGGCTTGGGATATCGCTCGGCAGTAGAGCACTTTTTAAGCATTCATGAGGCCATAGCTTCTATCCCAGTATAGACAGGGAAGAAGAGCAGAGGGGAGGGGACAGAACAGCAGAGGAGAAAGGGATCGAATGTGAGATGCCTCCCTGCCTGTGGTCTGCCACGTTGGCAGGTAGAGCAGTTCTTAGTGTTCATGAGAATTTAAAATCCCTCTATGAACCACTTGCTAGCATCGTGGGTAACAGATTGCTCCTGGGACATAAGCATCTGAGATAAACTCTGGCTGTGTTGGCTTCTAATTTTAAATTCCCACCCTTCTGCAAATCCGGTCAATCTCTAACAAGCTAGGATGATCTCAGGGCCTTCTCTCTGAGCTGCTCCCTGCCTAGGAAGAAGGGATGCCTCTACACACATCTGGTAGACCTGCTTACCAGGTCTTCACAGCCCTTATTCAGCAAAGCACTTGGGTTTACATGGCAGTGACTGTTGTTTTTTTTTTTTTTTTTTAATGTGACATGTGCAATGCCTAGCTCATGACAAAAGCATAACAGCGTGCTATCTAATAGAACCTTGAATCATAATTGCTGAACAAAAGGAAATGTTGAAACAAGTAATTTCATCCCTCTGACTTCCAAGTTTAATTATCATGACTCATCAGTTCACAAAAGTAACCACTAGAGTTGAGCCACATTTTGCATACTTTCTCTGTCATGAGGGGAAAGCTGTTATAAAAATGGAAAATAACAAATTTTCCTTTTAAAAGTCCTGAGAACTGCCATAATGGGCCAAGAAACACCTCTCCCAGCCAGCCTGGCCATTATAATTATTAGACATGAAACAGGTAAGCAGCATCCATGATGGAGGTGCTTGGCTACAGTTAACAAGTAAGCTGTGTTAGTTAGTCGATTTCTAGGCTGCTGACTCAGCCTTTTATTGCTTCGCAGGACACTGACAACAAACCTGCTAAGGTCTGCTCGCTCCGTATTTGCATTGTGCAAAAACTGCAAATGAAATCCTGGGATGTTAAGTCCCCAGTGATGTTACACGGCCAATAAGTATGATTGGAAACTAGACTACATGGCTCCAGGCCTTCTCACTATGCTCTCTTGCAAAGTTCTAGAAGGTACTTTCTGGGTGAACAGTGCTATCTATCCATCCTAGAAAACAGACCTGTTAGAAGTAGCTAGTACTTTGGCTCCCTGAAGGCTCAAGCGATGTTCAGATTCCAGAAGAAAAGTAAGTAGATAACGATGCCCGTGTTTACCCTTTCACTGTCATTAGCGGCCATAGCCCAATCTCTGCATAATTACCAAGGAAAGTTTCTGAGGCCAGTGCAATGGACTCTTGCTATGCTCGGAGGCCTGGCGATTGCTGGAGGCCTGGAACAAGATCTGCTGCTGTGCATAGCAGCCGAGAAAACGGGTAATCCTCAGCGTAGGATTCTTGAAGAATGAGAGAGGGAAGCTAAATGGTCATGGAGTTAGCAGCAAGGGGGCAGTGAAGGCCTCAAGTGAGGACTGATGATTTTCATCAAGACTTTTGCATTAAAGGAAAACAAGACAGCGTAGGCATGAAACGCTTTCACTATTCCGTTTTCAAAAAATAATGCAATCTGAAGACTGTCTGGGCTAAGTGGGATAATTCAAGAGAGAGAAAGAAGCTAAGTAATGCAGTCGCCAGCAGAAAGGGTTCCGTTCCGCACACCTCAGAGTCATATGACGTTCCTAACCAAAGCCGGGTTGACAAGAGAAGAGTCAACAGCTTTCTTTTCTCTAGTTTTCCATGAGCCTGTATAGCTTCAAACTGAAGATACAATGGAGGAGAAGACTGTCCACTTGCATGGATGGATTTGGGGTGGATGTAACTGTCATAAAGGGCAGGGACTGGGAAGGAGACCCCCCGCAAGGTGTATCTATCTGTCTTAGCTCTTGACATTTCTGGGGGAGGGGGGTCTGCCTTCTTCCCAAGAGGAGGCAGGGCTCCTGCTAGAGTGAGGGTCATACAAACCAGAGTCACACAATGCAGGGGACTGTGGCTAGCTCCTCCATGGAGAAGCAAGGGCGTGGGGAAGCTTTGACTTCCTCACAGGGCTTCTGTGTGGCACTGCAGAAGAGGGGGTTATGACCCTCCCTGGGAAAGTGCAGGTCACAGTTTCTGTGTCCTGGAATGAAGAGAGAGAGGGGGAAAGAGAGAGAGAGAGAGGGAGAGAGAGAGAGAGACAGAGACAGAGAGAGAAAGAGAAGGGGGAGAAGCAAGGGTTAATAAGAGCTGCTCCTGTCTCTTCTCTCAGTCTTTAGTTTAAACACCAGCACGCCAAAGCCCACTGCTGACATACCTCCAGACACTCTTCCCACCCCTTTTTACTTACATATGGTCAGATAGATGTTTACACTCAACTCAGAGCCAGAGCGAAACATTACATAAACAGCTACTTTCCTGAAAGAATAAGTTGAAGGTTGCCACCAATCCTTGGTACAACTTCAGCATGGCCAGTCCACTGCTCACTGCTTCAGATAATAACCCAGGGTGCACTGGGGCTGGAGCCTGGCTTCAGTGCCTGCTCCTCAGCAGCAGTAACAATGACCCAGGGAATGTGACAACATAATGTTTTACTGATTTTGTTAGATGTGATGTTGCTGTCTTGATTACGATAGGAATTATCCTCATTTTTAAAAATATTTTTTATTTAATTTTAATTTATGTGCATTGGTGTGAGAGTGTCAGATCTTAGAGTTACAGATAGTTGTGAGCTGCCATGTGGGTGCTGGGAATTGAACCCGGGTCCTTTGGAAGAGCAGGCAATGCTCTTAACTGCTGAGCCATCTCTCCAGCCCCATCCTCATATTTTAAAGATAGAGTTATTAAGAGATAAATGATTTAAATATAGATATATAAAATGTTTCTAATGGAAGATATGGAAAGAGGCTATATGCCAATATATTCATAATTATTTGGCATCATACAATGTGAGTTTTCTTGATGGTTCTATAAATACTAATAAGATACCTTTCATAAAAACTATAAAAATCTTTTAGTTGCTATTTTCCCATTTCAGCTTGTTTAGTCTTATACACCCTGTGAGTTGTCTGCTGTATCTAGGATCAAAAGAAAATCACTTCTAACACAAAGCAGAAGAAGCATGTGGGGTTCAGAACAAGGGTGACATGTGGGGTTCAGGACAGGGGTGACATATGGGGCTCAGGACAAGGGTCATATATGGGGCTCAGGACAGGGGTGACATGTGGGGCTCAGGGCAGGG
>OU015744.1:62620009-62642227 GCA_907169655.1 Acomys percivali
TCAGAACAGGGGTGACATGTGGGCTCAGGACAGGGGTGACATGTGTGGTTCAGGACAGGAATCACATGTGTGGTTCAGAACAGGGGTGACATGTGGAGCTCAGGACAGGGGATCACATGTGGGGCTCCAAACTCCTAGGCTGTTGCTCTCAGTGTCTTTTACTTGTGTTCAGGTACTCAGTGGACATTTGGTGCTGGAAGGAGCCGAGCCCAGTTCCAGTCTATAATGTAACCTATGAGATAATGCGAACAACATGGGCGGAAAGTTTGAACAGCTGCCTGTGACCACGCTGTTAATGGAGTGTTTATAGCCCGGGCGGGAACATGCGCATCTCACTTCGTAATTTGATTTCCACGTTGGATTTGTACCTCTGATCTTTTCAAAGGTTCCCTTTTAGCTCCTAGGAATAAATATGAGCTTTTTTTTTTTCTCTTTGTAGAAAACAGAACTTCCAAACCAATTACAGCGCTAGTAAAACTTCCTGGAGTCCCTCGATGCAGTTTCTTGGGATTATTGCTTTATGACTCACCACCCAGGAAGTTGAGTGCTGGCTCTCTCTGAAGACTGACCCTTCTGGTAGTTGTCAGTAGACACAGAACAACAACAAAGCAAGCGTAGCACGCTCACTTCTGCCGTGTGATGCAAGAGGAGGGATGACTCAGACACTGCCGTATTCGTTTTCAGGAGGGGTGTGTGACGCAGTGCCTCCAGCTTCTCAGTACCCGTTTACAGAGCATCCTGGGCTCTGACCCTCATAGTGTCTCAAGCCAATGAGGGAGTGTCAGGCAAGCAAAACAAATGTGGAGTTTTTATCTACAGACCTTAAAAAGCATCCGGAAACGAAAACACAGAAGGACGTAGACAAGAGAACTGGTCTAGTCCTTCAGCCAAGAGTTTGCACCCTTGGACGCAAGAGTCGCTTCTAGCAACCCTTCATCCATTTCACCACCTCAGCTTCTCTCTGTAACCAGACACTGTGTAAGAATTCCAGGCCCACCTCCACTCTGCCTTTCCACCTTGCCCCCAACGTTCCCACATGCTTAGTCTTGTTTGTGCCGCTTCCTCAGTGCCCCCACAAGCCACCTGATATGTCACCTGCTCCAGAAACCCTACTTTCCTTCTCAGTGGGCGTTCAATGTAAAGGTCAGGTTACCTTCTCTCTGGTTATCTTAACTGCTGGCCAGACTTTTCCAGTGTTGTCTCTCATGTGAGTACAAACTCATCTACTACTGACTCTGACACACACGCACACGCACACGCACACGCACACACACACACACCAAGCTGGCATTGCTCATACAGATTTTGTCATGTCTTGCTGTCTTCTGTTTCTTGTGTAGAGGACTTACACATCCCAGCCACTGTCTGACCACAGTCCTCCCCCAAGCGCTGTTGTCCTCAAGTACCCTCTTCCCAGTCTTCCACACACTGGGGGAGCATCTTTCTTCTTCCTCCCCTTCAGAATCCCTGTAGCAGTTTGTGCCTTTGTTTGTTTGAGACAGGGTCTCACTACACAGCCCTGGCTGTCCTGGAACTCACCATGTAGACCAGGCTGGCCTTGAACTCACAGAGCTCCACCTGCCTCTGCCTCCTAGAGGTTGTAAAGTGTGCACCACTATGCCCAGCTTACTCTTTAAAGGCTCCTGTCTATATGTATACATATTGCATGGTCTCCTGAGCATCTAGCACATTCGTGGGTAGTGTAAGGGTTCTGAATTAGTTTAACCAAATAGAGATGGTTCACCTTTCAGAGACAGGCCTTCTATCAACCCCTTTCCAAAGATGCCATGAAACAGGCAGAGGCAGTTCGACACTGAACCGACAGGCAGGGGTGCTCAGGAGTGCTGTGCTGGGACTGCAAAGCAACTTTGGTTAAACCGTTGAATAAGGAGTAGGGCTTTATTCTAGGAGTGGGAGGTGAGGGCCTTCAGCAAGCACAAGCAGAAGAGCCACTCCAGACCAAAGCTTTGGAATGGAACAACGAGGAAAATAAGATCTGTGCTCTGTAAGACAGAGGGGAAGGGGTACTTGTAGGTAAGGTTAGGAAGCTGGTTGGAGCACGCGCTAGGGTTTAGACTCGAGACAGATCAGTAGGAGGTGTAGTGTCTGCACCCTGGACAGAAATGGGCTCTTATGAAGATAGTGGAGAGCAAGCTTCCACTGTCTCCAGGTGAGTGAGAATGGGTCAGGAGTGGACAAGGCTACCATAATGGGAGATAGGAATGCCAGTTAGGAAGTTATTAAAGTAAACCTAAGGAGAGATAGTCAAGCCCTTAGACAGGTGGGGTGGGAAATGGAGCTGAGAGTTGATAGCCGGATGTAAGCAATAAGGATGTGGGAGAGGAAGATAAGTCTAAGAAAACATTTGCCTAAGTTTTTTGTTTTGTTGTTTTTTCTTTTCTTTCTTTTTTTTTTTTTTTTTTTTTTTGTTTTTGTTTTTGTTTTTGTTTTTCGAGACAGGGTTTCTTTGTGTAGCCTTGACTGTCGTGGACTCACTTTTGTAGACCAGGCTGGCCTCAAATTCACCCTGATATGGGTTTTCATTTATAGACAGCTGTCAAATAATTTTAAGAAGCACCTAGTAGTCTTTCTAAAATAGTATTCTTTTTTTAATTTTTATTTTATTAATTTATTCAGATCACAACTCAATTGTTATCCCATCACTTGTATCCTCCCATTCCTCCCTCCCTCTCGCTTTCACCCTTTTCCCCTCACTGAGGTCTATGACAAAGGAGGACCTCCTCCCCCATTATATGGTCATAGGCTATCAAGTCTCATCTTGGTAGCCTGCTTATTCTTTCTTTGAGTGCCATCAGGCCTCCCCACCAAGGGGAGGTGGTCAAATATGAGGCACCAGAGTTCATGTCTTGACATTTACCTAAGTTTTAAGGAGAGTGGTCAGCCTCTCCCTCCCTTCCTCCCTCCCTCTCCCCCCTCCTCCTTCCTACCAAGCACACATACTTGCTTACTATGTACCTTTTCACAATGGCCTTAATTTATGTCTTTGTTATTTCTATGTCTATGACATCTTCTTTGTTACTTAAAGCTTTTTAGCTTAAAACAGAGGTTGCTAGGCCAGCAAGATGGCTCAGTAAATGAAAGTGCTTGCCTGACAAGCTGAGTTTGGTACCTGGACTCACTTGGTAGAAGGAGAAAACTGACTCCCGCAAGTTGTCCTCTAACCTCCCCACACACATTCCATGGTATTGCACGCCCACACAGTCACATACATACACGTGTGTGAATAAATAAATGTGAGAAATTTAAAGAAAATTTTGGCAACAAGATGAAATCTTTCAATAACGTCATTAATGGGGATTAAAATCTTGTAATAGGATAGTTCTAGTAATATTAAATGTTATTAAGTCTTAGTCATACAGTGAGATTTTGTTTTAAAACACTGTGATCTCTGAGAAACCATAGACCTTCTAGTCCGAGTTTCTCATGATCTCAGATACTAGAGTCTGGAAGAAATCGCACACTTACCTTCTCCTTCTTGGGTTCTGTGTGTGGCAGCTAAGACTTTTCCATCGAAAAGTTTGCTTTCAGTGAAGGATCAGATGATGAAGGGAAAAGGTGTGTGTGTGTAAAACTCTCATCCTCTGAAGATCAACCTATAAAAATGTGATAGTTTGACCTAGATTTAGTGCTTGCTTCTTAACTGCATCCTATAGGAATTCTTCATTCTATGTTCAAAATCTGGGACAATGATGAATTGTAGGAATCATTTCAATGCAATGATTAAACAAGTTTCCCTGTAAAGGAGAATATTTAATGTAGGTCAGCTAACTATGACTTTCTACACTCAGACTATCTGTCAAGGGCTCTGAATAACACAGACCTGAATTAGATCCCCAGATCCCATGATAAAAGTAAAACAAAACAAACAGGTGTGATGATTCACACTTGCAGCCCTAGTGCTGAGGAGCCAGAGTCACTTAAACCCTGCCGCTTACTGATCAGCCTGTTGAACCTACTTGACAAGCACCAAGCTAATGAGAGATCCTGTTTCAAAAACCAATGTGTGGGTGGTATCTGAACATTGAACAACAGCCAGTATTTTACTCCAGCCTACACAGACACACACACACACACACACACACACACACACACACACACCTGAACATGCACACACACAAAAATGTGTTATTTTTCAGAGTTCTTTGTTTGTTTGTTTGTTTGTTTGTTTGTTTTTTCAACACAGAGTTTCTCTGTATAGTCTTGGCTGGCCTCAAACTTACAGCAATCTGGCTCCCTCTGCCTCCCTGAGTGCTGGGATTATAGGTGTGCGCTTGTCAAAGATCTTTTTTCCCCTAATATATTACTTTATTTATTTATTTATTATTTATTCATTCATTCATTCCCTATACATCCTGGTCATAGCCCCATCCCTCCTCACCTCCCAGTCCTACCCTCCCTCCCTCCCTCTCCCCAGTCACCCTCCCCTAATCATCACAGAAGGGCAACCCCACTTTCAATCTACCCTAGCTAATCAAGTTGCATCAGGATCGAGCGTGTTCTCCTTCCCTGTGGTCTGGCAAGGCAGCCCCGCCAAGGGGAAGTGATCGAAAAGCTGGCAGAGGAGTTCATATCCGAGAAGGCCCCTGCTCCCCTTACTAGGGGACCCCGCATGGAGCTGACCATTGGCTCTGTCTTGGTAGGGGGCCTAGGACCAGTCCATGCATGGTCCTTGGTGATGTTTCATTCTCAGAAAGCCCCTCTAGGCACTGGGTAGTTGGCTCTGGTCTTCCTGTGCAGCTCCTGTCTCCTCCGCGTTCTTTCACCCTTCCTCCTGCTTTCCTTTTCTTTTCTTAAATTTTTTATATAAGTAATATATTCAGAGTATATCTCACTTGTATCTTCCCACTCCCTCTTTCACCCTATTCCACAGTTCTTAATGACACTATTACTCCTTTTTAAGGAAAGAATGATTGTTTCTTTTGTTTAACATAGACCAGCAGTTGTCAACCAGATTTAAAGTTACATCTACTTTCCCACCCTGGGAACATCTGCTGATGTCTAGACCCGTGTTCTCTTGTTGTCACTAGAGGAAGGCAGCTACTATTCTCTGGTGGCAGAAGTCAAAGATGCTGCCGACGTCCTATAGTCCTCTCATGCATGGGGCAGCTGCTGCACCCTATGATGCCCTAGCCACCATCATCAACAGTGCCCCAGATCGTCCTCATTGTCATCATCATCACCATCACCATCTTCATCATCCATTTCATACTCTGCTGCACATCAAATTCCTCACTGTGCAGATGTAGGCTGTCAAGCAGTCTGGAAAATCAATGTCAGAGTTGATTTCTAAAACAACCAGTTGTTACCCAGCCCAGGGGCGTGGGGGGGGGGGGGAGAGAACAACCTAGTTTAACAGATTGTGAATCATGTTACTTTCCATACACTTGGACTTATACTGACAGCAGCCAAGCGTGTCATGGCAGAAAAATTCAGGGGGCTGTGGTGGAGCAATCACTTCCACTGCAAAGCCTTGTTTACCATCCAGCAAACTGTCCTCAACTTTTGGCCTTAAGGCTCCTTCCTTTATTTACCAAAAGTGGGGGTGGCAGTAGTAGGGGGACTTACCCATAAATGCCTAGCTTTTAAAAGAATGAAAAGACCAAAAACCAGAGCTACCTGTTTCAGAGTGTAGGAGCCACCTACCACATGAGTCTTTAAATGCAATATGAAGTGTTTAACACGTGTCCGTAGGAAACTACAGTCCCCTCCTCCCTCCTCCCGGCTCCCCACACGCCTCACAGACATATAATTTCATTTTGTTTCTACTGCCGGTTCTTCATCCTTCTCCAACCACTTCAACACGTGTTTTGTTTTCTTTCTTTAGTTCAGGCAACTGCATCGAGAGTCTGACCTAGGAACGAGGGATGGCATTGAAACAGGATTGCTGCAGGTCTGTGGATCTCTTCAGGTCCTGGGCAGAAGATTAGATACCTACTGGATGCTAGGCAGTAGCTCTAGGGAGTGGAGCACCAGTTGGCCGTGGTGACAGTTAAGTCCCCTGTTGAGCACTCAGGGAGTGTCTACCGTGTGGTGGCCGGGCCATCTCATTTAATACAGAAGCTGTGCTTTGCTAGTTATGGAAGCTCAGTTCCTGGTCCTCCAGGGTATGGAGGTAAAGTTGAGGTTCAAACTCAGAACCAACTAGCTATGCCTGTACATCCAACCTGAACCCTGCTGCAGCAGCTAAGTCTCAGAGTTCTCACGAACCCCGCAGCTTGGTCTCTGTCCTGTAAGAGTGAGCTCATCTTCACGATGTTGGTTCTGCGCAGCAGGTGAGGACACCCTTTGACTAACAGATTGTGCAAGTGGAAGTAACAGATAATACACCCCTTTGTTCCTCAGCCTCAGGAGTTTGGAGAGGCTGCCCAGCCTCTTCTGAGCAGGCTGGGTTACATGAATCATGGGGAGGGCTGAGAGGGTGTCAGCAGAGGCTGTAATTCTTCCTTCTGCTTCTCCAGCTCACCCTTCCCTTTTACCCTCTTGTCAGCCAGTGTCCACAGAGAGGGTCATCAGTAAGAGCTCTTTCACCTCTCAGGGCAAAGTATCTGACAGAAAGACCTCCTCATGCTCCTAAGTTATGCACTGACCAGGGGTAGAGAGCTGTGCACAGGATGGAGAACTAGAAGGGAAAATGTGGCTCCTGGCGTTTCTAACTCCTGTCCCCTCTGTTGCTCTCCTCCTATAACGCACTGGCATAGAACAGACAGAGTGTCTTCTGAGGTGCAAAAAGGGAGATCAGATGATGCACTTTACCCATCACAGAAGCCATTTGGAAATTATCTGTTATCTTGTGGTTCCGACAGGTTCCCATGTGGTGGCCCCCAAGTTTGTTTCTACAAAGAGCTGTTCAACCTTTTGACCCTGTGACATGCATTGTGGCCTACAGGGCTTACACACTTAAGAAGCACATAGTTGAGTCACACAAGAAGATCATACACATACACACACACACACACACACACACACACACACACACACACCTCATAGTGCAGCTAGCAAGATGGCTCAGTAAGTAAAGGCGCCTGCCACCAAGTCTCACAATCTGAGTTCAGTCTCAAGAACACATAGGATGCAAGGAGATACCCAAATGCCAAAGGTTGTCTTCTAACCTTCACACATGGACGTTGTTGTGTGCACATAGATGGAGAGAGAGAGAGAGAGAGAGAGAGAGAGAGAGAGAGAGAGAGAGAGAGAGAGAGAGAGAGAGAATATCAACTAATCAATCAGAAATACCCTCATAATGTGTTAAGTAAGTTTACAGTTTTGTGTTGGATTTTAGTCATACTCATCTCAGGCTGCAGGTGTCCTATGGGCCACGGGTTGGGCATGCCTGAGAGAGACACTGGCACCCAGGTACCTGGAAACCATCTGCACACACTGTGCCACCCCAGCCAGTAGCACTACAGTGTCATGAACTGGGTTTAGGAGCAGCTCTCCTAGCTGTATTGAGCTTGGTCAGCCAAGAACCATTGAGAAAGCTAGTCCCTCCAGCTGACAGCTTAGCTTGAAAGTGACTCTGGCAGAGGCATCCAGGTGACAGGAACCACTTGAGTCAGCTCAGCAACTCCTGCCTTCCTTGCAGCTTGAAAGGGCCCCACTTTCATGGTGTCCTTCTGTGCCCCAGTAAGTCTGCAGCTACTGTAAGAATTCTATGAAAAGGGCGGTGCCAGGGAGCTTTGTGGCCTGGCCCGGCAGCTTTCTACATAGTGGACGGCCTCCCTGTGCCTCACTCGCACCATTTATAAAATGAGAATGACAACGCAGGGCTCATCCGCTTGTCTGATGATCAGATGACACTTAGGAGCATAGCAGACTACACTAAGCACCTTTTGAGTGACCTCAGCTGCCTTTTGAAATGCACTTTGATTTGCAATTGGCACGCAGGCAGTGGACATAGTTAAGAGATTTCAGTGTGGCATTTCAATGCACACGAACCCCTGGGCTCCTTCCTGTGAGTTGGGGGAAATCTCCGTGTCTTGCTCACGTAGATTGCTGAAGCTGGGCCAGGAGTATCTCTCCTGCTTCTGATGAGCTTGGTGAGTCAAGAATGGCTTATAAAAGCCAGCCTCCGTGGCCAGTAGCTCTCTGCTGGATGTGCTGTTCTTTGGGGGATATTCAGGGTAGTGGGAGGGAAAATTTCCAGATCCTAGTCTCTGCCACTGCAATTTATACTCTACAACTTCAAAACTGCTGCTTTCTTTCCTAAATCTGCATCACAATGAAACTTTGTCAAGTACTTAGATAGTAAATGTATTGGTAGTATGTGCTTTGTAAATAAGGACCGTTCTTTTATAAAGCATTACTTTCAGTGGGTCTAGATTTCGGCATACACTTAGCACCTTTTAGAACAGGTAGGTGGGTATCTTTAGTGCCTAAAAGAAATGGCATCTGATCTTTGTCACCCTGAATGCCTTCAGTCTTCCCAGCTGGAAGAATTTACTTCTGAATCACAAGGAGCTTTATTTGGAGCTGTGTCTGGCACAGTATGGTATAAAATGTCTACCATGGGTGTCTACAACTTTCTTGTAAGCTCCTAGGCATATTTCATTTAAACCAGAATTCCTTTCCACACTGTGTTCAGTGTACAGGGTACATAGTAGGTTCCTTCATATCTGGAAACATGAGCAGTCATTAAATCACTGTATATATTACCCAGCAAGCCAAGCTTCCCTCAAAAGCATGTGCTTCTCAGAGCAGTTTTATTTCTATTATCATTTACCATTTTCCTCTTACTTTTCATATTACTCCTTTTCCCGTACCATCTTCATGAGCCCGTGTCTCTAGAGTGCTGCTTAAAGCAAACACTGTGAGTGCTGTTTGTGTTGGAGCTGTATTGCCTCGCCTGAATCCAAGAAAGGATGTAGTGTCATCTCAGACACTTGATTGCTCTCAGTGTGGTTTAAGTTAGTACTCAAACATCATCCTAGGGGCCTGTGTCACCCAGGATAAGGTCACCAGCAAGGACCATAAGGACTTCACACACTCATCCACAAACACAGACTTAATCTAGAAAACCAACGAGCAAATTAGAGGAAGTACTCTGATTATTATCCTGAGCAAGAAATGGCGCTCGCAGAGGATGGCGCGCAGTGGGGAAAGCCATCTGCCCAGAGACAGCGTTTACGACCCCGCGCCTTCCCTTACCTTCACACAGTGTCACTCTTGCTTGGGTGTCCCTCGTGTCCTTGACAACCACACGTGAAACACAGGAAGTGTGCAGTGTGCATAGGGGTTTATGGTCTTCGTTGGATGCTCGGCCACTTCTCACACAGGAGGACTAGCAGGTCACAACTCTGTTGTTTAGAAAAGCTGCTGGAATCACACCCCAGGCTTCAAGGACCCATCCATGCACTAGAAGAATGAAATCTAAATGTGGGCTGTGAACACAGAACACAATATTGACAGCCTCTTACATGGAATGCTATGTGTTGATTTTGAAAAAGAAATTAATAAAGTCTTACCATGTAGATCAGGCTAACCTCAAACTCAAGTATCTTTCTATTTCAGCCTCCCCAGTGCTAGTGTTTTAAGTGAGCTACCATGTTTGGCTTGACAGATATATTTGCCCATAGTTTTATAACACCTTCTACTAGCTCAGTCGGTAAAGTGCTTGCCACTCAAGCATAAGGACCTATTGGATCCCCAGAACTCATGTAAACACACACACACACACACACACACACACACACACACACACACACATGTGGTAGCACCCTCTGTGACCCCAGTGCTAAGGAGATGGAATTGAGTAGATTCCTGGGGCCCATGGACGCCATCAGCCCAGACAGAATTGTAAGCTCCAGGTCAATTAAGAGACTTAAAAAAAAAATAAATGACAACAGGAGAGCACATGAGTTTGGTCTCTAGCCTCCATTGACACATGTGTGCATGCATGCACATAAATACATATTTATACATTAGGCCCACATTCACTCAGGACTGATTCAAAGAGACACTCCATGATTGACAGCACTAGCAGTAAGTTTAGTATGCCGTCAAGTGGGTGATGGGAGGTTCCCCCTGTCTGGGGGCTGAAAAATCTAGATGGCACATAATAGCAACTGTAGTAATTTTTCTCATGGCAACAGGAGTGTATTGGGGGCAGCTGTTCCACTTAGAACCTTCAGATTCTTGTTTTCAAATGGCTTTGTTTGTAAAGGTATCCATGAAAACATGAGGAAATTAACATGCCGCTATTTTTGGCTAGCATCTTGGGGAAATGTGAAGAAGAGAAAAATTCATATTTTAAAAACTGATTTACTCAGAATAAACATTAGCTTTAAATAGGCTATTACCTTTTTTAAAAAATCCTCTCTGTTCTAGACTGTTCCACTCTGAAAGTGTGAGTAGGAGAGATCATGACCATTGAAGGAGGGAGGGTTCTGCCATTTCTTGGGAAAGCCCGGATGAGCAGGAAGTACTCTAACCCATAAGCCCCGTCAATCATCCTTTTGCAAACCACTGAGAAGTAGGAGCTCCATGTTTCTCATAGCTGTGTGTGCAGGGCTTCCAGCAGCTGCCTGTCGTTGTTGCTCCTCAGTGCTCTGAGTCCGTGCAAACATTGGAATGTTACAGAGTTGGGGTGCTGGGAAGGCCTAGATCCAGAAGAAGGCAGAATAACAGGGGTGCTGCATCAAGCACACCATCACCCCGTGTCTTCCCTCAATGGAGAGGCAAAGCTCCCTCTGGGGTCTCTTTAAAAGCAAGCACTAGTCCCTGTTACAAGGGCTGTACCCTCAAAAAACGTAATTGCCACCCAAAGCTCCAGTTCCAGTCACATTAAGGATTGGATGTCAACCTATCAGTGTGTAGAGATGCCATGTGGGCACTCAGACTACAGTGGCAGAATGAAGTCCCTCTTGCCACATGGAGCCCGGTTCTGCCTGTGTGTGGAACTCTATTTCATCACATCCCGGAAGAGACCCAATTTCCACAGTATAATCAGAAAGCAGTTGCCTCCCAGGTTGATACAGTAGCTTTCTTAACGTCTTCCCGGCAAGCTTGTTTACTACCTGGCATTTTGCTCTGTAGTTAAAAAGGCAAAGGCAGATTTATTTGAGGCAGTAGAGGGGTCACAGCAATCTTCTCAATCTGTCCAGAGTGGAGAGAGTGTGACGCAGCGGAGCACTGTCTCCATGCTCCTTCCGGAGTCCGCTCTGATGAAGTCTGTGGAACGGAAAGTGGCCTAAGAGTGCTGAGACTAAGGAAGAGGGGAGAAAGCTATAGCCAAAATGAAGCCGCCTAGGAAACACTTGTGTTCCTCAGTATCCAGGATAGGCTCATACCCATTATCCTAGAACTCACAAAGTTCAGGCAAGAAGTTCAAGGCCAGCCTAGGCTAGGTGAGGCCCCGAGTAAGTAGGTAAATAAATAAATAAATACTGAGCATGCAGTTTTCTATAATAGCAGTCCCTGCTCCACTTCTCTTCTTCAGAAATCTCTGAGAACCACTTTTCCATGCCACAGTTCTGACCTCTGGCCCCATTTCCTGGGAGAGCAAAAACCTAAGCCAAGTCTGGTGGCCATTCGGCTGGCAGGACCAGTTTAACCAGTCCTCCCAGCTCCTTTCTTTGACATTGCAACACTGCTCTGAAGAGAGCCATGTGTGTCGCTGCCTTTGTGGTGGTGAGACAGAAGGCAGGTGTGGAAGCTTCACAGGGTGGGACTCCCTCTCCGGTGACTCACTAGGTGTCACCTCTTTGGGTGTGTGTTAGCACCCTCTCTCTCAGATGTCCTTTGCCTTCCGGGTGTAGCACCCTGAACTCCCTCAAACCTTTGGAAGCATTCCCAGTGGTTAATGGCTCTCTCTACTCTGAAACTCAGAGGAACGAGGTGTGTCTTTCTCCTAAGGTTAGCACTGTACCTTGTACCTCTCAGAAGTAAGAAACATGCCTGTTTTGTCAAGGGGTGGTGCATGTTATGTAGAAGGTCAGGTTTTGATGATAAGAAATAGTATTTCCTTTTTGTCTGTGGCTATGATGCTGATCACCTAATAGGAGATTGAGATGTAGAGATATAATTTCCTGTATTAGAACGTGGCATTCTTGCTCACAATAAGTGCCTTTTGTCTCTATTGTATGTGTGTGTGCACATAAAACCACACGAGAAGGAACAAAAGGCAGCCACCAGAATGTGAGGTTGGTTATGTGGAGACAGTAAGTTGTCAAATGATTTAATAGTACAACCGTATGCCCGCCTTTCCCCCATTCGTTTGTTGAACAGCTCTTTGACTGAGCACCCATCTACCTCTCGCCTCTCCTTGGCGTCACCAATCATTGGGGTCTAACTCAGCCCTCCCTGCATCAGTTTTCTCTAAGGTCATTAGCCCACCCTAGTGTGAACGGCATTTTCAGTCCTCTCTCATTCACGGCTCTCTCCTTGACCTTCGTGGGCTTCTTGAGCTACCAGCACATCACCTTACACTCTCTCTCCCCCTCCAAGCTTCCTCATCCATAGAGTCGCCGCCTTTGTGGCTTGGTGTCACCTTGAATGCCATCTTGGACTGCTTCCTTTCTGAGCTGTGTCCGAAGGAATGTCACTTCAGTTCAGCTCCCTCCACACTTCCTGCCTGCCTGCCTGCCTGCCTGCTCTTCTTCTTGCATCCTGTTTGGTGGCATCACCACCCAGGCCGGGAAACTGGGAGCCTTCCCACGCCTTCATCCTTCACATCCTGTGACGAAAGGTCCCTGGGATTCTATCTTCTCTGCATATCAAATATGCCTTTAAAAAAATTTTTTTTTGCTGCCCTCATTCAAACTCACTGCATGTTTCATTTATCACAGCCTTTTGACTGCCTCCAGCTTCATCCCCCCAAATTTTACCACTCAGAGAATAGTCAGAGATGTCAGTACTTAAAACCTTCCTGCTCTGCATCCTCACCTTAACGACTCTCACAGACCACCCGGCCAAGCGGATGTCTAAGCTGTGTGCTTCCCATCTCGTTCTGCTTGTGTATCCGCAGCCCTCTGTGAAAGTTCCCTGTGTAGACCATGTCATCGTTACATCCTCCCTTTGGCCACACTGACTTCTCCAGCTGGCCTTATGGAAGCCTCTTCTGATGCATCCTTAGCATTCATGCTTTCATTATGATGGCCCCGTTCCCTGGCAGCGCCTGAGCTGTGTGAGGATGGAGCCACGAGGACCTGAAAGAATATCTCTTGTTCCTCCAGTATCTGTCAGTGGATCTGGGTCTGATACAACAGTACATTTTTAAATCAATGGCATTGCTGATAAGACCTGGGCTAAGTTATTAATATAATCAGCTCTGGCTCCAAAACACTCTGCAGAGCCAGTTTCTATCTCTGTTCAAAACTCTAGGGGAGAATAAATTAATAAAATGTATTTTTAAAAAAACTCTAGGGGAAGGATATTTACCAAGAAAACGTGGGGTCTTGGTGTGGAGGGTAGTTCCACATCTTTGGATGAAGCACTTGAGCTCTGAACTAGGACCCCGCACTTAGAACTAGCTTTCTCCCACTCTCCCTGTTCTGTCTCCGTAATGTTAACATCATGCACTGGTCAGAACACGTTCATCTTATCACAGGGAACAGTGGTTGTCTTTGTTTCTTTTCCTGTTGTGACAAAATACCCTGATAGAAGCAGCTCAAGTGTGAAAAGGTTTATTCCGCCTCACAGTTCAAGGGCATGGCCATCATGGCAGAAAAGCCAAAAAGGGCAGGAGCTCGCCTCCATTTGCTTACAATGTGCTCACAATTGCAAAGCAAAGACCAAGTAAGAGCTGGCGTTTGGCTCACTTTGTACGTTTCCTGCAGTCCAGGATCCCTGCCCAAGGCGTGGTTCTGCCCACAGTCATGACAGGGCTTACCACATCAGTTAGCTTCATCGAGGCAGTCTCCACAGACGTTTTCAGAGGCCAGCCTTAATTTACACAGTTCCTCTCAGGTGTGCCTGGAGCTCTACATGCTATGATTCTAGCTCCTGTCAAATTGACGTGTAGCACTATCACAGCAGTAGAGGTGATGATTGGAGGCTGGAGCTGTTCTGGCAGGGCCTTCTGGGGCCAGTAAAACTGGTTTATTGTTCAGATCAAGTACAGACTGCCATCTACCTTCTAAAATGACAGGGATTGCATTTTCTGTTTGTCTCACAAGAGGGTTTTCTTCTTAGCTGTGTTAAAATAAATGTCAGGCATTTATGGGTTCTATTTTGGGGGTTTCCAAGACAGGGTTTCTCTGTGTAGGCCTGGCTGTCCTGGACCTCTCTCTCTGTAGTTCAGACTGGCCTCGAACTCACAGATCCACTTGCCATATGCCTCCCAAGTGCTGGGAGTAAAGTCTTGTCCCATCACCACCTGACCCAGATTCTTAATCCAAATACAGATCCCATTAAACAGCCATGTTCATATTGTGTGTATGTGAGGAAGTAAAAAGAATATATGGATGAGAACAGGACTTCAAGGTGCCTCAGGTAGTAAAGATGCCGAGGATCAAAGCCAACAACCTCTGAAGTTAAGCCCCAAAGTCCACATGGTGGAAGAAGAAACTGACTCCTGTAAGTTGTCCCCTTGATCTCCATTAATGTACACTCATACCAGAGAGAGAGAGAGAGAGAGAGAGAGAGAGAGAGAGAGAGAGAGAGAGGAACTTTCCAAAGGAGTATATCCTCTGTAAATTAATGGAACTTGAGTTACACCTAGATGTCTTCAACTAATTGTGTTGGGGGAATAGTAAAGCTTAGTTTGATTCTTTGGCTTTGGCTTAAAGTCTTAACATGTTTGTTACCTGTGAGTTTATATTAAAGACTGTCTTAGCTGTATGGCACACATGTAATTGGTATGGAGGGGGCTCTCACTGTGTAAACCGGGCTGGCTTGGAACTCACTGTGCATGTAGACTAGCCTAGAACTATATCCCTCTTGACTCTGCCCCCAGTCTTAAAAGAAATGGTATTAGATGAACATGGCTACTATGCCTTGCCTTTAAACAATATTTTAAAAATACTGTTTGGAGCTGGGTGGTGGTGGCGCACGCCTTTAATCCGAGCACTTGCGAGGCAGAGGTAGGAGGATCTCTAGGAGTTTGAGGTCAGCCTGGTCTACAGAGTGAGTTCCCAGACAACCAGGGCTACACAGAAAAACACTTAGCTCAAAAAACCAAGTAAATAAGTAGATAGATAGATAGATAGATAGATAGATAGATAGATAGATAGACAGACAGACCATTAAATAAATAGATAAATAAATAAAATACTGTATGGAAACAGTAATTTATCAGCTTTATAAGTAGGGAACTACTTCTGGAGCTTTGCAGAAACTTGAAGGACTCAGAGATGTATCTTAGAACATTAAACTGTCCCATCTGATTTTGTTGGAGTTAGTGTTTGACATGAAACAGTTGTAAAATTAGATTCATAAGCTTAAGACTTGAAGCCATGAGGGCTGCTGGATGATGGTTTGGGGGCTTGGGAGGGACTGAGTAGAAATTAAGAGTTTGTATTTGTACCTTGTCCTAGGTCATGTAGCCTGCCATCAATCAGTCCTCATCTAAATAACTAAGAAAACTATTGTTATTTCAAGTATTTTTTTTTATTTGCCTAGCATTCCATGCTGAAGTCCTGACCTTATTTGTTTATCAACCCAGTGTTTCACCTATTGACAACAAAGGCATTGTTAATGAGAACCTACATTCCATCACTGGTTTTCCCAGAATATCTGTAGCACTTTCTCAACAGCTGCAAGTTTGCCAACCCAGTTTTAGTATGTAGACCTCCCAGCTCGCCGGAAACCAAGCGTAATTTAAAATCACTCCTGTGTTACACAACCCTGTATAACTCTCACACTAAATTATAGTTAATGATTTTAACCAGAGTTAATCTCATATTATTATGTGGTGGTCAGATTTTCCTGAAGAGTGGAGGAGGAAAATTATTCCAAATTTACTGTTGTAGCCTTCTGGTCTACCAACTCCTTGGATTTTCAGTGGCTGGATCTCAGTACAAGGGAAGTTTCCCCTTTGCACATAAGTGTACCCTGCTGAAAGATCTTTCCAAGCCCTCTCGTAGAGTTGCCCCTACTGTAGAATTAGCTGATATAGCACTTGCTGAGTACTCTTCGTGGCAAGCCTTGGAGTAGTCCTGGGACACAAGGAAATCACAAGCGTCCCCAGAAGGAAGGAGCGGGCGTGTTCTGACAGGACAAGCCAATAAGGAGCAGAGTAGAAGGAAGGCAGAGTGCGGTGAGATACAGCCAGACCAGGTAGACCTGGAAGAATTATGGGGTGATGTTCCTGCCAGTTCCTAGGTAGAATTCTGTGGCCGGGCAAGAAGCATGGGCTAGGTGAGAAAGGAGAGAGGTGTTGGGGGAACAGGGACTTTCTTGAGGGAATACGATCTGCATTCAAAACTATTCAATTGGCATTTTCCTTCCCCTGAAGGCAGGCACACTCAGACCTCAGAAGGTATGCATATTCCTCCCACATGTCTGAGATGCCATCTGGAGAGTCATCTCTTTGTGTGCCCGCTGTGCGGACCCTCATCCGTCTTTGATTTAGTGGTGATGGTGATGACGATGATCACGGTGGCGATGTGTTTTTACAGGACTCTGCTTCCAGTACCTGCCTCAATCGCTGAACAACCTGGAAAGACACTTTTTTTTCTTTCCCCAATCTGCCCCTCTCTACCCATCACACTCACTGTAAGACATTAGTAAAATAAGAAATTAAAAGTCATAGTAATCAATCCTACAGAACAGTTGTTGGTGCCAAAGTTTGAAAGAGAAAGTAGGGAACCGTACTTCAATGGGTAATCCACAGGCAGATCTGACCCTCCTATGATCTACCTAAAGCACATAGCAACTTCTGAGGGTGTCTGTTCTGGATGAAAACAGAACAGGTCTTCATGGCAGGTCAGAAGGAACACCTACTAAAGACACTAGGACGGAGTCAGGAAAATGCCAAAGAAATGTTATTTATTGCAGTTTTACCTACTCTAAGCAATGTTCAGATGGTCATTAATACTCTGACTTAATTGTGCAGTTATGTGTTGGACTGTGAGCCCACATTCACTTTATAAAGAAAGAGTAAGGGGTGAGATCAAATGCAGCCCCCGCCTTTGTAAAGGAGTGGAGGCACAGTGACAGCTTTGCCTAGGCAATTGTTTTTAATTTCCTTAAAATAACTAATGTTTTAAAAGTATAGCGTATAGTTCCTTAATTTCCCCCAGAATTGGAAATCATTTTCAGCACTGAAAAAACTGTGGTAGACCTCAGTTTTTCAGGTATAATTCTGCTTTTGTTGAAACAGGAATCAACTTGGACTTGGCACTAATCTTCCCCTACTGACCAAAGTACTTACCACCTGCAATTATAGTTTATCTCATTAAGCAAACTTGATAAATGGATACAAACAGGAAAGTATAGGAATTAAGTCATTACCTAATTGACATGGTTGACATAAGATTCCTTGGAAGAGACATCTTAGCTAGACAGTGCCAAATAATCTATTGTAGAACTGAAAATTATAGTTTTACAATGAAGTATATAAATAGAGAATATTACTATTTTAAAGTATGTGCATATCTAATAAACATCCCATTTCCTCATTTATATGCACTCTTGTTTTAATAAGTAAAATATTGTGAACTTTACTTTTTTGACACCAAAACTGGAAGGGCAGATGAAGTGTAACTACTTGGTTATATTATCACCAAGGCCTTGCACAGTATCAGGGGCCATGTCTCAGCAAACACCAGCTTAGCCATCGTTTGGTTAAATCTCTATTTATTTATCTCTCATTCATTCCCTTATTGAGGTTTTCTTGGCTCCTTATAATCTCTTTTTTGTGCCCTTACTGGTATTTAGAAAGCTGAGAACACATGTATATATGTATGTATGTAACAACTGAAGAAAAAATATAACTTAAAATGTATTCAGTTTATAAATTTGGTAAATTATTAACATGGTAAAATTTTATTAACAGTTCTTTACAAAGACATATAAAGGACTTATTCTAGGAAATTACTTATTCTAGGCTAAGCATGGTAGTCCATGCCTGTAGTCCCAGAACTCAGGAGCTGAATCACAAAGAGCTGAAATTTGAAGCTAATCTGGGCTGTACAAGAAGTTTAAGGCTACCCCAGGCTACGGTGCAAGACCCTGTCTCAATGGAAAAACGACAATGAAAGGAAATAATTTGTTCCAGGCAACACATTTAAGTACCTTTGTTAGTTACTTTGATTATCATGGTGACCAAATAACACAAACAATGTAAGGGAAGAAGTATTTAAGTTTGCTTAGTTGAGTAAGCCATAATTGCTGCTTGTAACTTGGCAGTAAGTTTCACAGTTATAGGGACATCTGTCCAGCAAGAAGGGAGTGGGGTGAAAGAAGCAGGGAGAAAACAGAGCAAGATACAGCACCCAAGAGCATACCCTCGGTGACCAGCTTCCCCCATGGAAGCCCATTTCCTGCCTTTCTGCACTTCCCAGTAGTAACATCAGATCATGAATCCTTCAAGGGATGAATCCGTCCATTGGATCAAAGCCCTCTAAGAAGCATTACAGACACCGTAGAATTATACTTTACTAACGCCCTAGGCACGTATTAGTCCAGTCAAGTTGACAGTCAAGATCGGTCATTGTTAGCTTTCATAGTACCTACTAGAAAGCGCTGTGTAGGCTTCTAGGGAGAAAGTCATCAGCATCCTTATCTTTCTGTGAACCACAATAATGACCAGTGTGGCAAGATTCCCCTGGGTGCAATGGTGGCACCAATGTTATAGTGGTAACCAGATACTTTCTGATTGTAATTAAGGCTGGGAGAAAGCATGTCTGTCACTTTGAATCCTACCAAATATTCATGGAGTTCACAGGACGACTGCTACTCTTCTACTGAGCAGACATAAATCGATCTATCTGTATACTCTGAGGTGAGTGCAGCTCTCAAACGTCATCAGTGAACTTTCTTTGTACAGTGGGTGGAAATTAACACAGAAACTCACAACTGATGAAAGTGCAGGCAGTGTCAGTGGAGTGCTCTGCCACAAATGGGACCTCTCTAGCCTATTTTCTCACCCCAAGGCTCAGAAAACATCTTGGAAAAGGGAGTGGAAGGATTATAACAGCCAGAGGTCAGGGAGTCCCAGCGTGAAGCTGTATCTTTTGGACATGACGGGACCACCACCCTCATGAACGTGTAGTGGCTAGGCTTGCCTACCCGGTACCTGAGCAAGATCAAGCCAGTCAACATCCTAGTGCGAGTCTTCACTCCTAACAGGGGAGCTATTGATGACTGATGGCTTCTGCTGAAGCATATGGACAGCACAGATTTGACTTAGTGGGTTATTTAAAAGGAAGACACAAAGGTGGGAGGGATTGGGGTGGCAGGGGGTTCTGGGGTGGCTCTGGGAGAAGCAGCAGTGAAGGGATTGGCTGTCTTGGTAATCAGGGGTACACGAACGGGAATGGAAAAGGACACTGGTTACTAGATGAGTGAATAAAACACTGCCCTGTAGACACCAGAATAACTGGTGTGGGAGACCTGAAGACCAAGACCAAGACCAAGACCAAGACCAAACCTCATGGCCTAGTCTTGGCATTTTCTACGCCTGACCAGAGTTCTTCTGTGCTCCTCTTCATGCCAGATCCACCACCATAGTTTCTAGAGGTGTTGAAGGTGATAAAAGGGTGTGTGTATGTGTATGTGTGTGTGTGTGTGCACAGGTGTGTGCCTGCGTGCACATGTGTGTGTGCATGTGTCATTTCTTGAAAATTATGTTTTAAATGCTACAGGTACATGATTATACCTAGAAATGGAGTTCTACTCAGATAGAAAAATTAATTAATTATTACATTGGATCTATTCAAAGTAAACAGATTGTACTTCCTCTCTCCCTATTAGGTTAACCTCCTGGTGTTGATTCTACATGAAGTAAACAGTGCATTTTATAAACTCTCCTAAGAGATGGAAACAGTTTGCAGCCCTTTCTAAAATAATTGGCTACAGTGTTGGGAAATCACAAAATACCAATGTAAAAAGCTGTCTCGTAGTAGTATGTTTAATTCCACTTCCTATTAGTGTGCCAGTACTAAAAATAGTAATTCTCTGGAAGTCAAATGGTTGGGTTTGGGGTGTTTATTGACCACCCAAATTTATTCGAGGCAGAGGGCATCTTTTCTGGGAGGCTAGAGGGGTGACAGCTTCAACCTTAAAAGGATCAGAAGACAGTTGTTCGGTTCCACTAATGAAACTTTAGGCTGTTACCTCACCACCCTGCAGCTAACCAACCAACCATCAAGTCCTTCTGTGTTCCCAGACCTCATAAATGTGAATGTGAACAGTATGAGACCTGTGAGCAAGGTCTGCAGTGTAACTGATAAGAGCAAGCCACATGCTTGGGAAAAACAGCCTGAGGAGCAGCAACATACAGGATAGGGGTGGGGGTCCCCAGTCCTTGAAGTCTTTTAGAAGTAGAAAATACTTACCAAACAAAATCAGATTTTTTTTGAAGCAGTTGGAATATAGAAACACTTTTAAAGACTAAAAACATTGCAGAAAATCTTTTTTTTTTTTTTTTTTTTTTAGAAAATCTTTTTAAAAGAAATAGCCAATTGCTTGTTTCATTGAACTTTCCCAGCAAGTAAGATTTTCAGAAGGATGTGTATAAAATGGGGGGCGGAGGGGAGGATCAAATCTGCACTCGCATGTTAGGAATGAAGGTGAGGAGACATGGAGAAAGACGGGGAGCTCCCACAGTGTGCTGAACCATTTTGAGAGGCTTTTGTGCTTTAGGGTAACAAGAATTAGTAGTAGTTCCATGCATGGACCCCTGTGAAAGCGAGGCAGTTGGTCACACACAGGACTGGCCATCACCTAGGAGCCATGGTCCCTTTGGCTCTGTTGGAAATTGTTTGGTACAAGCACCTAGTGTCATTACTCACAGTCCCCAAACCGTCTTTGTTACTTGGTCTGAATCTGTGACCTGACACGATAGAGAGGAAAGATTTGCCTGGACCGTCTGTCCCATGGTGCTCTGTCATTGTGTGTGGATTGTTGGTCCACTGCAGAGGACATCATGTCTGAGGGAGCTTGTGATAGAACTCTCTCACCTTCTGATGGACAGGAAGCAGAGTGGGAGGGAGGACCTCAGGGATCGGGGATAGCCTTCAGAGGCAATTCATCAAGTTAGACCCATCCCCAAAGTTTCCATAAGTGCTCAGCATAGGGACGGGCTTGGCACCAGGCAGTCAGCACATTCATTTCAGCCATTAGTCTGCCTCTGGGCCTCTGAAGGCTGATGGCTATTGACTCTAAATTCAGCCTCCTCAGGGTCTCAGGACGCAGACATAATAGTACAGGCAAAGTCTTTGCCATAGTGTAGCCTAAACGGCCTCTGGTACGACTGACTTCCTGTAGGGTCTTTATCCTGTTTGGACCTTGTGAGCCTGCCCTTCCCTATCTACATTCCTGTAGTGTCTGGTCTCTGGCCCTCCCACCGACATCAACCGTGAAGCCAGCTCTGCTTGCAATATTCCAGGCTTTCCCTAGCCCACTTCTCCAAACGCTTCCAAATTCCTCCCACTAATCATTTCCAACAGCTTGTGAGACAAATAGGTTTAGTCACAGCAGCATCTTGGTAACAGTTTGCTGTCTTAGACTTTACATAACCACGGCCACAGTGTTAGGGGAGAAATGTTAATTTTGCCCAATGCTTCATAGTTCTCGGCTTTTCATGATGGGGATGGTGTGGTTAAAGTAAGACTGCTCAACTCTGGGCAGCCAGGATGCCCAGAACCAGGAAGGGATCCCAGGACCAGGTGTTACATTCAATAATACTCTCTCCAGACCCCACTTCCTCCATTGGTGCCGCCTCCTAATGTCTCTACCATCTCCCAAAATAGCCCCACCAGCTGGAGACCAGATGTTAATACGCGAGCCAATGGAGACAGATCACATCCCAACTACAATACTCATAGACTCATACCCGGAGGATCATAGGAAGAGAGAATAGGGTCCACATGAGTGCACGTGCCAGAATATACCATTGTGTAACAGAAAATCAATAGATTTTTTTGTTTTTGTTTTTGTCTTAAAACAGGGTTTCACCATGTAGCGCTGGCTGGCCTGGAATGCTATATTGTAGACCAGGTTGGTCTCAGAGAGATCTGCTTGGCTTGTTTTGTGCCCCCTCCCCAGGTGTGTGTGTGTGTGTGTGTGTGTGTGTGTGTGTGTGTGTGTGTGTGTGTG
>OU015744.1:62642237-62658139 GCA_907169655.1 Acomys percivali
GTGTGTGTGTGTGTGTGTGTGTGTGTGTGTGTGTGTGTGTGTGTGTGATGTCCAGAAACATGGGGGGTGGGGTGGGGAATTATAGCTGAAACCAGTCAAAGTAAACAATATTTGTCTCTTGGAAGCAAGAATCAGCTAGGAGCCATGGAGGGGCTGCTGTTTTTCTTTTTAAAATTATAAGCCTTAACCCCCTACAGTAGGAATCATAAGCGCCCTCCAATGCACAGCTATTGAAGATGGGGTCCCTAGGGTGGCAATGCGGGTGTTGGTGGTTGTTACATTTAGTGCTTAGGGGGAGGCCTTTGTGTCATTGGGAAATACCCTTAAAAAGGACTGTGGAACTAACTGTCTCTTGCTCCCTGACCACTCTCCCCTCCCCCCCAACCCATGCACTCCTTTGCTAAGGCCCAGAGCAGCAAGAACCAACTAATTATGGACTAGAACCTTCAAGTGTGAAAGCCAAAAATAAACCTTGTCTCCTTATAAGTTTATTAGCTACAGTATTTGTTATAGTAGCAGAAAGCTGACTAACACAAATATCATCTAATTATTACAGCTGTGAGAATGTGTGTTTGGTTAAACAGTAAAGCAGAAGGCAAATTTTTTTGTTTTGTTGTTTTAATAAAAAACACTATACACCGCTTTGTCACAGCCTGCGGGTGACACAGTAGGAGGGAGGCAGAATATAGTTCACAGAGGTTTTAGTACTATGCCATTGCTGTTCCCACACAATCTCAGTCGTTTATAGACAAGGGAGCGGCTTGGGCCTCCAGGCCTGCTGCTAGCGGACCCATTGTTTTTAATCTACCCTGAATGAGATTGCCGCTCCCTCCCCTGACACTGACCATCTCGCGGCCTGTTGCTTCTACAGGCAGACGGTGATAAGACCACAGTGATTGAAGTGAGTTGACATTCTCCCCGAGGTAATTTGGAAGCAGCACATTGTGGAACACCCAGGACAGCTGTTCCAATATTTTATGTGGGTCGATGCCGTCTTCTTTTTAAAGGAGAAATTTGGCATGGAAAGGGGTTATTTTCACCTATGAACTACATACTAAATGAAATTCTGTTCCTGAAGTTGGGGAGGGGACAATGCATTGAAAGCACAACTCGCAGCTCCTGGCCAGGGGGAAGAGGAAGCTCCGATTGGTGCCTAGATTAGAAAAACAGCTGTCAGGGCACCTGCCTCCAAACAGGGGGATTCAGGACTGAAATGCTGCCCCTGAGACTCCTTGGACTTCCTGTAGGAAACAGTGCCTCCTTCAGGTAGGTTTGATTCCGTGGTTGCGCACCACAAGGTGTCCTGGACAAAAAAGCATGCAAGCCTGAAGTGCTCCTCAGAAAGGGCCTCCCTCCACTCTCTCCCGGCATGGTCAGAACGGACCTTTGGGCCTTTCCTGTGAGAGTCTTAGCACTCCACATCCAGACTGTCAAAGGTCTCTACCTAGGGGTGTAATAACATGCCATCTCTGTGGTCAGCTGGGGGAGTCTTGGGAAGGACTCAGACAACAGCAGGTAGAAACAATGGCCTGAAGAAAGGAGGCAGGGTTTCTGCTCTGGTCAGTGAGTTCATTTTAAAGGACATTGCCAGAGACCCTTCTAAGTGTTAACACATTAATGGTAATGCAGAGACCCTTGCCCGTTGCCCACAGAACAGTGTGTCTGAACGGTGCTACTCACTTGGATGCACGTGTCCCACTGTTTCACTTGCTATTTTATTTATAGCTATGACTTACTCGCTGAAATTGCTTAAGGCTGCAATGTGCAGAAGATAGCTCTGTTTTGTAGAGGAGGATGCGTGCCTTAGATTGAGGACTTTATTTCCTCTGAGTTTTGGAAAAAGCCATCTTGTAGAGGATGAAAACTACAACGCAGTGCCATAGAGCACTAGGGAAAGCTAATGGGGCAGTGCAGGGCTCCTTCTTTCTGTCCGTAATGGCTCTTGATGGCCATTCAGGTCACATTCCCTGAGCAAAACACAGGGATCCAGGGTAGAGAAAGGTGAGATGGGTCTCTGCCATCATAAAGCTCACACAGTACAGGCAGTAAGGAAATGCAGCCACTCATAGAGATAAAGGCTTTAAGTGCCAATTTCAAGGTGTCACGAGGCTTCAGAAGTTGGAGTAAATAGATGTTGTGTCCAGGACAGATCTGTTTGTGGGAGTAACTTGTAAACTGAGTGATACGTAAGGGGAAAGAATTACAGGCAACGAAATCAAGACTAATGGTAACAAAAAATGAGGCAAGACTTCCCAGAAGCACAGGTCCCTCCTCAGCATGGGAAGATTGTAGTGGGATCACACTGGGCTATGCTGCCAGGACCAAAAACACCACTAGAAATTCCATTATAAAACTATAGTCTTAATGCTTATAGATGGGTGTGTGCGTGTGTATGTTAGTGTGGTTGTAGGTCCTGAAACTAGGAAAGGGAAGGCCATAGAACACATATGACATGACATGTTAGCCCAGTTGGACCTGGAAGGTACAGAGATGAGGAAGAACCAAGGGACGAGAATAAACAAAAACAAATTATATTGGACAAAGCCAAAATGAAACCTTATGCTTTATATGCAAATTTTTAAAAATAGCTCAGACTTTTTAAAGTGTAGGCCAATTTCTCTCACATGCATTGCTGCAAAAACTACCATATGTGCAGTGAGTAGAGCAGAACATTTCGGTTTGGATCTTCAATTCATTATAAAAATGTTTCTCTTAGGAAGTAGATGTCACAACCTTGTAAGTTCAAATCTGCTTCTGCTGTTGTTCATTGTGTGACTTGGAACAAGAGCTTTCTGTCTAGAACATCCCAATTGGCTTGATTGTACCATGTCAGGAGGTCAGTGGCAGGGAAGACCCTCATGTCGAACCTGCTGGTTATAGCAAGTTCTCAGTGGTGGGAGGAGCAGATGTCATACATAGTTACATATCCGAGGGCTTTAAGCAAGCATTAGTAGACAGAGGAGAATAATAATAAGCTATTCAGTAAGTAGGAAAAAAATAGAAAAATTTGTTCCAAGAATCAGAAGCATGTGCTTATGAATTATTTGTGATTTTAAAAAACTAAAAAAACCATAGCAGTAAAACTTGGGTGTTTTTACTTCTTTTATTCTGGGTGGTTTTACTCTGTAGAGTTATAAGATTGAACACTCAGAGGGCAGCAAGCTCCCGGAGGTGAGGCTCACACGCCCGCCCCCGCCCTGACCCCAGTGCCCGCCCAGTCAGCCCGGCCCACCCAGTGATCAAGGCCATCCTCATCTTCCACAATCATGGGAAGCCATGGCTCTCCAAGTTCTGTCAGCCCTATAGTGAAGATACACAACAGCGAACCACCAGGGAGACTTTTCACTTGGCATCTAAGCGAGACGAGAACGTTTGTCATTTCCTAGAAGGAGGGGCTATTAATTGGAGGATCTGACAAGAAACTGATTTATAGACATTACGCAACACTCCATTTTGTCTTCTGTGTGGATTCCTCAGAAAGTGAACTTGGCATTTTAGATCTAATACAAGTATTTGTGAAAATGTTAGACAAATGTTTTGAAAATGTCTGTGAGCTAGACTTAGTATTCCATGTAGACAAGGTTTACAATATTCTTGCAGAAATGGTGGGGGTGGGGATGGTATTGGAGACCAGCGTGAGTGCAATTATTACACAGACTGATGCACAGAATAAACTCGAGAAATCTGAGGCTGGCTTAGCGGGAGCCTCCAGCTCTGCTGTATCCGCTGTAAAGAATATGAACCTTCCTCAGGTCCCAAGAAATATTAACATTGGTGACATCAGTATAAAAGTGCCAAGCCTGCCCTCTTTTAAATAAAATATTAAAAAGGCCACTCCCACGTGAAACGTGGAGGGAAAGTCAGCTAAGTTTACCATGCAGTTGTTTACCAAAAAGAGAGGAGAGTGTGAACTTTGCTCTTGGATTTAAGTCAAGGTACTGTATAGATGCTGCAAAAAGTCAGTATGGAAGTTCAATGTTGCTTTTCTTGCTCAGTGATTTTAAAGAAATTGAGTAGTTCCAGCGTGATTTTTTTTTTCTTTTCTTAATTGCATTCCTCTGCCCACATAAGGCATGCCTCTATGTATTGGCTATTACAGTGATTGGAAAAGTGAGATGTTTCTTTAATTATGTACAACCCAAGATGTTGATGTTTTGTATGGATCACAGTGCAGCATTCTCTAATTCTTTTGCTGTTTGTCGCAATTGTTATTTAAAGAACCAAGTGTGTGTTGCATGAAAACATGACCTTTTCCTTAGTTTAAATAAACTCATCCAGTTAACTTCAAACCCCTACCCAGATCTAGCCAATGGACAGGACATTCTGCACCGGTGAGTGGAGAGTGGGGTCTGATTTTCACATGAACTCTGGTGCCCCATATTTGACCACGTCCCCTGGATGGGGAGACCTGGTGGCACTCAGAGGAAGGATAGCAGGTTACCAAGAAGAGACTTGATACCCTATGAGCATATACAGGGGGAGGAAGTCCCCCTCAATCACAGTCATAAGGGAGAGGAGTAATGGGAAAGTGGGAGGGAGGAAGGAATGGGAGGATACAAGGGATGGGATAACCATTGAGATGTAATATGAATAAATTAATAAAATATTTTTTTAAAAATAAAAATAAAAAAATTAACTCCAAGGTAACTGAGAAAAGGAAAAATTAAAAAATAAAAAAGGTTGAACACTCAGAAGAAAGCAAACTGGAGCCTACGTGTGAATGGCCATCAGACACAGTCAAAACCCCCCACATATAATTGTAAAATCAGGGGGAAATTGCTAACCTGGCCTGTTTCATGGTCACTCGTCCTCTCCCTATTTTGCTTCTTAAAACAAACCAAGAAGCCAGATGTTCAGCTGCCTGAGATGACAGCTATTTCTTTTGAAATCCTGAATGAAAGAGTAAGTGCCTATCCAGAGCGGCAAGGTCCCTGCCAAAGGTAAGCGTGACCCTGTGCAGGCACTTAACTGTGGTCGCAGGAGTGTTGCTCATGGCGACAAAGTGCACTCATGGACATTAATGGCCCCAAATAAGCCTTCTGAGATGAGTGTACATGGAATTTTCCTGTTCTACTGTACCAAATGTTCTTTACTTTCCAGTGATTGTATTGACCTAAATAGTATTCACCTTGGTAGCCTTGTAACCTTTAAGGTTGGCTTAAAAACCCCCCATTTTGTTCATAGAATATCTTCCACCCAACACACTCCTTTATGTTCTTTCTGTTTTTAAATGTCAAAACAAAGGAGGAAAAGGTCCCTCCTCCTATATTTACAAATGGCGAGATAAAATCAGTAATTTCTATTTACTGTTTCAAAAGAAGAAAGTGAATATGGGCTGGGAGCATATCTCAGTAGGCCTTTGGTTCAGTCCCCTCATGAGAAATGAAGGGAGATAAAAGGAAAGAAAATTCTGTTGTGTTTGTTCAATTTCATCTTACTATATTGTTAGTAACTAAAATACATGAGTATAAAGCTAGTGTTTTGACACTTTACTTTCCACTTTTGACGCCTTGAAGTAAAGTTTCTAAGTGATTATCATAAATGGAAATACACACAAAATAGCTGTACTTATAAAATCTTGCCACAAAAGAAAATTTCATTATCCAAAATTGGGGTTCTAGGTGATATTACTTTGTTAGGATTTTTAAAAGAATTGCAGATTTGTAAAATTGTTCATCTACTAAAGATTTTGATAAAAAGATACTGTAATTAAACATGGGGTCTTCCTTATTAATAATGATCACAGAACAGACTTCTATTAAATTTCTTTATTCTGAATCTCACACCCCGTTTTTATCATTGTAACAATAAATTTTTATGTGCAATTTTCTAAAACCAAGTCCCTGACACAGTGATGTCTTAACTGATCATCAGGCAAGTACCACAAATGCTTCTGTCATTCCCTCTGCTTTCCAGTGTGATTTGCTTTTCTGGTTTCTCACAAAACAGTCAAACATTCACTGAGTAAAAGAAAGTCAGCAAACAGGAAGACCGCTGTTTAATCTGGAGTGTCTGCAGAGCCCCGGAAGCTGGAAAGGGTCATAAGAAGGAGAGTACAGAGGGGGTCTTTGGGGGGATAGGGGCTTGTACAGTGTGCATGGTGTGAAAGTTGAAGAGGGAGGAATATTGGGGATTGGAGGAAGACACTGGATGGGGTGTCAAAAAGAATAGTGGCTGTTCTGCCAGTCAGGGGGAGGGGGACACTGGGCTGTCTTGTGCATATGCTGTCTCTCTCGCCCTTCCTCATCTTCCATCTCCACTTCTTTCTCACAGCCGTCGTATATCCCATTCTGTATGATCATGATGCCCAATCTCTCAGGGCTGGAGAGATGGCTCAGCAATTAAGAGCACTTCCTGCTCTTCCGAAGGACCCAAGTTTGGTTTCCAGTGGCTCATAACTGCCCTTAACACCAGGTCCACGGGAATCCAGTGCCTTCTTCTGGCCTCTGTGGGCACCCACACAGAACACTCACTCACAAAGACATACACACGTACAAAGAAATGAAAGTAAAACTTTTTTTAAAAAATTCTCTAATTTTGTCTTTCTTGTAGTGTTAAGTAGTCCATCTGCCATTCATGTGAGATTTCAACATAGACAATAGGAAATAAATGTGGACAGGCTGCAAACTCTGATACTAAATTACTTTTTTTCACTTTTGCCGCCACCTTGTACTGCTAACAAATGTGTCAGTTTAGAGTGATTTATATATGTTGTCTGTGCTTCTTTTGGCTTGGCCAGTATCCATGAGTTTAGCTTACCAACATCAGCCAAGTGCACATGTTCTATTAGTACTTGTATGTTCTAGCTAATCAACTTACTCATCAAAGACTCTCAGGTCCTTCCAAAAGAAAGGTACTTTGTTTTTCTTGACTTTGAGAATTCACCACCTCACTTCCTGTCGCCACTGGAGTGTTTTCTAGCCTTCCGTCGATTCTGAGTCCTGGTTTCTTAGCTGGTGATTCCACGTGCATAGAATTGTCCCAGAAAGTGCTGTGGAAGCCACTTGGCACAGGTGCTGTGATCTAGTGCATTAAAGTTGTCTTCCCTTTCTGACTCATCTTGTCTCTTCACTCTTGATCGATGGGTAAATGTTTCTACTATTTCAATGTGCTTTTGCCTTGCAGCTCAGAAGTCAAAGCCTTTGGTCAGAAAAGGTCCTAATCAAATGGGAAAAAAAAATGCTCTGTGTGAGTAACTCAGGGACTTGAGGTGTGACACATCAGTCTTCCAGCACTAGCACTTGGGCGCAGATCAGAGAGGTTGCCTGTGGGGCTGGAGAAATAGCTTAGTTGATAAAGTGCTTACTGCACAAGCGTGAGGACCTGAGTTCAAGTCCCCAGCACCCATGTGGAAGGTGCAGTACAGTAGTGTACAACTGAAACCCCATCATGGGGGCAAAGACAGGAGGACCCCTGGGGCTCAGTGGCGAGGTTTTCCTCCCAAAGTGTGGTTCAGTGAGAGGCTCTTTTTTACTCCCTCTTTATTTGTTTATTCACTTTACATCCTGGTCTTAGCCCTATCCCTCCTCCTCTCAGTACCTCCCTCGCTCTCTCTCCCCCATCCTCCCTCCCCTATTCCTCAGAAAAGGGGAACCCCCCCTTCCCATCATCTCAGCTCTTTAAGTTACATCAGGACTTAGCATGTCCTCTTCCCCTGTGGCCTGGCAAGGTAGTCCCTCCAGGGGGAAGTGATCAAAAAGCTGGGAACAAAAATCCATGTCAGGATTGCCTGTGGGCCTGGAGAAATTCCTCAGTTGAAAAAGTGCTTACTGTGCAAGCGTGAGAACCCTAGTTCAGGTCCCCAACACCATGTAGAAGGTACACAACTGAAACCCCACCGCTGTTCCCATTACTACAAGTCCCAGCTGCCCTCTGGCTACATCTGTGTAAGGGGCCTAAGTCTAGTCATGTATGGTCCTTACTTGGCGCTTCAGTCTCAGCCAGCCCCTGGGCCCTGGTTAGTTGGTTCTGTTGGTCTTCTTGTGGAGCTCCTGTCACCTCCAGGTCCTTTCCCCCTCCCTCCCACCTTTCCACAATGCTCCCTACACATCACCCAGTGTTTGGCCGTGAATCTCAGCATCTGCTTCAAAGCACTGCTGGGTGGAGGGGGTGCTCTGTCTTGAAAAGTAAGGTGGAAAGTGATCACAGACACCAGACACGTGTCTCTGGCCTCCATATGCACAGCCTCTCATGCTCACATGTACGTGCATGTACTGTGCATACACACAAACATTGGCTACACTCTAAGCAGAAAAGCTAGCACAGCAGTCAATAGTAATTGCAAAGCTAGACACCTCTTTTACATGGAGAAACTGTCACTGAGGAGTAAGCTGGTGAAGGAAGCAGCCTGCAGTGGGCTCTCAGAAGACACTTGGTGGAAACGAATGTTTCTGGCTACATTATCATCTGATCAGAATTTTTGGTACATTTCTTACACTAGGAACACTTAAAGATATTAATGTAACAAGTAGAATAAATGTCAGTGATAAAAGGTTGTGCACCCAGATTCTCATTGTCTTGTTAAAACATTGACACCTGACCTCTGTAAGAACTCAGTATTCTCTCATCAAACAAAAGGTGTAAGATGTGACGCAGGGCATGAGGAAGAAGGGTACATACTGCAAGATATGCTTGTGTGAAATGTCACTATGAAACACGTTAGTGTGTATGGTTAGTGGACACTACTAATTTTAATGGACAATTCCATTCTCCGGCCATCTCGTGACGATTGGGATACTCATAGTTGGAAGACGTATGTGCTTGTTATGTTTAGGTGCCTCCATGTTCTGTGTGTACCACTTACCTGCATCTTAGTGGCAACTGCAGCAGGGAGTTGGTGAGAACGGCTGTGTCCCACGCCCATGGTTAGGATGCTCCTTCCAATCCAGATCCCCAATGGGCCTGGAACATCTCCTGTGCATCTCCTCTGTTTTAGCTGTGCCTCACCTTCTCCCCACAGTGCTCCCAGTCACCTCCTTACCCCTAAATCCCTGGCTCGGCCCCTGGCCTCCTGAGGCTGTCCTTTCTAGAGGTCACCTCTAGTCCCTCTTGCGGTCCACGCCACCCATGAGCCTCCAATTGACACTAGCAGTAAAAAGATTCCCTCGGGGCACAACAGGGGACTTACCCTGACTGGACTTAGCCATGGTGCAGTTCCCAGTGTTCTGTTGTGACGGCACTTGGCACTATGCTTCCAATCAGGGCTTTTGTGCTAATCTTGCAACTTAATCCTCGCCTGTAACTCTGTGCCCCTGGGAAAGTGCTAAAGTTTTAAAGCAACTGGCTAAGAAGCGAACTCCTCCGAGAATACCACACTTCTGCCATGCATGTCGGGGGGGGGGGGGGGGCCCTTCTGATAAGGCTGTGTGCCTCACAGCTGCTGAGAACTTTGTTTGCAGTTGGAGGTGGGAAAAAGAGGCCTTGAGAATTTGAAATTCTAAAAGCACTTTGTAATCATTTTAATTTATGTGACTCCTCCATTTAAGTTTGGGCATAGTGAAATTTTGTAGAAAGCATTTATTTAGCATATGTAATTCCTTAAGTCTGCATATCAGCAGCTGTGCACCCCCATGGAGGAAAGGAAGATCCTTTCCATGGGCATTTCTTCTTAGCGTGGAAACTAATATTTCAATCCACCTTTTCAGAGATTAAGTTAAGTTGTGATGAGCAAAATTTGAGTGTGTGTGTGTGTGTGTGTGTGTGTGTGTGTGTGTGTGTGTGTGTGGTTTCTGTCCATATAGGGAGATGGAGAGATGGACTGTGGTGCCAGAGATACTTAGGTTTTCATTATTCAGGGTGTTACTTTGAATATTTGCAGCAGGGTGTTAGATAGTTAACACTATCTTCAAGTCATTTTCTGCACACTTGTCTTGGTCTGGATTCTTTTTTTTCCAATTTTTAAAATTATTTTTTCTTTGTTTACATACACATTTATATTATTGCACATATATACAATAAACTACCTACAGCAAGAAGAACCATGAAACAATCGGGAATTATATAAATGTTATATTCATAGTGTTTGGGCTATTTGTATTTGGCAGCCTTAAAGAAAACATCTTTCCTATCTTGGTGTATCTAAAATTCTGAATGTAAATCAATATCTATCATATCTCATCTTTATCAACTTAAAACATCTATCTAGACCTAAAAACATCTTAACCCCTAAACAATTAAGCTTAATTGTAAAACTAAACTATCTGGTCTTCAACCCCATTAGAGACTTGGGAAGGAATAAAATTAATTACCTGAGTAGACAGGAAGTACAGATTAGCAGCTTCCAAAATGAGAAAATGACAGAGATAGTTTGCTGCCCGATCAGTCACCCAAAACTCTCTCTAACATTGGAGCATCATCTTCAGCCTTCTGGCCCAATATATCTGACAGACATATTTGTGAGGCAGGAACTATTGAGGACTTGCTTGGCCAATGACTCTGCCTGCATGCGCTGAGAAATTTGGCTGGGCTGTGTGAAACCCCCATCTTGTGGGGCCCTTAACCACTGAGCCAGCTCTCCAACGCTGTCGCTGTCCTGCGGGCCATTAAAGGTGCCCTCCAGTGCTCTTTGTGGCCCGTGTGGCATTTCTGGGTTACACAGGCGCTGTGCTGTTACCATAGCTGCTGTTCTGCTTTCATCAGTAGTTTTACATCAGCCTCCTCCACTGGTAAACTTGAGTCAGATTAGTGAGTAATAAATCTAAAGATAACCTTTTAAAACTATTGGAGAGCCAAGAAAGCGAATATATAATTACGACTTAAAAGGACGCATGACTAAGACACTCGAACGCATTTCATATGGAACAGTCTTCTTTTCTAGTTTAACTCAAATGGATGAAAATTACTTCCTAGTTCAACATGCATCATTAATTACTTTACTCTTTTAAAGCCTGGTGATGGGATACATATCTGTAGACATGAAAAAGACAGAAAGATCAGAAGTTTAACCAGAATACTAAAATTAGTTTAAGGTACAGGTTTCCTAGAGAAATTGCTGAGCCCCTCCCCCCATATTTGCCTATATTTCCTAGTATTAAACACAGCCACAGTACAAAAGAAATACATGGCATCCTTATCAAAAGGTAGAAACTTGTCTCGTAAGTTGACTTTTTTTTAAAGCATCATTCTTTACATTCCTGATGGGCCATAAAATTTAATGTGAAACAGAAATGAAAAACATAGGGCATTTGGATTTCATATGCAATCTGAGGCCAGAAGGCTGCTGTTCAGTTTGCTTCTACAGTTTGCACTTTGATGTCTCAGTAACTCTTTTCATTTTATCACATGAAGTAGGAACGAAAACTTCAATTTATCATCCAAGAAAAGACTCTTTAAAGCAGTTCTCAATCAATAGGAGTTTCACTTAGCTACTTTTTAAACTGCATCTAAATGTACTTTCCATATGTCCCAGGGCGAAAGGCTCTTTTCTTCAGTATGAAATACTATGAGGTAGCTCGCAGGTATAATCAGAAATACCATGAGTTTAAATAGAGATACTTATACTTATTTTTACCTAATTTAATTATCTTTGGGACCAGATTAAATATGTGAAAAGACTCTTGAGTATGTTTTGTCTTGAAAATATAATTTTATCTTTAATTTTGAAGCTGTTTTATATTACTCAAAATTCACAAACATTTATAAAGTATGTTGTTCATTGCCTATACTGTGTTCTTCTTGAATATATTTTTAAAGTACATATGTTAATATTTGCCAAATTTCTAATCAGTGTAATGATGCTTCTATTAGAGTTGTGTTTTAATTTCTTACTTTCCTAACTATAAAGTAGTCCTGTTGCTTTCATAACTAGATTTTTATGCCTCCTTGTGTCAGGTGAGAGTGTTATTTAACTATTTTATTGGTCTTCTTTCTTCCTCTTCTCAACTCCTCCCCAACACATGCACACTTGCAGTATCTGCACATGGAAAGTGTCCCTTGCACGCATCTGTTTGTTGCCAAGGTGTAAATCAGAAGACCCAGGCTTCTTTCTCCCACTTCAATCACAAGGCTCTGTCTGCTTTGGCCCCTTGGAGCCCTGCCAGCGTTGTCATGATGATGTCAGTTGACCAGGAATGTTCACATTTCTCATGCTGCGCTTGCTCCACATTCTCTGACTTGAGCAAATGTCCTTTTAGAGCTCACTGGAGACCCAGGGTTGGATCGGAAAAGCGTGACCTGTTTGTGTACCTGCCCTTCATGTGCTACCTTTCAAAATCAGGGATCCAATTTTTTTTAAAGCAACTTGATGATTTACAAACCCACATGACACTATCTTCTTTTGTTGATCAGGAAAATAATCACCAGCAGTTTATCAAGCTTTGACGCCAGTGGCCCTTTATTAGTGTACTAAGTTGGACATTTTTAAGTTCAATTTTCTCTCACTCAGCAAGTATTTACATTATACATCCACACTAATAATAGATTTTCATTTACTTTATTTTTTTTTCATCCGAAATAGCAATGGCATACACTTAATGGGGGAAAGTAATTTCTGTCATGGAATATTGTCCTCAGTCTATAGAATTCTCACGCAGCTTTCAGTATTTCTTGGTTCTTTCCCAGCTCATTGATAACCACTAGGTAATATTTCTAGTCAGCTAACAATTTTGACCTGTAAACCGTAAATATCTTTCAAACCTGGATAGCTACTGAAAACTGTTCATAGAGATGGCTGTGGCTGGAGCGGGCCATTGAATCCTGGACCACACCTTACCCTACTCAACAGATGCCTCATGCTTGTTGTAAAACCCGTGGTTGAAATGTGTGTAAGCTCAATTTTACGGGCTTTTAGAAAACAAAGCTGTAAGATAAAACCCAGTCTTTTTCACACCTGTTACGTCTGAACTAATTAGCCCATGTAATTAGAAACACTGTGTGTAATTCTAACTCTGGCCCCTATAGAACATGGAGTCTGACTAAAATTTTGCAGGTAAGCGTTAGGTTTCTGAGTGCTAGTGGGTAGGATAAATGAGTTAAACTGTGCTAAACGTTGCAGATTCTGTGAACTGAGTTCATCCTCAGAATTCTTTGTAAATGCCCAATAAATATTGTTTGCTTAAACTTGTTAGTTAATGCACACTAATGGCCTGATTAACCTTAAAAATGAAATGCCAGTATATACTTATACTGTAAGTATATTTAATTTTTATATTCTCTTATTTGAATAAGGAAATTATACACTTACCCAGAAGGAAGAAGAACAAGACTTTTCTTGACTGTTACTTTTTAAATTGGCCCTTGATGGCAGAGACTCACTTTGTGTATTGCCTGCCTTCCATTTCTCTTAGGCAAAGGAGGATTGTAAATAGTTTTCCTTTAATCCTTAAGTTTTGATTCATTTAAAATAATGGAACTTCTTGAGGCAGAAGCTGGCCCAGACACTAAGACAATGTCAGTCAGTCAGACAGAAGCCTTGCCTTTTGTCCTCTGTTCTCATTGAACAGTGTAATGACTTTTGACAAGATTCCAATTCATAAATTTAAACCATTGTGAATTTTATGTTTAATCCTCCTCTTACTGCTCATGGTAAATGTATCCTTTTGGTAATTTTTAGAGTGTTCCTTTGTGGCTTTTTATAGAAGTTTCAAAACAAGTTAAGCTAGGCAAATTAAAGTCTAGTTGAAGACAGAGATTTTTTAAATCCTATTTTAAGAAATAATTGCAGATTCTAGAAGCAGTTTCCAAATTAGCAAGGAGGATTCGATCTACATTCCGTCTCTGACTGAGAACACCTACCTGCATTGTCTAGAATTCCAGGGAAGTTGCCAGAGCTAGCAAGGTACCTGAGTCCCAGTCAGCGCCAGGAATCTGGATCCTACCTTCCTTAAAATGTCTTAGAATTCCTTAGGATGATGGCTTCCATCGGTTGCTTAGGTGTGCTCTGCCGGGGAACCAGGAAGCTTTAAACTGGTTGGAGTAAAAGAACAACAGACCTGTCCACTGCACCATGCTGGCGTGCTATGGTAGAGACAGCTGTTGGGTTTGCAAAGGGACCGCTGTTGTGACTCCGTTATGCTCTCTTCTCTGACCTCTACCGAGTGCATAAAATATACAAAGTTTTGGTTGGTTGGCAAGTCTTTGGCACATCGGTGTTTGTATCATGTACCTTACAACATTTCCTAAAGAAAGATTGTGTTCCCACTGCTGAGGAGTATCCTCATTGATCATCCTCTCTTGCCCAACTCCAACACGGTTCTCATGGGTCACCATCTTAAAGGACACTGTTCTGTGTTTGCTTTCATGTGCCAAATTACAGTCTCCAGCATGAGCCCGAGGGCGTGCCCAGTCCTCTTCACCAAGCGCATGGGTTGATTCCCTTGGCTACAGAACATCACTTTTCTTGACTAGTGGTTTTCTTTTCCTTTCTTTCTTTCTAATGCTCTTGTTGCTAAGACAGTGTTCTTTTATTCCACTTTGTCCTTAACTATCTTCAGAATCATTTGCTCTTCTGCCATTGTGTGTACAGGACTACCACGTGAGATCACAGTTTGCACGACATGCTTCATAAGTCAAGAGCTCTGTGGCAGGTTTATGTGCAGACGCCTGGAGATTCTGTTTCCAAGCAGAAATGCAGTATGAACAAAGCAGAGACTGAAGGTTAGATTGAACCGCCTAGCTTGCCTCTTCCTTCTTCTTAGCCCTGGAGATCCACTCTTCTCTTTTGCAGAAAGTTCTTTGCAGACCTGTAGATTTTACCACTACACCTGCTTTTTGAGAACCTTGTTAAGAGTTTTTAAATCACAATCTCTTAAGTCTCCAAAACCCAAGATCCTGCACACCTCCACTTTTCAGTGTCTCATATACCAAGGAGTAATAATTTTAACTTTTTCTTAATTTCCAAAACATTAATGGATTTAAAAATGAACGGAACAACGAGCCCTCTGTTCTTGTCCTATCAGAACAGAGCTCAGACCCTTGCGTTGTACTAGAAGCATACAATTGTATGTATCCTGAAACAAGAGAGCCATTAGCCATGGTGCCGGAACTTTGTCACATTGTAATTTACCTCTGATAATCTCTATCAGTTTCTAAGAAAAATTTACTGTCTATTAAGGAGACACTTATCAAATGTGTAAGAAAATTCCTATTTAAATGGACCGGTTAGGCTCTTTATATTGTTAGAGTTAAACCAGTAAAGGCCAATATTTTTATATAAAGATTTACTGAAACATTTGTGTGTACTTGTTATATTTAAAAGTATCACTTTGTGAAATTATGGTTCTTTTCCAGCTGTCTTCAATTGGGCTGTATGATGATGAAAATGATGTTGCCATCATCTTTTGATAAACATGGCAGTATCTATGGGAACTTGGAGGCTTAAGCTCAAGTCAGAGTTAATAAAACCAGCCCAAAGTGTAGGCTCTGTCTGAAAGGAAAGCACATCCAGTTGTGGACAATGGAGATGATTAGATGTTACACTGAAGGCCATCTGTATTGGCTGCAGGACCCTGTCCTGCCATCAACAGTAGGATCAACTTTCAGAACTCAAACCCAGGCCAAGTTGTCCCCTGTGTCATTTTTATCAAATTTGTGATGTGATCCTCAGCCAGAAACTCATCACCAGCTTTTCATCCTGAGAGTCAAATAAACATTTGCTTGTCTGGACAGAATTCAGCAGAAGTGGGCATTTCCTGTGCTTGTTGCTAATATGGCCAAATTAATTTCACCTTATCATGACTGTGGCTTGAAGACACCTCCAACTTGCACTGTGTTCCTGTTTTTCAGTCTACTTGAAGGGCTTGGTGCAGACACAATGGAATTAATTTTCCCTTTTAGCTTCTTCTATGTCATCAATTTTTTTATCCTATGGAATTTTCATTGAATGATATCTGGTAATCAGTTCAATATGTTTCTCTCTCTCTTTCTCTCTCTCTCTCTCTCTCTCTCTCTCTCTCTCTCTCTCTCTC
>OU015744.1:62664567-62685430 GCA_907169655.1 Acomys percivali
CACACACACACACACACACACACACACACACACACACACACACACACCTGTAACCTTAGCACTATAGGTGGAAAGATACAGGAGGATGGCTGAGTGGGGCTTGCTGCCTGCCAGCCTAAATCAGGGTCCAAGGAAATAAGACAGAGTGATAGAGCAAGACCCCTGATCATCTTCTGACCTCAGCACCAGGTACACACATGTACACACAAGAAAGATGCATGCACGTATGCACGCACACACACACATAGTCAAAAAGAACCAGGTACTTGGGGAAGAGCGCTCAGCTAATGAGGGCAGCTGGACCTACCTACACGAAAATCTCTTAGCTTCCTGTCTATGACCCCGGCAGTGCTACCCTGTCCCACTGCCCACAAACCCCTCTGCTGCTTCTATGTGCACTCTGCCAGCCCCTCAAGCCAGCGTCAGCCCAGGCCGCTGCTTGTCATCTGCACACTGTACTTGTGAATTTCAGATCACTTAGGCATCGACACAGAAAGCATTTCCTGAGTTGTAACTGGACTTGTCTAGGGGAAGTCATGCATCTAAAGAAGGTATTCTGTTATGCAGTCATTAGCATCTCGTTAGGAACCTCTGCTTTTCAGAATTAATTCCACAGAGAGCAATGGAGTTACTTATTTATCAGGCATTTCTGAGAAATAAATACAAGAGACAGATACATGCAGTTCAAATCAAGACAGTTCGTTACATCTGCTCTGGGTGTTTAAGGAGTCCGGGGGTAATCAGACATAGTAATTGTATTGTGGGATCTGAAGGGTTTTCCTGACACTTGTTTTCGGTTGTGTTCGGCCTGAGCCTGTAATTACGAAAACGTTCTGGCGTGGTGATTAGTTCCCAGTTTAAAATTGACTGTTTCATTAAAGGTAACTCCATAATGAGCCCAGTGAGGAACCCAAGCTGTGTCCTTTAACAGTTGTACTTGTCTCTTCACTGGACCGTGAGCCCACGGGGCGGTGTGAGTCACAGCCTCCAGCCTCAGTCCCGTCTGAATCGCAGGGAGAGAGGAGGCCCAGTCACCCTGCCTTTGAGGTCCCTTCCAGATTTAGCGTTCAGTGATTCTTGGAATATTCACCAAATGGAGGTTCGAAAATTGATTCTGCTTTCACACGGAGGGAGAAGAATGCCCACGATTGAAGGGAAGATTAGGAGCTGTGGAGAGGAAATACTTGTGTTGAGTTGAGTCCTTTTATTGAAAATCAGCCTTGGACTACTGGACAGGAAATTAAGTTTTGGCCTGGGTCATTAATCATTGTGCCCATCTGAAGATTGGCAAGGGAAGGAGGTGGCTATATTTGAGAAGGAAGGAAGGAGTGGGCACAGAGAGCCCTCCTACAGCTCCGGCTCTGAGTAGGCATTCCCTGGCAGTGGTAGGATGGTACCAGACACCCGCTCTGGCAGATGTCTATGATATTTTTGTCCAACCCCCCTGAGAGTGCCCATGGTTCTCCTACCCAAACCTTTCACCAAGAGGAGAGAAATGGATAGAATCACAGGATTTTCACTGAGCAATGGTGGAAAGGTGATGGGCCCACAGTGGTAACATTCTCTGTTCATCATTTCTTTCCAATTCAGCATCAGTAAGAAACTTGCTCACTAACAAAGGCAGAGGGACACCTGTTCTCTCAAGAGTGCTCATCCTTTCTTATCTCTTACTTGTGCCTTGTCCTCGTCCTGAGTGGAACACTAACTACTCTGGAGAGAAAATATTCTACTCTACTCTACTCAGCCTCTCCTCATTGCAGTAGAAAAGTATCCTGGCTCTTGCTCTCCCAGGCCCCACTCTGGCTCTTGCTCTCCCAGGCCCCACCCTGGCTCTTGCTCTCCCAACCTCCCACACCTCCCCAGTGTGGGGCTGTGACAGAGCTCTTGCGCTTCTGTGTATCTTTTCCTCTAAGGTGAAAAGTCTTGGTAAATAAAACCTTGACAGTAGATTTTATTTCCACAAAAATAATAATTTTGACATCTCCAGGTGTCATGTGTCTCAAAGCTGTTCCCAGTAGGCTCTAAATATACCTCGAAACTTGCTCATCCCCCATCAGATAGATTCACCTGGGACGTGTGTCCCTCGTGAGCTGTGACTGACTAAGCCTGCTAAGGCCCTAGCTTACAGACTTTTCTGATGAGGGTGGGACTAATTTGGCTTGGAAATCAGAAGCAGTTGGTGTAGTTATACTTAGTGTGGGTTTCCGGTGCAGTCTCCCCCTTCTGTAGACACCTGCCTCTTTCCAACTGGGATCTCACAGTGGTCTTACTTGCTCTGCCCAGTGTGGTTCATGGCATCTCTGCTGAGTCAGTCCAGCACTGACACATCCTCTGCGCACTCCCTAGGTGGTCCTAGTGGCAGTGGCTTTCACACTTCAATAGGGCCCAAGTAGCCCTTGCTGTTCCCTCTACAGATGCAGCCTGGGCACTGAGTCTACCCAGTCACGGCTGCCCCTGTCTTGTTATTTACACCAGAGATGAGGCCCAAGATAGTGTCCAAGGCTTGGGGGGGGGGGGGGGGACGACAGCAGCTTCAAAACACAAATGTCACGTCAGCCTAGGAGGTGTGAATTCTCTCCTCTGCCCTCCTCTTCTGTAGCTGTCATTGTCACTGCCGCCTATGTGCTAGGCCACCATATTAATCACTCATATTTCCTCACTGCAGTGTGTGTTCAGGAAACAAAGAGCCCAGGTGGATTTGGGAAGCGCACCCGGCCACTAGGGACCTGCAGTGAGACCTCTTGGTAAAGGCTTTATATTTAGAATCTAGTTGCGAAAATTCAAGAAGGAATTATCTATAGAAAACTTGACTCCCTAGCAAGGAAAATCTGAAAGGACCTTTAACTTTGTTCTTTGGTTTCGTTATTGGATTTGGGGCCCAGGATCTATTTTCTTCTTATTTTGTTATTTGTCACTGTCGTGGATTTTTTTAATTGTACAGATCTGTATTTATTTATTATCAGGAAATGAATACATTTTTTACAAAAGGCCTTTATACAGTATAGTTTGATTAGTTGAAGTTTGTCATTAATCAATAGAAGTGTGTTGCTGGCTAAAACGGAGGTGGGTGATGTAAGTTCCATCTGTGAAGGGCTCCGTGCTGGGAACCGTGCTCTTCCCCACTATAGGCTAACCCTATGTGGTCCTCGCAGACTCCCACCAGGTGCTGTCTTCATTTGAGTTTATATTGCTGCGATAAACATCATGACCAAAAGCAACTTGGGGAGGGAATGTTTTATTTAGCTTACGTATCCCTGATCACAGTCCATCGAGGGAAGCCAAGGTGAGAGAGAACTCAAGCCTGCCAGGAAGCTGGAGGCAGCGGTTGATGCAGAAGCCAGGAAACAGCGCTCTTTACTGGTTTGCTTCTCATGGCTTGCTCAGCCTGCTCTCTCATGGAACCTAGGACCACCAGCCCAAGGATGTACCCCTCCCATAGTGGGCTGAGCCGTCCCCCTCCCCCATCTATCTCTGATTAAGAAAATGCCCTACAAGCTTGCCTACAGCCCTATCTTATAGATGCATACAGTTGCAGTCCCCTCCACATGACTCTAGGTTGTGTCAAGTTAACATAAAACTGGTCAGCACAGACAGCAACAGGAGGGCCCAGGCTTCTGCGCGGGAGCCAGGATCTTTGCAGACACTGCTCTTTCCCTCTTCCTGCTATAATCTAGGTCACCCGGTGGGCCAAATCCCTTGGCCAGTTTCTGCTGGGGATCTCGAGTCTTCTCTTTTCTCCTTTCTTTTCAGAATGGTAAGCCTTGGTTCATTTGGCACCCACCTTCGGCTCTGCCTAGAGAAGGAGTGAGAATATTAAGGCTCAGTGGGCTTTCCCACTAGGTTTTCAAAGTGCAGAAGGTACCAGGAAGACCATGCTGTGCTCGGACCTCCTCTGCTCAAAAGTTTTGCATAGTTGCGCTCCTTAGTACTTGTGATGCACAGGTTTGCTGAGCAGTGTTTGGGATCCTGCCCAGCTCCACTTCCCATGTACAACCTGGAGAAGTGCTTTGCACAACCAGCGTTACAGGTCAGTGTGCAAGGAGCCTGTGATAGGGCTTCCGAGAGGTTGCTAGCAGAAGTCCTCATCATCAGGACACTCAGCTGTGCTGTCTCCCCAGCCCCGCTATATGAGGGACTGTAAGCACATGCGGCAGCTAGGCCATGTGCACGACAAATTGACAGAACCGTTGGGGCAGCAGTCTGCAGCAGATGGGTAGATGTATTCCAGGCCCCCTTTCACATAGCCCTGTCACCAAGCCCTGTAGACAGATCGTCCCTGCCGTTTGTCCTTCCCACTCAGGGGTTTCTGCTTAGTCTCATCTCTCTCCTCCCCTCCTTCCTCCTTGCTCCTTTTCCATATGTTTCTATTTTGTTATTTCAGCATCTCAGCTTTTAATCATCTAAAGAAAAAAAATCTCCCCTAAAATTGGCCTTCCACCTCCTCTAGCTCTGCAAGACCAGCCCACCTCCAACCTTTGTCCCCTCTCTCAGCGCCATTGTGACACGTCCCTCCTCTGGAAGTTCTCAAGGATGGGCCAGCTATGCAGTATCAGCATCACTTGGTAGGACTGCCCAGTGTCTCCTGCTACCCGACACCTGAATCAAATGTGGGCGGCTGGATGGAGTCCCAGAAGTCCACTTTTAAAGGATATCCAGGGATTTGGGTAAAATTTAACAAGTATGAGCTTACATAGCTCCCTTAGAATTTACCCATTACATTATTTTCTTGCTTCATATAGCCTGCTCATCCACTACAGTTTGGGCCACAGCTATTGCTATATCTAGAAGTGAAATGGACATTCAGACCAATTGCTGGAAGTCAGTTCAGTTTTTATCTTCTTCTCTGAGACGAATGCTTTCATCTTGATGTGCGTAGGAGTTTATGGTATGTAAAGAAAGATGTTAGGTTCTTCACAGCCCCTGAATTCCGTAGGCTACAGTTTTGCTTAGGCTCTGTGACCTGGGGACAGTCCTTTCAGAAGCTGGCCCTGGGGGCCTGTGCAGAGTTTTGAAGGGAGCACTAGCAACAAGCAATAGAGCTGATTCCAAAAAGAACACTTCAATTTACCCTCAAACCCAGGGAGAGCTCTACCTGTAAGACACTGAAGCATTCCCTGCTGGCTTCAGCCCTCTTGCCTTCTATCTCAAATGCTCATTTTGGAAAAACAGCCTTAATTCTTTCCACAAATAAGAGCGCGTGGGAAGATTTTATTTTATTCTATTTTATTGTGATCGCTCATTCTCATCCCACCCACCCATATGCAGCCATTTAAGTGTGTTTATTATGCTGTGTTTCCTCGCAAGTGCTTTTGTAAAGGTTCAGTGATTTCTGTGCACATATTTTTAGAGTGGTATAGGTGCCTGCTGTATGCGACGTGCATGTGCACTTGTGTGTATGTGTGTGTGTGTGTGTACATACACAGAGGCCACCTTCTCCATCATCCTCCCTTGAGACAGGATCTCTCAGAAAGCCTGGAGTTAAAGGTTTTCAGCCAGCTACCTGGCCAGCAAGCTTCACTAATCCTCCCTAGCGCCTGCAACCCCCAGCCCAGCCCAGTCCTGAGGTAAGGATCTGCCAGTCACACCTAACCTTCTCCATGTACGCTGGGATCTAAATTCGTGTGCTTGTCACGTCGTCAAGCTCACTGAGTAGTCTCCCCAGCCCACAAATGTCAATACTTTATGCAAATTAGATAGTGTTTTAAATCTCATATTTCTTTTCTTTTTCATTCAGCGAGTTCCAGCCTTGCCTCAAATCCTATTTTTGTGGTGTGTTTGTACCCTGTGGCCGCCCAAGGATGAACAAAACGATGCTGTAGTGAGCGCCCCTATAGGCTCTCCCTCACGGGCCTGTGTAAATGCAGTTGGCAGTTGTACATAGGAGTAGAGTTGCTGCATGTTCGAACTATAGAAAGTTAGCTGGCAGTTCATGCTTTGGAGCTGCTGCCTCCCTCTGTTCTCTCCATGGTTAACAAGGCTCCTTCCCTGCTGGGTTAGGGACTCAGCTGAGTTGGTAGAGCTCCTTCCTGCCTAGCATGCATGGAGTCCTCGGTTCGACTCCCTTGCAGTGCCTAAAACCCGACATGGTGCGTCACCTCTGTCTTCTCAGTACTCAGGTGAGAGAACCAGAAGTCCTGGGACATCCTCAGCAAAATAGCAACTTTGAGGCCAGCCTGGGCTACATAAGATCCTAGCTCAAAAAAGAAAAAAAAAAGGAGAGAGAGAGAGGAAAAAAAAGAATCCTTACCTACATTAGGAAATTAAAACTGTGCGGTCCTACTAGGTGTGCAACAGTTGCTCTTGCTTTGTATGTGTTGGGTTACTTGGCTTGGCTTTACATGCCTATGAATGATTTGAGTGACGTCCTTAAGTAACTCCCTGGTGGTGTTCATCGGACATCATCATACAGGTGGTGGTACCTTCTGGATGATTTTCCCAGTGTTCTTCTCCTTTCAGAAGTTTTGTCTTTTCTATCACCTACCCATCAACTTTTCCCACAGTGTAAAAATCCTTCCTTTTGATAAAATTATTGTTTTGACGTATAGTTTCTTTGGAAGTCCAGTTTGATTTTTCTCCTTACAATGATCCAGTTTTACCAATACCAAAGAGTAAGTCTTTTCTAGTTGGTTGTGGCAACGTCTTTATCATATACTGATTTTTTTTCATCTCCCTAAATGGAAATTTATTTATTCCACAGAAATATTCATGAACACCAACCTGACCAGAAGTCTAGAAAAATAAAACTGTCCCAGTAATTAGTAAGAACAATACATTGAGAGAGAGAGAGAGAGAGAGAGAGAGAGAGAGAGAGAGAGAGAGAGAGAGAGAGAAGAGAGAGAGAGGAGAGAGAGAGAGAGGAGAGAGTGTGTGTGTCTACTTACGTGTATGCACATCACATGAATGTGGTATCCCAGAGGCCAGAGAGGGGACTGCACCCCCTGGGTGTTGCTGTCGGGTCTGGATGCTGAGAATCATACCACACACTCCGTAAGAACAGCAAGTGCTCTTAGCTGCTGAGCTCTCTCCAGCCCCCTTTTGATTGTTTTGTTTTGGGTTTTTGTTTTTTGAGACAGGGTTTCTCTTGTAGTCTTGGCTGTCTACCTCTGCCTCCCGAGTGCTGAATTAAAGGCATGTGCTACCACGCCCAGCTTCCTTCTCATTTTCTCAAATCAACACTTTTTCTTGATTATTACCTGTCATCACTATAGAGTAGTAAACGTTCTATATACATTTTGACTGGTCCTAGTGCACCACCGTATGAACAGTGACCATGTGTACCAGCTACCAATTACCTGATACAGGCCATCTGTCTCATCTAATTGACACACAATTAGCCATAATTTCCATTTATAATCAGATCACTTTCTGCATATTATGAAACTTTAAGACCATCATCACCATCAGAATAACAAATAATTCCATTTCATGTGCTCCTTTGGAGTCTACCACCAAGGGTAACTGATAATACATTGTGTCTCCAGGGACTGATTATTGGCTGATTTTCTATGCTTTGTTGTAAACAACATACTTTATATGTTAATTTACACTTGACGTTTCATTATAACTTCTTAAATATTAGGAATTCTGAAGGTAGCCTTCTGAAATATCCCAAATACTTTAAATGTTTTTTATTTTTCTTTTTAAAAAACTAAAAAGTTAAAAGCTCAAAATGAAAAAAAAGTTGATCCCTTTTGATATCAGAAATTACAGTGGCTGATTAGCTCGTTATTAATCTTCTAAATTTTTCCGTGGACTGATTTCTGTTAAAAGCCTGACCTTACACTAGAAGCAAGAGTATCCTCAGGTGTGATGATGTTCACTTATAGCCCTAGCACTCGGGAGGCTGTGGCATTAAGTTCCGATGCCAGCCTGGAGGGCTGGGGTTGTGGCGGGGCTGAATGGAACAAGAGTATTTTTACTTCGAATGCATCTGTTCAGATTCGGTACTCTCTAAAAGCGCCTTTCTCCCCGGCCTTGTTGATCCCATTAGACAGCCTGCCAGCAGCCCTGTTTACATAACTGCCCTCCTTGGACGGAGTCTTTTACGGAGCCCTGTCCTCCACACGAAGTGCAGCCTGTTTAACATGGAACAGGGTCAGCCTGAATGGCACCAGAGAATGCCCAGTGAGCTACTTCTTTGCAGAACAAAAGTGGAGGCACTTGGAGGAAAAGTGAAGTATTGGAGCAAGAACGAGAGCATTTCATCAGCGTAGACTAAAGCAGAGGAGGGAGGGGAAACCACTTGCTGCTTGGAAGGAGGAGGAGGAGGAGGAGGAGGAAGGTATGTGTCCCCTGCTCAGAAGCATGCTGCTTAACTAAGCACTTTAAAGAAATTGGAGCTGCAACTGGCAGAGCAGCTGGGTCTCCACTTCTTAATGAAAAGAAAACTATTTGCCAAGAATGAAGAGGCTTTCAGTAACTTAGGGCTTTTCATCTTCCTGGTTTCTAAGGGCTTTGGTTTTTCTTTTTTTTTTTTTCCTCCCACAGCTGTGATTGATTGTTAATCAGAGTAGGACCCTAGTCCACAGTCACTGAGGTCACAAATACACTCTGAGCATGAGACATTGGGTTGGAATTGTTCTTCACCAGGTGGGCAGGGTTTAATTGGGAGCCAGTCACCAAAACAGATCACACTTGAGGTGCCTTGTGTTTGTCTGTCTCTCTATGCTCTTCCCTTTCTACCTAATAGCCAACTGTGTCATGTCTTTATCTGTGTCAAGTTCACAGGGCCTTTGGTGTCTTGTATTCTGCAAGAATTTCTCCAGAATCAAGAGCTAAGACCTTTGTTGCATCATAAGAAAGTTTAGAGTAACAGCATGGTTACTCCTGTTTCCACTGATAACACGTAGATTCCTCCCTGCCCCCCAAGACAGAGTTTCTCTGTGTAACCTTGGCTGTCCTGGACTCACTTTGTAGACCAGGCTGGCCTCGAACTCACAGAGATCTGCCTACCTATGCCTTCCGAGTGCTGGGATTAAAGCCGTGCGCCACCACGCCCACAGTAACACATAGATCTTGTTAGCACTTTGACCCCGAACTGATGATTGCATTCATTGTGCTCTTATCTTGTGTCACTCTGCTGAGCTCCGTCTATATTTTTAGGCAGCCAAATAAATCTAACGTCAGTATTTCTGACCTGTGTTATGAAACTAGGGAGCAGATGTGTCTAGAAAGTTATGACTTAACCAGAATTCCACTGTGGGAGAAGAGGCCCAGCTTTGACTGCAGAAGCCCACACACTAACTGCTGTGCAGAGATGGACAGTCATGGTGTTAGTCAGAAACCAATCCTGTGCTGAGCAAAGAGAGCAGCTCATGCTTGACCAGCGGTGCCCACCCCATCCCCCATCTCCACCCTAGCAAATGAAGTGCTTGATGGACCTGGCTTGTGGTGTTTTTTTTTTTAATAGAGCAATTAGGGAGATAGTTCCCATAGTCCTCTGCCCTGACATGCACATACCCTCCCCTGTTACCAGCAGTCCACACTACAATGGAGTAGTTGTCATAATTGATGAGCCTGCCTTGGCACATATTACCCAGAGTTCATGGTTTCGTGTGGGCCTTCTCTTGGTGGTGGATACCCTGTATGATGGAATGGTGGTACTGGCGTCACCATTTATCCAAGCATACAGGGTAATTCCACTGCTTGGCTTCTGAAGTCCCTTCCCCACACCTGCAGCCACAGATTACTGTTACACCCTGTGCACAAGGTGGCCTTTTCAGAATTTCATATGGTTGGAATCATATATCACACACCTTTTCAGATTGGCATCTCTCACACAGTAATAGGAATTTAACTTCCCTCTGTGGCTTTTCAGAGTTGGAGTGCTTTGCTATGTCTACCTAAGGAGTCTGGTGGGAATGTGTTCTTCTCTTTCCAGGCACACAGCATAGGGCCTGTACAATAGGTGTCTACTGCGTTGTTGCTGTGTGTGAGTGGACGGAGCCCATGAAGTGTCTGCTGTGCAGTGTTTCTGAGACCCATCGTGTTTCTTCACATGGACTTTTAGCCACTCCAGTTTTGGCACAAAGTTTAAAAACGAGATCTCCTATAACCGGGCATTTTCCCCTTAGTGAAGACCACAGCATGAACAGCTGCTTGACTCAGTGTCTCCTCTGTGGTCCCACCGGTGTGTGGGAGTTTACTGTTGGGCTGGGGAAGAGAGAGCAAGCCAGAAGCCAAGAGTGGGCTCATGTTTCAATAGAGGAAAAAAATGATGGAATACTGAAATCCTTGTGTGTTCCCCACCACCCTTGCTCTTCGGCCATGACTCCTTTTGAAACACTTTGATAAGGTGTGGAGGAAAAGAATGTGTCACACCGATGCCTAGCCTTCCATGTAGCCTCCACACTCACGTGTTCATTTTTGCCTGTCAATGTAAAGGGGCCATGCAGATTTAACCCCTGCCTGTGTGGTACATGCCCATGTTTGTCTGTCTGTGCTTGTGTGATGTGCATTTCCTTCACATAGGTGGAAATTGTGTATATCTGTACATACTGTCCTTCTCTTGTGTTGATTTCTAAATCCTGTTTTCACTTCTTAATGTTTCTGTCTTTTTCATTCCCAGTTTCTTGTCTTCTCCTAATTTCCTACTACCTTTGTTTTCCCCTTTACTTTTAATATAATCCAACTTAAAATTAAATTTTAAATTAAAACTGACAGTGAGACAGTTTTATATTGGCTACTCTTTATTTTTATGTAGATAATAGGTCATTTCATTATATTTACCTTTTTCAAGAACCTACCTCAACTAAAATTGATTTTGATATATTGGAGCCTGCAGTTTTACTATATTCGTTGCCCTGTAGTAGAGACAGCTGCTGCATTCAGCCTGAGCCCTCCACTGTGCTAGATATTAACAATGGGTGGCTGGGTTCGGCTTTCACAGAAAGGGGTCCATCCCAGTTACACCATGGGCTTTCTGTGCCTCGGTTGCCCTGTAGCCTACTTAAATGAAGTATGGCTTAGCCTTTACCCAAGCTCCAGTCACTTTGGGGACTAAATGAGACGATATGAGTAGACTCCCAAATGTTATCAAAGACGAATTTATTGAGTAAATTAATGTTGACGACCCCTCCTGCTGCTAGCGTCCTTTATGTCCTTCCCTCAGGAGGTGGGGCACCTCGTCCTGCCGCTCTCATCCTCGGGAGCTGCTGCTGCATCGAGAACATCCTAGCAAAAACAGATTCAGGTCAGAACACAGCTACAATCCCGGATTTACTGCTGACTCACCCAGACCAAAGCAGATTCTTTAATCTCCACAGGCTTCAGTGTCCCCTTGCCAGTTCAATCCCGCCCATCCCAGGCCTGTTGAAGGGGATGACTGGGTGGGAAACCAGGCCGACCATACAGAGGTGTCCTGAGATGCCTCTGATCCAGAGGTCCAGCCCTCTCCTCTCCGTTTTGTCTTCTCAAAGCTGATGGAGGTCTCATAACGCGCCGCTTATATGCTGTGTGACTCTAATTCATTCTCTGTGTTGGCACTGGGCACATTCTAACCTTTAGATTAGAGCCGAGCGAGTCATGAAGGGCACTTATGGGTCAGAGAGCTGACGTTAGTGTTGTCGTTCGTTGGGTGGTGTTTATGGGATGCTCTGGCTCTCAAGTGAGATGGATTTAGCTTCGAGTGTGTTTTAAGGTGTAAAATGCAGTGACATAAGGGGAAGGATGGGGATGGGACTAGAATTTGAAGCCGTAAAACCATTAGAACAGGGTGTAGAAGGCAGGGTAGACGCAAGGAGTGCTGAGGACAGAAAGATTGCAGGCACCTGAGAGAGCTGGAGGCGCCGGAATTCAGTGGAAGAGGGGTGAAGAGTCCCTATGAGCTGTAAGCAGCCACGTTCAACTGTAAGGTCATGTTAGACCCATCCTTTTAGTGGGACATTTCCCCTAGACATTTTCTAGTCATTCTGAAGAAACAAAAGACCAATTAGGTACCGTGAAAAATATAATTTTCCCTCTTTGAAAGAAAAATGGGGGGGAGTCATTTTTAGAGTATAGACTAGCTTGATTGTTTGAAACGTCTACCCCAGAATTATACAGTAACTATGCAACTTTAAATCCAGGTAAATCTAGGTTCATTCAAAGATGGAGTATCAGGGTGGACAAATGATAGACTGATCTGTTTTATATGATGGAAGCATAAGTAGAAATATCTGTAAATTACTTACAATAATCTAGTTTTGTCTCATGTCTTTTTTTGTGGAATAGTTGTCTTTTGACTAGTGATTTCTTTCTGCATTGTCTTAATTCCTGCTCTTGGCAGTGATGTGGCCTCTCGATATCTGTCTTTATCTTTGATTGCAAGAACTTCATTCCTTTACCCTCAAACCATAGCTCTAGGAACTAGCTCAAACGGATACAGAGAATCTAAGTTAGAATAGGAAAAGCCATCTTGTAACATTTCAAGCTTGTTTCCATTTCACTTGTGTTTGTGTAGTGCGTGCATGTCTGCATGTTTGTGCGTGCACACGTGCACAGGCACACGAATGTGCACGGGCATGTGGAGGCCAGAGGTCACCACTGTCTCTGTCAATTACTCTCTACCTTGTTTTTAAGACGAGGTCTCACAGTGCCCTTGGAGCTCTCTGGTTCGCCGAGGCTTGGATGGCCAGTGAGCCCAAGGACACTCCTGTCTCTCCTTCACAGCCTCGAGATTGTAGGCACACACTGGTACACTACCCACTTATCCAGACTCTGGGCTGCAGGACAGGGCTTCCTGTTTGTGCACATACAGCTCATAGTCTGAGCCATCTCCCTAACTAAAATTATGTTTACAATTAGTACAGATTTCAAAATTGGTAATAAGAAAATTAATGTTTAAATCCCCAAGATATGAAATAGTAATCACTTAGAAATAATTGTGTTATCTTTTATAATAAAAATACAATTCAAATCTCAGTGAGATACTTGATTGAGAATGATTTTTAAAGGTTTTCCAGTAAACTGTGAGGCAAAACATGAGGTTGGTGGAAGTGTGAGTGGGCACGAATTTGTACTTTATTTGACAGGGTGATGAATTAAAATGCACTCGCACTTTGGCCCAGCAAGTTCTCATTTAGGCATTTTCCCACTAGTGTACTTGGGCTCAATACTCAGAACCTTCACTCAGAACACTGACTGACATCGCTGTGGCTACAGAATACTGGAATAAGTCCGAAGCCCGTCAGAAGGAAGCTGTTTAAGTCAGTAATGGCATATGTCGTAATCAGATTCTGTGCCGTGCTTCCAAAAGAGCAAGGCAGCTTGTACGCAGTGATGAACTGTCTATATGGAATGCTGCTCTGTATTTGGGGAAGAGCAGCAATAGGCATGTAGCTGGGCTGCATCAGGCACTTCTTGGACTTGGTGAAGGACGCAAGTAAGTGAACTCCCACCATTGGCGGAAGCAGACTGGGTTAGCTGCTGCTCTTGACAGTAGCAGGTGTGTATCTTCTCCCGGCATTCCTGCTTTTCATCCCAGTCCTAGAGAGGCTCCAACCTGCACATAGGTGCAGATAAAGAGCAGGGCCTCACTAGAGACAGCTTGACTGTATGTACAAATTCCTGCCCAGACCTCCTTATTAGAAAGTGGCATTTGATCGCTTCGTTTGTTAGGAATGACTTATTTCTTCACCTGTGGACGTGGTCCAGTGGTTCAAAGGTTCAGATATGTGAGCCATTTTAACTACGTCGCTGATCTAGCTGTAGTTTTATGCCTGAATCCAATGGAGTCATGTCCTTACTGGCACAGAAAGAATTCCAGCTGATGGTTGCACCCTATCCTCCAGCCAGTGGCAAGCTTGACAGACTTGCACTCTACTCCCTCTCACTCTCTCTGCGTCAGCTTAGCACTGTTGCTCCCTCCCCTTACGGAGCACAGTTTGCTTCGCTTCTCCACATCTGGCACAACCTTCCCCTGTAAGGAGAAGACAATTGTTATAGGATAGCCCCTTGGTATTATATAGATGCTAAAACTTAGATGGCAGGAGAAGCATAGCCTCTCAGCTATGCTTAATATAGTATGCATTGTGAAGTTCATCCAGTATATCTGCCCTGAGGGACATGTCAAAACATGACTGTTTTCTAAATGACACTTACTTCTAGTCAACATGTTAATTATGAAATAGAGTTTTAGAAACAACACATGGGGGAGGAAAAAAAGATGAGTCCTTGGTTTCTAAACATCATCTTAGAGTCGTTTAAACGCTTGTCAGTGAGCATGGCCTTTGTGTTGGGTTGGTTCCTGGGAGTTTCAGGTACCACAGCTGGACCTGGTCTCACAATGAGACGTTGTATGAGATCATCAAAGCTGTTGAAAGACAATGCAGCTTCCTCTGTCTCCAAGAACAGAGCTTGACAGTAACATTTCGGAACAGATGTTTCCACAGCCTCCACATGTTTTTATTTGGTGGCACAAAAGGCTGTGTTATTCATGAAATGGTCTGTTAGAGAATTAGTTCCCCTGTGTGGGGGTCGTGGGAATATGTGTTATATAAATTGGCTTTACTTCTGGCTCTTAACTCAGCCAGTCTGTTGGGTTGGGCTCCAACAAGCTCCTGGTTTGAGGCCACAGCATCACAGAGGCTGCAGCAGTGACCTAACCTAGCACCTTCCCCAGTGTGTATCAGGCCAGCTATCCAGAAACCGTCATATCACTTACAAAAAAGCAGAAGCCGAGTAAAAACCACAGAACTCAGGTCTCATGAAGCACAGGCAGAGAGTGGGGGCATTCTTGTGGCAGGTCACTGACATCATCACCCCCAGTACACGCCCACTTCTGCAGCTCAGGATGTTGATTTTAGATACCCGTTTAAAGGGAAAACTGCTGTGCTGGGATGCTGGCACGTAGGACATGGCTTCAGGATCTCCCAAGAGACCTTGGTGTGACTGGCCAGTAATGATGAATAAGAGAACTGGTCATTTTCACTTCCGATGTCTTATTTTTCAACTGTCGTGGTCTGTGCTCTCTACTACGCCCAGTAGGACAGACGTCAGCCCCGGGGCCACCCACCTCTGACCTTCTGCCTGCTTTTGTAAGTGTAGTCTAATGGGATCCCAGCTGCTCTCCTTCATGGTCCATTTTCTGTGGCTACTTTTGCACTTTGTCACCAGGGGCTATTTAACTAGTGAAACCTAAAGTATTTACCAAAAAGTGCGCCAACCCCTGCAATGGGAAGTCACATACATACTGTGACTCAGCCCATGAAGAAGACAATTGATCCTCACAGTCGGGATACAGAGGCAAAAGGATCACCAGGCCAGACTAGGCTACACAGCAAGACTCTGTCTCAAAATAACACCAAAGAAGAGAAAGAGGCATATGTAAGATTTTAGTAATTCAGATTTTGAAGTCATTTGGAGAATATAAGAACTATAATTGATGTTAGCTATCCTATCACCGGAGGGTAGTTAAAATATACACAGACAAACATGAAAATCAAGATCTTAGAAAAAGACCCGGAAAGCATTCTAAAATGAAAACGGTATTTTCTGACGTAGTATGTTCAGATGTTTAAAAGCTATGCCGCGTTTGGCTGCTACTGTCTTTGTTTCTCTCTCATCTCCAAGTGTCGGGTCCCAGCACTCCACACATGTGCACTTCTGGCCATCCTGAGCAATGAGGTGGCAAGCACAGGCATTGCTGTGCTGCTTACATGCTAATTTATACTTGAGCAGATCGATCATACATGATCATAGGCATCGTAAAAGGGCGAGTCGCGGATGCCTGAGAACAAGAGCCATGTTGGGAGAGAAGTAGATGGAGGAAGTTACATGAAGACACCGAGAGCTAGGTGTGTGTCTCATGCCTGGGGTGCAAAGGACCAGATAGCACTCCAGTGTAGAGCACCTGCCCAGCATACAGGAGGCCCCGGGTTCAATCCCCAGAAACATGTACACACAGCCCTTAGACAAAACATAGTATTAGGTACTGTGACAGGCTGGGGTGGAGGGGAGAGACAGAGACAGAGAGACACACACAGAGACACACACAGAGAGACACAGAGAGAGACAGAGAGAGACAAAGAGACAGAGAGAGACAGAGGGGTCGAATCAGAGAGACAGACAGAGAGGGGGGGAGTCAGACAGACAGAGACAGAGATACAGAGACAGACAGACACAGAGACAGAGAATGTTAATTGTAAACCTCTTTATTTCATGAGCCAAAACAGTCTACTTTGTCAAGATATAAAAAATACATTGTTAGTTTTAAGAGATTCAGTGCAAGGGCTAGGGAGACGGCTCAGTTGGTGAAGCGCTTGGAGACCCTGAATTCAATCCCCGGAACCCACATAAAGAGGCTAGATAGATTGGCATGCGCTCGCAAGGACTGGAAAGCAGAGATGGGGTCTTGCAGGCCAGGCAGGCCAACCTACTTGGTGAACCCCAGGGCGCAGTGAGAGATCCTCTCTCAAACAAAGTGGATGGTACCAGAACACACCCAAGATGTCTTCTGACCTCAGTGCAAGTATGTGCACAAGTGCATACACACATACACACACACACACAGAGGCATATATGTATGAAGAAAACATGAAATAACTTTATGATGTTTTTATTCACTCTAGGTCTATTGACTTAAATGAAATCTACTGTTAAAATGACTTCACCTTTTCCTTCTTATTAGCCTGGCTAATAGAAAAATATCCATAACTCAGTTTGAGCGGCTGCTAGCCACTCAACAGTGGGATGCATACGGGTCCCACCTCATCTTAGGAAAAGCTCTCTAAAACACCATCATAGATTCGGGTAAATTAAACTCTTAATGATAGATTTCCATCCATCCTGGTAGATAGCGAGGTTCATGGTCAGCTTCCAAATCTGTAATTCCTTACTCATGTGATACATTACAAACTAGAAGACACCACCGCAGGGGAGTGGGAATATTGGTAGATTTCCAAAGTCTCTGTCAGATGTGTGTTGTTGTCACAGTCAAGTGAGCATACATTTTAACTCCCGTGGGCAACTGTTTTGGCCCCTCACTTGTTACACAGAGACTGTCTGTCTCAGCTTGAAAGATGTTTTCAAGTTAGAGCCCATCCATTCTTTGGCTGCGCGGGCTCCTGAAAAGTAATTTTGAGCTTGTCTAGAGCATCTGAGTGATGCCTTTTTAAAATAGGCTGCTCTTCTTTGTGGCTTTTGACCTCATTCCCTCCGGAGTCAAACTCCATCCCCATCAGAGCCATTGACCCCACTACACCTTCCCTGCCCTTCCCACCCAAGATTGTTGGTACCTTTCCCAACCAAAAGGTCCATGAATGGGCCCTGGACTCGTTCCCTTACATGTAAATGACTCCTGCCTCCTGCCTCGCTTCTCATACCCACTGGCAATCCCACCGCCGTGGCAGAATCTAAACCTAAACCTCTGCCCACTTTGTGCCAGCCCCTGTGTGCCTGACCTTGCCTGGAAGAAAACGGGGTTGTGCTCTCTGGCTTCAGTTTTAGTTCTCAGCCAAGCACCTCCAGTGGTGATTTAATGTCTCTCAGAGTCACATTGCATCATAGTTCCCAGTAGGCACTTACCAACCAACCTTCAGCTGCCCCAGCTGCAATTGAAGCTGGCTGCCCATGCCTTGTCTGGAGTGGCCGGTTCCTCCTTGTCATGTCAGATGTCTCTGAGCCACACCCCAAGCTTTGATTTTATTCTAGTTTAAGTACTAACATCAAAAACTTAGTTCTGCCGTGGCACAGGGCTTTAGTTTTAGAAAATAATGGGTATGATAAAAAAAAAAAATAACTGTGCCTGAGGGGGACCTCCTCCCCCTTTATATGCTCATAGGGTATCAAGTCTCTTCTTGGTAGCCTGCTACCCTTCCTCTGAGTGCCACCAGGTCTCCTCTTCCACGGGATGTCGTCAAATATGAGGCACCAAAGTACGTGTGAAAGTCATACCCCACTCTTCACTCAACTGTAGGGGAAGGGAGTAAGGGGAAAATGAGAGGGAGGGAAGAATGGGAGGATACAAGGGATGGGATAACCATTGAGATGTAACAAGAATAAATTAATAAAAGAAAAAAAGAGGGAGGGAGGAACGGGAGGATACAAGGGATGGGATAACAATTGAGATGTAATCTGAATAAATGAATAATAAAAATTTGCTTATATGGAAAAAAACAATAAGCAACAGTTTATAGCCAACTATGTTTTTCCTTGGAGGTCTACTGACACACAGGCATCCGTTTGCTGTCATTTTAGAGCCCTGATAATAAACCCTGAATCCAAACAGGAAAAAGATAAAATGCAGTTTGTTTTTATTTTCATGTGATTTTTCAAAAGTTGTGAAGATTCTAGTTTAGCAAATCCTTCGGTGGGCTCACCCCTTTTTAACATGATAATGAATAGCAGTCTACACAGGGAAGCAGAAAGGGCGAGGATGTTGTTGCCACGGTGACAGCTGTCCAGCATAAACATTTCACATCTCTTCTGCTTATCGTGTGTTTTAGGACAATTCAAGCTGCTGGAACAAGACCGGGATATAAAGGAGCCGGTGCAGTATTTCAACAGCGTGGAGGAAGTGGCCAAAGCTTTTCCCGAACGTGTGTACGTCATGGAGGAAATCACATTCAACGTGAAGGTAGCTCTAGAACCAGATATTTACCCCTCACTGAGACACTGTAACGTTCAAATGTATAATATAACACACTAGGTGTGTGCATCCTTGCCTCCTAGGAACATTCTATCCGTCCTCTCAGTGGGTGACTGTTAGCATCCGAAACACCATAGGTGGCACAGCCCACCTGACTCCTAGCAACACACCTTATTTATCACCACAGTCTTTATTCGAACTTGAAACTGTTAATTTCAGAAGTGAGATCGCTATATTATTTTTTTTTCTCGTGGCCAAAACAAATGCCAAGAAGAAGCACTTTAAGGAAAGAGGGATTTGTTTTGGCTCACAGTTTGAGGGGACAGTCCCATCAGAGTGGGGAAGTCATGGCGGCAAGAGCTCAAGGCAGCTGGCCTGATTACATCCCAGTCAGAAGGCAGAGAGCGCGATGACTCCAGCTGCTCAGCTCACTTTCTTCCATCCATGGATTAGCTCCCATTACTCCAACCTAGAAAGTTCCTCGCTGACAAGGCCAGAGTCTTGTCCCCTGCCTGATTCCTACCCTGTCATGCTCACAGTCAAGATGAAGCATCGCAACTCCTAAGCAAATAAAAGATAAATTTACCTTGTTCTTCCTCCTCTGATCTGTAACAACTACGTCACCAGAGACTCTGATAAGCTGGGGTTTCCACTCTTAGAAGCAATAGGCCTGTGATGTACCAAAAATTTAAACATTTCATTTTTTTTAAAAAAAAGTCAAGGAGGAAGGAGAGAGCTCAAAAGCCCTCTTCCAGTGCCTGCACGGAGACCAACACACATCCGTTCTCTGTGGACTGACTGGTTCAGTGCACAGAGATGTCTGATGTTGAGAATCCTGCCCAGGCACAGCCCAGTGTTGGCCACACTTCCTTCATCTTGCATTCTCAAAGGGGCAGTATACATCCACATATGAGCACCTCCTCTGGCAAGACTCACTAGGAGACCCACGTGTGGATCCAGTTGTACCATTCACACACCTGTTCCATTTTGTCATCAACACCCACAGTCACTCTCAAACACCTTATAAAGTGTCCACATTGAAAGAATTTCCTGTTTACTCTCTTTTAAACAGGAAGTCCAACTAAGTCAGATTCTATGAACAGGGCAAAAGTTAGGAATCAACATACCTGTTTCTTAGAAATGCGTTCTTTCTGAACAGCACGCTGCATGAGGTGTCAGCCCAAGACAGCATTGGTGTCTCTGCATCACTGAGGAAACATAGGATCAGGCAGCTCACAACCAAACAGGTGGTTCTGCCTCTGACGATGGCTAGGGCACGCCGTTCGTCCCCCACTCTGAAGACAGCCACTGTGGTCTGCTTTCTGTAGTTTCACTAAAAGAAGTAGTGAGAGTCTGTGGTGTAAAATCTATGTTTTATTTATATATAAAAGTCTGGTTTTTTAATTCTTCTAGTATCCTAGTGTCTAAGCCATCAAGATAGCAAACCTTCATTTCCATGTTCATGAGAGCATATTCTCTGTTTTTAAACTTACTAAGATTAACTAATTCATAGAATATTAAATCTAGGGGTGGTGGTGGTTGGGTGGTTAGTTTTGTTTTTGAAGTTTTGGGGAGTTAGGAATCAAACTCGGGCTCCAAGCACACCAGTTCAGTGCTGCCACTCAACTGCCCTAGGAAGGTGAACATGACTTCCTGTGTGCTTTAGTCTTAACTTTCCACTTAAAACTTCTATTTACAATTAGCTAAATGAAAAACTGAGTCAAACTAACATTTTTAGATTCTTCTATAAAAGTATTTTATCTCCTAAGTAGTAACTTGTCAGGCATAAATTTTTGTTTAGGATTTTTAACATTAACATTCTAATTTTGGTCATATGTTGTTCATGTAAAATATTTGAGACAGAGTCTCACAGTATTTCCCTAATTAACCTGGAACTCACTATGCAGTTCAGGGTGTCTTCAAATCACAGAGATACACTTGCCTGGCATTAACGGCATGTGCCACCATACCCCACCGAGTGTACAGTATTTTTAAAGATGCCTCTCTAGAAGCTTTTAAAAATTTTTGTGGTGAGCCATTAAATATGGGCCGGGGAGATGGCTAACTCAGAAACGTACTTGCTATGAATACACAGGGACCCAAGTTCGATCCCCATAACCTGTATAAAAGCTGCACAGTGCCCCTGCCTGGAATCTCAGAGCTGGAGAGGCAGACAGGAAGTCTCAGGGCTTACTCGGGGGTGACTTCCAGGTGAGTGTGAGAGCCTGGCTCAAATAAATAAATAAATAAATAAATAAGGTTGAGGGTGTTAGAGCAAGATAGTCAGCATTGACCTCT
>OU015744.1:62688218-62700462 GCA_907169655.1 Acomys percivali
TGTGTGTGTGTGTGTGTGTGTGTGTGTGTGTGTGTGTGTGTGTGTGCATGTGCCCAAGGAAACTAGAAATGGGAGTGAGACCCTCTGGAGACCCAGTTCAGTTCTGGTCAACAATATCAGAAGCACCTGTAACTCCAGCTCCAGGGGATCGAACGTCCTCTTCTGGCCTCTGTGGACACCTGCCTTCATGTGTGCGCACAGACACACAAACACAGACACACACACACACACACACACCTAAAAATAAAAATAAATCTCTCTTTTTAAACAGCCAATGACAGGCACATTACATAACCTCAGAGCTCCATATCTTCACCTGCACAATGGTAGAGAGATACCACCGTAGATAGATACATTCTGAGAATTAAGGGAAGCCATGCAGTCCAGCCCTTTTTTAAGTATCTGGTGTGGTAGTTAGTGACCAACAGACTATGGACAGGCCATTAGCTTCTGTACTGCTGTGTGGAGCATGCCCTGTCTGTTCACATGTTGGCGGTGGCTTCCTTCTCCCCAGCAGCAGTGAGAAGCGACCTGTGCCTCCCAAATCCCATAAGGAAAAACCTGCCAGTGCCTGGTGCAGAACATTCAATCATACTAAATTGTTTCTCGTTTTAGAAGAATTCCCCCCACACAGTATTTCACTTCCACTTTATTTAATACTTCATAACCATTGTCTTCATTAAGCACTCCATATAGAGAAGCTAGATTTTGTCACTGATTCAAAATTGCCCCTTTATTCCAATATCTTTAGGGGACATTACGCTAATAGCTCGTGAGTTATTTGAAATGTCTTCAGCCTTTCAAACGCAGCCCAGTACTGATGAGAAATTTTCCCACACATGCATTTCTTGCCATCAAAATAATGACTAACCAATTAGGTTTTAATTCACGTTCTGTCATTATTGTAGCAGCTAGAGCGAGAGGGGTGGGGAGAAAGTGGGCTTTGGCTTGGCATTGGATCTCCGCTATCATCCTGTCTTCACTGCTGCCCCCCAAAAGCTGTAAAGTTACTGCCATTGGGTATAAAGGGGGCACTACTGCTCTAGACCGGGTGCTGTCATGCTGCTCTCAGGCCCAGTCTGTGGGATCAGCTTTCAGCTGTCTCAACAGACAATTCCCCAGAGGCAAAACAACAAGTGTGCATTGTCTCAAGAGAGGAAACTCACTCAGACGTGTGAAGTGTTGGTCAGATGTGGACAGTCACTGCCTCTACTTGCCCAGACTTCATGGAAGAACCCTCTGATAATTATGTTTAGGACTTGCCACATCAAAGCTGTCTTAGTTAGGGTTTTTATTGCTGTGACAAAACACCATGACCAGAAACAACTTGAGCTATGCCAGCTGCCAAGCAAAGAAGTAACCAATAGTCCTACCAGCTGCAAAGCCTGGGAACCATAACAGCGACCAATGGCAAGATAGTCACAGTGGTGTGATAATGGCATGTATGCCTTGGGGGTGACTAACAGTTGTCTCAATGAACTTAAGTCTCACTCAGTGGGATGGAGGGAATGTGTGCGTCATTCTTTAAACTTCGCTAAGTACCCATGGCTAGAGAGGTCATAGACCCTAAAGGAGAAACCTACACTACAGTACTCCAAAGTCAGTATAGGTTTTTTAACTGTATTCTTTAAACTTATATCAGCAGATAAATATAGCTCTCCTCCCTCATCAAAGAAACCTTTCTTTTTCTTTGAGCAGACAGAGGCTACTACAGAGATCCATAGATGTCAAAAATCATAGAATAAGTGAGCAAGGCGTGTCCAGCACCAGTTGGTAAATCTACAACATGATCCTAAAGCTCAGGAACATCATGGAAGAAGGAGCAGAAAGACTGTGAGAGATAGAAGACCAGGATGGCTGCTATGGCATAGTTTAAAGAAAAACAGGAGGGAAAGGAGAGTGTTTGTTTCACCTTACAGCTTGTAGTCCAACATCCAGGGATTCAAGGCAGAAACCTAGAGGCAGGAGCCATGGAGGAGTGCTGCCTACTGGCTTACTCCTCATGGCTTGCTCAACCTGCTTTCTTATGCCATGTAGGACCACCAGCCCAAGGGTGGTACTGCCTACAGTAAGGGAAGCTGGGCCCTCCCGTATCAATCATCAGTCAAAGAAAATGTACTACAGACTTGCCTACAGGCATATCTTGTGAAGACATTTTCTCAGTTGAGAGTCCCTCCATAACCTGTGTCAAGTTGACAAACTAGCCAGGACAGGTGTTATTGCCAAGCAACAGAGTGTGAGGATAAGGATCTCGGGATTTCTATTTTTTGGAATGGTAACAATAATAATTATTTATAATGTACAAGTGGTGCTACATGTGGCAAACCAAGCTGCCTATCATCCATCACCTCACATTTGTATCCTTTGCTCATATCCAGCTTTGACCAACAGCTCAGCATTCTCCACCCTCACTAAAACTGACCCATTCTGGGAAATCCCCATCCCCTCATTAAAAAAGAAAATGGATCAACTGCGCAAGCTATTGGAACAATGGATAAATAGTTTTTGCTCAGATTACAATGGGAATGACTCATTTTGTCCCCTGCTATTATTTGATTTTATTTCCCACATAAAAGTGGGAACATGCAATATTTATCTTTCTTTGTCTAGCTTATTTGGCTTAGCATAATGTCCAGACTTACCGATGCTGTCATGGATGGAGTTCTTTCCTTTTCTCTTAATTCTGAATGATAAATTGTCTAGGCGTAAGACTCATACGAATTAACATAATTTCTTAATACTGATAAATATGCTCAAAAACTAAATATTATAATGTTGTAAACAATCCAACAAGACGAATTTGGGTTTTTGTAACCATTGATTTTAGATCCGGAGGGACTATTAGACATCACCTAGTTCTGTTTCCTTTAGAAAGAAAAACTAAGAAGCAGACGCCTTAGCTGACCTCAGTGACTCACCCAGTAAAGTCTAGAATGGATTCCAGGTCTCCTAGCCCAACACAGCCGCCCTTAGGCTCTGCCACGTTCCCTGTGTGCTTGAGGTAGGATGTGCGATTGTAATCTGAGCATTCTTTCCCTGTCTCAATAACCTGCACAGTTGACCCATTTTCTTTTTTAAATGTAAATAGGCTACACATGCAGTACACACCTGCAATCCCAGCCAGTTTAGAGACAGCACAGATACCCAGGCCGAGGTCAGGTCATCCCTGCCTACCTAGAGAGTTTAAGGGATAGCCTGGTTGTCACTCTGTTTTGTCTGGTGAGTATAGTTTAGTGCTACCCACTGTTACTAGTTTAAAATGGCACTCCAGGTTTCTGGCTTGATAATTCAGAGACGTGACCGCCGTGTGTTCTAAACATCTAATAATGTCAATGTGAGGACTCTTCCTGGGGTTGTTCAAAATAGACTAGGACTGATTTGCCCAACGTTTTGCTCCAGAATCTTAGAGCCTGGGCAACCGAGCCAACCAACATGCAGGGTAGCTGTGAACCAAGCAAAGTGCCTTCCAAAATGACTAAATAGCCTTTTCTGCCATTTAAAGAAAATGTTTGAGGAAAATTTAAACCTACCTTCATCTCCTGTTCTAAAATCTGTTGACACTCTGTTGAGATGTAATTTTTACCTTCAGGAGCCACTCTATCCTGATAACTCAGTATCTTATGGTCCTGTCTTCGTCACGCGACGCCCCTGTGTCTGTTAGAACACCTTAGTTCTCCCTCCCCTGGGCTTTCTCGCCATGTCTGATCTGCTGGGCTGGGGTTGGGAACCATGTCAGATAGGGCGCTGACTAGCTCAGAAGACCACGCCAACTTTTCTCCCAGACCTCACAGAGTGACACGCCTTTCTGCTGGTCACTGAGAGACTCCCTGGCACACAGACTTGTTCTTGGCCCCATACACAAAGGTTAGAAAGGGCTAGTGGCTACACATGCAGTGTAAGCTTTGTCAGGGAGAGAGAGGGAAATCTTAAGGTAATGAGTAAATCTGGTTTTTAAAAATCATATGGTTTTCTTAGAATGAGTCAGACTCCAAGGCCTGTGGAGGATGATACACTGGCAACAACGTGGGCTTCATGGTCGCAGTGCTTGAAGACCACTCAATGCTTTTTTGTTTGCTGAGGCTTTGTAAGCTCCGCTGGGAAACCAGCAGTTGGCAAGCTGTCTGGCATGCCATGCTATGCTGCCACCACTGTGCCACTGTGCCACTGTGCCACAGTGCCACTGTGCTTGCCATCCCTGCCTAATTCTTGTTTTAACACACACATACACACACATGCACACACATGCACACACACGTACACACACATGTACACACACATACACATACACACATATACACATACATACACACACAATCAACATTTATCTCAACTCTTAAAGCGCTAGTTTTTTCCAATTTCCCAGAAGTCAGTTATATTTGGGATATCAACCATTGTTGATTTTTTTTTTATAGCAACAACTTTTACAACAACAACTTTATAAAAGTGAAGAAATAAAGTTAACTTCAAAGAACCCCATCTCCACTGTCACTATGAACTTAAATCTTCATTAAGAAACTGCAAGTTAAATTGATTTTCTTCTAGTGCTGTTGTCTTGGCATCTCTGTTGCACTGTTTGGTTATTAGAGACACATTGCTTACTGGGGCCAGAGAGAGAGAGAGAGAGGGAGGGAGGGAGGGAGAGAGAGAGAGAGAGAATATGAACACATATGTGCCTGGGTGCACACACATCCAAAGTTTTACATCAGTGGCTTAGAGTGTCTTGAGGGTATTAATTCTGAATGGCATTATGAGCAGTAAAAGCCTGGTCGTTTCCTGGATTAGACCTATTAGAGTTGTTTAGATAACACACTTTGAATTACTTCCTCTCAGGAAACATTGAAGCTGGGAACGCTAACCAGGCTCACATACCGAAGCACTTAGACAGAGCACGTTGTTTCTCTTGCAGTTAAGGAAAAAAAAAAAATTGAAAGGAAAGAAATTAGGCAAATAAATCACATGCACGGAAATCTACAAGGACTGTCAGGCTCAGCAGCCAGGGGACGAGCATTTCTCTGTGAGATCCCGCATCTGCCCTGGTGGTGACCACAGAATTGGTCAGGCTGTTTGAATCATAACTTATGCAGGGCTATTTGCCAGCATTAATAATGACATCAGAATTGGAGGCACAGGTCTGCAGTCTGTGCTCACGTACATTATGCGTTTTATATGTAGAAGGAGGGCTGATTTACTGAGCACACAGACACTGTGTAGGCGAAATGTCGAGTGTGCCCAGATAGTGACATTTCCTGCGGAAAGTTTGCTGTGTTCAACCATGCATGTCCTGTCTGCTCCATGTCTCAGAAGCTGGCTGACATCCTCTTTAGTGCAGTTCATGGATGGTATTTCACTTGACCTATAATTTCTTCATTCTGGAAAGTGCATGTTTATACAGGTATGGTAGAGAAACGTAGAAGCAACAATTTAATTGCATAAGAAGAATCATATATATGCCTTACAGGCTTGGGCTTGGTTCCATAGCAGGGTACTTGCCTCGTGTGCGCAGAGTACTGGGTTCAGTCCTCAGCATTGCAGTGGGGGAGGAGAGACTAGAGAGGAACGGTGGGGTTTTTTTTTTCTTCATGTTTGAGGGGCACTACTGAGTCTCCTAATACTAACTGAAGGTGTGTTGCACAAGTGGAAGAGAAACAGACGCAAAATCATGAGCGCCACGTCTTCAGAACCCCCGAGTTTCCAACAAGATTACACTCAGAAGGAAGTGTGGTGATTGAGCCGAGCGCCTCACAGACCGCTGTCCTCTAAATCAGGAAATTTTGACTCATTTCCTTTGGGCTACGTCTGTAATGATGCACCAGGCTCTATTGTGATACTAAGTTTTATACCAAGTTAACGCATTCGATAAAAGCTAGCTGTCTTCAATGTGGGGGGAAAGGATAATGCTAAGATAGTGGCTCAGGCTTGGAAACAGTAGTGGGAGTCAGCCGCCTTCCCAGTGTGAAAACACACACAGGGGTATAAATGTAAATGGGGTAGAAAATAAGTCAGGTGTTCTCGGAAGAACACTGCCTTTGCTTACTGAGTCCCTCCCCATGCCAAAATCTGTGGGCAGTCGTCCGTGTGTGTCCATTTATCCAACAGAATGAATACAGATGAAAGGGGGGGCGCTAAAATGTTAAACACTGTGTCTACAGTCCCCTACTGTTTCAGGCAAGGTTGAGACTCAGCATGTGGTTTCATGCCTATGTTAACTAATAGCATTGTACCAATAACATTCCAAAGGCCATGGTCCCTTCCATAACTGGCAAGATTATTGTAGAGTTGATGGATCATACAGTTGCTTGCAAATACTCGATGCTTCCTTTGTCGACAGAAAGCAGCCTGAACGGATGGGTGAGACAGTGTCCTCATAAAATCAGACGGTGGCCTGGAGTTCCACCATGAGCAGTAATTTGCTGACCTTTGATCTGCATACATAGCTGTAAGTTTCACTAGGTGCGAGCTGAAGTTAAAAGCCACAGAGAGGCCGTAAAGGCTCCAGCGAACAGTGGAGGATTCCTGAGACCAAAGTCAAGAAAATAAGATGACTGGAGCCCTGACGCTACCGATCCCGTAGAAAAGAAAACTGGGGCTGGAGAGGTGGGTCAGTGAGTCACATGTGTGCCATGCAAGCATGAGAAACTGAGCTCGATCCCTAGCACTCAGGTCAGAAGCTGGGAGTGATGGCACATGCTCTATTCCAAACTCTGAGAAGACAGACCCACAGGGACACCTGGGCCTGGCTGGCCAGCCAGCCTACAGTCTACTTGCTGAGAGTTCTCGTCTACAAAAAGGGGGTGGGGAGGGTCTCCTAAGAAGCAACACCTAAGGTTGACCTCTGGTCTCCACACATGCATGTGTACCCATGGGCATCGCTACATGAGCACAGGTGTGGCACAGTCAGAAATTATTTCAAAGAAATGTTCCTACTCCATCACAGAAGCTGAGATGCCACTTAGGGCAGATAAATACTGGCTGAGAGAAAACAGTGAGATACAAGTCTTTAAAACATTAACACACCAGCCTGGTCTACAAACCAAGTCCAGGACAGTCAAGACTACACAGAGAAACCCTGTTTTGAAAAACCAAAAAGAAAAAGGAAAAAAAATTAACATTATTTCTGTGAGTCACCCAAAATGGACCTTAAACCCCTGCACAAAGCACCATTAAGCTAAGATTGTGTTGGCATCAGGTGTTTACAATGACTCCTCTGGAAAAATCCGCTTCACCATGGAAACACAAGAGTTGTTTGTTTTTTATGGCACTAATGCTGATCAACAAATTGCTTATTCCAGAGATTAAAATTACATAGAGATGACTTGTAATGATAACAAGTTACTTACAGAGATGTCTCTGCCTAGTTTTTCTATGTGCACACTGGCATTTGCCGCTCAGGAAGCAGTGTGAGCCTCATCGATCACTTCAGGCAGACACTTTTTATTGCCAAGAAAAAGTTCAGTTGTAATAAACACTAAGCCTGATATTGAGAGCTGATAGAGACAGATTAATAAAACTGCAGGCCGTTCTTCCCTGTGACTGAGGTCTATAAACCATAAGGCAAATACTATTGAAGAAAATCACACAGTATAGTAATAGGTGCAATATATATCACGTGGTCTAGAAATTTATTGCTGGAATCATAAAACAGTGTATTGAAATAAAAAAATAAAATAAAATAAAAAATAAAAACCCTGACCATTTTACTGGATACTGAAATAGCAGTTGATTTAAAAATTAATTTCTTTGTAGAAATTTTTAGAAAACCAAAGTTGGAAAGTTAGTTACACGTGTGGTAAAGAATGCCTCAGGCCAGTGTGTTTCTCGTAGTTTCATACTGAGGGCTGACAGGAGCCAGGTAAAACCCCAGCAGTGTGAAAATACTCGCTCCTCCCACCATGCCATTAGAAAGAACAGGTGGAAACGAAAAAGTTGGAGATTGTTTTTTTTCATCATTTGTATAAGATAGAATCTCCAAACTCCTAGAGCATCCACTGGAGGGCGAACTCAAGGTAGGGGCTGGAGAGATGGCGCAACTGTGGGTGCCAGGATCCCAGCACATCCTCCATGTAACTCTTGCAACTCCCTCTTCTGGCCTCTGCAGACACATCCATGCATGTGTGCACACATCAATGTATAGACACACATGGATTTTTTTTTAATCTTTTTTTTAAAAAACTTAATTCTGTAAGTTTCTACTTAGTGAGATGCAGAAAGTAGCAACAAAATTTATGCCTGCAGCATACACTAGAACCCTTGTTGCCTTTACTTCTTAATTTCTCTTTATTCTACTTTACAACAGTCCTTCAGGGTTCTTTGTCTTTCAGGTGAATGACTGAGGCACAGATCAGTGGGAGAGCAGCTGCCTGGTTTGGTGCCCTGGCCTAGAGACAGTGGGGAGAGGAGGGGGACTAATTCTCGGTTTGGGTGTGTCGGATAGCTCATGACTAGAGTCCAGTGACAGCTCGGGATATTAAACCAGAAGCATCTTGGAGTACAGAATTGGTGCACATCTCTTGGGCGTTATTAAGTCTGATCATTCCGTCAGCGTTGCTCCAGTCTCTTCAGTGTATTGTTCAATGAGTCCTCCAAGCACTCACAGACATTCTAAGCAGTGGTTCTCAACCATCCTAGTGCTATGATGCTTTTCCTGTTTTTTGTGCTGACCCAACCATAACATTATTTTTGTTGCTACTCCATAACTGTAATTCTGATACTCTTATGAATCGTAATGTAAATATTTTTTTGGAGACAGGTTTGCCAAGCTGGTCACGACCCCACAGACTGAGAACTACGGTTCTAGAGGAAGCTCTTTAAGGCCATACAGATGACCTATTTTTTAGGTATTTTTATTTACTCTGACAATTTCATGCCTGTGTATAGTGTACTTTTCCTGTATCCTGGTACCTTTGTCCTCCTTTACCTCCTCCCACACCCTCTGCGCCCCTTCAACCTCCTAACAAGTGTCCTCCTGTTTCCATTTCTTGTAGTTTTGCTAAAGGCCCTCTGCTCTTAATCATGGTTGCTTGCCTGAGCATGCATGAGGGGTTATCTCCTGGCTTCTGGGCAGCTCACCAGTAGCTACACCACTGGAGAAACCTGGCAGTAGCCCCTTCAATGACTTGCTCATTATTTAAATTTCTCTGCGTTCAGCACCCGTAAATGACTGAGAGGTGGCATGGGCAAAACAGGAGTTCTCCGTTTCACCGTTCCTCCACATTTGTTGGCTTTCCACCATTCCTTTGTCTTCATTTCTTTGTGAGTTTTGCTGTCAGTATAAACTTGGTCCTATTCTGTGTCCTCCTGATATGTCCTCATCATCATACGAGCTATCTGTTTTCTTGGCAAAAGAGAATGCGCCATGCTCATGAAGGCTGGACCTCTCCCACTCTGCCCTGGATGGGGTTATTTCTTCAGAGTGTCCTGGTTCCTGATGGACGCTGGCTTTGGAATATAAGAAGTGTGTGTGTGTGTGTGTGTGTGTGTGTGTGTGTGTGTCTGTCTGTCTGTCTGTCTGTCTGTCTGTCTGTCTGTCTGTGTCCACACACATCCTAAAAAGTAACTCATTTTATTGCTTTTTTCTTTGTTTCTTCTTTTCTAAAAACAATAAGTAAATGAATAAGCAAAAGAGATAAACATATTTAAGCACAAAAGATTCTATATAAGCCTTGGCTGAAATGTACCCTCTCAGCTATTTCACTTAACCTTAGTGGACTCGTCCTATCAATCAGCAGAGGGTTCTTTCGCTCTGTTTGGGTGGACATCACAAATAAGCAACCTGCATCTCTCCTGTTGTAAGCTACTTTCGAGTTTTGAGCGGCAGCAGACCCACACCCAGCAGCTAATGCTAGGAGCCCTGGCAGCCCCCACTCCTGCTACTCAACTTACAGCCACTAGCTAGAGTGTTTCCAGCTGCTGGGGCCAGTTCTGTACAGTTCCTCTGCCTTTGTAGCGCTTACCTTCCTTAGCTTCTTGCTGTCTTGCCACTGCCCTCAGCCCTGTTCTCAGGTGATTGCAATCTCTTCCTATCTGTTGTCTGGGACTACAGGCCCAAGAGTTTTCTGTTTATTCTATCAGAAGCTTCATCTTGCCCACCCACGATAAAGGACCACAGTAAGCAGTGAAACCTCCCAAAGCACTTGAGAGACCTAGAGTGAAACACAAGGCCTGTGGGGGATGGGAAGGCAGTGTAGAAGAGAGGTCTCCTTAGCTGACCCCAGGAGACTGAGAGGAGGGTTGTTTATATATCCAGTCACACGTGTACACAGCCTTCTCTTCGCTAACCACAATGGTTTTGCACTGTCACACCAGTCTGCTTAGGCAGACGTGGGTGTGGGCATCTGGACCCGCTATCACAGTAGAAGTCATATCTTCTAGGATCACTGGTGTGTGGATGACAAGTGAAATAGCCGCCTGACTTGTCCCCTAGAAAAGCCACAGTGGCCTCTGCAGGCCAGAGCAGCTGGGGCGGGTTTACATTCGCTTCCAGTTAGCTATAGTGAATTCCGTGAGTACTCATGGTCCATTTTCTTCTCGCCCTAGTAAACACACACACACACACACACACACACACACACACACACACAATGTACTTTGATGATATCTCTCCACTCTCCTTTCTTGTCTCCCTCCCCCTGTACTCTGTCTCTGTGACAAGCCCCGATTCTACCTTGCTGGGTTTGGTCTACTGCATTTAATTAAGGTTGCCTAAATGAGCACAGGTGATGTTATGTACTTGAGCAAAGGCGGCTCGCAACTGGCTTCACCGATGAGGCCTTTGACCCCCTTTCCCCCTGCAGCCTTCTCACTGCTTCTCAAAGGAGGATAAGGCCCTCATCCCTGATGGCAAGGCGATGGGCCCTGTGTTGAACAGGTCTCGTGCAGGTAGTCACTGTTACTGTTTGGTCATGGATATAAGAACCAGGTTACAGCCTCCCCACCCTCTGGTTCTTACAGTCTTTCCCCCTCACTCTTCTGCAGTGTTCTGGAGCATTGGATGAAGTGATGTAGATACCCCATTTAAGGCTGAGCACTTAACAGTAACTTGTTCTCAGAACTTTGACAAGTTATGGGTCTCTGGGTTAGCTGTTGCCCATTGTAACCAGAAGCTTCCCTGGCCAAGGCTGACAGCAACACTGATCTATGGGTATTAACATAAACATTTAAAGGAAAGTTGCACGTGCTCACATGCACAAACACACACACACACACACACACACACACACACACACACACACACACCACACCACACCACACCACCCCAGCACCATAACTACTGAAATGAGTACTACTCTCTTGATCTAGGAAAATGGGTTGGTTAATTGACAGCCTCAGTGGGGATTTTTAGTCAGAATAACACGAGATTTGTTATTAAATATAGTCAATGATTAGAAATATACAGAAAGTTAAACAGTATAACTATGGTGGGACAGAGAACTATGATATATGTCCTCAAAATAGAAATGTATACATAAACCTTTAATACATATGAAAGATGGCACTTCAGATCAACTACAAATAGGAGAGTACTTGGGAAGTATACTAGACCCTACATTGATTTTAAATGTAGAGGTAGATCCTTCTGTTACCTAAAGAGAACTCAGTTAAGTACATGTAAAGCCACCCACATGCTGGGCGGCCATGTTGGTCGTTACACCAGCAACTCCCAACTTGAGTGCAACTGAAATTTTGACTGAATAGTCTCGTCTGGAGGTGGGACAACAGGCCGCCCTGCGCATTGTTCATTCTCAGCAGCAGCCTGGACTGGACCCAGAGATATAAAAGACAGATCCCCTCGTCATGGCAACCAAAATGTCTCCAGAAAGTGCCACATATCTCCTGGGAGGGTTGTAAAATCACCCTGGTTTAAAACTGTTGGTCTCCTGGTGGCACTCAAAGAATAAATAGGCAGACTACCAAGATAAGACTTGTTAGCCTGCGACCGTAAAGTGGGGGAGGAAATCCCCTCAGACATGGACCTAAAGGAGGGGAATAGGGTGGGAGTGGGAGGGTAGGAGGAACGAAAGGATATGAGTGATAGGAGAACAACTGAGTTGTAATCTGAATAAATTAATAAAAAATAAATAAATAAAAATTTAAAAAATAAAATAAAACCATTGATTTCTGTCTTCTCAGCTAGGAGTATAGCACCCCAGAATAAATCACAAAAGATAATTCTGGAAATACTGTCTGTATTTTTACTTAAAAAAGAAAGAAAGAAAGAAAGAAAGAAAGAAAGAAAGAAAGAAAGAAA
>OU015744.1:62708705-62718708 GCA_907169655.1 Acomys percivali
TGTGTGTGTGTGTGTGTGTGTGTGTGTGTGTGTGTGTGTGTGTGTGTAATGAAAGTAAAAGTGGAACGATTTAGGGGGACCAAGAAGACTACCAAGAGTGGGAAAAAAAAAGAATGAGAGAGATAAAGAGTGAATGCTCAGAATACAGTATGCACTTATATGAAAGTGACCTTATGTAGTGCAATACTAGGCATGGTGACTACATAGCATAAAAATTTTTAGAAGAAGATAGCAAAATTTCAAGTGAAAAAAGTACCAGTGAAGCATAGGATAAGACTGGGGGTGTGACACTTGGAGGCAGAGAGCTTACCTAGCATGCACAAAGCCTCATTCAGTCCCTAGCGTGGAAGCAACCAGTGGCATCTCTGGATCTTAACCTTCTAAAGCCATCTGGGCAGTAGCATCCTGTCTTGGACCAGTATCTTCCATCTGTACAGTCAGCCTTAGCTGGTTACTGGCACTGCCCAATCTGTAACACTGGTGAAAGGAAAACTCAAAATGAGCTCTGGATTGAAGCCATCAATCTCACCCAGTTTTATTGCAGCATCCGTGAATCTGTCAGCCTTTCGGAGAGACAGGATGCTCTCGCAGCTGCTAAGAGACAAGGTATGAGGATGGAGCTGTAGGATGAAGAATGGGGTCTCTCATCATGAAGGTGAGCAGCCCATCATTGATAAGCCCACCACAACGATGATGGGTTGAGAGCTGGCTTGACGGGGCCCCGTTGCAGGAGGTACTTGACGAAGTCCTTTCCCCTCCAGTGGAACTCAGACTAGCACTGATCTCCACACCATGAGATAGATGGTTAGAAGTAGTCGTGCCTGAGAGCCCCACATGGACCAGCATCCTCTCACTTGGGGGAACTATCAAGCCTCCCTGAGCCCATCCCCAGGGGAGTGATAAGTTCTTCACTGTGTTATTGTGTTATACAAAGAGCTTGGCACGGCTCCTGAGCACTTAGTAAACATTCAACGTAAAGAGTAGCGGTAATTGTATACGTGGGATGGATTTCTGCTTGCAGCCAGCTAGAAAGTGATGCTAACATCTCAGACGGGCTGGCAGCCCCAGCAGCTGCTGTTGGCAGCATATGAGGGCTGAGCTAAAGGGTGAGAATGAAGTCACTCATCGTTAGAGGGCAGGACTAACAAAGCTCCTAAGGACTGCAGTGAGAGACTTGGAGGGTGAGTTGAAAGCTGAGGTTCTATGCCCTGCCCCATCCTTCCTTGACCAATGGGCAGAAAGAGGAAGTAAAGCCCCTACTAAGGGTCAGGAGGCCGGATGTGGACATGGGCACCTCCACAGCCAAATTCATAGAGGCAGGTCAGCGTCCACAGGAGGTGCTCCCCCTCACGCAAGAACACATTAGATCTAAAAATAGAGCGGTATTTTAACCTGCCTATGAAAATGCCTACTTCACAGGGTATCTACCGTATTTACTTGGCAACAGAGTCATCATAAACTATGCACTATCATAAACCAAATAGTAAGTTGCATACTTTTGCTTGGTACTCTGAGGATCCCAGTAGCAAATGTCATTTCAAGGGGAAGTTAAAGGATATGAAGAGCTTGCAGGTGCTTGTAAGAACTGTGCCTGTGAACTCATACCCCCAGCCCCACCTGCATAGCTGTCCCAAAGCTGAGGTGTATTCTCCTTTCCCTTGGTGCAGCCAAGGCAGGCTGTGGCACTACCAACTCCTATCACATGGGCCACAACCAACCTCCCCACCTCCAATAGGATTAGGATGTACTCATAACTACCCAGGTTAAGAAAGTACTATAAACATGTTAGTTTGTAACCTAAAGTGATCATGAAAAATAATTCAACCTCAATTCTCTCATTTTATCTTTGTCTTCTTTCCCCTTTATGAGCTATAGGGGCCAGTGAGAGGACTGGCAGTGCTTCCCATGCAAGCCAGCAACCTGAGGTCAGTTCCCAGAGCTCATGGTAGGAAGAGAGAACCGAATTGCTCATAAGTGTCCCTGCGACTTCCACATGCTCTCCGTGGTGGGTGTGCACCCACACTCACACACAAACAATACTACGTTTTTTAAATTTTAAAGTATGTTAATATTAGATAAGGCATTAAAAGGCAGGTTTTCTTAAAGACACCAGATGTGTTGATATCATTAAAACATAATGGTGAGATTGGTGATCTTACAGCTCAGTGCTGAAATGCTTGCCCAGTGTGCAGGAGGCCCTGGTTTTCAGTCTCCAGCCAGGAGAAAAAAAAACAATGCAAGGAAGTAATAATTTGCATCACGCTAACTGTTCTACAATAGCCTCCATTCAAGATTCCACTAATTAATGAGGTCCCCTAGAACATTTGGCATTTAATTCATTTTAATTACAACTTTTGAGGACTACTTTGTAAGCAAGCCATACCTGGGCTTTCATTCATTAATTGAAATGACAACTAAATTAGTATGTTGTTTTGGTAATTCTAAAGCTAATTGCCTTCCATTTCAGGTAGGTTGTTTTTAAATGAAATTTTCTAAGCCAAGATACTTTTTTCCTCCTGTGTCCACTGGAACTGTCAGTGACTGCTAATAAAGATAATTATAATACTGTAGTGGGTAAGTCTTGTTTCAGACAGGCATTCAAGTGCCATTGTGGAAAGTCACACTGACAAGAAGGTTGTGTGCAATGCAATGATCTATGTCATATGTTATACTCCTTTCTCAGGAAAGTCTTTATCCTAGACCCCAGTGGCATCCTAGATCCTAAACAAAGCTTCTTTTCAGAGACATTTGCCCTTCTTACCTCCAGCTGAGCGACTGCAGCTCCCTCTTGCCTGGGGCTTGAATATTGGAGACTTTCTCCCAGGAGGTCTTAGGTCCTCATTATCAATATACAATGAGATGAAGGAAAATAATAAGGCACCACATTTAAGAATGGGGTGTAGACTGTGAGATGGCCTTCAGTAGTTATCCAGTGGAAATTCATTCATTGCATTTCGATATGATAAAAATTGCACTTCTGTCTGTCTAAAATACCCACTTATGGCTATGTGACAGGGTTATGAACTCTCTGTATAAAAGCCTCTTTATAAATAAGATGTCTTAAGGCTGTAATGATTTTGTTATCTGGTAGAGGGAGTGTGGGAAGAAATGTAAAATACAGGCCAGCGAGCACGCAGGGAAGGCAAGGTTGCAAAGTTCAAGGCAGCAGAGTTACAAAACTCCTTTCTTTGGATCGCCAGCATCGTCCTGAATTTGGCTCTTTTAGAGAAGGACACTTGGGATGAGGGTGAGTCCAATCCTAGATCACCCTCACTGCTAGCATTTTTATTTTCTGAATTGTTGTCAGTATGGAAACAAAAGACACAGACCCAGGACAGGAATCAAGAGTCTCCTTGGTGATCCTTCCCAGTTCCAGGCAGGTTATCTTTGCAACAGGTTGTGACCATCCTCTCCCCCTCCTCCCCGCCCCCACCTACCCCCATCACCACCGCATCTTCGTACCTGCTTGTGGTAGATTTATAGCGCCCTGTGACTTCCCTCTCGGAGTTGTGCACCAAGCTGGACTGTAGGAAGGGAAGCCTAACCCTGGTACGGGTGAGTGCAGTGGGGTGTCTTAGTTGATGACTGTGCTGGCAATGAATACACCTGGGCACAGTTTCGGAGAACTGGTTCAGTTTGGGCATACTTATGCCCCTGGGGAGGCAGCCAGGGTCTCTGGGCAAGGCTTGTGTGGCCCTGTACCATTGGCCAGGCCAGGGGTGTTGGAAGATACTTCATCAGCATACTCAGGGCCTATAGGGCGGGAGGGGACCTTAGAAAGTCAAACAAGGAGTAAAGCCCATTCATTGTCAGAGTAGTAAGTTCTTACTAAGGTTGATGGTAGGGGAGCCAGCTTTATGATGCCAGGTTGGGAAGGGGAGGAGCCAAATCCCATGAGGAGGAGTGACCATCAGCAGGTGTCTCAAGATCACTCTCTCCTAAGGGCTGAGCAGCCACTGCTATGAAATTTAGTTTTTCCCCCAAAGCATATGTAAAGGATGGTAGGCAAAGACTGCAACATGCTGACATGATTTGTTTTCTTAAGCTATCCCATTGGTCAGTTAGCAAAGGAGTATTATTTCTATCCCAGAATAAGAGCAGGGAGTTATAGAGTGTCAAAAAACAAAGGCTTCCTAAGAAATGTCATCCAACCAAAGTCTCACACATACACACACCCATAGACAATCGGGGTGACTTTTTATCTTTGGGTTTTTTGTTTTGTTTTGTTGCTGTTGTGTTTGTTTTTTCGAGACAGGATTTCTCTGTGTAGCTTTGGCTGTCCTGGAACTAACTCTGTAGACCAGGCTGGCCTAAAACTCACAGAGATCCACCTGCCTCTGCCTCCCAGGTACTGGGATTAAAGACCTGCACTATCACCAGGTTATTTTATATTCTTTTAATCCCAGGAATATGGAGTAGGAGAAAAAAAAAAACCCTTCATACCATGTATAAAATAACGCAATTATATGTAAGACTTGAATTTTGTTGCATAAACATCTATATTTTCCAGCCTATTTTCCAACCATGCACGAACCCACTTTGTTCAATTAAATTCTCACAAGTTATTTTTAACATATGGATATTTCAAGGAAAGAAAAATGTCCCCCATTTCCCCCCCAAATGCTTGGTCCTTTCTCCTGTTCTTGGGCAAATATTCTCAGGCCTAAACAGAGCTGCAGCAGTGGCAATTTGAAAGGCAGAGAGGACTAAACCCCATTGCTGAGAGGCAGGAGATCAAGCTTAACCTTCCAAGCCATCCTGAGAAGAAGTCAAGGAAATAGGCCCATCCCATAATGCACTTGATTTCAGCCCAGCGGTTGAAGTAGTGTCTGACTTCCTTCCTCATGACTGCACTTACACAAAACTTGGAGCCCTCCATGCTGTAGGTGCCTTTTATCCTCACGCTAGCTGATTGGGTATAAGTTAGCATGCATTGTTTCTCTAGTGTGATGTGGCCAGCATGGCATGGCAAAGGCAGACAGCAGTGAGCGTGTGTGCTCATTCTCCCGTGCGTCCTCTTAGGAAGAGTTCTACATTCCCACGGGTGCATGTGACATGCCCAGGCACATTTCTCAAGTTTCTTTCCATTCAAAAAGAAAAGTCATCCTTCCTCCCATCCAGAGCCCCTTTCTAACAAGTGTAGCCCACGTCTTCCTTTCTGTCCATTACCAGGAGCAAGTGGTGTGTTTCATTGGCTCCACTCTCTCCTCTCCTTCTGGCTTCCACTCATTGAAATCCACCCTGTGTGCATTTCACATCACTCAAGCCTCATTTGCTAAGCTGGCCAATGACCACTGACCGCCCATATGGTGGCCTTGCTTCCACATTCTCATGGCTTCCTGGTAGCCTTATCTTCTCACTGGGGCACTTCTACATCTTCACCCTGCATCCTCTGTCTGCCATCTTCCTCTCTCGGCTCCCCTCATTCCATCTTTCCATGATTCTTCTCTGTGGATGGTACAGTGCAGTCACTTGCTTCTCTCCTCTTCTGTCCTCCCCTTGGGGGAGGAGCCTTCTTCACTTCTCATGTGGTATCTCAGTGCCAGCAGAACTTGAGCATCCATCAGCAAGTACAGAGTCTAGCCCAAGCAGTATTTTCAGCCTTGAATGCATGGTTTCTCCCAGCCCTCTGCTTCTGAGTTTCGGTATCTAATTCATGGTATTAGTGTCTGTCTCATCATCCACCCTCCTGGACCAGAGCATCACTGTGCTTGCCAGATGTTAGCTGTAGATGTTACATGCACCAGGTGCCTAGCATCATGCCGTCTAAGCCTTTATCACACTATTAATCCTGCTTCCCCAAGACTTCCTCACTAAAGCCTCCTATGAATGTATTCCCCTGCCATCTTGAATAAATTCATGGTGTTCCCACATACCTCTGCACAAACTTCAGTTGATACACTTACCAATTTTTATCTTACTTGTATTTGTTTCTCTTCCTCACAACTAACTCTGGGAGTTACATATTTTTTGTATACTCAACCCAACGGCAATGATAGACACTGTACATGTATTTGAACTTCTAAATAGAAAAATGAAGTTAGCAACATGTGGGGAAAGAGTCATTAGACTCTTAGAAACCATGAGGATAGATGGCCCTGTGTCCTATCTGGTAACACCCAGGATAGACACCTGTTACAGTTTTCTTCGAATTCTCATGATTAGATGTTTTCAGCAGGTTGGATGGGAGGAAACTGAATATAGCTCCCAGTGACACATGGGCTCTGAAAGAACAGCTCACTATCTCTGCCTTCCTCTAAGTTAACTTTATATTTAGCCCTAGCCGTCATCTAGGTAAATATCAAGAACTAGTGACGCAACACTATTCGTGATATATGTTTGATAAGATACTGAGATGTCAGAGGAGGAAAGACTGGAAATGAAGGTGGCTCCGGGTGTAAACAGGACCCAGCTCTCACACTGTCGCCTGGATCCATATTGTACCCTCTGGCTTTTTCTTAAACAGTAGGAGGCTGGTGCTAGGAGCCTCTCTGAACATCCAGACATTGCCTACAGATGGGCAAAAGTCACCCACAACCTGATGGATGGCCACATTCACGTTAAAACAGAATGTTGTCCCTCAGGTAGCCCAAGGGTAGTGTTTGTTCCCTGTTGCCAGTTGAAGTTCAGCTTCAAATACTGAAAATATGCCAGGCCACCCTCTCCTACCCAGCACAGAATGGTGTATTATATGCTTACTTGGAAATAGGGATTACTGGGAGAGTGAATGCTAACAATTCAAGCCATGTTAGTAGAAAAATTTAGTCACTGCCTTTTCACCCCATTCACTCTATATCAAGTATGGTGGTGAAGGTATGGTGCTCTATATGCCAGGTGCCACAGAAACTTATGCCCAGCCCACATGACTTAACGATATGAATTTCCACATTAGAATATAAAAGATATGAATGGTTTAAATTTTAAAGTAGTGCGTTTTTTGTTATGTATGCTTTTACTTTGAAAAAAAAAAAAAAACTAACCTGTTGATCGGTTAAGTCTCACCTGAAGTTCTGTGTGACATCTTCCTGACAGAGGAGACAGATGCTAAAGCTCTGTATGCACTGGAGAGTACTGGCAGTGACATTGGTCCATTCCATTTCACTCTTGATCTGATTAACAATGCACGGACGGTAAATAGCTATTACAGAGTGCACATTAGGCTCGTTCAGAAGCAGGGATCCATCCTGGTGCCTAGACAGGACATGTGGCCTTTAGGAGGACATGTGGCCTTTAGGACTAGGCAGTGGGAACAATCAGGTAACTGATGAAGCCACAAGGAACTAAACCAGAGGAGAGGTGGGAAAGCGCAGGCGCTGTGAGCTGCAGTGGATCTACCAATCAGACCCACTGTTGTGGAGGAGGAGGAACAGCAGGGTGGAGGGCACAGAAGGGAGATGATGGTTCAAAGCTAATCTGCAAAGGCTTCAGTGGAAGTCCAGACAAGTCTGTCCTCCATCCACTGGGCAAGAACACAATGAAAGCCACATGCAGAGACTTCCAGAAGGAATGGGCTGGACATGGAGCACTTAAAACTGAAATTGAATGTGAGAGAGAGCAGGAAATAGGCTGCTTGACCCATCCGGCCCCGTCAGTTGCCTTCTATCGTCCGATAAAATTCATTTTACAACACTGGTACCTTCTTCTCACATATAAATACCTTGGCTTGAATCAAATCAAGAAGCCGAGAAGATTAGGATGACCACTGGCGGGAAAGACCATACGAGGTGAGAAGAGAAACAAGAGGCACAACCAACCCTCACTATTTATAACTTCCAGGTGCCAGAATGTGCACATCCCACCAAAGCGTGTAATCCTTCCCATAATATACCGTGAAATAAGACCATCAGAGAAGTCACAGCTGCAACCCAAATTGAAAGTGCCCAGCCACAGCGCTGTGGGGCTGTGGCTGACCAGCCACCTCCCCCACCAAGGACTGCCCTTCCCGCCCGCCTGCAACGACAAGACCCTCATGCTCTCCTCTCTCTGCAGAAAGATGCTTGCAATCCCTGTGGAGGATAAGGTGTAGCTTTTAATACTCCCATTTTTCCAAAGGACATTTTAAGGAAGCTTGCTCTTTTCATGTTAAACTGAATCAGACCCAGACTCCTTTCAGGAGCCCTGTGGAGGGCCCCAATGCCGCCTGTGTCTCACATTTCTTTTTGAAGTTTAGCTGTAAATACTGTTAACTGCAGCTTCCCCCACACACACCAGGACCTGACATCCACAAATGCTTCTTTTCACTGGCCACCTCCACCCTATCTATGGGAAGCCCTTCCGGACGCCTAGCTATGAAGATGCTGTCCAGACAGCCCCAGGTGCCTTTGGCCATAAGAACAGGAAGAGGGGACACTCTCAGGTTACATTCAGCTGCATGTGGCTACTCTTTTGAGTTCCAATATTAAGGTTGGTTTTTTGTTGTTTTTTTTTTTTTTTTAGGTGAAATGCGCATTGTACTGGGCATCTCAGCACACTGCCATTGATGCATTCCTAAGCTGTTCCTAATGAAGCATCATACCTAATGACTGATTCTAAGATGTAGAATACTCTAAAGTGAATTCATCACTGGTCTCTTTTTTCTTCACCTCCACTTAATTCTCATATTGAGAAAAAAATAATTTATTTTAAAAATTAAAACATTAACCATTTACTCTTAAGAAAAGAAGGCTCCAACTGTTTATGGGTTGTCTTTCTGTAGTTACCCACCACTGCCTCCTGTTTTATACGGGGAGTGTTGAGACGTGGCCTCACTATGTGGCCCTAGCTGGCCTGGAAATCGCTGTGTAACCAAACTCACAGCAATCCACCTGCTTCTAACTTCAAATGCTGGAATCAACGTATACATCACCACACGTGACCCACCTTTTAATGTTTACATTATATTTTTTATTAAAATGTAAGTATGGGGCTGAAGAGAAAGATCATAGGTTAAGAGCACTCACTGCTCTTGAAGAAGACCCAAGTTCGATTCCCAGCACCCACGTAGTGGCTCATAATGATCCATAACTCCAGTCCCAGGGGATTCTATGCCCTCTTCCTACTTTTACAGGTGCCAAGCGTATACATGAAGGCAAAACACAAGTAAACAAAATAAATCTAATAAAAAGTAAAAGTGTAATTGTTTCTCTCTATTCCTTTTTCTTCCTCCACACCTCCCATTCCCTCTCAAACTCATAGCCTCTTTGTCTATAGTTATTATTGTCACAAATATATAGAGACACATAAATATATAAATGCACCTGCTGGTTACTTTTCATGTTGCTTGCGTGTGTACATGACCTCTGAGCTGACCACCCAATACTAGATAATCAATTAGGGGGCTTCTCCCCAGGGAAAGAATACTCCCACCTTCAGGTGCCTGGAGTTCTTTGTATAAAGGCAGGACCCCATAATATTTCCCCCCCCTCACTTTAGCCTATCTGTTGCTGGTGTCCTTGCTCAGGCCTTTTATAGGCAGCCATATTGTTGAGGTATCATGGGGTAGCTTCCCTGCCATTTCTAGGAGAAAATCTCACAGCAGACTCTTCCCACTGCCTCTACCGAACTATGTCATGAGGCGTGAGCCTTAGGTGCAGGAGTTGCGGTGTTGCTGTATCCCTTGCGATGCACCCCCTACATGATCGGTTGTTCTCTGCATTGTGACCAGCTGTGGTTTTCTGTAGCACTCTGTATCTGCTGCAAAGAGAGCCTCTCTGTTTCAAAGGCTCCAAAACAGAAAGCCGGTCAGGAGGGAGGCTCCTGCCCAAGTGTTTAGCTGTAACTCGCAGAGCTGCCTGAATGATGTGCTCTTTCCTTCCCAACCCGGTGCCAGGGCTGGAGGTCCCTGGACTCCTGCGAAATACAGGGAATGATGCTCTTTAAGTCACTCCCAATGGGTGTGGTAGGGCATACCTGTAATCCCAGCATTTGGGAGGTGAAGGCAGAAAGATGGGTTCAAGGTCACACAGACAGACAGACAGACACACACACACACACACACACACACACACACACACACACACACACA
>OU015744.1:62718718-62750010 GCA_907169655.1 Acomys percivali
CACACACACACACACACACACACACACACACACACACACACACACACTACATACCAAGTTCAAAGGCCAGAGTGGGCTACATAATACTTCGGTCTCAAAAAGATTTTTTTAAAAAATTAAATTACTTCCATCTCACTTAGATCAAGGTCAAGGCACTAGTCATGAGCATATGGCTGCCTTTTCTGGCTGATTTTCTTTGGCAAGTGAATTAGGCCTGGGATTCCAGTTGGAGGCCCAGTATGTAGTCAGTGAAGGAAGTCTGTATATGTATCAAATGTGCCTGATCATTTCATCTTCAGCATCCTCATCACCAAAGCTGGTGGGCACTTGCCCCTCCGTTGTCCCTAAGATAAGGTGTTGAAGAAAAGAGTGAGAGAAATGCAGGGAGCACAGCCTGAAAGCGGGTGGAGATAGCGCAGAACTCAGCATTTTTTAAATTTTTGTATGTTTTTTTCTTATAATTTATTCACATTACATCCCCATTGTAATCCCCTCGTTCTGATCTTTCCATTCCCACCCTCCCTGCCTTTTCCGCTCTGTTCCCTTCCCCTAGACCTCTAATGGGGGGAGGGGGTCCTCTCCCCCACCATCTGACCACAGCCTATCAGGTCTCATCTTGGGTAGCCTGCATCCCCTTCCTCTGTGTTCCCACAAGGCCTCCCCACCAAGGGACAGTGATCAAATCGCAGGCACCAGAGTTCATGTCACAGGCAACCCTTTCTTCCCCCCCCCCCCCCCAGTGCCTTGTCCCTTCCTCATGTGGAGAATGAGCTGTTCATTGACTAGATCTGAACAGGGGGTCTAGGTCCTCTGCTTGCAATGTCCTTAATTGGTGCATCCCTTTGCGTAGGTCCCCCTGGGTCCAGATCCGCCAGCCTTGGTAGTCTCCTTGTGGAGCTCCTGACAACCCCCGTCCCCTGTCATAAACCGCCCCCCTATAGCCCCCAACTCTTCCATACAACTCACAGCTTTTTGCCCTGAGTCTGGCTGAGAGACTCCACCCAGTGGGGGATCAGGACAGATACTATAGAGTCCCCAATAGGCCACCACAGCTGGGGTGGACTAGCACAACCAGGCATCAAGTGCCCCCTGCTGCCTGACATGGAGAAGGGCAAGCCAAATCGTGGCCTCAGCGAAAAGATGGTATGGGGGAAAGCTACTGGGGCTGGATAGCCAGCTTGGGTCAGGACAGTCACATGCTGAAGCCCCAGGGCATCCTGGGTCACCCAGATCACCTCCAGTGTGGGGATGAGTGGAGGTCATCTGACCGGGCTAGCTTTTTATCAGTAAAAGTTCTCCTCTGGAATCAGAGCGCTTCCTCTCCAACTGTGCGGTCCCTGGACCCATAGCATAACATTCACCCTGGAGCTTGTTAGAAACGCAGACTCAGCCATACATCGTAACTCCTGTCTGTGATCCCAGGTACTCAGAAAGAAAGAAAAGAAAAAGAAAAATTAGCAGGAAGCCTGCCTGACACAGGTCCTTACTATGTAGCCCTGGCTAGCCTCAAACTCATGGCATTCCTCCTGCTTTGGCCTTCTGCATGCTGCTGTTACAGGCATGCACCACCCTGCCTGGCTTCAAAGAACGACTTCTGAAAGGGCTGGTCCAGGAGCTAGAATATCTGCCCGGCGTATACAGCAACCTGCGTTCAGCATCATAAAAAAGAGATAGGAAATGCCAACTCTCAGGCCCCAGCCCGCATCTCCAAAGTTCAAATATGTATCTGAACAAGGTCGCTGTTAATCCCCACACACCAGCTTTGTGGGGCACCAGACAAGTGTCAGCAGAGCTCTCACCCTGCAGAAGGCCTTCTCTTAACCTCCAGGACCCACGTGGCCCAAGCAGAAAAGCGACTCCCATAACTGTCCTCTGACCTCCGAATAGGTGCCATGGAACAGCTCACAGGAGCCCATGCACATCCGAGCTTGCACGTGCACACACAAAAATCAGCTAAAGGCCACGTTTCCAAAGGTTTGGGCCAAATTGGATTGCATTTGGGAAATGGGACAGGCAGAGCCTGTCATAGCTGACACCCTCACTGCCCCCCCCCATGTCTGCTCCATGCGTCCTTGCATCTTGTATTCCTCATGCCTTGCTATGGCTCCACAGAAGCTGACCTTTATCACACAGCTTCCTTCCAGATCAGTCTGTTTCCAGGAGTTTGTGGTAGGGGTGTGTGTGTGTGTGTGTGTGTGTGTATGTGTGTGTGTGTGTGTGTGTGTCTTGCTCACACACTATTTTTACTTCTCAGTACTTTAATACTACAAATACCAACCTGCAAGCTGGAGCTGTGTTCTCCAATCCCACCCTCACCTCCCCACCCCCATCCCTCAGTCCCCTGCCTTAGTGGTGTCAGTACGTTACTAACCTGGAGTGTTCTTTTCCCCACACCAGGTCAGGGAAGAATGCCGACTCCTGAACGCCCCACCTGTTCCACCCCGGAGCGCAAAGCCTTTATCCACAAGTCCCTCCGTCCCTCCTCGCACAGTCAAGCCTGTTCGGCCGCAGACTCGCTCTCCCAGCCCCACCCTGTCCTACTATTCCTCAGGGCTGCATAACATGTAAGTTCCTCCCATCGGAACCCAGGGCAACCAGCCTCTTCACCGGCCAGTTCACGGGCCCCCGGGGGTTACCGCCCAGCAGTAGGGTGGGAGAGGAAACGGTGTTTGCCTTTTTACACATAATTGTATAGGAAGATCATCACTGGGCCCGTGCGCATTTTGACCTTGCTTGGAAGAGCTAAAAAGATGCCTCAAGCAGCTGAGGAAGGCTCCTCCTCTTAGAAGCAGTGGTGTGGGCTGCAATTGCTTCTCAAAAGCTAGCTCTTTTCACCTCTGACACAAGCAAAGACCTCAAACTCAGAGGCTTCCCCCGGCCCCCTGCTCAGAACTTGAACCCTACAGGGATCCCTTCTTGGCTGTGGCTACAAAGACCCTCCTGCCTGGGTCTCTGCACAATGCTGAGCTCTTCTGAGACACAGCCTGCTTCACTGTTGACAAAGTGAATCATTTTAAGGAACCCTGTCTCCAGGTAACCTAACTGTCCTTTGCCTAAAGAAGCAAAACAGCCCCACGTCTCTCAGAAAACACTTAAGATCTTCTGCAAAATGGAGTGCCCATTTCTTCTGCCATTTCCTGAGATGACGGCCTGCCCTATCACCCTGTCCTCCCACCTTTCGGCATAGTCTGATGCCACTGTTAGTCTTGTGATGTGAAAATACGGCGGCCCCAGGATGAAAGCACCCTAACCTGTGCCCTTGAAGTGTGAAGTCTTTGCAGGCATTTTTTGTTTTGTTTTGTTTTGTTTTGTTTTGTTTTGTTTTGTTTTTGTCCTCTAGACATTAAAGTTCTCATGCTAGGTATATAACTCTACTGTTGACAAACCGAGGCCAAGGTTTCATTGGAAGCATTTCTTCCTGACAGACACTGAGGACGACTCAGAGTTATAGACAGTGTTGAAGGCCACATCATTGTTTCTTCATGCACATATGAGCTGCCTGTCACCACTCTGTCTCTGACCCTTGTCCACTGCAGATGTTATTTTTCAGTGTAAGCCCAAAGCATGGTTTCTTACTAGCTCAAATATTTCCCCTTAGAAATTATCTCTGCGGGGCTGGAAAGGTGACTCAGCAGTTAAGAGCACTGTCTGCTCTTCTAAAGGTCCTGAGTTCAATTCCTAACAACCACTTTGGTAGCTCACAACCATCTGTAATAGGATCTGATGCCCTCTACTGGTGTGCATGAAGACAGCATACTCATATACATAAATAAATCTTTTTTTAAAAAAAAGATTTAAGAAAAAAAAAGAAAGAAAATAAAAGAATCTCTGTAGATAATAATAAGGAAAGGCTTGGGGTTTGACTTTGTAGCCGGGCGTGGTGGCGCACGCCTATAATCCCAGCACTCGGGAGGCAGAGGCAGGTGGATCGCTGTGAGTTCGAGGCCAGCCTGGTCTACAAAGCAGGTCCAGGACAGCCAAGGCTACACAGAGAAACCCTGTCTCGAAAAAAAAAAAAAAAAGACAGGGTCTCACTATGTCGACCAGGCTGGCCTGGAACTCACAAAAGTCTACCTCCCAAGGGCTAGGGTTATATTATTTTTGACTAATGGCCTTTTCTGTGTTTGTTTGCTTTTTAAGCAGCATCCCTCAAAGTGACACGAGTCCACCTGACAGCGCCCCCGTTTCCTGCTACCCCTGCAACCGAGTGAAGAGTGACTCTGCAGACCCCACATCCCCATTTGGAAGTCCTTCTGCCGAAGCTCTGGCCTCACGGCTCTCGTGGCCCAACCATTACTCGGGAGCAGCGGAGAAGCAGACAAGGAGTGACTTTCTACTCGATCCAAGCAGGAGCTACAGCTACCCCAGACAGAAGACACCTGGCACACCAAAGAGAAACTGCCCAGACCCTTTTGATGTCGATGGCTGCTGCGAGCTCCCGAGTAGCCCACCCAGCACAGCCTCTGCCGAGTTCAGTAGCAGCGGTATCTCCAGTTGCCCCAAGTCTGCCAGCTACTCCCTGGAGAACTCCAAGGACAACTCCCTTGCAGCAGGCGTGACCAAGCAGAGCGTCTCCTGCCCTGCCTTACCCCCAAGGGCCCCAAAGCCAGCAGAGCAGAAAGCCACCCCTGAAGCATCTCCCTTGCCTCTGAAAATTGACGGTGCTGAGGAGGACCCCACGGCAGGGTCGTTGGACCTCTCCGAGGACCAGTATTTTGTCAAAAAGGGCATGCAGGACATCTTCTCTGTCTCTTACCCTTTCTCATCTCCGCTCCACCTCCAGTTGGCCCCCAGGTCCTGTGGGGACGGTTCCCCATGGCAGCCACCCGCCGACCTATCAGGACTCTCCATAGAGGAAGTGTCCAAGTCTTTACGGTTCATTGGTTTGTCTGAAGACGTCATAGCCTTCTTTGTCACTGAAAAGATCGATGGGAATTTGCTTGTTCAGTTAACGGAAGAAATCCTCTCAGAGGATTTTAAACTAAGCAAACTGCAGGTGAAGAAAATAATGCAGTTTATTAATGGCTGGAGGCCCAAGATATAGGCAAAAAGGCCCCAGCCGGCAGGACACAGAGCTGTGAGAAGTGTGCTAGAAAGGGTGGGCTAGGACACAGATTCATGTTTTTTGCACTAAAAAAAAAAAAAAGACAAAAAAAAAAAAAAAAAAAACCCCTTCTCTGTAAATAGAGATAAGAGAAAGTCTTACTATGCAGATCCCGTTTCTGAATGGTGAACAGGCTATTTTGTACATCAATAAAGATGCTATACAGAACACTTAGAGGTGTGCCTTGTACGTCACTCAACGTTCAACAGCTGCTAAAAGAACTGAAGTCATATCCAGAGAACTCGCTCTTACCCGAGTAGGGCTTCTCGAAGGCATGGTATTTATTACAAAAGAGCCAAAGCCGAAGGACGCTAACACTTTTGAGCAGTTTGCTTCCTCGGGGAGTCGGCGGTCGCCAGCTGATTGTAGCCTGCCTGCAGCTCGCTTCGCTTCATGATGGTTGTTTTGCTCTTATGCCTGACTGTGTTGGTGGTGTGAAATGACACCTTACCGTTCTATGCGTGGTGGAGTTTTTTGTTTTTTTTTAATCAAAAGGCATTTTTCCAAAAATCATTTTGAATGGATCAAAATCATATTTCAATGGAGGATATCTGATCACGTAAATAATGACCAATCGTTTGATCTATAACTGCTGCTAGTTGTATTGGGCAGAGGGGTGGGGGGGATAAAGAAGAGCATGTGTGTGCGTGTGTGTATACAGTACGCGCAGATATGTTTAAATGTAATTCTTAATCTGGTATTTTAGATCCCATCTTTCCACTTTCTAATATTCACTGAGGTTTCCAGGCGTTTAGCTGAGTGGATTCTCTCATGAACAGTCGGTGGAATGTTTCCAAGGAGTCTTGGAAGCCGAACTTTGATGCTCGGCCTCCTAGGCTCCATCCCTGACAACTCAGAAGCAATCAGGAAAAATTTTGTTGATGAGTTTAATGTGGTTTTTAAGCCTGTGGGAGAGCTGGTTCTTGCATATCCGTGCTGGCATTTGGGGAAATGGCAGCTGCTTAGGAACCGCACCCTTTCCTCCCATGTGCCCCAAAGAGAGATCTGAAAGGCATTTTCCCACACAGGTGAGGTCTTGTCAGCATGCCACGTGTGTTAGGAACCCTCATGACTCAGGCAGACCACCTCTCTAGTGTGTATACCATATCTCTACACTGATTCCTAAAATACCATGAGGAGCACTTGCTAATTCCATAGACCTCTTTTTTCTACTCTTAAAAATAATAATAATAATAATAATAATAGTAACTATTACTGAAATCATCATACTCTTATTCTGAGAATTCCAGGACATTTTGCTAAATGTGACTAAATACCCCCAGACTATCCCATCACTCCCTTGCTCCTGACTGTTTGAAGGCATATAGCCTTAAAGAGTTCCAGTCTTTTCTGAGCAATGTACCCTCCAAACAGTTGCCGAGTCTCTCCCCAGACGCTAAATTGGCAGACATCCTGTTAGCAAGATGTACATACCCAGGCTCCTCGGGTGAGATTGTTTGGCCACCAGGACTCAGTATATCCTGAAGGCATGACCATATTTTATCATGTCTTCCTGTCCACGAAAAAAAATAAATAACTGTTAAAGGCAAGACCCCCGCAGCTCAAGGTTTGCAGCCACGTGAAGCGTGTCATTATTTTTTGCCATTGGAGAGCTAGTTAATTCCATCTTGTGATCTAGAGTTGCGGTGAACTGATACCCAGTCTCATCTCTCATCTCTGGTCTCACTAATAGGCCAGAACAGCTTTTATCCCTCCCTAAAATGCATCCCAAATGTAAATACTACACTGCAAGTAAAAGGAATCCCCCATAGAATGGGCAAACTGGGGTACATCAGGAGTCGCTGATGAGGCTGCCGTTTCCGCCCTACCCTCTCGCACCCAAGACTCACGAGAAGTCGGCTTCAGAAAGAGGCCCTCTGTGAGGGGAACTAACTCCTTAGAAGCCTAACCTGTCCTGAGAAAAATTCCCTTCCCTTGAGAATAAAGATAGCTTGCCATGGCGACGCTGCGGGTTGCCACTGGCACTTGGCCAGATCCTCAAACTCCCAAAGCAAGCCGCGGGGTTTGTTTGCATTGACTGTGAAGATTGCCCCGCATAACCAACAGGCTCCTTTTGTCTTTTTGTAAGAAGCTTACACAAAATAAGATTGTCAACCTTTTAGTTCATTTGCTTTGGTCCTGGCATACTCATGCCAAGTACGTATATTGATTGGAGTCCTAGAGCCTCCCTTAGAGCAAGGATTGGCCTTGGGAGCATGCGCTCATTGTTCATTCACTGAGCACCTGCTATGTGTCAGACCCAAGGCTGAGAAAAGACCTAACCCTGCCCTCCTGGAGCATGGAGAGTGACATGTGTCCCATCTGTAGGAGCCCACAGATGGAAGCAAGGACAGGTCCTCTAAGACATACCAAGAAACACCGTAAGATACTAACACTTGGAATACATCACAAGGGGAAAATGCATCTGTCGGTCACTGCCTCCTATTTTCTTTTACCCATTCGGAATTTTTTTTTTTTAACGATAATCACTACTGGCATTTCTAAAAGCCACAGATAAGTATAGTTGCCACTTCTGAGCTGACTGTATGTGGAAGATCCTGACTAGACTCAGGATTCATAAGCCAGAGAGAAGCGAGACAGGCTACGAAGAGCAGAAAGTAGAAACTGCCCTTGCCTTCTGCTTCCCACAGCAGAACCGCTTCCAACCAGCCACCTCAAGCCCATCGCTTCTGTTGCGGCGGATTCCCTCCAGCGGGCTGAGTGAGCGCGTCCCTGTGGAGAAGTGCTCTCTGAACAGGAGCTCTGGGAGGACCCCCCCCCCAACTCCTGGCCAAAATCATCTTCCTGCCCCTCTCCTAGCAGAACAGAATGCGCCAGCAGTAAGCCTAGCCAAACAGCTAAAATGTAAAACCCAAAGTCAATTCAGAGAGAAAAACGCAAGCATTCACCCACCAGGCCCTTCACAGGATCTTCCGAACACCTGCAAGTTCTGTCTTTAAGTTGAACTGCGCAAGTTTATGAACTGTGAAATGTCCACAAATACTCTCTCTCTCAGCCCACACTCGCCGCTCAGATGTATGAAGTTGTGTCAAGCTGCCCATTCAGCTAAATTGTAGTGTTTATTCTTGTCCTGCAGAAAGGCCACAACCTTATGGGAACTGTGACTGTCCATTCCAGCAGATCAGACACACACACAACCTCCGCTCACGTTGCCAAGCCACCCGCGCATCGTCTGTATGCTTCCTTGGGGAGCTCAGGGGGCGGGGGTGGATGGATGGAGAACCCTTCATTTTCCTAGTGCATTGTGTAATAAATCACTAAGCCTCGTGCCTAACCTCTGTAAGTACATACCCCCAAATAACAAGCTGGGAAACAAATAGTTCTCCAAAGAACTCAGTAAACTTGAGTTGCAGTCTACCAAAAAATAGGTGTAGCAGTTGGTGGACACATGAGGCTTTGAGAAACATGTCTACCATATAAACTTCCATCTTTGCTAGAAATCTGAAAGCTGCTAAGGCAAGAAGAATCCACGGCCCAGATAGCATGCGGTGGAAATGGGACTTTCATTATCCTGTGGGTTGGTGATGTCGAGTTCTTGTGGCCGTATCATGTCAAGTCACATTTCTGAGTTTTCAAGAAGTCTTGTTTTACACTCTTGCCTCATTTTAATAGCCAGAAACAAGTAAACGTGACTGTGTTTCAAGCTAGGTGCAAGCGTCGTCTGTAGTCATGCCCCTCTGTCCACCTCCAATGCCAGGTATTTTATACCAGAGCTTAGCAGATGATGGTGAGCCCCCCTCAGTTTACAGTCTCCTGTAAGTTAGGGCTTGGACAGTTCCCTAGCTAGAGCCTATCCTCCTGTTTTCTTACTATATTCCATTTGGAATGTTCTTTAAGCTTAGACTAAAAAAAGAAAAAGAAACTCAAGAACTTGGGGAGTTTTGCTTCACTTAAATGGAAATTGTGTTTTCTAAGAATTTGGAAGTCTTCTTAGAGTAAGCTGGAAGTACAGCTTCTTGGCTGGGAAGAGCAGCAGGTTGCTAGCCTCACATCAGCAGTTAGTTGTGTTGCTTCCCAGAGCATTATTTAATGGGCCCAATGTGTACCTCAAGATAAATGCAGTATATTATGTCTAAAAAAAAAAAAATCCATTGTCTGTTGATTTAAATGGTTCTGAAATGTCTATAAATAAAAAAGTTTTCAAGGTTGTTCCTGCAGTTTTTCCTGAATGAGTCAGACCTAGTACCAACCTTTCAAAGGCTTCATCCTCCAGCCCCTCAGGCTTGGGGAACTAGAAAGGGATTCCTGTTGTTGCAAACCCCATTCTGAATTAAGAGGTACAAGACAAAAGCTGTGATTCATAGAAGCCGGTAGCCAGGCAACCCCGTGACACTCAAAGAGGATCCAGTACCTGTGTGGACAAAAGGTAAAGAAGGCAAATGCACAGTTTTTGTTCTCCACGTCCCAATGAAATCACTTCCCAGCATCTTATCTCTCTATCAGAAGCAAGCCTGGGTCACCCATCCCACCATCTCAAAAGCCCTCAGTCCCACTCCCCGGTTACACAGAGGTGAGTGTCTGCTCCCCTGGATTGCAGAGCCAGGCGCTAGAAGAACCATATGCGTGACTGAAACGTCCAGAGCTTATGCCAAGGGTCCTAAGAACGCTACCATAGGCATACTGGGACACTTCTCAAACTGGATGTCGCTAAGAAATTTAAAACTAGAAATAAGTTGTTAGATTCACACGTCCTTTGACTCCAATGTAGCCGGGGTTAGAAAACATATTATCTGCTGAAAATATTAAGTACGGGATCCATTCTAACTTTGCCCCCATATGACACCTGCTCACCTCAGCCCCTTCTTGCTTGGATAACTTATCCCTGTGCTGTGGAGATGGTGGCGCATCCCCAGCTGCGTTGGTTATACTCCTTTGTGGTGAGCGAGCAGCCTGTGTGCATCCACCCCTTGTGAGCCGCCTGTTCCTTAGCTACCCGAGTCTTCAAAATCAGAATTCTTGAGCAAATATGCCATTGCGTTCCCGGTGGTGGCCGGTCACCGTGACCTGAAAACTGAGATGTCAGTCACAGACTAACAGGATGATGAAGTCAGATGAGGTCTGGGGGATAAAGCTCAGTGGGAGAGTGTGGGTTGAGCATGCTTGAGGCCCTTGGCTCAAACTTAGGGAACCAAACTCAAGGTCAAACGAATGACATCAGTGGTACTCCCACTGTAAGATACAGAGCAGACTGTACGAGAGAGACACAAACTTGTTTGGTGATGCCAGGATAAGTTTCTACCACGACTGCTGATAAACGCAATGAGAATTTTCTTAGTGCATTTTCCTTACAATTTATGCCAGTGACTTTGCCTTAGTGGTGGATGTAAAAATGAAGCAGGAGCGATGTATTCCACAGGTGGCCACAAATACGAGCTTCAAAAGATGGCAGGCAATTGAAAGACAGTCAATATGGTAGGATGTTTAAGCTATGAGTATTCGCAGCCCACTGCCTCTGCCGTGGGGCATCTATAACACAGGTCTGTGTCCTGCAAATGGCAGTGGTTTGGGAGACATCGCACCATTGGGCTTTTAAACAAAGGGGACTTTGGAAATGCACTCTCTTAAGTTCATAGAAATAAGGCTCACGCTGTGTCATTCCCTCCAGAGAACATGGTGGGGGGGGGGGCAAGGCTGGAATTAAAACTTGTAGTCCCAACAGTCTCCTAGTTTCCCCAACTGCTAACTTCCATACATGAATGAATGGCTTTGCGGTGTATGTGTGCAACACCCTCACTGAGCTCTCCAGTTGATTGATGCCTCCTGCTAGAAGCACAGAAACTAGCTGAGCTTGGCGGTACACACCTGTGGTCACAGCACTTGAGAGGCTGAGGCAGGAGGATTTCTGTGGTTTCAACACCAGCCTGTAATGTACACCAAAACCCTGTGTCCAAAGAAAGAAAGGAGGAAGAGAAGGAGAGAAAAAGAGAGAAAGGAGGGAGGGAGAGAGGAAAGAAGGAAAGGCAGACGGGAGGGGAGGAGAGAGAAAGAGAGAGAGAGAGAGAGAGAGAGAGAGAGAGAGAGAGAGAGAGAGAATATAAAGAAAAACTTCTGCTTGTAAAACAGAAACTGCTGAGGAGGTGGCTGGGTGAATAAAAGTGCTTGCTACTGTTCCAGACAACCTGAGTTGAGCGGCTAGTGCCCACATCACGTAACTCACTCCACATGTATCACTAGCTAGCTCCAGGGTACTTGCCGCCCTCTACTGGCTTCCACAGACACACACAACGTGTCAAACAATACATGTTAAGTCAAAAATCGTTCTCTTTAAAGAGGCTCTGAGCACGTCTGCTCCTTCGTCCAACACGATGGCTCAGTAAAGACACTAAATAAGACAGGTGTGCCATAAAAATGTAAAGCATTTTCATATAACCTGTACACTTCGTTCGGCTGAATCGGAGCTATCTGCTAGAAACAGCTTATGAAGGGAACGAAGGCAGAGAGAAACTGTAATGCCAAATGTTGCCACTAGATGGCAGGCTCTTCCATCCATGACTGCTCCAGAATGGCACCTGCCAGTTCCTGATAGATTTTAATGACAAACCAAGGACAGTTTTCAGGCCTCCTCCATCAATCATGTTTTTACATTCTCCCGCCAACAGCACCGGGATCCTGAAGTTATGGAAGTGAGAAAAACAAGGAATTAGGAAGCAAGGCACTGTGTAGTGTTTCAAATCACACGTCCACTTGAAGGGGCATGGAGGTCATCTCAAAGCACAAAGCTGATTTGTCGTAGGGCGTGCAACTTCTTACCCCGGGGATCTAACACCCTCTTCTGGCCTCTACTAGCTACACCCACATGTGTATGCCCACACAATGGGGACAACTATAAATAAATAAAGATCTTCTGGATAAAAAAACTAAAGCAACTCTTATGGAGGGAGGGAGGTGATTTCTTGTAAATCTGGTAGGCTACCAGCCGTTTGGTTTTTCGTAGTTTAGATTGCTATCTTTATTGCTCTCTTCAGATGGCATAACAAGTGAATCTTCCCACAGTCCTGCTCACCCAGTTGTTTTGAACTTTGACGGCTTGGGAACGGAGATCGTGGAGGGATCCCAACCGCTCTGAGAAAACTGCGGCTCATCCTGTGGGCCGCTGAGTTTCTCTTTCACGTCACCTCTTCTGCCCTAGTTAGAATTCTACCGCTGGGATAAACGCTGACCAAGACCAGCTCCAGGAGAAAAGCGTTTATTTGGCTTACAGATGACAAGTCCATCATCAATGCAAGCCCAGGCCGGGTCCTGGAGCAGGAACTGAGGCAGAGACCAGGGAGGAACATTACTTGCTGCCTTGCTCAGTTGCCCACAGTCAGTGGGCTGGACCTGCCTTCATCGATAAACAATTAAGAGGCACTTCCACAGGCAAGTTTGGGGGCACGTGAGCAGTTCCTCAGCTGAGTCTTCCTCAGGTGTGTCAGGGTGACAAAAGCTAACTCTGTCACAGACTCTGAACACTAACATCCTTTCCGCTCTGGGTCTGTGGGACTACAGGACTGCACCAGGCCTGAAGAAGTACCCTGTTTTCCTTTGGAATTTGTAGATATTCAGCCATGTAGATAAGTTTACATAGGAAGCAACTGCATTCTTACTATTTATCGTTTATTATTATTGCATATGGTATATAGTATGCGTGTGCGCACACATTCCTCCTGAGTGGTGAGACTGATCAGCTGGAGGCAGGACCATTTGGGAACCCCTTATCTGAAATCTGAACCCCAGAAGGACTTTTCACCTCACACCTTGAGCTCTCTTGCTACAGTCGGCTCCCGAGCAGCAGGTCCCATCCCCGCAGTAGACAGCCCTCGGCCTTGCCTTCTGCTTCTTTCTGTTCACACAGCTTTATAGTATGTGAGTTGTCAGCCCAGTGTCACATGTGTCCATCTGGCCCAGCATGGAGATAAACTATGATGTGGGTCGTTCCTTACCACACTCCTCCTCAGCTCAGTAGCTTCATTTTTATTCCTCTTGTTCCTTAGGTGAGAGCAGCGCTTCAGTTCTTGTCCCCACCATCCGGTCTGGAAACACCAGTTCCCTGGAGCATGTTGTTCAGAAGTAAGATTCCCTTGTATTTGCATCCCGGGTGATGGGAAAATGCAGGCGTTATCTATTCTAGACGGAGAAAGGCAGTCTTCCGATTCATACCACTGCCAGGGCCACACGGGAAGAACCGTGATCGACCTGCGGCTCAGTTAGTCATGATAACCCATCATTTGGAAGACAGGCACAGCGAGTTGCCTTTTTGCCGATGAAATAAGGGGAGGAAAATGAAAGGCTTGTTATTAAGTGAGCTCTCAAGAATATCGCCAGAGCGAAAGCTTGAGGGAAGGACATTACTATGAGTAACCCTGGCAGCTTCTTTGACAGGTGTGTGCTCTATCTACCTACCTATCACCTATCTACCTACCTACCTGTCTGTCTGTCTGTCTGTCTATCTATCTATCTATCTATCATCTATCTATCTATCATCTATCTACTGTTTCAGCTGTTGCCAATACCCATCACATCTAGAGATCCCATCTTCCACCCACAGACATCACCCCCTCCTGACGGTGACTTACTGTTAGGAAGCAAATTGATCCAGGGTTTGTTGTTGATGATGTTTGTTTGTTTGTTTTTGTTTGTTTGTTTTGGGGACAAACACCTGAGAGAAAAACATTTAAAAGGAAAAAGAAGAACTGTATTTCTCTCCATGTCTGAGTTTCGGCCCATGCTTGGCTGACTGCGCTGCTTTCTGACCTATTGCAGTGGAAGGCTATATGAGCACAGCTGCTCGCCTCAGGACAGCCAGGAAGCAGATGGGAAGGGCCAGGCGCAAGATGTTTGCCTCTGAGTCACATGCCCAGTGACTGTCCACCACCCAAAAATCCTGTCTGTGCCTTCAGGATCCAACCACTTCCAGCAAAGGCATGACTCTGGAGGGGGTGAGGGGGTGGCACTTAAAGACCATAGAGGGCATGATTTAGTGTTTGGAGGATGGTGAGGGAGAAGTGAACAATCGTTGCTAGGGACTCAGTCTAGTAGGCTGTGGACCATCCTTATTGCCCAAACTAGCTCAGTTGCTCTGATCACTCACTGGTCACTAAAACAGATCTTAGGCACCCTGCCTTCTCCTGGAGGTGGAGGCCAGGACTGCTGTCTTGTGTATGTTAGCTGATCGCCCTGCCACTAGTGAGTATCTCCCATCTCTGGCTCTTCTTTCTCTGGGATGTCTTACATCTTTTACTCCCACTTCCTCCAAATTTCTCCTTTCCCTGAGTTCCTTTTTTGCTCTCCTTGTACCTCCAGCTTTCTAGTTATGATATTTTAAAGCATCCTCCGCCCCCATTTTTAGCAACTCGTGTCCATTATGAGACTAACAGCACTGGAGAAACGTGGGCCTCAGAGGCAGATAGAAAGAGCCTGCCAGCTGGTGGGCAATTGTGTGAGTTCATTCATAAATAAATTTGGGCTCTTCCTTATGGGTGCCTCCTAGTCAGTCAGTCATGTCGAGATGAAGCTAAATACCTCTCTCCCAGCTACTGGCTGTCAGCAACACATTGAAATGGATGATGAATGTAAACTCATATTTTCTGTGAGAAGCACACGGCCACTGAAGTAGTTGCTAATGCCCTAGGTGAAGAGTGGAAGGGTTGTGTGGTCTGAAATAGTGCTGGGAATAACAGACAAGGTTTTCCCATGAAGTCAGGTGTCTTGACCCATGGCAGAGTGCACCTGCTGTTGAGTAAGGCATCTGTGTTCTAGACCAAGGCTAACTGGGGAGAGGAAGCAGACGTCTGTTGGTGGATGCACTGGGGATGCTGGTGTTAGTGGTTCTCGATGTGGTTATTGCTCTGAAGAAAGAAGCCACAAAGAGAAACAAGGAGGCAACTGAAGAATGTGCTAAACTTTTGGCCAAGAGAATGAAGTAAGCTAAAGAAAGAAACGCCAAGGAATGGATCGCCATGACACGTCGGCTGACCTTGCTGAGAGCTTCTACTTCTAGGTCTGAGTCCGAGCAAAAATAAGTCTTTAAGAGGAATAAATAACTGAGCAGACCTTGCGGGAGCAGAGCAGTTTGGGGAAAGTGTCTAGCATTGTTCCTACATACACTCACATGACATGCAACAACCCTTTGGTCAATGAAGGAATGCATATAAAGTTGATCTCACAGCAGTATCACGGAACCAAAAAGTTCCTTTTGCCCAGTGATGTCAGAGTCATTCTAATTCAAACATGCCTCCTGTGTTCATGATGACACTGCTATACACAGGTCCTGCTGCATGCCAGTCACATGAAAATATCACACATACAATTACATGGACTACATAAGACTTAATCAAAAGCCTGTTGTTTGCTTCGGTATGTAGTACAGTTTAATCATTACTTTAAAATACACATTTTACTGGCTGAAAACATAGATCAGTGGTACAGTGTACTTAGCATGCCTAGAGCTCTGAGTTCAATCGCTAACCTTAAGTAAGTAAAAGGTGAAATTTTAAGGTGTTTGTCATAGGGCCAGCAAGATGGCTCAGTGAGTAAAGCCATTTGTCGTGCAAGCCTGAAAAACTGACTTTAGTCCCTAGAACCCAAGTAAAAGTGGAAGGACAGAGCCAATTCCACAAAGCCATCCTGCACTACAGGAGGATTTACTTCTTGGGGACAATAATTTAATCCTGAGTCTTTAACTTGGACCAGGAGTTTACGCCTTATAATGCATGTGAGTTTGATGCTACATTTGTGGCCATAAAATGGGGGTGGCAACTATTTCTAGCAGTTGCAATAGCTACTTTTCTTCCTGCTGTGACCAAACACCTGACAAGAAGCAGCTTAAGGGGGGGTTACATTTGAGGGGTGCAGTTAGCAATGGAGGGGAGGCGAGGCCACAGGCAGCTTCATGGTGGAAGGACTGTACTGGTGTGACTCCATCTTGCCAGAACAGGAAACAAACAACAGACAGGAAGTGGAGAAAAACCAGAAAGCTTCAAGACTCAGCCCCCAGTGACCCACTTCCTCCAGGAGCCCCCACTTTCTAACAATTCCACAACCTCCCAAAACAGAGCCCCCCAGCTAGGGACTGAGTGGGTCCCAGTTCACCTTTAAACCACGGCAGAGTAGTTGTGAAAGCTAAATGGGCTGACATTGGGGACACTCCTAACATGCCACTTAGTTCAAAAATAAGACTTTACTCTGTTTTGAAATAGAGTTAAACCAACTTAGAAATGGGAGAGATGGTGGCCACAGGACTAACTTAAATATTCCTTCTATCTATCCTTCAGTAAATACTGAGAATATATCAAATTTCCAGCCCAGAGACAGGTACCAAAGCATGCAGGCAGACATGGTACTGGAGAGGCAGTTTAGAGTTCTACATTTCAATCAGCAAGCAGCAGGAAGATATGTGACACTGGGCCTGGCTTGAGCATCTAAAAGGACAAAGCCCAACCCCAATGACACACTTCCTCCAAGAAAGCCACATCTACTCCAAGGCCATGCTTCCCAATAGTGCCAGTCCCTATGAGCCTGGGAGGCCATTTCATTCAAACCACCATACCTGGATCTAAAGCCAAGTCTCTGTGACTCCCAAATCCCACGTCTATGCTTCCATGAGTGGGTATGTGTAAGGCCGTCAAAGAACCCCGAGGTGGAAAACTTCTCTGTGTCTTGAAAGAAGCAGCTTCTAAACCTATGTGATAAGTAGGAATTAGGAAGATGCAGGGAAGGAGGAGAAGGTTCAGGAAATGGCACAGGATTCCCAAAGTCCTGGAGATGGAAGAGAGCAGAGCGTAGCTTCGTAGCCCATCCAGCAGTAGAGCGTAGTGACAAAGAACACTGAAAAGTGGTCCATTCAGTGGAGCTCTTCTATGGTCATACCTAGCTCACATGAGCATGGAGGATCACCATGAATGGAGAGTGGAAAACGAACAGAAAGCAGGCTAAAACTGGATGCTGCAGGCTAAGAGTAGTTCACGCAGAGACGTGATAGACCCTGGATGAAGTGCTCCTGGGGGGTGCTGAGGAATGGACCAACTCCAGCACTGTTGGGGAAGCCATGCTTGGATGGCGCTGGCCCTTTGTGGCAGCTGTTTGAAAGCATATGTCGGATCCTCCCCTGGCCTCACATGCCTGTGAATCTCACAAGCTCCCCCCCCCCCTTTTTTTCTGATACAACATGGGAGAAGTAAAATTTCAGCTTTATAGCAACATTCCCATGGTTCCTGGGCATTAGAGGGGAAAAGAAGATGAGTTACGTGGCAAATGATAGTGCGTACTTACGTTGGTACCTCCTGCCATCACCACTACCCCAGCTCAGGTGTCCAAACTAAACCTCCAGTGTTACAGTATTAGCAGATCGGCTTTGGGGAAGTGTTTAGGATGGAACCCCTATAAACAGGATTAAGCATTTATAGAAAGACATCCTGGGGCTGAAGAGATGGCGCATCCATTAAGAGATCACACCGCTCTTCCAGAGGACCAAAGTTCAGTTCCTAGAACCCACATCAGGCTGCTTACAACTTCATGTGGCTCCAACTCCAGAAGATGCAACGCCCTCTTTTGGCCTCCACTAGCACCTGCACTCACATGCATAACTCCTCCCACCACACTGCCACACACAGGATTGCAAAAAAAAATAAAAATTTTTTTAAAGAAAAAGGATACCTCAGAGAGCTAACTAGCCTCTTTCTCCATGTGAAGGAATGATAAGAAGGCAGCATCTGTGAGGACACCGGCCTTCACGAGCCTTCAGGAAACAAAAAAGCAAGACTTCATGTCCTTGAAAGGAGGAATAGAAAAACAAAGGCAAAGAAAGGGACACTGTTACTGTCATTGCCAGAAAGTTAATGCGACATCAGCACTGACCTTTCCCCTGGGAAGAATGAGCTGGCCTTTAGATTCTGAGGCCAAAGATCGATCTAACTGGTCTTCGTGCCTCCTCCACAACTAACGCCTCACTCTGCCCATGGTGACAATTCAACAGCTTCTGGTTGCTTGGTGGGTGAGCGGCTAAGTGGGTAAATGATTGCCTTGGTGGAGCTTTAAAATATATTCATTTTGTACTTTTACTTGTGTGCATGAGGGTGGCATGTACAAGTGAGGACTTACAGAGGCACTGGACCTGGGACTGGACTCTGGGGACCAAACCCAGGTCCTCTGGAAGAGCAGCAAACATTCTTAACTATTGAGCCAGCTCTCCAGCCCTGCTGGATCTTAATGTAGCAAGTTCCTCCTTTTTCAATTCCACCCTTACAACAGCCTCTTCCTCCTGGCCCCCATCACAGAATGCCTTATGAGGCTGTCATCAGTGTCACCCTCCCATCAGCACCACAGGACCATCCCTTCCACAAACAGCAGGGCTAAGCATTCCATCTTCTCACAGATGGCAAGTCATGTTGCCATCATCCCTGGAGCCCCAAGACTGGCCCAGCCTGTCCCCCCCAGGCAATAGTCAGCAGATATCTTGTTAAGTTGGTGGGTTTAAGGGTATTTTAAATTCTGCTTTTGAAAATGGGAAGGAGGGAGGAGTAGGAGGATACAAGGGATGGGATAACCATTGAGATGTAATATGAATAAATTAATAAAATAAAATTTCAAAAAAATTCTGCTTTTGAAAGTTAATTCTTCTCTCAGTGTTTTTTGTTGTGTTTTTGTTTGTTTGTTTGTTCTTTGGTAAGGAAAATTAATATTTATGAAATACTAAATCTGTTTAAATACCTGTACTTACTTACTTATTTTAAAATTTTATTTTGTGCCCAAAACTGAAGCTTAAAATTAGTTTTCAATTCAATGGAATGATGTCAGCTTTCAAAAAAGACACAAGACAGCCGCTTCTGGCCTTTTTTTTTTTTTTTTTTTTTTCTTTATGTGTCTTTTCTCATTCAAAAAATACCAAAAAAGTTTCGACTTAATGAACATATAATTCTCTCTAAATTATAATGTGATTTACTTTTTATGGCTTGAAAGGTTCCCTCCATCAGGCTTTCTTCTCTGTCTATGTGAACAAGGAGTTGCATTCTACTAGTCTGCCTCAAAATAGAAAGAACGCTACAGTCGCTTGCCGCATCTCTAATCCCCAAAGGCCATTTCAGAGACTTCCTCTTTCTAGTTTTTTCTTTGAAAACTTTTAAGAGAACTCAAGTCTGAAAGCAATATATCATAGAGTGTTCTGCCTGAGACTGAAGGGAGACCGGCAAAGGTTAACAAAGACAAAAAGAAAAAATTTAACTCATTCCATTTTATGGAAGACAATTTCCAAGCAGCTTCGTGGTTATGAAGATAACGTCGCCCACGTGTTTATTTAACAGTTAATTAGAAGCATCTCTTAAAGACTTCCCCCACCATAATCCTGGCTAGTAATATCAAATTGATGAACAAAGACATCACACCTACGTGTTCAGCTGATGATGTGGCAAAGATCATGAGAGTCTGCAAAACTCAATCTAAAGCAAGTTGTAAATCGCACAAATACCAGCTAATGGATAATGAGATTCTATCCTAATGTTGATAATGTGCAATGTAAGTGTTTCCTGTTTCTTAAATAGGATATCTTTGACCATTTAAGCAAGTCTTTAGCACCAAGCATCCACAGACATGAGTATATTAAAAAAGCCATTTTGTGTATGCCGCTCGGAGGTAATGAGAAAGTGCTTCTCAATGGGACACGCTTAAGAGGAAACATCAATGTCTTATTAATAGGTAAGAGCACGCTGAGTTAATAGTGCATTGATAACTTATTTTTATTGTCCCATCGTCATCACGCTTGTGTGGTCCCATGATGTAATATTAGCAGGAAAACAAAAGGCCAAACGAGCACAATTACTGTGTCATCATTTTCTGGTATAAAGGCAGGCTTGCTTTTTATTGGAGATGTCTTTTATCTGTAAGGACATCATTTGACCTTTTGCACAAATATATTATGTCCAGTACATCAACCAGGTACCCCAACTTCCTTCAGTTGGTTCTTTGCTCCCACCGTTATCTCACACCAAATCCAACTACTGATCTACTGAAAATTCCAACAGCCTGAATTATGGTCAGAATCTTTTTCTAACTGGGGTTATGTCCAGTTTTTGTACCTGCCCTCCAGCATAGGTTCCTTCAGCAAAGACTTGGGCACTTTCATCCAAGAACTTGTAACTGTTGAATCCCTACCTACCATTAACTTAGCCCTCAAACGGTGGGCGCTCTGGTGGGCTGGGGGAAGGATAAAAAAAAACACACATGCATGATTAATTCTACTTAATTGTGGAAACAAATCAAATGCAGTCGCCACTCAGGGATGAAATACTTACTGCACGCCAGTACCACCCATCACTGACAGAACAGTAAGTGAGAAGCACTGTGGACTGACCTTACCTGGGTCAAAGGGGCACGTCTGCACTAAGCATTCTACAAGCTGATTGACAGATTAAAACCTGTGACTGTAGACAACTGGACTGTTACAGGTTGGGAACCAATATTTTTCTAGCCTTCTTCTGCCCCCTACCTAGCCACTCATCCCCCTGTGTGACCTAACATCCTTGTGAGTGTTAGGTAAATCCTCTTGGACTATACAAACACGCCTTGCTTTCACCAACCCAACGCTAAGAATGTCACCTGATGGCATCCAAAGCCCAGGGCAGAGCCTGCCCAGTGTTGCTGGGACCCACTCACTGCCTGATGTTTCTGCCAGCATCCTTGAAGGTGTCCCTGTCTATGGCTCCCTGGGTTCTGTTGCTATAAACACATCACGGATCTGTTACCCGGTTGGAGGGTGGAATTTGGGTCCTGAATTTGTGTTCAAGGCCAAGGGACACAATGAACTGTATCTTCTTCTCTTTGAGGGGTGGTTTTCGGTATCAACCTCTAGCTTGTCCTCAAGGGGCTCACGCGAGGCAAAGTGGGGATAGACAGGTACAGGATTCAACACGCCAGAATGGCTCACAGGTCAAGACGGAAGCAAAAGCAGAATGCTAACGAAAAGCAGGAATAGAAAGTACTGGAAAGGAGGCCATGCTTTTTGTTTTTTAAGTTTTTCTTACATTAAAAAATTATACTGGGAGGGAGGGAAGAATGGGAGGATACAAGGGATGGGATAACCATTGAGGTGTAACAAGAATAAATTAATTTAAAAAATAAAAAAAATTTTTTTTTAAAATTATAACAGCTGGGCGTAGTGTCGCACGCCTTTAATCCCAGTACTCGGGAGGCAGAGGCAGGCAGATCACTGTGAGTTCAAGGCCAGCCTGGTCTACAAAGCAAGTCCAGGACAGCTAAGGCTACGTAGAGAAACCCTGTCTCAGAAAAAAAAATAATAATTAGTGTGTATGGAGTTGTGGGGTGTGGCTATGGATGGAGTGCTAGCTTCCACAGCACACACAGATAGGACAGCCTGTGGGAGTTAGCACATTCACTCCATTGGGTGGGTCCCAAGTGTTGAACTCAGGTCACCACATTTGGCCTCAGACGTCCTCTATCCATGGAGCCATTCCCTGAGTATCATTTAGGTCAACAACCTGACAATCATAATTAAGAATTCAAATGAGATGCTGTCTCTGCTTTAAGTTTTCTTTCTAAAAAGTCATTCTTTGTAACATGTTTTGTTTTATTTTTGTTTTGTTGTTTTGTTTACCACACTTTCTGTTGGATATCAGTTCAGTTCTGTAAACACAGACCAACCCTGGAGAGCCTGGTAGTGGTGGGGAGAGGGATGAAGAGGTCATGGATGTCATAAATTCAAACATGAATTTTAAAAAAAACAAAGAAAGAAAACTAAAACCTCACATCTCTCCGTGTGTTCTTGAATGGTTTTCTACAAATAACTTCATTTTTTGCTTATTTTTGGCTTCATGCCTTTGTGAGTCAGGGGCCTGCAGTGTATCCCTGACTGGGTACTCTTGTGGTGACCAGGGGCTCATAGATTTGGATGCTGGGTCGCCAGGAAGTGGCACTATTTGAAAGGAGTAGGAAGTGTGCCCTTGTTGGCAGAAGTGTGTCACTAGGTGTGGGCTTTGAGGTTTCAAAAGCCCAAGCCAGGTCCAGTGTCTGTCTCTCTCTTCCTGCTGCCTGCAGATCTGGATGTAGAACTCTCAGCTCCTACAGAAACATGTCTACCTGTGCGTTGTCATGTTCCAGGCATGGTGATAATGGACTGCACCTCTGAAACTCTAAGCCAGCCCCATTAAACACTTTATTCCCTGTTTCTTGTTTGTTTGTTTGTTTGTTTGTTTGAGGTTTATTTGTTTGTTTGTTTGGTTGGTTGGTTGGTTGGTTGGTTGGTTTTTGAGACAGGGTTTCTCTATGTAGCCCTGGTTGCTCTGGCCTTAAACTCAGAAGTTGGCCTGCCTCTGCCTCCCAAGTGCTAGGAGTAAAGGTGTGTGCCACCACCGTCCAGCTAAATGCTTTTTTATATATATATAATAGTTGCTGGGGGGAGGGGCTGGAGAGATGGCTCAGAGGTTAAGAGCACTGACTGCTCTTCCAGAGGTCCTGAGTTCAATTCCCAGCAACCACATGGTGGCTCACAACCATCCACAATGAGATCTGGTGCCCTTCTGTGCAGGTGAACATGCAGGTAGAGTACCATATACCTAATAAATAAACTTTTTTTAAAAAAATTGCTGGGGTCATAGTGTCTCTTCACAGCCATGGAACACTGATCAAGAGACTTTTTAGGGCCCAGTCAGGCCTCAAACTCACAGCGACCCTCCTGCCTCATCTTTCTCAAGTGCTGGTATTACAGACATGCACCATCATGCTGGGATTTCTACTTTCTCATTGAGGTGCTGGGGATGGGAGCCAGGGCCTTGTACGTGCTGGGCAAGTCCTCTGCCACTGAGCCACATCCTCTGCCACTGAGCCACATCCATCCTCTGCCACTGAGCCACACCCTCTGCCTTGGGATACGAAAAGGCAGGATGTCCCCCTTCACTTTGTGCTTTCCTTCAGTCGACGTGGAACTGAGGTCAGAAAAATGGCATTTGGGTTCAAGAAGAGCACAGGCCACTGTTGCTGCCCAAGGTACCTTAGGGAACCCCCAAGGCCGCCCCATCTGTGCTGATCCCTGTTTACCTGTTGCCCTGAGCCCTCAAACAGGAGCACCCACTGTTAGTGCTGGAGATAAATCCCAGCTGGAATTCAAATAACTAGCCAGAGGGCTGCAGACTGCTCACGTTGGGCCGCATGGAAGGCAGAGGAACGGCCAGAAATTTCACAACTAAGCCAGACTTCCATGCAGCTGAACGGAAAGGATGGATGAGTAAGCGACAAGGACTAATAAGCTGAGAAGGGGGTAACGTGAGCCATGGGAAGCCAGGAAGGCCAAGCAGACGGACACGTGGGTTGGGACAAAAGGAAGAAATGTAAGTTTTAGGTAAAGGTTTATTTCTAAGGACACTAGGAGCTTGTATTTTTACAGGGTCTTTCTAAAGACTATCAAAGGCCTTCTTTCTGTTGTATCTTTTTTACATTTATTCACGTGTGTGTGTGTGTGTGTGTGTGTGTGTGTGTGTGTGTGTGTGTCAGAGCACCTATTTAGAGGTCAGAGGACAACTTACATGAGTCAGTTCTCTCCTCACAGAGTCTTGGGTAAGTCTTGGTGGCAAGAGCTTTTACCCACTGAGCCATGTCACTGGCCTTGAGTTTACTGCCTTGAAAAAGGAGATTAGGCTTCTGGCAAAAAAACGATAAAGATAAGAAATGGCTAGGGAAAGGCTGGGGAGATTACCCAGCTGGCAAAGTGCTTGCCATGCAAGCATAGAAGCCATAAAGCATAAAGTTCAGTCCAGCTCACCAACACTGAAAACAAACAAAACCAGGCATGAGAGCCTGTGTTCCTAATCCCAGAGCTGGGGAGGCAGAGACAGGATTCCTGGGATCTGCAGCCTCACCTAATCTGGGTGAGCCCCAGATCCCAGTGGGAAACTTCCCCAACTACCAAGGTGACCTGCGCAAGATACCCTCTCAACCATCCATCACGGTTGAGAGACGGTTCATGGGGTCCCAGCATTTCCTAACAGGCTCTCAGAAGCTATAGCTGCTGGTGGGGTGGGCTCACTTTCTCCAGTGGCGTAACCACCGGTAAGTTGCCCACAAGTCAGTAAATAGCCTCGCACCCACACTCACACAAGCAACCCTGATTAAACCAACTAAACACACAAAAAAGACATGGAAATATAAGGAAGACTGGTGGAGAAGAGGATCAGAAAAAGCAAGGGCAAGAAGAGAGGATCATGCAGAGTGAATTATACATATATGAAAATGTCAGATATTGTGCGCGCGCGCACACACACACACACACACACAAACTTTGACAGCTCCCTCGGCCACATTCCCTTCCATCTGCCTTAGACTCACAGGGAATTAAAAACAAACAGAAGATAAGAAAGCACCACATTGAGAGGATGTGTCTCGATTGGTAACACGCTTGTGCCCCAGCACACATAGATCGGGCACGGTGGGCACACCTGCAATCTCAGCATTTGGCGGGTAGGGGCAGAGGGTCAAGAGTTCAAGGCCATTGGGCTGGAGTATATAACTTGAGCCTAACCCTTGGGCTGGGGAGGTGGCTCAGTAGGTAAAGGACTTGCCATCCAAGCGTGAGCTCGGGTCCCTAGAACCCATGTAAAACAGCAGTGTGCTCCTGTGATCACAGGGCTCCTAGAGTGGTATGGGAAGCAGAGACAGTGGGGCCCAGGAGCTGGGATGGGGAGGGTGGGGAGGCACACAGCTAGCCTGGTGTACACAGCTGAAAGCAAAAGATCCTGTCTCAACCAAGGTGAAAGGCAAGAACCAAATCTTGAGGATGTCCTCTCATCTCTTCACACACTCTGTGGCAGTACGTGTGTACGGAGAGAAAAGGACACCTGCAAGCCTAGACAGGTGTACCGAGAGAAAGAGACACCTGCGAGCCTAGACAGGTGTACCGAGAGAGACACCTGCGAGCCTAGACAGGTGTACCGAGAGAAAGAGACACCTGCAAGCTTAGACAGGTGTACTAAGAGAAAGAGACACCTGCGAGCCTGAGAACACAGCCTCCCCCACCCCCGAAGCATGTAGAGAAGGTCAGACCCAGCGGCAGACACTGCCAGAGCAGGGTCACCAGCACCCACTGCCTCCCTCCTCAGGTGTCAGCACATTTATCTTTTATCTCTTACTCATCCGTAATGTGTGAACAAGGAGCACATGCTTCAGCCAATCCACCCTCTTTTAACTCGGCGTAGTAATGTTTTGGTTTCATTACTCTCTGAAATAGTTCAGACACAACAGAGAGAAATTTAATGTAAACATGTGCGCACTTATGATTTCGTAGCTGGTGCTTGAGTCCTCTGGGTGACTGTCAACTTGCCAGCTTCTGCTTTGTGTTATGGACTGTGTGAATCTGTGTCAGGTGCAGGCCCGCTGGAGTTACAGGCAATTGTAAGCGGCTGGACTCGGGCGTTGGGAATCAAACTCAGGTCCTATGGAAGAGCAGCAAGAGTTCTTAACCACTGAGCCATCCAAAGCTCCTGTTGCTTTTTACTGTATGTGCTAGGGAATCAAACTGGAGTCCTTGCACATGCCTATAAACATACCTTTTATTCTCCTGGCTCAATTGTCGTCTGGGAGGCTCACTGCCTCCTTCTGCTAACCTAGGCCTAGTCCTGGAAGCTTCTAGCCTCTGTACAATCTAACCTAGGCTTAGACTGTTTTCAGGCTTTGAGAGTTAGTGCTTAATGAGCTCACCCTTCCTTGTTCTTTCTGAGCTCTGGGCTGACTGGTTCAACTCAGCTGTTCTGGTTTAAACTCTTCTCCCCAGCTGACTTATTTAATCTGGCTTCTCTCCAGGGCCAGAATAGCTCTGCTTGGCCTCAGACTAACTCAGCAATCTGCTGTAATCTGGCTTCTTCTCATTTTCTGTCTTGTTCCATCTTTACCTGAGTTCTCTCTCTCTCTCTCTCTCTCTCTCTGCAACCCATCTCTCTATTACTGTCCTGGAAAAACTGCCTCCTCTCTCTGTAAAACTGCTTCTTAAGTAGCTTCCTTTTCCTCTTTCATTTTGTGAGAGTTAGGTATCCCCTATTCTGTCAGATCTCCTCTGATTCATCACCTTTTCTGCCACTCAAGTAGACATTACTTTCAAATATGGACATTTCTTTCTACAAACTAACTTTACCTTTATTCAGGATTAAAGGCATATACCACCACGCCTGAATCTAAGCTTTTCTTTACCTGATACTTGCTCTATACCAGGCTGGCCTCGAACTCAGATCTGTTTGACTCTATCTCCTGAATTAAAAGCATGTTTGTATTCCAGCTGGATCACACAGACCTAGAAGATCTTTGGATGTGGTCTCTTGCCAGAACAGCCACATTCTGGATTAACATTCCTCTACACATTTTATTGACTGAGCTAGCTCCTAAAATATCATTTAAAAATCATCTCAAGAACACACAGAACAGTACGTACGTCCATAGTGATTTTCCAAAGGCATCGTGACCATTCCCCTTCTTGACGGCTAGGGTTTGTATGTGAGCCAAACTGAACCAATCACAGCAGGATACTCCTTTTCACACATGCACATAACCAAAGCCAGGACAAGCAAATCTTTCCCTACACCATGTCAAACAGGAAGAAGAAGCAGATCCTGTTTGTGGCAGAGCTGTTAGGACTTTGGTCCAGTCCCACCAGCAGCCACAGCCCTGCCTCAGAGAAGGAGTCAGTTTGACAGGGAGGGGCAAGAAGAGAGAGAGCAGAGGACAGGACCCCATGGCATGGCTATCTCTGCTTCCTTAATCACCTGTGGCTCCAGCCTTCCCAAAGTTCAGATCTGCAGTCCATAAAGTGACGTCTACTTATGCAAACTTGTAAATTCTTCATCTATGGTCCAAAGGCTTCTAAATTTTACAATCCAGAGTTCTCTTTAATTGCACTGTTCCGCATTCCTTTCTTGCCTCTCTGGGTCCCATCAGAATGGCTGTGACTAACCAGCTGCAATGGCATGTTCCTTAAAGTCAGCTACAATTTCCCCCTCATTTCTCATGGCTCTGCCAGGTAGCAGTGGCTAAAGGAACAGACTGATTCTAAAAGCCCCTGTCAAATCCCAGGGCCAGCTGTCACTAGCTGGGAGATAAAAGCCTCCTATAACACCTGGGGGAGTGGCCTTCACAGAAGAATCCTGGAGAGGCATGTTCCTTTCTCTTGTGGGCTGCATGCTGTGGGTTGACATATCACAGTTTATAAATGTCACCAGTCACGGGATTCAGAAGGAATTAGTTCATTCAAGCATTCCTGCTGTCAGGGCCTCCAGTCTTCAGTGTGCCCTGGCTTCCCCAAACCTGCCTATGCCATCACCACAAAATGACCAAAGAAGTCGCAACCCAAGGAGAGAATTATGCAGAGGCAGCTTCAACCTAAAGAAGCTATTCAGACGGAGATAAAGAAGAGAAAACAGCCAGTGTAAGTCAGTGGAAGAGCACTTGCCCAGAAGCCTTCTTAAAGCTCTAGTTAATCCCCCCAGGAAAGTGTGGGGCCCCCATGGGGAGAAAGCGAGCCTGGAACCTTGTCATGTTGACACAAGTGCATAAACCCAGCATTCCGGAAGTTTAGCTGGGAGAAATTCCACATGCAAGGTTTGCATAGGACATAGCAAGACCTTGTTTAGGAAGAGAGGAGAGGAGGGAGTTGAAAGATGAAACAGGGGCACACCCCTGTAACCCAAGCAGCTGAGGCAGCAGGATTGCCGTTAGTTAGAGGCCAGCCTGGGTAAGTCTCCAAACAGCACCAATTAGAAAATAGCTGATCTAGGAGACTGGGGTGATGGCTCTGTTGTTTAAGGCACCGACTTCTTCTTCAGAGGACCCAGGTTGTGTTCCCAGCACCCACACAGAGGCTCGTGACCATCCCTAACTCCACTTCTAGGGACTCCAACACCCTCTTCTGACCTCCATGAACTCATACGCATAGAAAATGGCCGATCGCCTTGGACTGCTGGAGTGTCTGAGCAGAGGTGGTTCTTCTTTGCTGGCGTTAAGTATCTGTTTCCCGCTTGCTGCAATACTGTCCCGGGAGCTTTCAGAGATGATAACCAGTAACGATAGTCTGGTGAGCTGCAGAGACAACCTTCTCATGCATGGTCTACGGGGTCCCTGGTAATGACCCTGTCCATTGCCCTTGAGTTTTCTAAGACGGTAAAATTAAAAGCTTCCGGAGCAGCATGAAGTTACTGTTTTAAGGTTCTGGTGATCGGTGGTCTGAACTAGATCTTGTGGGGATAAAATTGAAGTATCTACAGGGATGGAGTCCTTCCGGTTCATGGAACAGTTAACAGTGGTCTACACAAGTTCTCCTCCAAATTTCAGCTAGTGTTCCTGCTTCTTGCCCCATCCTAGCTTCTTCGGTATTTACCAAGACTCTGTCATTCAGGTTAAGGCCCCCTAAGTTACTTTCAGGGAGGGGCCACCTGGGACCTAAGGAGAAGGTCCCTCCTGGGGGGGGGACCCGAAATGAGTGCATCTGTTTGATCTACAACCATCAGAAAGTGGTCAGATGTTAAATACCTTTGCATAATCAATAGACTAAACCCCAAAGGAACACACCATACTTGAAATACCAGAAAAAGGAAGCACTTGTTTTCAGACAGTAGGCAGCCTCGGTGGAGGAACTTGGGAGACAGAGACAGCAAGATGGGGAGTTTGAGGCCAACCTGGGTTGTGTAGCAAGACTTTTTTTTTTTTTAAACAAGCTGGTAGCTAGCCAACTAGCTCAGTACATTACCTAATCTGTACACACTTGAATATAGATTTGGTAAAGGTTGTAAAAAAGTAAGATTTCTCTACAATAACTCATCTTCCCAGATTAGATGCCCAAAGCGTAGCTATTGGAAATGTGTAACAAATTTAGACACATAAAACATTTAAAAGAGCCAGCGTGGTGCCACATGCCAGCATTCGGGAGGCAGAGGCAGGCAGATCTCTGTGAGTTCCAGGCTAGCCTGGTCTGCAAAGTTCAGGACAGCCAAGGCCACAGAGGGAAACCCTGTCTTGAAAGCAAACAAAATCTAAAAAGAAAAAAATTAATAAGTAAAATGTAAGACTCTAGAGTTCCAGAGCCCTCAGAGTGCTGTGTGCGTGGGAAGGTAGCACACAAGATATCCTATGGGAATTGTCATCAGAATGTGGCAGGGGTGTAGTGTGAATTTTGGTTTCTTTAAAAACACAGAAATAGGAGCTGGAGAGATGGCTCAGAGGTTAAGAGCACTGACTGCTCTTCCAGGGGTCCTGAGTTCAATTCTTAGCAACCACATGGTGGCTCACAAACATCTATAATGTGATCTGATGTCGTCTTCTGGCATACAGGCATACATGCCGGCAGGGAAATGTATACATAATAAACAAATTAATCTTTTTAAAAAAATACAGAAACCTTATGAGAATATGTTTTTGTTTTTAATCCCAGGTATGGGATATGGGTGTGCTTTAGATTGTCCACAGTAGCTGCCTGTGATTTGTCTCATGCGTTAGCAGGGGCATGGTTTTGCCAGCTGCAGGTAGTTTCTGAGAGTGTGTGGTGGTTGGAATTCTGGGGACTTTTCAGAACATATACATGCTAGATCCCTGATTGGGGGGGCTGGTTGGCTCGTTGGATGCTGTTGGTTGCTGTTGGTTGTGATTAGTCAAGTAGTTATACGCAAAGAAACAATAAGAAGAAATTAGATATCCTTATGGCAAAGATCAAACTTGCCCCAAGGAACTCAGCAGGAAGTAGTCTAACAATATCGCTCCGCCTCTCCCTCACCATCAGTTTGAAAGGGTTGAAGTAGAGGGATGAAGAAGGGTGGAAGAAAAAAAAGAATCCACAAAGTAGCCAGACGCCAGCTAACAGAGCCTTGCTGATTTTATAGCATTAATGTTCAACTTAGGTTTTAAGGAAGTCAAAGATTGCTATGAGGACTCTCTCTGGGGAGACAAAAGCAAACGTCTACCACTTCTTTATAGGGAACCAATGACAAACCAAAGTCCAGGTCTACCACAGCCCTGCCTGGGAAGCCAATAAGTGTTTTCTTACACTCATGGTAAGGCTTACTTACAGAGCATGAAGAAGGGGGTATCTATAAGCCTTTGGGGGTACCCTGTACTGTCCACACCACTGGTAAGTCTGATCTTAGCACTCATGACAATTTCCCCATAGCTGGAGCCCCCACTTCAGCTAACCTTCCATAGTTGCTGTTCTCTATCGCCTCCAGAAGCCTCAAGGCCAAATGGAAATAGGACAAGATTATATGCAAACAGTGGGCAGGTGCAGGAGGGAGCCTGTGAGTCACAAGTACAGGCCCATTGACCCTCTCCACCCACTTCTTCTTCTTTGAGGGACCGCCTACAGCCAAGAAGGCCAGCCTTGGAGGTCCCTGCAGGTAGGTGTTCCTATTAAGATGACGATGACAGCTACTGTGCTCGCATGATGACATTCTGCAAACAGTAGTTAGAAGCAGAAACAAAGAAAGCCCTAGGTCCAAGGCCTAGTCCTCCAATCAGCAGTTTCACATAAGCCCCTTATCAAAGCAAATGCCCCATTGGAGGTCGTCCCTGCAGTCTCCACCAGATGGCCAGGCAGGCGAGTCACCTCTCTTCCTAGGTGCGGATCTCGCCATTGCTTCCCATTTTCCTGGTTTGGCTCTGCTTCACAACTGACCATCACAAAGATCTTTATGTAAGTTCATACTTATGTAAGTTATACTGAAAGGACAAGCAAAAAGGGTCCATCCTTAAGACAAGGCTGACTGTCAGTGGGGTGGCCTGCCCTGCCTGGGACACTATACACACATGATGCTACAACCTACAACAAAAAAGATCAAAGATTAGATGGTAGAATTCCTCAAATAGCCTAAGCAAGCATAGTGCCAACATCCCCCACCCCACCCCAACCCCCACCAACAAAGCCATTAGCTCCCTAGGAATGCTCTGCTGGATTCCCACAAATAATGCACTATCCACCTCCCAGGATGCTGTGGAGTAAGCTCATGGCTGTTTAAATGGCCAGTGGTTAGTTAGCTCTTTCTAAGACAGGTTTTGCCCATCAGCTGAAAGTTCTAAGGACAACTTCCTACAATCCGTAGCTCTCCTGATAGCAAGTCCCGCCTGTACCCTGTATGATATGTCTCCTCAAGAGTTCATGCCGTGTGTGTGTGTGTGTATGTGTGTGTGTGTGTGTGTGTGTGTGTGTGTGTGTGTGTGTGTGTGT
>OU015744.1:62764267-62777003 GCA_907169655.1 Acomys percivali
CTATCAGTTAACACACACCAGCTGGAAACTTAACTATATCAACATTTAGTGAAATTAAAATTGCCTGGAAATAAATTACAGATGCTCAGATTACAGAAAATGCTGACCATGGATAGATTACGGACTGAACAAAAACCTTCCGTCTACATTTGAAAGCTTGACTTCATTTTTGTCGTTCCTACCCATGAAAGTCCAGAAGCACTGATAAGCAGTCTCCTAAGAGTCTTATGTCACTAACTTTCAGTGATAGCCCCACAGGCTGCTAATGGGACAGATCTCCATTCCAAACCCAGACAATGACATTTACAAACCTTAATATCTGCATTAATATATATATTAATATATAATATGTATACTAACAAAAGTAAGATATATAAAGCTGGGCTCTGTGGCACACACCTGTAATCCCAGCACTCTGGGAGGCAAAGACAAGTGGATCTCTGTGAGTTCAAGGCCAGCATGATCTACAGAGTAGTTCCAGGACAGCCAAGGCTACACAGAGAAACCGTGTCTCAAAAAACAAAAACAAAAAAAAGTAAGATATATAGTTTTAATATCTATCTTATATAATTTCATATAGAATATATATGCACAATGTATGCATATTCCTTGTGAGATTAAAAACCTCATAGATGTTCACAAACACAAGCAGCATCTGTATCCCAGATGCTTTCCTGACTGAGAGGTGCCTTGACGTATAAGGTAGTGTGAATTCACAATGTAGTATTTGTTTTTGTCGCTAAACTAAGGGGTCAATGTAAACAACAGAAAATGTAGTCTGTTTGCTCTGATTGTGGTTAATAATTAGTGCCAACTCCATTTAGAGTCACCATGGTGACCAGCCCCCGTGCATGTCTGTGAGAGACGTTCTACATTAAGTCAACTGAAATGGAAAGACCTGCCCTACATGTGGGCAGCGTCATTACACAGGCCCGGCTCCCAGACTTCAGTAAAAGGAGAAAACGAACCTACGGCCACCAGCGCTGGTCTCACTGCTTCCTGGCCACAGATGCGGTGAGCAGCTGCCTTGTACTCTTGCACTCATGCCTTCCCTGCCATGTTGGACTATGCACTCACACAGTGGTCCACAATAAAGCCTGCCTTCCTTAGTTGCTTTGTCGAGTGTTTTGTCATAATAATGAGGAAAGTAACTAAAACCGCACGTCCCTTCCGCTTTAACATGTGATCAGCTGACCCACCTCTCCAACACATGGCTGATGTGAAACGTGGACACCCCTTCCCCACAGAAATAGCTCCCACAGTGACATGTACTTCATAGCATAGCAGAGGCCTTCACAGGGATTTATATTTTTAAGCTGGAAGTTAAGTAGAGTCCTTTTTTCCATTTTTGAATGGCACTTTGGTAAGGCCGGGTCATGGTGAGATAAAATGAGAGGTCCTCAACAGTATTTCTTTAGGGACAGGCCAGGTCCTCCCTGAAGCCAGTCCTTTCTTCATCCATCCCATAGTTTAGTTTCTTTTAGCCATCAACCCTCCCCATGTTGCCCATAATTCACAATAGATTCTTATTACATGTGAAGAACCGAAGGCCACAGTTCCAGGGACTGGCTGTGTTGTCTAAGTATCACATAAAGAACCCTCAAGCAAGACAGATCAAATTCTACTTGGAAGTCACATGTCATCAGCCCCTGCTCAAATGCCTCGCCCTGAGTCCAAACTATAAGAAATGTGGACACTGTACCTTTAATCTCTCTCTGAAGGGTTAAAACGCCATTCGGGTTGCCTGCATCGTACTCCCGGGTGTAGACTTTCAGCAGGTCATTTGCACTTCCGCTGTTGTACAGATAAAACTCCAGGCACTGAAAGCCTCTCTTGGGGTACAGAGTCCTGCTCTCCAGCACCGCCGTGTCGCCCTCATTCCTAGCACTTGTGTTGAAATGCATGAAGAAGCCTGAGTCTGTTCAGAGAACAGAAAGTAAGATTTTTAGGATTTCTAGCTCTGAGCATATGCCTATTTCCTGTAGTATTTGCTTACGTCCCACCATATACAGATGTTATCATCTGGCTGTGGGCCCCCAAAGTTCATGCAATTGAGATAACTTTCAACTATTTATGTTGGTAGCATTTGGAAGTACGACCTTTGGAGGTGACTAGAGTAACATGAAGTCACCTAAGTGTTTGTGGCTTCATGAGTAGAAGAGACTTGAGCCAGCATAATGCTCCGTGTGACCAGGTGATGACCTTTGCCCTATGATAGAGCAGAATGTCCCTCACCAGATGGCAAGCAGACACCAGGCACCATGCTCTTAAACTTCCAAGTGGCAGTGTTCAGAACCATAGAAAGCGGTATTTTTAAAAATTAAATAGCACCTATCTTTGCCCACTGACACTTCAAGAACTCCTATTCTTAAGGACCTATTCCTGACTGAGGTGTTCCATGGCAAGAAAGAAAAGGAAAACCCCTAGGGCAGAGCTTCCTGTCTTCACTGTAGGTGTTTTGGTACCTAGAACATAGATTCACATACAGCTATAATTCTAGAGCTGAGTGACTCAGCCCCAGCCACGCTCACTAGAATCTCCTACATTCTGTGAAGTGCTAGAAAAGCACAACACTCCCACCCCCAAAGAAGACTCCTTCCAGAAGTTTCCTACCCCACTCTGTGCACACACACAGATAGAGTCCTCCCAGAACCCAGCTGCATTTTGTAGAAAGAAAAGCATTCTGGGTGAACAAAAGCAGAGGCTTGGCACCCCTTTACTGTGCATAAGGCTCATTCCTTTAGAAAAACTGAATGAGTTATCACGAATAATCCTGATAGAGGGGATGGAGAGAGACGGCTCAGGGGTTAAGAGCACCTCATGCTTTCACTTAAAACAAAGCCTGTTACCTCTGCATTGGCCCATGTTGGAGTGATCATTCTCAGGACCGGCGAGAACCCTGGAAACCCGCTCCCAGTCAGCACTGTCACCTGCGCTTTGGATCATGCCACAAATATTTTCCAGCTCAAAATCACAAGAGTCCATAAAACTCAAGGAAGAAGCTACAAAAGCAAAGAAGGAAAAAGGTGTGAATACTCACACGACACAGTGACCTGACTGATGAAAGTAATCGCAGAACCATGAGGAACGTCACTCCGGAGGGAACTGGCTGTGGGACCTGTCAACTGGAAGACACTCTGTGTGTCTGCAGAGCCCAATAGTCTCGTGCATATGAATGTAAAGTCCGCATCAACCCCCCCTTTTTTTTCATCTATTTGTAGAGACCTGAGTCGCTAGTCCTCCTGCTAGTCAAACCTCTGTGCCACAGCAAAGGTTATCTTGTCCCATTTACAGTACATCTGCACGTTTCATTCTAGCTTAAAAGAGGTGTGAAGACAGTGAATCTCAAAAATCTACATTTGAATTAAAACCTCAAAAACGTGCATGGGGTGCATGCTTGCAAGGATTCAGACTGTTATACCAAATCTTAAGGACAAACTTTTTACGAAGAAAAACTGCTGAAAGTGGTTGGTAGATTGGGACCTGAATGCTATTCTGCCTTTTTTTTTTTTTTTTAATCTAACTTTTGTAATCTCAGAAAACCCAAAAGTATGTAGAGCATCCTTTTTCCAGCAAGGCAGAGGGAAATAGGTTATTTCAAGGGTCGTCACATACAGCAGTTGTACAGCTGGTTCAGCTTTGACAGGTCATAGTCACTGAAGTCCATCCGTTGGCCAATCACATCCTCAAAGTCTGAGATTCTCGTGACGATGGTAGGCTCTGTTCCATTCTGAAAAGCAGTTTTACTGTAGTGCATTACGGAGGTGTAGTCATAGGGGACATTCAGGGAATCAGACACACTGTCATTGTAGATGTTGAAATTGTGTTCTCGTCCTGAACATAGTTTTTTATAAAACAAACAAACAAACTTTGATTAGTTTATGCTCATAAAACTAAGCTGCTCTTGCTAAACACTGTTAACATAGAAATACAAAATGTAATAGAGCAGACTTTGTACATGTTATCTACTGTCTTTGAACCTGACATCATGCACAACTGTGATAGCAACAGTCAGACTAACACATCTGCACTTCCCGTACAGCCAAATGTCTACGGTTCTACCAAATGCTAATGGGGAGGGGGTGTGGGAGTTCTGCGAAGCCATGTGGAAGCACTCAGTCACTACCCAGCAACGATGAAGGCAGCAAGTGCTCCGGCAGATCAGGTGAGAAGCACAACTTTGGGGAGTGTGCTAAGATGGGACCCTACACTGATAACAAGGGCAAGAGTCATTAGAAAAGACGGACATAGGCTAAGCGTGGTGCCGCACGCCTTTAATCCCAGCACTCAGGAGGCAGAGGCAGACAGATATCTGTGAGTTCAAGGCCAGTCTGGTCTACCAAAGAGTTCCAAAGCTAAACAAAAGAACTTGTCTTGAAAAACAAAAAAAGAAAAAAGAAAGAAAGAAAGAGAGAGAGAGAAGAAAAGAAAAGAAAAAAGAAAGGAAGGAAGAAAAGACGAACATAGCTGAGGACTCCAAGGTTACTGTAATATTTGCAGAGGCATTTAAATCATAATATTATAGTTCTCAATAGTGCATTATATTTAAAAATTGTAAATAAGTTAGTGTCTTATTAACAAAGTGTCTTCTCATAAAACATTCTGAGTGGGGTGATAGGCATGCTAATTGGATTTATTTTAAATGAAGTGATCGATGTGCATATAGCAAACATCATCTTTTGTCCATAAATATATATATAACTGTAAATTTAAAATGCTATGTTTGAGTCACAATAAGCTCCAAAGACCATCATCTTAAAACATTAAATTGAGTGTATGTAGAGAAGATGCCAGGCTGCTCAGCTTCCTGTTCTTGGACAACTGATTACAACTTGATATGAGATGAATTTGTAAATACAATGAAGTGTATCCGCTCTCCACAATACGGACACCCATTGCCAGGCTGGTATTGATATTTTCCTGCTTAGAAATTTGACCTGTAACTAAGGACAGAAGAGAAACATACCTGACTGAATTCTATTCCAAACTATAGTGACATAATCATCCCGGTCAGCACGTGACTGCTCATGCCAGAATCCCAGGGCATGGAGGAACTCATGTTGGACCGTCGCAATTCTGTCACAGTTTGCCCCGATGGACAACTCTTGCTTCCCAGCGCGCATGTTTCCCACTGAGGACCAGCACCTGATGCAGACCAGGAGCAAGGATGTTTGCATGAGAAATGCAGAGGTCACAAGACAGAGGCCTGCTTGTTTACCTGCATATGGCCTCCCTTGCTGTTTGGGAGGACAAGACCTCCCAGAACGTAGACTGTTTTAGAGTTTACCTCAGCACCGTGCTGCTGCACAGGTCCAAGCCATTTTTGCTCATCCCCAGGAATGCAACCTTCTTTAGATGGTTATTCTGTCCTGTTTATCTCTGTGTATGTGTGTCTGGATACGAGTGTGTGTCAGTCTGGATACCCTCGGGGGTCAGGAGGGAGTGGAAGCCCCTGGAATTGGAACCACGGGTAGTTGTGAGCCACCCAGTGTGGATGCTGGGAACAGAGCGTGGTTCCTCTCTGAGAGCTCAGTTACAAAACAAGAGTTCCACAGGACCAACAATCACTCAGGGTCACTGTGTTCATGTCAAGGACACTGCTACCTCTCAAGGAAAAAGACTCTGTCAGAGTGAATTCACACACAACTTACAGTGCATTTTACCTGAAGAGAGAATAAAGAGTGTTTATTTGTAAATGAGATGAAACTTATAAGGTTGCTTACAATATGTTGACACTGGTAGTCTGGTTGAGTGTATGGAAACATTTTCTATTCACTTATTTATTTTAGCATATGTGTATCTGGGTATACATGCTCATGTAGGTGTGCATACCCATGGAGGCCAAACAGAGTGTCTTCCTCAGTTGCCCTCCACCTTACCTTTTGAGAAAGGGTCTTCACAGCCTGAAGCTCAGTAATTAGGCTGGCTGGCCAGTGAAGTCTAAGAATTTGTCTCTATCTCCCCAGAATGGAATGGTGTCTCACACGTTTTATTTTCCCACATGGTGCTGGGGATGTGAACTCAAGTGGTCTTCATGTTTATGAAGCAAGGATTTGAGTAACTGAGCCATCTCCTTAACACCAGGTTGGCTGGCTCTTCCTTCCTTCCTTCCCTCCTCCCTCCCTTCTTCCTTCTTTCCCTCCCTCCTTCCTTCCTTCTTTCCTTCCTTCACTCCTTCGCCCTCCCTCCCTCTTTCCTTCCCTCCTCCCTCCCTCTCTCCTTCTTTCCTTCCTTCCTTCCTTTGTTTCTTTCTCCCCCTTCCTCCTCCTGCTTCTCCTCCTTGGTCCTCCCACTCTTTCCTTTTTATAGTACTGGGGACCTAACCCAGGGGCTTACACATACTAGACAGGCCCTCTAGTATCATGAAAACATCATTTTATGGCCAGGGAAACCAGGTCTAAAGGTCATTCTCTGCACAAATAACAAAGAAAGCTGTGGCCCCACCCACAGGTCAAGCAAGACCTTGGACGATTGCTGTGGTGTAATGCTCTGGGGAGCAATAGTCTCCTCAGAGCCTTAGCAGAACAACCCTTGAACTTACCCACTTCCCTTGAACACTGATATATAGTTGGCTTCTCCAGACCAAGGTTTGAAGTCAATGCACGTTTTAAGGCGATAGCGCTCAAATGCATTGAGGATAACTCCTTTAGCATTCATGTCTGACAGAAGACAAAAGTATACATTTAGATCGCTGTTTCTTTTCTTTTCTTTTCTTTTCTTATTTATGTAGGGTTTTCTCGAGACAGCCTAATGTGTCCTTAAAATAAGACAGGATGTCAAGGCCATCACATGACTGTCTTAGAACAGGGTATAAATAGGGCCTCTTAGTAAAGCTTTGAGAGAAGAATTTCCACCCCACCTTGACGAGTTATGAGAACCAAGCAGAACGTGTGTAGAAGTGTCACAAACTGTAGAGACCGCTACCAAGTTAAGCTGTCCATTTACCATGCGTCTTTGCTACCACAGGCCCTGGCTAACTTTGGGTCATTTGTAGGAAGCTTGACCTGGCTCCTGTGAGCAATCCTTGGCATCTCAATGATGGAGAAAGTTCCTAAAAATCCCAGGATCTCAGCAAACAGTGGAGTAACAGAGGACCCACATGGTAGAGAGATGAGCTGACTCCCACACTCACACATCCAAATGAATAATAAAATTTAAAAAGATAACAGAGAAATGCAATAAACTAAGTAAAGAAACAGAAAAATTAGAATACCATAGTTACAAAGATTTTTAAAAATCTGTTTATTTGAGTGGGAGACTCTATGCTGAATTCTTAACCTGTCATGTTTTCATAACAGCTGTTCCCCAAGGCTGAGCTGCACCCTTGGCTACCCTCTCACTTGATACCTTCTTCTTGGTCATTCACCAAGAGCCAGTGTCATGGAGTACCATGATGTGTGTGATGTGCAAGGGCTGTACACATGCACACATGTGTTTTACATGATATACACATGTGTGCATGTGTGTACATGTGCATGCATGCACAAGTATATGGTGTGTGCACGCATGTGTATGTACACATATGTGCACATGTGTGTTTGTGTGTATATGTGTGCTTGCATGCATTTGGTCACTCTTGTATGGATGCATATACACATATGTGCACAGCATGTGAAGTCTGCGGATGATATCAGGACTCACCCTCCATTGCTTTTCTACCGTTGTCATTAAGGGAAGGTCTCTCCCTCAAACCCAGAGCTTTCCCACATTGCCGGTGTCTGTGGCCAGCCGGCTCTGGGGCTCGTTACCTCCAGGGAGGAGGGAATTACAGCGGACCCCTTCCCACGGCACGGATGTGCTCTCTGGGGATCTAAATTCTTAGCCCCGAGCTTGCCATCTCCCCAGCCTTCTTCTGACTTCTTAATAATTTAATACTAAACTAGGAATTATTTATTTCCTGAAAGGATAAAAGATAGTGGACTCATGTTAACGTCTGGAATTGGCAAAATAAAATCTTGGCAAGCAACGCCATCTTCTATAAATTTGTTTGACTGGTTGTCTTATGGGTTTTACTCATATTTACATCCTGCGCTGGGGCTAGGGCTGAAGATGTGGCTCAGTGGCTAAGCTCTTGCACTGCACTTCTAGAGGATTGGAATTTAGTTCCCAGAACTTACTTGCAGTGGTCACAACAGCTCCAGGGGATCCAGTGTCTCTTGTGGCCTCTGCAGGCACTATACACATGTGTTATTCACTCACCATGCATGCACACATACACATAACTAAAAGTAATGAAAATGAGTCTTTAAAAAGAAAGAAGTCCTAGGCCAGGCATGGTGACACACGCCTTTTAATCCCAGCACTCAGGAGGCAGAGGCAGGAGGATCACTGGGGGTTTGAGGCCAGCCTGGTCTACAGAGGGAGTCCAGGACAGCCAGAGCTACACAGAGAAACCCTGTCTCAAAAAAGAAGAAAGAGGAGGAGCAGGAGGAAGAGGAGGAGGAGGAGGAGGAGTCCCTTACAGTCTGGGAGTGACTGGTGGTACTCATCTGCCTAGCATGCCCAAGGCTCTGGATTCTTTTGTCAGCTCTGCAAGAAATAAATAAATACCTAAACATGGGAGATGCAGCTTTAAAATTAAGAGTATTAGTGATGGAGAGATGGCCTAGTGGTTGAGAGTATATACTGCTCTTCCAGACGACCCAACTTAAGATCCCAGTGCCCCATCAGGTGGCACACACCAACTGTGACTCCTGCTCCAGGGGGCATAACACTCCTCCGTGAGTACCACAGACACTGTGCTCATGTCCACAGGAGGCACAGCAGCAGGGGAGGGAGAGGGAGGGAAAGAGAGATACCATTGATTTAAAATAGCAATAAAACCTAGAACAAACTTTATTAAGGCCAAGAGTGTTTCCCTAATCTTTACATCCTTAGCATTCATCATAAAGTAAGTCCCCCACTGAGGATGACTGCATTGATCTTATGTTGGTCAAAACCCAACAGATATTCAGTCTGAAAGTTTGCTTATTTTTTAAAGTAAATGTACCTAGCCACACAGTAACAAGTCTTAACACCACACACAGCCATTCTGGTAGATGTTAATTCTATCATATCAGAAGCACACATTAGCTGTGGAGACTCCAAAGTGCGTACTAACCCAAGCTGTCTTCTAGAACATACGGAATGGTATGTGGCCATCTATAGTCATCTCCAATGATGGAATTCTTCCCTTGTGCCTGTCAAAAATAAAAGGATCAGACAAGCAAGCTGGACAAAGCTCATCAATAATCAATCTGGAAATAAGTATATTTACAGTTCTTCTGATAGCTCAAGCCAACTGGGTGTGTGTCTGAATTTTTACCATAATTGAATAAAGTTTACAGACAGAAATAACTAATTACTATATTAACACAAAGTTAAAGAAAAAATGATACTCAGAATAGAAGATTCTTGGAAACTACACTATAAATACTGGCAGATGTTGAGATATTAAGAACACATAAGAATGGGCTGTCAACACCTTCGCCATTAAGACAGATTGCAGCTCTTAAAGATGATCTAAGTTCAGTTCCCAGCACCCACATTAGCAGCTTACAACTGCTGTACACCTACCACAGCCATGTAGCACACATAAGCTCATGCAGCCGCCCGCACATACAGAATGCTTGTAGTAAATGCAGCGAGGTCCTCACACTTACTACAGCAGGTGCCTCATCTTCTGAGTCATCTCCTCAGCCTACAGGCACCTATTTAAAGAATGACTTTGCTTCAGGAAATGGGTTTCAGGGCAGACAAGATTAGGGAGAAGGAAATGCATTATTTGGAACAGAAGGACAAACCGGAAGGCTATTACAAACCTACAAGGAACCAATGACAGGGCTTGAATTATGATGTCGGGGGAAACTGAGTGACCTAGGACTGTTGGAGAGAGAGGGGGTGACAGGGTTCAGCGATGGACTCAGAGAGGATGGGCATAGACTAGAGCAAAGGGGACTCCTGAAGTTGTGTGTGTCCTTGAGATGAAATAAGCGAAACAACGATGGGCAGATGGAGAGGAAGGCTCTAGGGGAGGGTTCCAGCCAGGAGCCTTGGAAGGCACTTAGATCTGCACTGTCTTGTAGACATTTACATGCAGTGTGCAAATGGAGCCTGGGCTCGGGGGCAAGGCAGGACGAGCGTTGCCCACTTGTAGTCCTCGGTGCAGAGGTGGCATGTGAAGCTCTGGCCCGGGTGAGATGGAGAAGCAGAGAGGAAAAGGGGGCCAGGACCAGGAGGAAGCCTCGAGATGGCAGCTTCCTCCCCTACTTCCCTTTCTTCTCTCCTTCCCTACCCTCGAATCCTCTCCCCCTCCACCCCTCCCCTCTTCCCTTCACCCCTTCCCTTTCCTCCCCTTCCCCCTCTCCTCTCCTTCCTCCATCCCTCTGGGTTCCTCTTCTCTCCCGCTCTTCTCCTCTTCCCTTTCTTCTTTTTCCTCTCCCCCCCCTTCACTTTCTTTCCCTTCCCCCCTTCACCTTCCTCTTATGCACCCCCCTCCCCTTCTTTTTGTACTATCAATATCAAACCCACGCAAGGGCCTCCTATTATACTGTATCCTCGGCTTCTCTCTGACATTTTATCTTGGGATCGGTTCTTGCTGTGTAGCACAGGCTGGCTTTGAACCTGTGGTTCTCCTGCTTCGGTGGGATTACAGGTCTGAGCATCAGGCATAGCTCTGTCTCTTCCAGGAGGATTTGAGAGGTGCCTCTCCAATGTGTAGGGAGAAGGGAGGGATCTCAGAGTGTGTTAGGGGAAATAGTAGACGTTCGCAGAGCAGAATACTGAGTACCATCTATATCCAAGGGCACAGTTACGAATGATCTTGTTCATTAGTCTACTTTCTAAGTTTACATAAACTTCTAAAACATAACCATTATAAATACATTATCAAGCATCTCTGTTTGACTCCATCATCTACAAAAGGATAGTAAGTTCTTAAATTCTTAAAAATCTGGGACTCACAAATATATATATATATATATATATTGATTTGCTTTTTTAAAAGTGCTTAAGTCACTGACTTTAGTTTGTTTGTTTGGATTTTTTGTTGTTGTTGTTCTGTTTTTGAGACAGAATGTTGCCACTATGTAGCCCTGACTGGACTGGGACTTGTCATGTAGGCCAGGCTGGCTTCAAACTCAGAGATCCACCTGCCTCTGCCTCCCAAATACTGGGATTAAAGACGTGTGACAGAACACCATGTCCAGTAAGATACTGAACTTTTAAAACCCTCTTAATGTACATATACATCTATATAAGTGTCCATTTATGTGTGGCTACATCAGAATTAACACCCTAAAAAGTTATTTGGGAGAACCCTTCCTTAACATCACTATTTAGAGCTGATTTCAGGGGGAAAGTAAAACAATAATAATAATAATAATAATAATAATAATAATAATAATAATAATAAATTCTTATGACAAAAAGCCTATCGTTGGAGATATTTTAAATTTCAGTTTTATTTTACTTCAGCAAGATGAAGTCAGTGAAGTTCTGTTTTCAAACAAAAATTTTCCTTACTGCAGCAATAATGAAAATCAACCAGAGCACCACACATGTGTTAAGTGATAGTGGATTTGTCCAGACAGAAACCTAAGCAACAGAGGATGAAGATAGAACTATGCACAAATCCTTCCTGGGCAGCATGCCCAATGAATGCCACCGGGCCGCTGCACCTTCTAAATGGTACCTCAATACCGTGAGCCTCAGCTGCTCACAGCCGACCTCCGTGGTTCATCACGCAAGCATCACTGCAACTCACCCCAAGTTTGATGTCTCCCTCAAAAAGGTCCAGTCCCAAATCTAAGAGAAGAAGTGAGATACTGTATGTCATTGCGTCGGCTTTCTGTGCCGCATGGTAGAGGATGTTCTGAAAATTCCAATGACAGGAGCTGACCACACCACACCCCTAGGGATCTATGGGCAGGTTAATGTTTGCTTTGGGTGGGAGAGATGTTTTCTTCAGTGGTGTAGCTGCCATTAAGTTGCCTGTGCTCTTGCCAATGAGCCCTCACCCGAGCTTTGTAAGGAACCCTAACGAAGCTCGTCAGTCCACAAGAGGAAAAAGTAGACAAAGCCTGAAGGTAGAGATGGGACTAGGTGACAAGAAAATGGAGATTGGACGTACTCTGGTGCCTCATATTTGATCACATCCCCTGGATGGGGAGACCTGGTGGCACTCAGAGGAAGGATAGCAGGCTACCAAGAAGAGACTTGATACCCTATGAGCATATACAGGGGGAGGAAGTCCCCCTCAGTCACAGTCATAGGGGAGGGGAATAAGGGGAAAATGGGAGGGAGGGGAGAATGGGAGGATACAAGGGAGGGGATAACAATTGAGATGTAACAAGAATAAATTAATAAAATAAAATAAAACAAAAGAAAATGGAGATTGGGACTTTAGGGAAACTGGACGGGGCTTGAGGGGATAATGGATGGATACGATCAAACATGCTACATGCGTGCATGAAAATGCCATAATGAAAGCCATCATCATATATAAGTAAAACATGGTGATTTAAAAAAATAACAATTAAAGGGGCCCTGAAATATAGGTCAGCCAGGAAAATATGCCTGCCACCAAGCCTTGGCAACCTCAGTTTGATCCCTGGGAATCCATATGGTGGAGAAAGAGAACACACTCCCAGAAGTTGTCCTCTGACTTGTTTCACACACACAGACACAGACACAGACATACACACATACATATAATAATAATAATAATAATAATAATAATAATAATAATAATAATAAT
>OU015744.1:62791146-62803034 GCA_907169655.1 Acomys percivali
TGTGTGTGTGTGTGTGTGTGTGTGTGTGTGTGTGTTTTGAGACAGGGTTTCTCTGTGTGTAGCCCTGGGTGTCCTGGAACACACTTTGTAGACCAGGCTGGCCTTGAACTCACAGAGGTCTGCCTGCCTCTGCCTCCCAAGTGCTGGGATTAAAGGTGTGCGCCACCAGCACCAGGCTGTGTGTGTGTTTGTTACTTTGTCATCAGCTGAAATAACAAGCCAGGCCTGGTGGCTTACACACCTGTAATCACAGACAGTACTAGGGAGGCAGGATCAGAAGGCTGATGAGTTCCAGGGTAGCCAGACCTAAATTGCTAATTCTAGGCCAGCCTGTGCTACATAGAAAAATTCTGCCTCAAAACAAAACAAACAAAAACAAAAACCCTATCAGGTCACAGTGCCTGTTGGCAATGTTTACATTCACTGCTACTTTGACATGACAGCAGTTACTAGGCCTACAGCTAGATCCTACCATAATTAAATACATTAATAATGAAGCCGGGTGCGGTGGCGCACATCTTTATGCCCAGCACTGGGAGGCAAAGGCAGGAGGAGCTCTGTGAGTTTGAGGCCAGCCTGGTCTACAAAGTGAGTCCAAGACAGCCAGGGCTACACACAGAGAAACCCTATCTCAAAAAACCAATGATAATAATAGTAACTATAACACACAATAGTAATAATAATAATAATAACAACAACAACAACTGGGAATGGCAGCTCACATCTTTAATGACATCATTTGAGAAGTTACAGCAGAAGAATTGTCAGTTCTTTGAGGATGCTCTGGGCTATATGGTCAACTTTAAACTAGCCTGGTGCACAGAACAACACTGTATCTCAAAATAAATAACCCAAGACATACAATCCATTACTATCAATGCTTTATTCTTTTAAAAAATTGTTTTAAAATAGTTAATTACCTTTTTATTTTGTGTATTTTAAATATTATTCTAGGCTGGGTAGTGGTTGTACACACCTTTAATCCCAGCACTCAGGAAGCAGAGGAAGGCAGATCTCTGAGTTTCAGGCCAGCCTGGTCCACAGAGTAAGTCCCAGGATAGCCAGAGTTTCACAGAGAAACCCTGTCTCAAACAACAACAACAATGACAAAATTATTCTGAGTAGGAATCAAAATTATGAAGTCTGGGGCTGGTGAAGTGGCTCAGCTAGGTAAAGACACTTCCTGCCAAGCCTAACAATCTGCGTTTGATCCTGGAACCCACATGTTGGAAGGACAGAATTGATTGCCCCAAGTTGTTCTCTGACCTCCACACACATGATGTGTTGCACATGGGAGCCCATCAATACACAAATAATAAATAAATGCAATTTTTAAAAGTTACATATATTGTTCCTTATTTTATGTGTTGGGTGTTTTGCCTGCCCGTATGTACATGTGTGCACTATATTCATGCAGTGCCCACAGAGGACAGAACAAGGTGTCAGACCAATAGAATAGAATTACAGATAGTTTTGAGCTGCCACGTAGGTGTCAGGTGCTTGCCCTGTGTCTTCTGGAAAAGCAGGAAGTGCTTTTAGACACTGAGCCCTCTGGTCAGTCTTCCCAGTTTACTTTACACTTGTGTTTTGTAGACTCACGAAGAAGTCCATAGCTGCCTCCTCCCACCATACTATCTTTCCTGGATGGACGCTGCCCTGAATTTTCACAAAGGGAGAGGAAGCATTTGCTTGACAGCCCCAGAGAGCAGCCAGTCCGTCAAGTCAGAGGACTGTGGACAAGCTGCCTTATCCATGCGGTACCATAGAAGGAGAGCCCATGACCGAAGAGCCCGGAGGATGATGTCTGCAAACACATTTAACACAGACCTAGGCATGGCTAGCTTTAAAGTACAGATGTGAAGTCAATAAATGTCTAATTAAATTTGTACCAAATATTATATGCCACGCTCAACTGTTACCAAATTTAATATTCACAAATATTTTTGCATTTGAAAAAACTTTAAACATCAGAGTTTTTTCCTCACTTTGCAGGCAATTGCAAGTAAACACATATATGAAGAAAGACAGAACAAATTTTTTTAAATTGTCACCAAATAGTCCCAAAATCAAAATTAAGAAAACACATCAAATATTTTATAAGGGGAAAGCTATACTTGCATAATATGGGAATGTCATGATTTTAAAAAAATAACTGAGAAGGTGTGAGATAGGAATAGAAATTAAGAATCAGGTCTTCAAAAATGCAGGATGTTTTAACACTGTGACTATGAGTCTGCAGGGCTGCGTTCACAGCCATCCTGGGATAATAGGTTCCTTTTGGCTGTTGTAATAAAATGCCCCTACCAAAAGCAAAACCTGTTGTGGGGTGTCAACCAAAGAAGACTGCTCAGACTTTTTATTTTTTCAGAGAAAAGAGCAAGCTTCATTTGGGGAAGGCAAACATCATGCAAAAAAGACCAGATGGGCAAGGTACTGTGGTAAGGGAGCCTCTGAGGCCACAGAGACACCTCACACTGGGCAAGGCACACCCTCCGGCATGGCTCTGGCTCCGGCTCCGGCTCAGGCTCCGGCTCCGGCTCAGGCTCAGGCTCAGGCTCAGGCTCAGGCTCAGGCTCAGGCTCAGGCTCAGACTCAGGCTCAGGCTCAGGCTCAGGCTCAGGCTCCGGCTCCGGCTCCGGCACAGGCTCCGGCACAGGCTTGGCATGTGGAATGCCACTCAGCACCATCGGGGCAAGCTTTTCACGGCCCGGCCACCAGCATCTCTCTACTTCCTCTTCTGTCATCTTTTCACCCAGTGTGACATGACTGAGTCCATTCCCTTCCTTGTCAAACACACGAAGGCCTTCAACACGATCCTCATGAGTTCCCTGGTCCTTGCTCTTGGCCACAGTCTACTGCGTCAGCAGGAAGTGCTCAGACCCTTCACATTCGTCTCATCACTCTTAGGGTTCCCCAGGACTTTCAACACCTCGGCATTGGTAAGGTTCTGGCCCAGGGCCCTAATCACATCCTCACATTGGCTGTACAGGATTTTGCCATCACCTGTTCAGTCAAACAGCTGGAAAGGCTCCTTGAATTCTGTGGTCTAGTCCTTGGTAAAATCACACATCTTGGCTGCTCAGCTCTGTGAGACCTTTTCCTGCAGTCCTGGCCCAATAGCAAGTTTTTTTTTTTTTTCCAATAGCAAGTATCGATCAGCCAAGGGGCAACTACACTGGGTGTTCGATCCCAGTGTGATACTGAGCCTTCCTCAGAGTGAGCTGTAGAGCACGAAGCCATGTTCTGTTCTGGGTTGACACACTTCAATTAACGAGAACAGTTAGGAGAGGCAGAACTACAGAAGCCAAAAGGCAAGGTGATTACATGCCTAGACTTTCCCAGAACTATGGACTTTGATGGATATGGTCTTTGTTTTTGTTTTAGCAGGTGGTGTTGTCTACATGCTGAGTTTTATGGCCTGAACGGTACTTCCATCATGGAGTCGGTTGTGCTAAGGACTATGGCCCTGTTACAATCCTACTTCTCTTAGTAAATAAGTCAAATTGTGACTCCTCCTTCACACAATTGTCTAAATAGTTTAAGATGCAGGGCCCCACCACTAATCAACTGGGGTAAGAAATTAAAGGCCCAGCTAGTACCAATAGCAGAGTGGCTAAGGAGATCAAGAGAGGAGAGGCTTGCACCAGCGATCTGATTATGTCTTTGTCTCTTTCTCTTTTTGAGGTTTTGCCCAACCGTGGAAAGATTTTCTCTAATTATTCCTGATCAGTTAACATAGAAACAACAGGTCATTCCCAAAGCCATGCATAGCCACCCTTATCTCACAAGAAGTAACTTTAAGTCTCTCTGATTCTATAGGACCGTTTCTGTGAAGGAATCCAACTGTCCTTTCAATTCGGAAATGGATACATTTAATACGTCTAGGTCCTGATCAACCTGCCTACTTAGTTTTTAAAGTTTTTAACTCCCATGATAAAGGCTAGTGTGTCTATGGCTGTTGTCAGGTCCAACCATGAGTGGGATGAAGACAGGAACAGCTCTTTTTTTTTTTTTTTTTAAGTAGTCCGGAGTCCATATATATAAGTATGCCTGGGGAGAGTGTGTACTAAGGAGCATAAAGGGGGTTTCTCAGTTTGGAAGGCATTTGAATAGGCACTTTTAGTTAATCCACTAATAACGTGCCCATTAGGTAGTCTCAGAGGGCCAGTAATATTGCTACTGTCCAGACAAATTAACCTGCAAGGCAAAATAGCAGGCCACAGAATAAGGGGGAAAGCCTAGGCTAGAGGTTTGGATATTACACTGTGAGTCCTTTAACATTCATTAGGGTGCTCCCAGTCATGGTGAGTTCTGTCAGTCAATGGCTGAGTCTGGCCTCTTCCTATCCCTGTGTAGTATGGGGACTGGAAGTCTAAGCATGAAGAGTGATCCTGGCTGGTCTCTGGCTAGGAATGATTAACTAAGTGGTGGACAGATTCAAGAGCAGGATGCGGAAGGTGGGACTCTGGCCCCAGGTGTGTTTAGTGCTCTGGAGGGGAGAGTTGGTTGAAGATCTTTGTTAGTTCTGGGGACCCCAAGAGATGGTTCAAATCTATCCATAGGGTGCCTTTCCTGTGGCAGAAAGTCTGATTTCCCAGATTCTCTTATGTTTCTCAAAAGAATTTTTCCGGGCAGTCTCAGTTTTGCACAACCCCAATTTTTGCAATGGAAATGCCCTTGTTCCTGGCAGCTAGAGGACTCAGTTGCAGGGCATGCATAGAGTTGTAAACTCGGTGTCCCTAACTCAAGAGATAAACTCCCCCATCTCTCCTTTCTCTAACACAACCAGACACTTAAAGTGGACATGAGTGAGCGAAGGTCGGGATGGAATATGGGTTCCTGGTCTGGAGTCACACTAGCTAATCCCTTCCCTGTGTCTGCTTTCCCAGTTCCCAGGTCCAGGCCTGAGGGTGGTGGGGATGGGACCCTGACCTTTTATGTTCATAGCCGTAGGGCAAAACATGGTGACTCGGGCAGAGGCAGAGGGGAAGGGACTGGAAAGGCCTGGGGCCCAATGAAACCTTAATTTCAACGAGTCCATAGTCCAGAAGTAATCCATTTTCAGCAGTATCTGTGGCTTCTGCTGTCTTGACCCAGGTGTGCTGGACCCATGATATAATGTCAGCTACCTTCATGGCCATAAAAATGGAGAGAATTGCCATGTAGGGTCTTTTCTGAGTTAGTTCCTCTGCCCCTTTGGCGACTGGTGTGACCCGACAGTAGCACCTTACTCAAACAAGGGGAAGCTGGTGGTGGACTCAGAGGTCAGCTAAGTCTCACAAATGGTACAATTGTAAGGCCCTCTCTCTCAGTCAGCCTGGGAATGTGACCCAGACAAGATTGGGAAAATGACCTAAAAAGAATTGAAGGCCAGCTCATCTTCAGTTTCTGAGATCAAGGTGGCCAACCGAGATAAACAATTTCAACTAAGGTAAACAATTACCATCTGGAAATTCTCTGGAAACTCCCCAACACCCCTCCCTGCAATAGCCAATAATAATTAGACAAGCACCCTTAGCGACCACCAGAGCCAATCCTAACATAGGGCACGCAGCCCCTCCTAACCTTTGTGGTTTTAGCCTTTAAAAAGGTCTGTAGCAGTGACTCGGGGTGCGCCTCCTCCCTCCCTTCCAAGAGAGTGTTGAGGCACCCTGACGCGCGTCAGAAGTAAACTTTGTGCCTTTGCATCAACATTGTGGTTCTCGAGTGGTCTCTCTCGACGACCCCCAACCCCGGGTGGACTCTAGGGTCCAACATTGGGGGGGCTCTTGGGGATTTGGGGGTCTCCCTGAGGCCACCGACCCCCACTTGTTGCAAGGTTTCAATGGCCCCGGGTCCACCCAACTCGACTGACTTCTGAGACTGTGAGTTACTCTTGCTTTGCCTTTTGTTTGTACTCTCTGCGGGAGCTCCGAGAGCTCCTACGGGCTTTTCTTTTGTTTGTGCTCGGCGGGCGTCTGGCGGCTTCGAGAGCTGTGTCTGTGAGAGCTCTCCTGAGCTTTTTTTTCGTTTTGTTTTCTGGTCAGCGAGCCACTTTCAGTGCCTCTGTAGAGCGCAATCTGTATAATCTGTATCTGTATTAGAGGAGAGAGGGGGCAGACGTGCCCAGACCTTTCTCCCCTTCACCCTGGAGGACGCTCTGGTGGTTGTCTGGAGGACATAGGTCCTCATCTGAACGACAGAGAAATTCTGCCATCTGATCTGATTTCTGTTTTGTGGCGCCGACATTTTGCTGTACAGCTGATAGGTTTTGGTTTTATTTGTCTGTTTGTCTCTGCCTCTCTCTGTCTTCCTCTCTCTCGACCGTGCTGACATGGGACAAACTGTGACGACCCCCTTGACTCTGACTCTCAACCATTTCAAGGATGTTCAAGCTCGTGCACATAGCTTATCTGTGGATGTCTGCAGAGGACGTTGGCAGGTTTTCTGTGCCTCAGAGTGGCCAACCTTTAACGTGGGGTGGCCTAGAGACAGGACATTTAACCTTACTATTATCTTATAGGTTAAAGATGTTGTTTGTAGACCTGGGTCCCACGGCCAGCCAGATCAGGTACCATATATAATCACGTGGGAATCCCTGGTCCAAGATCTACCACAGTGGCTCAAGTCTTTCCTGCCTGGCCCCCTGCCAACTTCTCTCTTCCCAGTTGCAGCTTCCGAGACTCCTGAGACACCCAAAGAACACCCAGGAGTGCGCCCAAAGCCCGTGCTGCCTGACAACGAACAACAAGATCTCCTACTGCTAGACCTGCCTCCTCCACCTTACCCTACGCCTTTGAGTTCTCCCTCTGACCCTAACCCCTCTCTCCCTACCCCATCTACATCTACCCACACACCCTCTCCAGCCCCTTCAGCTCCTTCTCTCACACCTTCCCCCAGCCCTCCTCAGATTCCTCCCTGCCCCTTCCTTCTCCTCCCCGCCTACGTAGCCGGCAGGACCGACATCCAGGCCAGGAAACGTCATTGTTTCCTCTTCGGACTCTCAGCGGTGACATCCATTACTGGCCTTTCTCCGCATCAGATTTATACAATTAAAAGACCCAGCCAGCCCCCTAACGAGATAGATAAAGGGTTGACACTCCCAGATTGGGATTTTGAGATGGCTGCAGGTAGGGGGAGTCTCCGTATCTATCGCCAGACTCTATTGACAGGTCTCAAGGGAGCTGGAAAGCACCCCACCAATTTGGCCAAGGTAAGAACTATTACTCAGAGAAAGGAAGAAAGCCCTGCTGCCTTTATAAAAAGATTGCTGGAAGGGTTTCCCATGTATATTCCGTTTAACCCTGAGGCTCCAGAACATAAGGCAACAGTGGCCATGTCTTTTATAGATCAGTCAGCTCCGGATATAAAAGGGCTACAGCAACTAGACATATAGATTATAAGATGTGGTCAGAGAGAGACCAAGAAGGTGTATAACAGAGAAGAACCCCAGAGGAAAAGAAAGCTAGGCTAGCAAGGGAACAGGAGGAACGGGAAGATCGCAGGGATCATAAGCGAAATAGACATTTGAGTAGTGACCGCTGTAGCGACAGAGCCTATTAAATATAAAGGGCAGGAACGAGAGGGGGGAGAAGGAAGGCAGCCCTGTGTGGATAGGGATCAATGTGCTTACAGCAAAGAACGTGGACACTGCTAGGCTGCCCAGTCTAGGTAGAACACACCTTGGTCTGAGCAACTCAGACCAGTTTCGTGGACCCCAGATGAGTAGCCTGGTGACAAGTTACCAGAGTCCTGCCAGTTGTTTCCAGGAGAATGATCTTTCCCTCTGGTGTCCTCTGTCAACCTGTGGGTTTGAGCTGTCCATTTCTTCTTTACCACAGAGTCTCAGGGCGTGTCCTCAGAATATCAACAGGCCCCTCTGGTCTTAGGGCTATTTGAGAGGCAGTCAAGTCAGTACCCCACTCACCTCATCCTTTACTGGGTTCGTCATTTTTATGCCCTCAAAGTGGAGCAATAGAAGACAGCAGATCACAGGGGAAGCCGACTAGCCTCTAGGAGGGCCAAGATTTTCTCCTTGTTTTTAATATTCGTTTCCCCAGTGGGAAGAAGCCCTCTTTCTCTATTGCTCATACCTACCGTGAACTTGCGCAGTAGTAAAAGCATGCGGACTGATGGTCTGTGTGCGGTGGACTTTACTTTCTCCCATCTGAGAGCCCAGGTCAGGTGGGTCGGTTCTGTTCTCTAGGCTGATGTACCTGGCTTGGGCCCATATCGTTTCAGCTAAAGGAACTACTGTATCTCCCACGTACCTGGTTTCATCTTTCATCTCCTGACAGTCGTGGATGAGCACCTGCGGATCCTCAGAAGGCAAGAGGGTAACAAGATTGATGATGGTGGGCTTATCGACCAGACTCAAGGGTGGTCCAGGAATAAGGGTTGGTACTAGGTCACAGAGGCATTAGATACTCATTGTTCCTTGGAGGAGGACCTCAATGGCATGGAGTCTGTGAGTATAAGATCTTGACCAGAATTAACTCTTATGTCGCCTCGCCCTCACCTCCACACTGGGACCTGGACCTACCTGGACCATGAGCAGAAGTCTAGCAACAATATAAGCAAGTGCTCCCGAGTGGGACAGACAGAGGTTTTTTAGGCTTCTCTGGGCAACCTGGCAGAGCCGAAAGGATTCAAGTCCCCAGCAGGAGGCACAGTTTGTAAGTGAGAAGGCATCTCACACCAGAGAAAGCCACTGGTCAATACAAGAAAACAGAACTGACAGAAACACAGACACACACACACACACACACAGAGAGAGAGAGAGAGAGAGAGAGAGAGAGAGAGACAGAGAGAGAGACAGAGAGAGAGACAGAGAGAGACAGAGACAGAGAGAGACAGAGACAGAGAGAGAGAGACAGAGAGAGAGAGAGAGACAGAGAGGCAGAGAGACAGAGAGAGAGAGAGAGAGAGAGAGAGAGAGAGAGAGCTAGAAAAACACATACTAAAGACAACCAGACCAGGAGTGGCCACCAAATATTCATACACCTGAAACAGGCAGGTGGAATCCAATGGTGTCTCACACAGATCCTAGACACTTAATGAAAGGCCATGTCTCATCTCTCTTACATGCCCAAACAGAAGACACATTAACCAGACTTATCCGGAGGTGACAGACCAGGCAACTTTTTACTGTTTCCTTTTGGAGTGGAGGTGTCAGAGTCCTCTAAAGCATTGCTAGGCACTGGATGATCAAAGGGAGTCCTGGGGACCTGGAACATCTCAAGTCATACACGCCCTAGGAGCCCCCTGAACAGCACACACTCTTCCTCACTCCAAGGGGCTCTGAGACCCTAGTGTCTCAAGTCTGGGGATCTCTGTGGGACCTCCAGAATGTTGTGGAGTGTGCACCAGAGAAGACTGCTCCAACATGAATGTAAGCCAATAAGTAAACTCAGTGGCTTGTTTATAGATAGCACCACCTTCCAAAATAAGAACAAAGACACATAAAAAGTCCATCAAAGTCCATAGTTATGGGACAGTCTCTAGATGAACTACCATTGATTTTTGGCTTCTGTAGGTCTGCTTTTGGCTAACTGTTCTTGTTAACTGCAACCAACCCATATGTCAACCAGGATATGTTTCGTTTTTTATTTTGTTTTGGAGTGTGTGTGTGTGTGTGTGTGTGTGTGTTTAGGGGGGGCAAGGGGGGAGTGCTAAAAAGTTCACCCTGAGAAAGGCTTGCTGCTATACTGGGATCCTGAACACCCAGTGTAGTTGCCGGCTGGCTACTACAAGACTCTCTACTGGTTTAAACTCATGTCGGAGAAACCTTCTCTGGGACACCCCACAGTAGTAGGTTGGCTGAAACTTCACTGCCCAGACCACTGACCCTTTGGTGAAGAACACCTTGCCTTCTACAAATTGGGAATCTTCTGTGTCCTTCCTCTGGGCCTATGTGTATATATATATATATATATATATATATATATATATATATATATATATATATATATATATTTTATGCTGTTAGTTTGTTCCTTAACAACTCCAGACAAATCCACTGTTGTTACCTCTCACAGTGACAAGTTCCTGTGAAGAGACAAATGGCTGTGCCTGTATGTCTTCCACTTGCCTGTTCCCAGCTGGCTCCCACCCTGCTCTCACATTTCTCTCTATGTAGCATTAGTGAATGCCTCTGGTGTGGATGAGACAGAATATGGCCCCAGTTGTGTGTCAAAGACTTAGTTCCCAGATATTAGCACTATTGAGAGTCAATTGGATCACAAGTGTGCTAAGCACAAGGATGAATGGCCTACTGATGAATTTATAGCTCCACTGGCTACTAGCAGGTGGGCCTGCTTGGAGGACTGCTGAGCACACTAGAACTGGTAAGACGGGAGGAGGGGAAGAGAGAAGGCCTGGGAAGAATATGGAAAAGTGGGGAGGGAAAGATCAGATGACACTCTAACACCAATTTCTTTCTCTAAGTGTGTGTGTGTGTGTGTGTGTGTGTGTGTGTGTGTGTGAGAGAGAGAGAGAGAGAGAGAGAGAGAGAGAGAGAGAGAGAGAGAGAGAGAGAGAGAGAGAGAGGTGCCCTCAGGGGCCAGGACAGGGTGTCAGTACCTTGGAGCTGGAGCTGCTGGCATTTATGAGCGGCCTGACATGGATGTTAGAATCAGAATTTTACCAGGCTCTTAACTATAGAGCCAGCCATGTCTTTGGCCTCAACATCCACTTCTATGGATAGAAAAGGCAAAAGCTGGTGTTTTGGGGGATAGTAAATGCCCTGCCTTACAATCCTCAGCCTTGGCTCTTGTCTTGCATTCTTTGTTCTCTTTTCTTTGTTGTCTTTTAAAGGTGCAATGGGATATTGAAACAGGGGCTGATTGTAGCTCACACTGTCCTAGAACTCATTGTGAAGCCCAAGATGGCCCTAAACTTGCAGCGATCTTCTGGACTCAACCTCCCAGAGGCAGGAATTATACAAATATGAGCCACCACACTGGGCTTCTGAAAATGCTCTCTAAAAAGAGGCTGGAGAGATGGTTCAGTGGGTTAAGAGCACTGCCTGCTCTTCCTAAAGGTCCCAAGTTCAATCCCCAGCAACCACATGGTGGCTCATAGCCATCTATAATGTAATGTGATGTGATGCCCTCTTCTGGCCTGAAGGTATGCATGCAGGCAAACACTGTATACTAAATAAATAAATCTCTTTTTTTAAGTTGATATGTGTTTAAAAAAAAAAAAAAAAAGAGGCTGGGCATGGTGCCACCTACCTATAGTCCCAGCACCAGAAAGGCAGAGGCAGGCAGATCTCTGTGAGTTCAAGGCCAGCCTGAGCTATGTAGAGAGACCCTATCTGTTGTGGGGGAAAAGTCAGATCCACTTATGTTTCTCAAAGGCTCATAACCAGCCAGCCTTGGTGGCAAGCACTCTGGAGGCAAAGGCCAGAGGTCCCTTCGAGTTCAAGGTCAGGTAAGGGTCCCTGCCTCAAGCAGAAAGGTAATCAGTAGTTAGTTACCATGGGCACAATGTTAGGACAAGTCCCAGGAGGAAATACAACTCTAGACAAGGAGCCCAAGAGATTAAAGAGGGTGTGACTAGGTGGACAAGAGATTTTTTTTTAATTAAGTTATCTTTATTTTATGTGCACTGATGTTTTGCCGGAATTTATGTCTATGTGAGAGTGTCAGATCTTGGAGTTACATACACTTGTGAGCTGCCATGTGAGTGCTGGGATTCGAACATGAGTCCTCTGGAAAGACAGTCAGTGCCCTTAACAACTGAGCCATCTCTCCAGGCCTGGACAAGATAGCTTAAAGGGTAAAGATACCTGCCACTGAAACTGAGCCTGGTGACCTGAGTTCAGTACCCAGACCCATATGGAAAACTGACCCTTGCAAGTAGTGTGTGTGTGTGTGTGTGTGTGTGTGTGTGTGTGTGTGTGTGTG